>CM052807.1:14574873-14613961 GCA_028533885.1 Nasua narica
GAATAAAGTAGCCCTGATTTATCAACAAATTTATTTGCATCCAAATACAGGTGTGATGGTCTGTAAAAGTTGTAAGTCATACATGTATCTCCAAATTCATTGATAACTTAAAAAAAAATTAGTTGATATCTAAAGAAGAAACTTCACCATAAATTAGGAGCTTATTAATGAAGGTGAAATTATAATAAACTCATGACATGTGACATAAAGTATATATAAAGTCTGTAGACTGGATTATATGATTATGATATGTATGTTTATATCTTAAAAACATAAGATACATTCTGTGACATTGATAATGAAATAGTTATTGATAAGAAATAATAGTAAACATTAGAAACTGCATAGAAGATTTGCAGCTTCTCTTCATCTATAAAATGTCAGCTGATATTTTATTTTTTAAATATTTTGATGGTACCTTAAAGAAATCTGTTTAGTCCTCTTCTAACATATTAATGGAACTATAGCATAAAAATAATAAGTAAATTCATGTAGCTGAAGATGACCTGTGAACAGAAAATTTTAATAGATACATGGTATATATGTGTTAGACTATTGTATTATGAAAATGCATAATATTTTATGATTTGAATTTTCATCCCAGACCTAACACATAGACTGGTTTAATGAAATATTGAAATTGAAATATTTTTTTTAATTTTTTATTAACATATAATGTATTATTTACCCCAGGGTACAGGTCTGTGAATCATCAGGCTACACATTTCACAGCATTTGCCATAGCACATAACCTCCCCAATGTCCATCCATATCCCATATGTCCATAAAATTGAAATATTTAATTTGTGTTTTAAGTGTCTTAAATTTTATGTTAGATATTTGAATCAATAATAGATTTTTAAATGTTTTTTATATTTTTTTAATTCTTTCATTTCCTTTTGTTTCTGATACTCAGTTTATTGGGAATGTACTTTTGCATGTAAAATAAATTTCTGGGTTTACTTTGAATGTCTTCTATTTTAGGATAAGGAATATGTCTATTTTTAAAACTTTCACAGACTTACAGTAATGTTTGTTAATATTTCCTCAGTTTTGAAAATACAATTAATGAGGAGGAGTAGTTTTATATATTGAATGGACATCTAAGTATGTTAAAGAAACTAATGGAATATTTAGGGTCATTTCATAATGTTTATTTTCTTATAGGCTAGCTTAAGTACTACATTTAAAAATAAATTTTATCCTATCGGGTATGATATTTTGATATGAAAAGCTGTAACTTAAACCTTTTTATGCTAAAAAAATTTTTAATATGTCAAAGTTTATAAATTTGAATAATCAGTTATAGTTATTTGAATACTTCATAACCTTAGATAAAAGGATATATTTTTATCATCCAGAATAGTAATTTTATCATACCAGAATAGTAATTTAAACACATAATGAAACCTAAATTAGCTAATAAATTTAAGAATATGGAGTACCTTGTGTATAAGTTTTAACTTTCATTTTTTGTTCATGGGCTTAAGAATTTGGGTGGGGGGTATTTAAATTTGGGTATCCTTTTATTTGATATAGACCTAGTAGCCACATTTCTTTAATTAATATATACTTTTTAGAGAGTTTGCTTGGTATCCTTTTTTTGCATTTGGAGTAGTCATGATTGTTAAAAGACTTTAGAGAGTTAAAAAAAGTTTTCATCAGAATTCCTGACTTCCTCATCATGGGTACTTTTCTTTGTATACACTAGTTTCTCTTTCTGATTTGGTATATCAAGTGATTATTACATATATGTGATCATTTTGAGGTTTTAGAAAGAGAGTGTTTTGTTATCAATATAAGTTGTCATTTATCTTTAAAAAATTAATTTGATTCAACTTAAAGATTTTTGTATCAAATTTTCTTAATAAAGTTCCCTGTAAAACTATGTAGCCTCATAGAACTGGATGTTGAAATTAACAGAGTAAGCCTAAATTATTCAGATAAAGACCTGTGAATGTAATTAATTATGGTCACTCATAGTTTTGTTAGCTTATCAATTAAATTGTTTTCCAGATAATGTTGTTTTACTCCATAATATCCAAAGGCTTGTTTTGTTTTGTTTTAATTATAAGTACAAATTTTAAAATAGAGCTTTTCTGAGTTGGAATGGAAGTGTGTGTTTGACTTTTGAAGACTAGTTTGATTTCTCAGATATTGCTAATGTCGTGGTTCAAGGAAATGGGATATAATAAAAATAGTAATACTAACCAGTCTTTATATCCTTACCAACTTGAGGTCTTTAATGTTTAAGTCTATAACTGAACATTTACAGTTCTGCATATTTACTGCTTTTCAAGAATATCAGACACCATTGCACGTAGTAATTGTGGGAACAAAATAAATGGCAGAATACTGACTCTAAGAAGCACTCATAGTATCAAAACCATCTCCAAATTAGTACTGATGGACTCACATGGAAAATTTCTAATTCCAGGCAGCTTGTGTTTGGTGACCTGTAGTGCACATTATGAATCAGTCTAAGTTCAAAAGAAACTTAGGACAGGTTAAGAGTACCTCCTCTTCTTTAAAATGTTTGCTACTTGGGATGCCTGGGTGGCTCAGTTTGTTAAGTGGCTGCCTTAGATGATCCCAGGGTCCTGGGATCGATTTCCACATCCGGCTCCCTGCTCAGCAGAGAGGCTTCTCCCTCTCACTCTGCCTGTTGCTCCCCCTGCTTGTACTCTCTCTCTGGCAAATGAATAAATACTAAAAAAGAAAAAAATGCATGCTTGGGCTTCATTCTCCATTCCTTCCCAAGTGGAGACTTTCTAGGAAATTGATGTTACTAAAACATATTTAATTAATTTGGAAGAGTAGCTCAAAGAAATTTTTATCTGTCCCAGTGAGGGTCAGACCCCACCAGTTACATTGCAGGCAATACATTTTTTAAACCTCTTGCTCACCTTAAGTAAGTTAAAAGTTAAGATAAAAAGTTAAGTTGGGGTGCCTGGGTGGCTCAGTTGGTTGAGCAACTGCCTTTAGCTCAGGTCATGATCCCGGAGTTCCGGGCTCGAGTCCCACATCTGGCTCCCAGCTCCACAGGGAGTCTGCTTCTCACTCTGACCTTCTCCCCTCTCATGCTCTCTCTCACTGTCTCTGTCTCAAGTAAATAAATAATAAAATCTTTAAAAAAAAAAAAAGTTAAAAGTTTTAAAATTGGGATGTATATTAGAAATTTTCCTTTCTGTCTTTTCTGTTTACTGCTTCAAAACAAACAAAAACAAACAAAAACCAGAAGTAAAACAATCTAACCAGTTTAAGAATGAAGGTTCAAATTTTTCCCCTGATGTTATGCATGTATTAGAACCAGGAATAGATTGTTGAAATAATTTCTGGATTTGCATATAGTTGTTGTTTTTTTTGTTCTCTACTTTTAACTGGTTTGATAAATGACTTAAAATCATTTCCAGATTCACAAGGGTTATATCCTATTCTGTTTTGAAGTATCCATGTTTCAAAAAATGATTGCTTTCTAACACCGAACTAGGTTAATCGGTTCTTTCAACCTTCTGGGTTACCTTGGTAATTAGGAGAGTTAAGGAGAAACATAGTTCTATGGAATAACACATACCATGTTTTTAATCTGGTTGTGTTTTTATGTGTGATTTTACCTGATAAGCAGTGTTTAGAACTAGGTCGATTTTATGGTTTTGTTTAAGTAGTGTTCATTGCAATAGCATTTTTTCTAATTTTTCTAATTTGTTCTTTCTTCCTAGGAATCAGCATTACTGAATTCTTCAATCTTATAGATACCTCTAGCATCCATTTGTTCTTACTTTGCTTCTCAGATCACATCAAATTCCCAAAGTCTTCTCTGTACCACTTCTCTGTACCACTGAGGCACTTCTTCCTTATCTTTCACAATCATTTTCAACTTCAGCTACTGCCGTAATCTCCCAACCCATTCAGGCCATGTGCTAATTCTCAGAAATATAGATGAAATAGAATTTAGAATTTAATAACCTATATTTGCTTTGTTTCTTTTGTAATCTTTGCAAAAGTAGGTTAAAATTTTTACAAATAATTCGTTGAAAATTTGATCTACAAGTAAAGTGTTGACAAATATACTAAATTAAAATACTTCAGAATTTTTTTTTCTGAGATAAGAAGTAGTAGACACTTCCCAGAATGTAATGATCATGAGATAATCTACAAGAAGCTATTGCATAATAAAATGCCCCTGAGGAAACAAGAGCCTGAAAATTCTTGGCTTCAGGAGCTGCTAAAATGTACAGAAAAAATACATAGTATCAAAGTCTCTAATACTGATTTTCTTTTATTAATTGCCAATTTGCTTCTTAAATCATAGAAATTAGAACTATCCTGCAGCAGGGAAAAGAAATTATTGCAAATCTTCTCTCTGGTTATATAGTCCTAAAGGGTAACCACAAGGAAAAGAGGAAGAATAAATTAGGCCTTTATCATGTCATATGGTTTTATCTCTTGGAAGGCTGCAAGTGAGATTTCTTTCCTTTTTTGTTTATTCATGATAAAGGAAAGGGGAGAACACCACATGATGTTACGGAATGAAGCTGGTTGGTAGAAAGTTTTCGTTTAATTTGCATGTGATATTTTTTGTTTTTTTGGTTTCGTTTTTTAAGAGAAGTTGCTTAAATATGGAGGTTATATATTTTGTTTTCTATTGAATTGTTGGTATTTCTGTAAGGAGCTCATTTGGAGAGTCAGATTTAGCAAAGTAGTTTAAGAGATATACAGTTTTCTGAAGTAACATTTTACTTGCACCAATTCTTACATTCAGGAAAATGCAAAAATCGTTAAGTATTTAGTTGGATAAATTTTCACAACCAGATCCATTTGTGTAATTACCAAGGTTAAGAAGTAGAATGTTACCAGCACTTTAGAATCCCCCCACTTGTGCTCCCTCTCAATTAATGTCCTTCGAAGTACAGTCATTATCCTGCTGTATAACACTGTTTATATATAGTGTTAGTTTTATCTTTAAATGTATATACCCAGACTCATATAGTGTAGTATGGTTGCTTGACTTCTTTTGTTCGACATGCTCATGAAATTCATCGACATGCTCATGAAATTCATCCATGTCGTGAAGACCAAAAGTTCCCTTGTGTTCATTGCTGTATATGTATTTCCATTGTATGAATGTACCCCAATTTATTTATCCATCCTACTGTTGATGGATATTTAGTTTGTTTTCAGTTTGGAGCTGTTATGAACAGTACATCTATGAACATTCTTGTATGTGCCTTTTGATAAGCATATGTTTGCATTTCTGTTGGATAGGAATGAAGTTACTCAATCATAAGGTATGTGTATATGCAGCTCTAGTAGATACTGGCAAACAGTTTTCAAATGGTTTTACTAGTTTTATACTCCCTCTGTGGTACAATTGCTTCACATTTTTGTGAACCCTCGGTATTACCTTTTTTTAGTGTAAAATTTTCATTTTATAAAGATTAAAAAATTATCTTTTTAATTTTGACCATTCTGGTCGGTATGCACTACATATCTCACTGTGGCTTTAATTTGCTTTTCCCCAGTGATGAATTAAATGGAATACTTTTTCATATGTTTGTTGACCACTTGGATATAAAATACACAGATTATAAAGTATTATCTATTTCTATGTAATATTCTTACATAAGGAGAAAAGCTAGGAATTTGAATGTGCTGATCCTTTTCTTCAGTGATTGTGTAGTAAAATTTTGATTTTTCACATGTCACTTCTAAAATTAATAAATTATCAGTTATTTTGCATAAAACTAGAAATATGAAAGCTAGAAATATGAAGAAACACTAATGTAGGAAAAAAGATTAAGTTAAAATGTCAACTTATTACTGCATACTTCAGATCTTTTTTTTTTTAAGATTTTGTTTATTTATTTGACAGAGAGACAGCAAGAAGGGGAACACAAGCAGGGGGAGTGGGAGAGGGAGAAGCAGGCTTCCCGCTGGGCAAGGAGCCTGATGTGGGGCTGGATCCCAGGACCCTGGGATCATGACCTGAGCCGAAGGCAGATGTTTAACGAATGAGCCACCCAGGAGCCCCCAGATCTTTTTTTAAAAAACAGCTAGACAAAATTTACAGACTATTACTAGTTCTATCTCCCCTTTATCCACCTGTCCATTTTTTTCCCTTAGTATGAGTTTCCTACTACCTCTGATGAAGAGCTGAAGGCAAAAGAACTCTTTACCACCAGCTCTTTTACCCTCATACCTGTTAATTCAAGCAAAGAATTCCATTCCCAACTTTTATTAGCAATGACATTTATATATCATCCAGATTTATAACATTTACATTCAGATGCTTTCAGCTGTCCACCTACAGACTTACTTTTACATCTGTCCTCTCTTTTTTGCTGTTGAGATGTCTCTGCTTGGAAGGCCAGTTTTTCTCCCAGAATTTGAATTTTATCCCTCTCTCTGCCCCCACCTGCTCTGAAGCATACTATCAATAATCCTGTATTCACCTGTGTTTAAATTCTTCTCTCAACTGGATCCTTCTCAACAGTATAAGAAGGAAAGAAAACTTATCTCAATCCCACATCTCTAACTTGTAGGAGTCAAGTTTTTTGAATTTTTTCATTTCCTCACTTTACACTCTCCTTATCCCACTCTGCTTTGGCATCTGTACCAAAACAGTAACCAAGGTCACGGTGAACTTAGTAATAGCAAATCCAGTCAATATATTTCAGTGTTCATTTTACTTAGTAGTAGCAGTATTGATACTGCTGACCATTCTTTTAGTCTTAAAATAAAACTACCCTTTTCTGATTTCTACCTATTTCTGGTTCTCTGCCATTAATTATTTACATTTTTTATATTCATTTAGGCTTTCATATCTTACCACTCCATACTTTCTTCTTTAAGCAGTGTTATTCATGGTTTGATTTTTCTTCGTGTACCAACTAAACTTATATATCTCCAGACTTGTGTATCCAGATGCTTAATTGACCACTTGACTGTTTCAAAGGCACCTCCTGCTTGGCAAACTCATTGTTTTGTCTGCCCTTCCAATCCTCTTCCAGTATTCCTTATTTCTACTAATGGTACCAGTATCCTTACTTGTACAAGTCTGACACCTACAAGTCATCTATCATTTATGCCCTTAACTTCAACCTAATTTATCAACGGAAGTTCTTCCAATAACATTTCTTACATATTCTTCCTTCTCTTTCCCCCACAAGTTACCCAAGATGATAAGCTCATTGCCTATCTCCTGTATCTCTTACTTAAACCATACTCTGCTTACAGTTAGGAATCACCAGGAGGATCGGGAAACTTCCATTACCACTTAACCACTGCAGCTTCTGCCAGCTCCAGAACTACACCAACCTCACTCAAAGAAGTGTTCAACATTCATGAAACTGGTGGTTGAATAATGGGACTTTTACTAATACTATCACGGAAAAACTTTTGACCTTGTTTGCCAGCAAAAGTGGTCTTTATTTCATTTCTGCATTCTATTATCAGAGTGCATCTGCTGGCCAAAACCAACCCACTTCTAGTTTTTTACTTTCTATCTTCTGTAATATGAGAATGTGCTCTAGAAATGCATTGTCAAGCACGGTTAGCTGGTAGCCACATGTGGCTATGTAAATACCATCTTGTCTCGGAAAGGGAATAAATGTAAAACTGCATTTGCATTAGGTGAACAACAGATTTTAAGTGTTCCCTGTGTCATATCTAGAACTTGTCTGGGCTGATCTTTCAGATGAGATCATTCAGCCCTACTATTGAAAAGTAGATAGAGGCAGAAGAAAGGAAGGTAATAGTTGATACGTGACCATTTTCAAGATATAGAAACAGGTTTTAAGTGACTACGGAGGCACCTCTGGTACATTTTATTCATCTTTCCAAAGAACTACTTTTTTTTGCATGTTTCACTACTTTCTTTTATAATTATTCCTTTTATAATTATTCCTATTTTCTTTTGTGTCTTTTGTTATTTTTTTTCTACTTTCTTAGGCTGGGCACTTGGTTGATTCATTTTCAGTTTGTCCTGTTTATAATGGCATTTTAAAAAAAAAAGCATTTATGGTTGCATATATTTCCCTGTAGGGCTTTAGCTCTCTGAGGTTTTGATTTTGAATATTTTCTTCTTTATTAATTTCTAAGCACCATGTATCTAATTTTAACTCTTAATTCTGCTTTCATAAATATTTTTTTTTTAAATCTGTCAGTGGCTGAGGGGCTTTTGTTATTTTTGATTCTGATAGTTATTTGATTATTATGTTAAAATTTGAGCTGTAAAATCTCCACTTTTTAGAATTAAGGCTTTCTTCGTGACCAAATTCATTACTGATTTTTTTAATGATCTTTGAACTTAGCCTTTGATATGTTGTCCTGTTTATTATATATATTCTTGTATGTTTCTATGTAAAGTATAAGCATCTTTAAGGTTTGTTTTTAATTATTCAAATTCCTTATAACTATGCTTAGTTTTTATTTATTTAAATAAGTTATTCAAATTCTGTAAAAGGCATATGAAAGTCCTTGACCATAATTGTTTTTATGAAGTTCTTATATTTAGGAATTTTTGCTGTTATGTGTATATGGGTTTGGGGTCATTTGGAGCATAAAAGGTTTATGAGTATTTTAATTTTTCGGTGGGTTATATACCTTTTGTCATTACCTATTACCACTCTTTGTGGTGAATTTTGACTTTATATTCCCCTTTTTCTGATAGTAATGTCAGCGCTCTTTTGTTTACTTTTGTCTTTGTTCATCTCTTTGTTTTCACTCTTTTGGGTTTTGTTTTTAACCCAGTTTGGTGATTTATTTTTTGATAAGGGAACTCAATATATTTTTATATTTACTGAGAAATTACTGTGTTTGATTTTGTTTTTTTTGTCTACAGTATTTATGATACTTTCTTGTTGTCTTTTACTTGCTGTTGTTGGCTTAGCAAAGTTTCCTTTTCTCTTAATTTGGCAATTTTCAGTGGCTACCTTCTCATCTTTAAAAATGATAAAATCTCTCTTTCTCTCATGGATCATAATCAAATAGTAACTTTTGCTTCACTACTTATCCTTCTTTCCCTCTTTACTCTTCCTTTTTTTAAAAAATTTTTTTGACTGTTATTAGATTGTCTCTTATGGCATATCTCTTTGGTTTCAAGAACACTTACTAAATACATGTAATAACCAATTATAATAGATTTAACTGTATATTACATGATTTATTGCTTACCATTGTGATTTTTGGGGTTTTATTATGAATATTAAAAAGCATACACAAAAGTAAAGAGAATAATTTAATCTCCCATATACCTTCACTGAGATTTAATAGTTACCAACATTTGCTACATTATCCCTTTTTTCCCCCTGAAGTACTTAAAAATGAATATCAGATAGTATGACATGTTATGCATTTTCTAGATATAGGCATTTTCTTAAATAATTATGATATAATTATATACCCAATAAAATTAGTAATAATTCCTTAGTAGCCCCTAGAATGTAGTATTCTATTCCCAGTTTTTTTGGGGGGTGGGAATTCCCAAAGTTTTTTTTGGGTATTCCCAAATTTCTCAGAATGCCTTCTCTCCTTAGTTTTGTTTGAGTCAGAGTCCAAACAAGGTCCATACATTACATTTGGTTGTCCTGTCTTTTAAATCTCTTTAATATTGAACTGTCCCTCCTACTTTTTCCACCTGCCATTGACTTGTTAACAAGTCCTCCTTTTCAAGAGGAATTAGTTGCCAAATGTAGTCGAAGAGAACTAATCTGGTTACGAGAAGTGATGATTTTGTTTTGTATATAGTTGACCTGGTGTTCCTGCCAAGTCAGTCCCCCAGTAATTAGCTATCAGAAGCAGATGTTTCTTGAAGCTACAATCTTTTTTAATCTACATTCTGGAGAATGCTTACTTTTTTATTCTTGTGGGGAGAGCAGCGGTGTGTCCAACTTAAATAAACATGTCATTAATCCAAATTTAGTTAGATACAAATTAAAAATGAGGGGGCAGAATTCCTCTTTTACTGTACTAGAAATTACCTGATTTGTGAACAAATCATTTTTACTGATCTTGACTCTCAAAGAATAATAAGGTAAATGTTCTATATGAGCATTAATAACTGGGAATTTTATACAGGAAACCTATCATTGGTTCCTGTATATAGTTTAATGCTAAAAAAAAGTCTATTAAAGCTATCATCTTATATAAATTTCAATGACTTTCTCTAAAGGTAGTTGACTTTAACAGTGATTTTTAACAGAAGAACTCAAAGCTTCCCCTTGCTTCTTTTGTAGATTAGCCATGGAAGCCCAGACTTAATATTTATTGTGAAGAAAACTACTTTATGTTATTTATTTGTTTATTTATTTATGTTTGCCATAGAAGTCATTATTTATTTTTAAAACATTTTCCTTTTTCAAGTTATTTTGAATTTTATATGCACCTGTTATAAAATCCCATGATCCTCCGATATGATGAATGCATATATTAATATGAAGAGTTTAATGTTCCTGCCTTATCCTCCCAGTCCATTGACCAGAGATAGCTTCTTTTCCATGTCTCTATTATTTAGTTCTTTTAGTGGTACATGCATTTATGTCTAGGCATATAGTTTTTGTTTGATGGCTTTTGGGGGACGTGAAGGGGGAGAGTAGACTCTGTTGACTAATAAATTTAAGTGCAAAGCCAGAATAAAGAGGACAAAGTTAAGAGTTTATTTAGTTTGAGCTTTTAATCAGTAATACCAAATGCAAAAATGACCCAAGTCAGAAAGATTACATGGAATTACTAACTTTGAGGCAGTTGATCTTATGTAGTAACATTACACAAATTAAGATTCATGAATGTCAACCAGAGTTTGAAGTTCCTCAATTTTGTGCCTAACTATAGAGTTTGGGTAACTGTGGCCTTTTCTCCTTGCTGAATCTGATAGTTAAATATATGTTCTTCTCTTGTATTTAATATCCCTGAGTTTTTCCAAGAGAATAGAAAGTTTTATTAAGAAGAATTTATTTTGGGGGTGCCTAGATGGTTCATTTGGTTAAGTGTCCAACTCTTGATTTTGGCTTAGGTCATGAAGGGCCTGGGTAGCTCCGTCGGTCAAGTGTCTGCTTTGGGCTCAGATCATGATCCCAGGGTCCTGGGATCGAGCCCCACATCAGGCTCCCTGCTCCTCAGGGGGCCTGCTTCTCCCTCTCCCTCTCCTTCTCCCTCTGCCTGTCCCTACCCCTACTCGTGCGCTCTCTCTCTCTCTCTCTCTGTCAAATCAATCAATCAATCAATCTTTTAAAAAATCAAAGAATCAACCAGAGGTCAACAAACTACAGTCTATGGCCCAAAGCCAGCCACTCCCTGTTTTTGAAAATGAAATTTTATTGGAACCCCACCATACCCATTTTTTTATGGATTGTATATGGCTGCTTTTTCACTACAATGGCAGAGTTGAATAGTTGCAACAGAGACTCTTTGGCCTCCAAAGCCTCAAATATTTACTGTCTGACTTTATATAAAAAGTTTGCCAATCTTTTATAGAAAGTAAAATAAGAAATCTCTTTTAGGTTACCTAAGGAAGAGATTTCAGTGCTCTTTGCAAAACTTTTATGAGGATAGAAATTATGTTTTGTTTACCACTATATCCTCAATGCTTGCACGTAGTAGGTACTCAGTAAATGTCATAGCAATAAATTAAAAAATCTCTAATCCATTTTACTGTCCTCAAGCATAAATCCACAAAAAAGAAAAAGGAAGGAAGGAAGGAGGGAAAGAAAGAAGAAGAGAGAGAAAGAAAGAAAGAAAAGAAAAAGAAGAAAAGAAAGAAAATCCAAATACACTTCAAGTCAAATTTGCCAAGCGTAAAATGCAGGAGAAATAATGACTTTCTAGCCCATGTTATAAAAATAATTTTCATTTACTCATCACTACTACCACACACTATACTAAGCACATCATTCATATACATCTTATTTCAACATCACAGCAATGTTTTAGGTGTTGTAGCATTATCATCCCCATTTTACAGATGAAGAATTGATATTAGGGAAAGCAGGTAATTTGTCCAAAATCACATAGCCAGTAAATGGTTTGGTATGTTCAAACCCATCTTTGTCATAAACATAATAAGTGGAAAGTGACTAACTCTAATATGATCTAGAATATAAGTAAAATTTTTCTGAGATCTGTCCCAGTCTCACAGCTAGTAGCCATTTTTTTTTTAAGATCTTTGTTATTTATTTGACAGTGAGAGAAAGAGCATGTGCAGGCAAGGGAATGGCAGGCAGAATAAGAGGGAGAGAGAGAAGCAGGCTCCCCGCTGAGCAGGGAGCCCAGTGTGGGGCTAAATCCCAGGACCCTATGATCCTGACCTGAGCCAAAGGCAGAGGCTTAACCCACTGAGCCCCCCAGGCACCCCCCACCCCCCTCCACCCCTGTCCTAATCTAATAGCTAGCCCTTCCAGGTCTATACATAAGTAAATTGAGAACTTTTCCTTTTACATTAGCGTATCTGTCTCTGGAAGAGTGGTTCACAGGGAGCAACCCATACATTTTACACATCTCTGGGTTGAGCTATATCAGATCATTAATAATCCTGCTTTTCAGATTCCCGGAGATGACTATCTCCGTTTCGAGTTATATAGTATATCTTACTTTAGAAGATAACCAAGGGAGTGACCATAGGATATGCATAAAATAGTCTTTAAAAGAGATAGCATAGTAAATGAGACCAAATTTCTTGCAGGAAATTTTTGCCACACTACCTGTGTAACACTGGGCAGATTACTCAGCCTCAGTTTGAGTCCCAGTGTCCTCATTAAAATAGAGATAATAGTTATACTTATAACAAAAGGCTGTAGGAATCAAGGCAATTAGTAATATATATGGTGTCTAGAATAGTACCTAGTACAATAAAGGTATTTTTGCATTCTTTCAATTTTTTAAAAGTAAAATAGAATTCATGAAACATAAAAATCACCATTTTAAGGTATATAAATCATTGATTTTCAGGATATTCACAGTATTGTGCAGTCATCATTTTCAAGAACTTTTTTTTTTTTTAGTATTTTTTTTAAGATTTTATTTATTTATTTGACAGAGAGAGAGAGAGAGATCACAAGTAGACAGGCAAGCAGAGAGAGAGAGAGAAGCAGGCTCCCCACTGAGCAGAGAGCCCAATGCGGGGCTCAATCCCAGGACCCTGAGATCATGACCCGAGCCAAAAGCAGAAGCTTTAACCCACTGAGCCACCCAGGCGCCCCCCTCCTTTTTTTTTTTAAGTATTTTTTTTTAAGGTTTTATTTATTTATTTGACAGAGAGAGAGAGATCACAAGTAGAGAGGCAGGCAGAGAGAGAGGGAGAGAACCAAAACATTTTCATCACCCTAACAGAAACTCTGTGTACATTAAGCAGTCATTCCCTCATTCCTCCTTCTCTCCAGTCTGTGGGAACTACTAATTTGTGTTTTCTCAGTGGATTTGTCTATAAAGTACAAATGTATACAGTTAAAATGGAATCCTATAATATATGGCTTTTGTGTCTAGCTCTTTTCACAGCATAGTTTTCTCAAGGTTTATTTGTGTTATGGCATATTTCAGTACCTTATTCTTTTTTATATCTGCATTGTACAGACCTATACCACATTTTGTCTATCCATGCATAATTGGTGGACATTTCGGTTGTTTTCACTTTTTGGCTACTGCTGCTATGAATATTTGTGTACAAGTTTTTGACTGAACCCTGTTTTCATTCTTTTCAATAAATATCTAAGAGTGTAATTCTATGTTTATTTTTTTAAGGAACCACCAAACATTTGATGAGTGGCTGCAAAGTTTTAAGTTTTGATGAAGTATAGTTCTGTATTTTATCTTTTGTTTCCTATTCTTTTGATGTCATAGCTAAGAGTCCATTGTAAAATCCAAGGTCATATAGGTTTACCTCTACGAGGGTAAGAGAGAGTTTTCTTCTAAGAGTCTTATCATTTTAGCTCTTACGTTTAGGACTTTGATTCATTTCCAGCTAATTTGTGTTTGTAGTGTGAGGTAAGGGTTCAACTTCAGTCTTTTGCATGTGGATATCCAGTTGTCTCAGCATATTTGTTGAAAAAACTATTCTCTCCCTATTGATTGATCTTAGCATCCTCGTTGAACATCAGTTGACCACAGATGGATAAGTTAATTTCTGGACTCTGAATTCTTTTATGGAGCTATACATCTATCCTTATGCCTTGACTATACGATCTTAATGACTGTGACTTTATAGGAAATTTTGAAATCAAAACTTGTGTGTACTCGTTTTGTTACTTGTTTTCAAGGTGTTGTAGCTATTCTGGATCTCTGGCATTTCTCTATGAATTTTAGGATAAGCATATACATTTCTGCAAAATGCCAGGTAGGATTTTCTTAGGGATTGCATTGAATCTGTAGATAACAATATTAAGTCTTCCCATCCATCAAATGGATATCTCTCCATTTATTTAGATCTTTCATTTCCTTCAGCAATGTTTTATAACTCAGTGGACAAATGTTACATTTTTATTAAACTTATTCATAACTAAGTATTTTATTCTTTGCGATGCTGTCTTAAAAGATTTGTCTTAATTCCATTTTCAGATTTTCTTATTGCTAGTGTATGGAAATACAACTGATTTTTATATGTTGATCTGGTGTCCTACAACTTGTTGAATTTTTAAAAAATTTTTTATTAACATGTAATATATTATTTGCTCCAGGGTACATGTCTGTGAATCATCAGGCTTACACATTTCACAGCATTTGCCATAGCCCATACCCTCTCCCAACTTGTTGAATTTATTTATTGGCTCTGATACTCATTCTGTGATTCTTTAGGATTTTTTTAAGAGGTTTTTTTTTTTTTTTTTAAGATTTTATTTACTTATTTGACAGAGAGAGATTCAGTGAGAGAGGGAACACAAGCAGGGGGAGAGAGAGAGGGAGAGGCAGGCTTCCCACTGAGCAGAGAGCCCAACACGGGGCTCGATCCCTGAACCCTGGAATCATGACCTGAGCCAAAGGCAGACGCTTAACGACAGCCACCCAGGTGCCCCAAGAGTTTATTTTTTAAGTAATATCTACACCCAATATGGGGCTCAAACTCTTCCGACTGAGCCAGCCAGGTGCCCCATCCTTTAGGATTTTCTGTGTTTAGAATCATGTCATCTGTGAATGAAGATGGTATTAATCCTTCCATTCCAATTTAGATGTCTTTTATTTCTTTTTCGTGACTAGCTGCTCATGCTAGGACTTCCAATCCAAAAGTGGTGAAAGCAGATATCCCTCTTATTACTAATCTTGGGGGAAAATTTTCAGATTTCCACTATTAAATATGAGATCGGCTATAGGTTTTTCATAGATGCCTTTTATCAACTTGAGAAAGTTCCCTTCTAGTCCTAGTTTTAGTGTTTTGTTATCAAACAGCGTATTTTACCATATCCTTTATCCATTAATTGAAATGATTATGTGATTTTTGTCCTTAATTTTATTGATTTGGTATATAATATTAATTTTCATACACTGACCCACCCTTGCATTCATGGTATATAATCCTTTTTATATGCTGGTGAATTTAGATTACTACAAGTTCGTTGAGGAATTTTGTATCAATATTCATAAGGGATATTGGTCTATAGTTTCCTTTTTTTGTGGTATTTGTCTGGCTTTTGATATCAGAATGAGTTGGGAAGCATTTCTTCCTCTAATTTTTGGAGGAGTTTGTAGAGAACTAGTGATTTCTTTAACTATTTAATAGTTTTCACTAGTTAAGTCATAAAGTTTTGAGGTTTGGGACTTTTCTTTGTTGGGTGTTTTTTTTTGGATTTGGGTTTTTTTAATTGATCAATATCTTTTTTTTATTTTTAAGATTTTATTTATTTATTTAACAGAAAGAGACACAGCGAGAGAGGGAATATAAGCAGGGGGAGTGGGAGAGGAGAGGCAGGCTTCCTGCTGAGCAGGGAGCCCGATGCGGGGCTTGATCCCAGGACTCTGGGATCATGACCTGAGCCAAAGGCAGACACTTAAGACTGAGCCACCCAGGTGCCCCCAATTGATTAATTTCCTTACTGTTCTAAGTTTATCTAGTTTTTCTGTTTCTTTGTAAGTCAATTTTTGAGGTTCTAGGAATTTGTCTATTCATTTGAGTTTTCTAATTGCTTGGCAAATGATTGTTTTTATTACTGTAAGCTTGATGTCCCCACTTTTATTCCTGATTTTAGCAACTTGAAACCCCTGTCTCACTCTCACTGTAGTATAGGTTTATCAATTTTGTTGACATTTTCAGAGAACCAACTTTTGGTTTTATGAAGTCTCTCTGTTCTGTTCTCTATTTCCCTTATCTCTGCTTTAATCTTTATTATTTCATTTCTTCTATTTGCTTTGGGTTTACTTTACTATTCTTTTTCTTGTTTCCTTTTTGTCATCAATTGTAGTTGTAAAATTCCTTCTAACCACTGCTTTTACTGCATCCTAAGTTTTGGTGTGTTGTATTTTTGTTTTCATTTATATCAAAGTACTTTCTAATTTTTATAGTGATTTCTTTTTTACTTCATACAAAATTGAATATCTTTATTTAATTTAGTTCTTGCTTAATACTTAGACATGTTAAGCTAGAAAAATAGTTATAACTATTTACATTAATGAATTCAAACCTCACAGAATGCATAAATCCAAAAGGAAATGCTATGATCCTGAAATTTAATGATCTTTCTTGTTTCAGTCTTAATCTAAACATCAGTGGGAAAAAAATTCTCCAGAGCTTTTCAGTTTTGTTCTTCAGGAGCACAGTTTTCTGGCTTGGTTACTATGTTCTTCTAACATGTACACAGTTATCTTATAGAGAGATAACATAATAGCATTCTTCATTCATATCTAAGTATTTTCTAATTTATTTTTATTTTTTGACCCTTTGGTTGCCCATGAGTGTTATTTCCACATATTTGTGAATTTCCAAATTTCCTTCTGGCATTGATTTCTAATGTCATTCCATTGTTGTTGGAGATTATGATTTCAGTATTTTAAAATTTGTTTCAGCTTACATTGTGTCCTAAAATTTGGCCTATTGTAGAGAATGTTCCATGTATTTTGCTGTTGTTGGGTAGAATGTTCTATGGATATCTGTTAGGTTCATCCAGTTGGTTTATACTGTTGTTCAAGTCCTCTGTTTACTTGCTAATGTTCTACCGAATTTCTCTAGACATTATTGAAACTGGGGTTTTGAAGTTTCCAATATTACTGTACACGTATTATAATGTTACTGTACAAATGACCTATTTTTCCCTTTAATTCTGGTAAGCCTTCACTTTATTTTGGGGCTCTGTTGTTAGGTTCATATATGTTTATAATTGTTATATCTTCTTGATTCATTCACCTTTTTGTCATTATGTAATGTTCTTTTTTGTCATATTGTAAAAATTTTTAAGGTCCATTTGCCTGGTATTAGTATAGCTATCCCAGCTCTCTTTTGGTTACTGTTTGTATTTAGTATTATTTTCCACCTATATACTTTGAATCACTTTGGTTCTAAAATCAGTCTCTTGTAGATAACATATAGTTGAAGCATGTTTGTTTATAATCATTTTGCTAATTGCTGTCTTTTACTTGGAGAGTTTAATCCATTTTTTATTTTTATTTTATTTTATTTTATTTTATTTATTTATTTGAGAGAGAGAGCATGAGAGGGGAGAAGGTCAGAGAGAGAAGCAGACTCCCCATGGAGCTGGGAGCTCAACGCAGGACTTGATCCTGGGACTCTGGGACCATGACCTGAGCTAAAGGCAGTTGCTTAACCAACTGAGCCACTCAGGTGCCCCATTTTTTAAAGATTTTATTTATTCATTTGAGAGAGAGAACATGTGTGCACAAGCAGGGGAGGGACAGAGGAGGAGAGAGAGGGACAGGCAGACTCTGCGTTAAGCCTGGAGCCCAGCGCAGGGCTCAGTCTGATCATCCTGAGATCATGACCTGAGCAGAAATCAAGAGTTGGCCGCTTGACTGAGCCACTCAGGTGCCCCAATCCATTTACATTTAAAGTAATTACTGATAAAGAAAGACTTATTTTTGCCGTTTTGCTGTTTGTTTTCTATTTGTTTTATATCTTCTTTTTACCTCATTGATCCCTTACTGCCTATTTTTGTGTTAGATCTTTTTTTTTCTACTGTACCATTTAATCCACTTTTTGTTTCTTTTACTATAGATCTTTATTTTCTTTGTGGTTGCCATGGAGATTCCAATTAACATATTAATTTATAGCAATCTAGTTTGAATTAATACCTGTTGAGTTTATATCATTAAACTACATTTGGGGGCATCTGGGTGGCTCATTGGGTTAAAGCCTCTGCCTTTGGCTCAGGTCATGATCTCAGGGTCTGCTAAGCAGAGAGCCTGCTTCCCCCCTCTCTCTACCTGCCTCTCTGCCTACTTGTGAACTCTCTCTGTCAAATAAATAAATAAAATCTTTAAAAAAAAAAAAAAACTACATTTGGGGCCTACAAAGCCTGTTCCTATTCCTTATGTAGTTATTGTCACAGATTACATCTTTATGCAGGTATGTCCATAGACATAGATTTTTATTATTGTTTTATTTGACATAGATTAATTATTGTTTTAGTAGCTCTCCTTTGTTATATAGAAAAAAATTGAATTACTAACCAAAAATACCCAAATGTTGACTTTTATATTTATCTATATATTATCTTTACCAGCGTTTATTTCTTCATATAGATTTGAGTCACTGTCTAGTATTTTTCTCCTTTCAGCCTGAAGAACTCCCTGCAGCATTTCTTTTAGAGCAAATCTACTAGCAGTGAATCCTTAGTTTTAGTTTAGTTGTTATACATTCATTTCTCTTTCATTTTTGAGGGATAATTTTGCTAGATATATAATTCATGGATAAATGTTTTTCTTAGCACTTTAAATATATCATTCCCCTACCTTCTGGACTGCATAGTTTCTGATGATAAATTAGCTGTTAATAATATTGAGAATCCCCTGTATGTAATGAGTTATTTCTCTTGCTGCTTTCAGGATTCTCTCTCTTGGTCTTTGACTTTCAACAGTTTGATTATTATGTTTTGATGTATGGCTCTCTTTGATGTGATCCTACTTGGGGATTGTTGAGATTCTTGGGTGCATATATTTATGTCTTTCATCAAATTTTGGCTGCCCTCGGGCATTTTTTTCTTCAAACTTTTTTTTTTCTGCCCCTTTCTCTCTTCTCCCTCTGGGACTTTCATTCTGTGTAGGGTGGAACTCTTTAGGGTGGAACTCTTGCTTACACAGGTGCTGTTCATCTTTTTTCATTCTTTCTGTTCCTCATTGGGTAATCTCAGTTTGACCTATCTTCAAGTTCATAGATTCTTTTTTCTGCTCAGCTCTGCTTTTGAGCCCCTCTAGTGAATTTTTATTTTCAGTTGTTGTATTTTTCAAGTACGGAATTTCTTTTTGGTTCCTTTTTAAAATTTCTGTCTCTATTGATATTCTCAGTGTGGTGAGACATTACTCTCATACTTTAGTTCTCTTAACGTGCTCTTGAGCATATTTTAAATAGTTGACTTAAAGTCTTTGTCCAGTAAGTTCAGTGTCTGCGCATGCTCAAGGACAATTTCTATTTATTTCTTTTTTCCCCATACTTTCGTGTTTGCATGCCTCATAATTTTTAATGAATACTAGACATTTTGAGTATATCATGTAATCAGATTCTCCCACCCTACCAGGGTTTTGTTTGTTTGTTTGTTTGTTTGTTTTTTGGTTGCTTGGTTGGTTTTGGGTTTTGCTGCTTGTGGTTTTGTCTAGTGACATTTTGAACCTAATTTTGTAAAGTGTATATTCTTTGTTGTGTGTAGCCACTGACATCTCTGTTTGATTTGCTTAGTGGTCAGCTAATGATTCAACAAATTTCCTTAAAGGCTTGGACCCAGGGTGAAAATTGCCAGTGGGTTCTTTGTATATATTAGGGCATGATTTCAACACTCAGCTAGGTTTACAACTCTCTTTTAGCCTTCATTTTCTGCTGTGTCCAAGCTAAAGATCAGTCAGAAGTGAGAATTTAGGACCTTTGCAGGTCTCTCTGAGGATGTACTCCACCTTGGGCATGCACATGGTCTTCTGGTTTCCAAGGAATATATGGGAGCTTTTCAAAGCCCATATTCCCCAAAGCATCTCACTAGTCTTTCCTCCTAAGCTTTTTGATGTTTCTGTTGTATGACCCAGCTGCTATACCTTGCCGCATTTTGGCACCAGCTAATAAATTTGCCTTTAAATGTTTTTAACAGATGTCCTAGATAATTACTTCTATGACTTGGGAGAGTACTGAGTTTGGTAAAATAAAAGTAAGCCCTTTACATAGTCCATCAGGGAACAAATAGAACAAAACAAACAACCACAGTTAAGAACCAAGTCTGTTTTGCTTCTTTCTGCATTAGTAACCCACTCCCAGAACTCAGATTGGTGTTTTCAAGACCCTAATTGAGAATCAGCTGTCTTTTTCCTGATTAAGTAGTTGCCTGGTTTGAGTAGTTTACATAGTTCAGTTTGGGTTGATTCTGACCGTTTTTGCCAGATTATTTGCTGTTTCTATGAAGAGACTGGTTCTTGAGTTCCCTATTCTATTTTTGCTGACATCCATTGGCTTTAATTTTGACAAACATATTGCTTTCATTGTTGGGGTTTTTGGGGGGACTGGCTTTTGTTGTTGACTGTTTCTTTAGAATGACCATATGTATCTTCTTTACACAGGTCATCCAAATATTAAGATAATTCATGTCTAAGTTGCCAAGGAACTGTGTCACATTTAGAAGGAAAAGGATTCTATTAACCTATAGATCTGATGTCAATAATGTTAAAAATAACCAATTCGCCCACAGCCCTATCAGAAAATTTTCTTTGCATGCCAGAGAGATAAAAAGCTAAACTAGTGATTATGGGAGGTAAATGTTCTAACATTCAGGTCTCTCATGGAAATATGATGTGAAATGTTAGAAAAGTTAACACATATCAGGGTCTTTACCTTTAAAATTGCAGTTGAACATTCACATTGTAGTTATGTGGATGTTTTCCATATGGTTTATCAGATCGCTATGAATGTAACAATTGTTCTAACTGCCTTTCCAAAGCTGTAGCCTCTTGTGAAGTGACTCAATCCAAATCTACTAACTGGATCTAAAGAGCTAACATAGGGATCTCTGATTCTGATAAAACACTTTTGGGGTTTGAGTTCTATTTTCAGCTGTTTACCAACAGCATGAACTTGAGCAAGTTACTTAACCTCTCTCTGTCTCACTTATCAGAAAATGGGCCTAATAATAACTGTAGTTACTTCATAGCTTTGTTATAAGGATGAAATAAGATTCTTTGAGTAATTTACTAAAATTAAATACATAAGCTAGTTTGAGGTGAAGCTTATCTAGAGCATGTCTTTTAGATAGGGAAATCCTCAAGTTTTTCACTTCTGTCCACTTAGGGTGGAGCTAATTGGTGAAATAACTGTACTGGCCAGATTCTCAAGAGGAAAAAGTCAGGCAATATCTGTGTATAGGCTGAGACACTCGTTCTTTAGTTAGGAGAGAATTGTCTGTACCTACAACTGGGTGCAAAACAAAAACATGAGGTTGGGGAATAGCATCCTAATGTAATGATCTGGGGGACCAGGAGAATGGGCCAAGATAGTGGGAGATAAAGATAAAGATTGGAAGAGACAGATGATGAAGGCACTTGGGAGTTACTGAAGGGTTTGAAATAGGAGAGCCATCTGGCTACATTTATATTTAGAGCACATATTGTGGCAAAAAAAAATGGAGAATTAGAATCAGCATGGCAAGACTGGAAGGAGGGGACTATAAGTTATTTTTATTTTTAAGTAAGTAATAGGTGTTCCGTAATGGGCATGCATTAATTTTGTAACACAGGAAAACACATAAGCTTTGTTTTGTAAGAAACCTACTTTGGGAATTTTTCTATGATATAGTCCTAATTTAATAAAATCCAAAATTAAAGTCCCAATTAAAGAACAGTTATTCATTTGACACTTGACCTCTGTGCTCAGCAAAATCTCCGTCACAAATTTTCAGTAAATAATCATCTTTTTCTACTGCATGTTGCCTATTAAGAATTTGGAACACACACACACAAAAAAAGAATTTGGAACACATCAGTTCTATTTAGCAAATTAGAATGAAAATTTTAACTTTATTATCTTCAAAAGTTACTCTGCTAACTTTTTATCTTCTTAGTCCTCTGTAAGTCACAAAAATATTCACACCTAAGGTGACGTTTTTAACAAGAGTGACACCCTGGGGAGCAGTAAGCCCCAGAAAATTGATAATGAAAATACTGGTTCATAAAGGAAAGCTTGACAGACAAATCATAATCTCACTTTGCTTCTCTCCAACTCTATTTCTTTAACAACCATTTAGTCCCAGGGACACAGATTTTTTGTTCTGTTTTGGTTTGGTTTGGTTTTTTAGTCATTTGAACTTTTTCAATAAAGTAGTTTTAGGAGTTAACAAATTTTGTTAGCATTTTATACCACTATGAATATGCTAGTTATTGGAATGATTTCTAAACTCAGCAGAGATAAAGTTTTAAACCCAATTTTACATTGTGTTCTTTGTTATCTTTATGTCTTTTACGCTGGCCAGGTAAAACCATGTTTTCTGAGTTTATCCATACACACAGGATTATATAGAATGTAATTTTAACATCCACTTAATCCAACATATTCTTACTGAACTATTGTGGCTTTTTAAATATGTTAATAATAGTGGGCAAATTTATTTCTACCAGCTAGACCATGGAAACTGGACACTATTGAAAACACCCTTGGAAGTACTAAAAAAATATTAAGTACAATACACACAACTACTTCTAATTACAGTTATTTTGGATAAATACAAATGTAACTTTCTTCAAATAGGCATACTTTTGACATGGGAAATTGAGATTCCATAGGTTGTGGCTCGATGGTAAGTTCAATATAAATAACAATGAAGAAACCACATATGGTAAGCGTGGGATTCCGAAATTGGCTTTAAGATTCTCAAATAAATAAAGACCTTCTTTGAAGGCACATGGATGTATTAATTTTTAATTTGTTTCTTTTTGATCTCTTAATTACTGAAAAAGATTTATTGGTTAATTTTAGGAAGGCAAGTGTTTGAAAAGTTTTGCCAAATACTGTCTTCTTTAAATGACTGTATGGTAATGAAAAGTTAAGAGGAGAGCCAAATTAGATTGAATAATTGTTCAGTCATGTGGGTCAGGCTAGTTGCATAGCCTGGTTGTTAGACTGATTGCTCAAATTACATTGCCTGGGGTCCTGCACTTGGTTGGCTGTCTTCTCAGATCTTAACAAGGTTCTGGGAATTTCTTTTTCTGACAACGTTTGCTTTGTGTTTTTCCCCTCCCCCTCCCACCTCTAGGATGCTTCATCTGCAGACATTAGAAAAGCATATCGTAAGCTTTCACTGACTTTGCATCCAGACAAGAATAAAGATGAAAATGCAGAAACTCAGTTTAGACAAGTAAGTGAAGTGTGCTGTTATTATATATATTTTGTAACAAATGTATAAATGTTTTCTAATAAAAATAGTAACTTATATGTAGAATAATTCTAGTTGAAAATGAGGTTGGAGTTTAGAAGTAGAATGTCATGTTCACTCAATTTTTTACAAAATATCACCATCATTTTTCATATTAGAATCTCTAAATTCTTGAAAGGTCATAACTGTCATAATTTTCTTGTCTAAATTACAGCTTTTGCTTTTTAAAAGCACATGTTAACATAATTATTACTTCTGCATCTTTGACAAAGATTTATTTGGGTATCAAGCATTTTTTAACCTCTTAAGGTTCTACTAAAAATATAAAATGTTACATATAATTAAGATTGTATCTGTTGTTTGTATATATGAGCACATAAGGTTTTCTGCTTGTGCATTATAGTGTGTTCACCTTCCTAAGTGATTTCTTATAGCTGAGAGTATTTTTATTTTTAAAGTAATGCTTTTATTTTAGTTGGTGGCCATTTATGAAGTTTTAAAGGATGATGAACGAAGGCAGAGGTGAGTGTTCGTTTCTGCTTTTGAATTAAGATGTTACAGTTTGATCTCTGAGTTTATAAAAGAAGGAATTGTCTTACTAGACATTTATTATAAGCTAAGATTTTATTTTTGTTTCTTCCTATGTTTAGAGCAGAGTTAATTTCTATTGAAAATATTCACTAGGTTGATTCAGTACTTGTACACTTCAGGATCATGAGTCATAACGTTACCAAGTCATAGCTCCATTAGATAGGATTTAACATGAGCGTCTATGCTCTGGGACATACAGATACCACTTGACTTCAAACAAATGCCCAGTCATTTTTGATATATCAGTAATAGCTCCTATTTGTGCTTGGTGGTCTTTTTTTTCCCCCCGTTCCTTAAATGTTTTGGAATTGGGCTGTTAGTGATACTTGTTACCACAATTTCTTGATGTTTCCTCACTCTCAAAAATAAACCATGTTATTTGTGAGTAAGTCTGTAGAAAATAGATGTGGAAGAAAAATATTTGTTTCTTTTTCCTATTTCTTTTGCCTCCTTCCCTTCCCTTAACTCTGGTGATTCTGCATTTAAGTTAAACTTCGGAGTGAAGGCAGCCTCCTCACTTCGAGACTTCTCTGTGCCCCTTTCAGAAGAGTAGTAATATATTTATAGGTAGTTTATAGTGCTAGTGAGTTAAGAGGAGATTGCAGAAAGGCCCCTTTCCTTTACTCCTTCAGAATGTGTGGAATGTGTAGACACTATTGCATTGGGCTTCCAAATTTCTTAAGTCAGACCCACAGTAAGTATATTTGGGCAGGGGCGGGGGGCGGGGGGCGGGGGGGAAGCATATTTTGCATCCTGCTTCAGAATACACTTGAAGCAAAAATTTCACAAAACACTTCATAGTGTGTGATACAGACTGATATATTCTATTCCAGAACAGTGTAGACTAGTCTTTAAAAAAATAAATTATTTGAATGTATTATCTGGAATTATTCTATATTCTAAGATGTTAGCTACTACTCTTGCTTCTCATCTTAATTCTTTAATTTGAATACCTTATTTTGTCAGATTGCAAAGCAAGGACTCAAGATACTCTCTGTAAGTGTCCTTGCTTTATAACAAGGGCTGGCATTGGTCCAGATACCATAGCAGGCATTCCTCTGGTTTGAGATAATCCATAGTGTTGAAAGAGTCCTAGAAGTGTGTTGAAAGAAGTGTTGGTCATTCTGTGCATATTTTCTAGTTGGTTTCTCTCACTGAGCCCCTAGTTTTATTTCACACATCAAGAATGTGTCTATAAAGATAGCTTTATTTAGTCTTCCTATGTCTTTGGCATCAGATTTGTCTTTTTGTTTGTTATCTTAAAAGTCAGTAAACTTTGTAACAATTTCTTTCAGTTCCTGAAAAATCATTTATATCTTTACAGAACAAATCACTTCTTCTGTACAAATTGTTTCTTCATTAACATAGATGCATCTAACGTTTCCTTTTTAGGATTCTTCTCCTTTGCAATTTTTTTTTACAGTGTTAGTAGAAAAAAGTGGATCTGACAGTTACACAAACAGCTGTAGTATTTATACCCCTTGAGGCACAAGTAACTCTTTGGTAACTGGTTTTCCTTGAGGCAAAAATCTTAACTAATCAAGCTTAGAATCACTTCTCTAAAGCTTGCGCCTGAGGCCAGGTGACCTGTGTGTATTTAAACTTATAGGAGAAATGCACCTCTCCAGACAATTACCTAATGTTTCTAATTCCTTTAGGAAGAAAAACCCAGTAGTCATTTTTATCTTCCAAAGGAAGATTGTCTTAGAGTCGTATGAAAAAATGCTTGTTGGTATCACAATTATTTGTTCTAAATATTCATTAAGTAAGTACTTTTAAATGTGTAACCTCCCAGGAATTTGCAATTTGGACAATTGGCATATATGTTTATTTATTTATTTCCCTTACGAGTAATTGTGTTTTCACTGAAATCAAGTGCATTCTTTAATTTTGGTAGGAAAGAGAATAGCAATGAAGTAGATAAAATAAACTGGGTAACCTTTTTTTTTTCTTTTTAAGGAAAAGGAAATTTTATTTTATTTTTAAACTGCTTATTTAGGTATAATTTGCATACCGTAGAAGTCACCTATTTTAAGTGTACAAGTCAATGATTTTTAATAAATTTACAGAGTTGTGCAAATACCACAATCCAGTTTTAGAACATTTCCATCACCTCCAGACTTTCCCTCAAGCCCGTTTGCAGGCAGTTCCTACTCTGATCCCAAACCTAAGTAATCACTGATCTCCTTTCTGTGTTTATAAATTTCTTTTCTGGGCTTCTCCTATTTAAGAAATCATGTAATGTGTACTCTTTTGCATCTGGCTTCTTTCTATGATACTCTTTTTGGGGCACATCCATATTATAGCATATACTAGTAGTTGATTCTTTTTTATTGCTGAGTAATATTCCATATCATATACCACTTTTGTTTATCTATTCACCAAGTGATAGACATTTAGGTTGTTTCCACTTTGGGGCTATGATGAGCAATACTGCTACAAATACTCACATATAAGTCTTTGTATGAACAGATTTTTTTTCTTTATTTCTCTTGAATAGATTCCTAGGAGTGAGATTGTGAATAAACTCCTAAGTGGTTTTTTCTCCCCAAAACATAGACTATAGTATGAAAATAACAAGTTTATGTGGCTAGTGTAAGGAAGGCATAATAGCCTTTTCTCAACTCCCAAGTAACTTCTTTAATTTGGGGAATAGCAGCTCAGCTATAGTCTGACATAAATTTCTGTACAGGTGCCGTGAGTATTAGCTGAAAAAAGTACCGAGTAGATACTAGTCATTACATATATACACTAGATTGTACTTTAGTAATATTAGTATATTACTTTTATTTAAAATCTATTATAAATTTTTAACCAGTATTATTTTGCTAACCCTGTTGTGCAACTTTAAATTTGGGGGGGATTTTTGGTCTGTTTTATGGTACTTTATTTGTAAAAGTTGAATATATGTTTTTTTAGTTTACTAAATAAAATCATGTTTTATTTATAAATCCAGCAAAAAGTATAGTTATCTCAGCCTTACTATGCTAAACATTTACAAATCCATTACCTCATTATTCTAAATTTGATTATAGGTATGTTTGAAGAAAAAATAAACATTAACCTGAGAGTAAGAGATCTATCTTAGTACCTTCTCTAATTAGAAGATATAAGATTCCTGCTATATGGGACGCCTGGGTGGCTCAGTTGGTTGGGCAACTGCCTTTGGCTCAGGTCATGATCCCGGTGTCTTGGGATCGAGTCCCGCATCGGGCTCCTTGCTCCGCGGGGAGCCTGCTCCTCTCTCTGCTTCTGCCTGCCTCTCTGCCTGCTTGTGTTCTCTCTCTGTTAAATGAATAAATAAATAAAAAAAAAAATCTTTTAAAAAAAAGATTCCTGCTATATGGAATATATAAAGTGCTGTATACTACAAGTTTTGGCATATGTATACATTTTTAAAGGAGAGTGTGATCAATTAATTTAGATGTGTTTCCTGTTTATGATCTTTGTGTAGGTGATTTTTACTCTTGGGTTCAAAATGTGACCTAAATGGTCATCGTTGTTATTTTTTTTAACTAAAAATTCAAACTTTGTATGATGAGAAATTCACAATTTAGGCAAATGCTAGAATTAGTTAAATATTTGTTTTCATAACAGATAGGTTTTCTATTTTAGTTTCATAGTAACTTTTTAAAAATATGAGAATATTTCATATTGACATAAAATTTTTTCTGTTGGTAATTTAAACATTTTTAGATTTATTTGCTTTCCAGTGTTTATATTAGGCTAAATATATTTGATAAATTGAGATTGTAGAATGAAATTTACTAATGACTACATAATCGTTATTTTGTTTATCACATACATTTTAAGAAAATCCTAAAGTAAACATATATTAAATCATATGTTGAATGTGCTATTGATTAATCAGTGTTTTAATTTCCAAGATAATAGCCTTTATAATTCCATATCATTTTTTGCATTAGTGAAATGTTCATCAAACATATTTACTTTTGTATTTTCTTATAATGATACATGTGTACATTCTTAATCTAGTTTTAACAGGTTATTCAGAGCAGTTTGAGCTGAATTAGAGAACATTTTAACAGTATTATGTGTTAAATATAGAAAAAGCAAAACAGTGATGTTTTTGATTTTGTGTTGTCAGCACATTTTTTTCTTAAATAATTATGAATATAGTCTCTGTAGATTTTAAAAACTATATTTTTCAGTGTTTCAGGAAAGCAGTGATTTATCTTTTAACAGCATATATTCTTAAAAAGTGAACTATAATCGAAGCTATCTTCCCTTAAAATGGCCAGTCGTGTGAGCCATAATGTTCATTGATAGTAAAATCAATAGAGCATTGATTCTAAGCTTAATCCTTGGAGACTGTTGTTCAGAGTGGCAGACATAGCTTAGTAAATATCTGGTTCTGTTTAATGTGTTCAGTGCATACGGTTTTGCTCTCTTGAATTTGGCTGTACACTAAACACAACTT
This sequence comes from Nasua narica, assembly GCA_028533885.1. Classification (NCBI taxonomy): domain Eukaryota; kingdom Metazoa; phylum Chordata; class Mammalia; order Carnivora; family Procyonidae; genus Nasua; species Nasua narica. The sequence continues at coordinate 14,603,389 of CM052807.1, forward strand.
GTATGTGGGGCAGAAAAAAGTAGCTATTAATACATACATAGCATTTCAACAATGATGGTGATGAAATATGTGGGATAAGATTCATAGCTCTGAGTTCAGTTATGTTTTCTTCCAATACAGTTTAGATCTAAAACAAATTTAATACTTATTAATGCTCATAGGGAATTGTCACCATTTCCTTAGATGTTCTTTATTAATAACCACTTTACATGAAGTTATTTCATGGGACAGATTAGCTGAAAATAGTGATTTTTATATTCACCTCTTTTTCCCTGAACAAATCTGGAGTAGAATATAGATTTAGAATAAATTCAGGATTTAACATTCATTGGCCTTCATTCAGATGTTGTAATCCTGAAACCTTTTTGCCAATCCATTTCTAATTTAAACTGAGTCAGTTTATACAAACACAAATTCAAACAAACTTTTAAGGACAGGAATGATAGTTTTTGATGAAATCATATTATTTTATCTTGATATTATATTGTACAAGAATTGCTCCGCATATTTAAAAAGGAGAATATTTAACATTTTTGTTAAATAATTTTGTCTGGTCCAGCTACTACTCAGCCATATTTTAATTTGTACACTCTTGTACACTACACATTGCCTTTTAAGAGTTTAGTACTAATTAATGTCTTTTGCTTTGAACACTGGTTATTCTGACCTGCCATTATTATTAATAATCTAAGTTGATCTAAATGTTAGGTTTTCCAGATTTGCTAATACAATATACTTTAAATTTGTGACCAATTATTTTTCTACTGAAAAAAGAAGTTGCCTATAATAAGTCCTCTGCTTATTTTTTTTAAACATATCTCCAAGGTATCAATTTAATAACTATCAAAGTAGCTACTGCAGTTGTTGCATTTAAATTGATTTACATGTCAAGACTGGCAGTTTAGCAGCTGCGCTATTATTCCTAGATCGGTCAATTTACTTGAGAAAAACCTACTACTGAGTTCTACTGACCTGCCTGACAATATAGGCCCTATTTCTATTCCTGTAATTAGGCCTGCGACTAACTCAGAATATTTTTAATTAAAATATTTTGGTCAATGTGTTGCACCAAATTAGGCCTTTCAGTGAAGATTTAATTTGAGAAATAGTGTGATTAGAATATTTAATGAGTTGTGTTCAATTAAGATTAACAGGTTGAGTGTTTTGAATATACAGTGTTTGTGTGTGACCATTTTGAGTTATACAATCATAAATGTCACTCCTGATTTTTAACCTTAAAAATATTTGTCTTTGTGGTGATCTGACAGGTAAATTTCAATTCAGTTGAAATTTTATTCTAAAGAAAGCTGATTTAAAATGCATTACTAGGAAAGCTTTTATTTGTTATGTTTTTTCCTTCCAGCAAAGCCAAAAATGAGGAAATTGCCATTTAAATGTTTACAAATAAACAGTTTTATTGAGAAATCTGACATAAACATTGGTTGTTTCCCATCTCTTTTTAATTTGGAAACTTTATTCTTTAAAGGAATTTAAGCAATACAAAATTAAAAGGTACTCATAGGCTTCTAATCATGAAGAAGCTTTGTCAAAATAGTATATATAAATATTTCAACCTTGAACTACGGTACAGTTATATAATAATAGTTATAATTAATAATAATTAATATAAAATAATAGCACCGACTAGAAAATTCATCCTGAATTTGGTTCAATTAATATATAATTCATGGTAACAGAGAGCCTCTTATCTTGATTTTTCTTCCATTGAGATCTTTCCTTTTGTTGCTGACTTCTGTGGTGGGGTCTTTCCTGCACACCTTGATAGAGAGGTAGACTATATGTCTCCTTAGTTTAGATGTCATTCCAGAAGTCACATCATTAGGGTGCTGTTAAACTAAGGTCTGGTATCCACAGTATGTTACTGTGTATCTTTTCGAAGGTTGTCTGTGACTGTACTATATACAGTGTTTTGAATTTATAGGCCATTGTAATGCTAATAATCTACATAAGTCTTATATAGTTTGGAGAAAATTCTTCTCTTTTTCCTCTTTTTTTAAATATAGGCATGCATTAAATTTTTGGCTTTTATTTTAAACTCTCCATGAAAAACTGTTGTATTTGCTACTGTAGGTATGATGATATTCTGATCAATGGACTTCCAGATTGGCGACAGCCTGTATTCTACTACAGGCGGGTGAGAAAAATGAGCAATGCTGAGCTGGCATTACTTTTGTTCATTATTCTCACAGTGGGTCATTATGCTGTGGTTTGGTCAATCTACCTGGAAAAACAACTGGTAAGTATTGGTAATAAATCAAATGATCTAGCCTACTTAATTTTATATGGAATTTCAGACATTTTATTTTTCAACTGATAAAAATTTCAATTTTTCTATATATGTTTCTTATCCTAAAAGTTTTATACTCAATATTTACTGTTGGATGTGTTTCTAAGAACCTATGACATAAAAAATAGTTCTTTTTAAAAAATGTACCATTTGAGTTTGTCATAAAATTTTGTGAAGGCCCAAATATCTAGCTGAAAGTTAGAAGATAGAGCCATGTTTTCTTATCACCTTCCAAACAGAAATATTTTTTATGTAAAAATTATTTTAGAAATTTTTGTTCTAGCCTTTTATATAAAGAATTTTTACTTTAAAAGGTTTTAAATATAAGACTTAAATGAGTATGATTTTGTAATTTCAGAGATCAGTTGGTTAAAAAAATACACTTTTAACATACCATTACATAGTTTATTCAGCTCTGAATTTTTATTTATGTGCTAAAGATAATCAAACATATTTATCAGTATTCATAAATTAGCATCTGTTTACTCATTCTTTTTGAAGTGACATTATTAAAGTTGGATGAATGAGAAAAAGTAAGTTGAATGCTTTCTCCTCTTAGAAAACTTTGATTGCTATGGAGATACACATGACTGACAGTGCTGAACTTCATGTGTGTTTAAGGACTGGATGCCATGGCAACAGTTATTGTTAAAGATTGATGATTTTACTTAATCATGTTGGACCCTACATACATTTGCATAAATGTTCTTCTATAATGTTTACCCTTCACAGAAGACTCTTGATAACATTTGAAGAGTACATGTTAATGATAACCTGTAACCATAATTCTTTCCACATTAAGGATGAACTGCTTAGTAGAAAAAAAAGAGAAAAGAAAAAAAAGACAGGCAGCAAGAGTGTGGATGTATCAAAACTTGGTGCTTCAGAAAAAAATGAAAGGTGGGAACATATAAAAATATTTTGTAATTTGAAACTTTTAAAATGTCTTTGATACGATTCAACTTAATATATATATTCATTTCAGATATGTAATATTTACATCTGTAGTAGGTTTTTAAAAAGATTAGTACTGTGCCGTAGTTTATGAGACAAATCCTAATGTTAGGGAAAAGTTCCACAGGTTTTTTTCCCTTGGAAAATGTTAATATATATTTAAGTTATCAAACTCCCAAATTCTTGTCATTGTGAAATTTTTATACTGAACTTGTAGAAATAAAGTATTCCTAGGAAAAAATCTATCTCTTTAGTGTTTAGCTCAGAAGTGACAATATGTAGAAAGGCAGTGATATTCAGTACACTCAAAAAGATACCATTTCTAGTATCGATTCATAAAAAGAAATAAAGGGTTTAAATAGTTCACACAGCAGGGCAGGAACTGGATCAATGTGAGATGGAGATCACAGACTATTCTGCCTGTCTTCTGTTCTGATGACATCAGTGAGTAATGCTTCAGTGAACTGCAAATGACATTAATTTTTATGTATTGGTTTGTTTATGCTACAGTCTTCATATCTGCTTGTCAGCACTTGGGATTACTCTGATGATGCTTAGTCTTTTATATCTGAAGTAATCATAAGGTTTAAGAATTCATTTTGCAGAACTGATGAAAAGTCCAGGTTAGAAAGAGGGCTTTTGTTTCTTTATCTTTATAACTTGTTTAGGAGTCTCTTTCCCCAAAATCTTAGCCTAAATTCTCTTAGTTGCTATACATATTGCATTTGCTGTAACTAATGTATTTCATGATAGACTACATCAAATGTAGTGATAACTGTCATAAGTATTAAATTGAAAAATTTCTTCGTACTTTTGTTGAAACAGGCATTCATTTCATAATTCATGAAAGAATTCATGATCTTTATAAAAATATTTGTCTCCTAACTTTCTATATTTTGCTTGTTTTTGTTTTTGTGTTTTCCCTTTAGATTACTGACAAAACCACAGTGGCATGATTTGCTTCCATGTAAGCTGGGAATTTGGTTTTGCCTTACACTAAAAGCATTGCCTCATCTAATCCAGGTAAAGCATACCTCTTTCATATAATATTAGATGCTTTCATTTTAATTATTCATGAAATAATTTGTGCCCGTGCCTGCTATCTGAGTGCTGATATACAGTGGATGCTTTATAATACTGATTGAATTGATACAAGTGTAAACCTATTTAGAATAGTTGTAAAATTATTTAGGTATCTTTCATATAAATGTATTTTACATTCTTCAGCACTTTAGAACAACTTAGAATTCCAAGACATTAGAAAAAGGAAAAAGAAATACTATCATTAGGACAGATATAAGAGCAATAAAAATTTAATTTACTGTAATCATTTAAGGCGTAGCCAGAAAAGAACAGGACTCAAATAGCCTGTCACCCATTATTTTAATGCATTTAAGAAGACAGTATTAAAAAAAAAAACTTTACATGAACATTTGTATAATTATGCAGAAATATATATTGCTTTCCATTTTATTTGCAACTTAAAGAGATATTTTATCTTATCTTGGTAATCAGTTTCTATTGCTAGTCAGTCTTGATCAAACAATAGAACGTGGATCTGGATCATATTGTTATGGTAATTTCTCTTATTTTTTTAATATTTAGCATACCAAAGCAGATTTTATTAAATTATTGCCTTGCTAATTTTAATTATTACATCTGTTTAGAAAATTCCCAGCACATAAACATAACATTTAAAAGTATATGTAATAGTTTGGGTGTACAAATTTTGAGGTTATGTTGTAATTTTGGGGAGGAAGTATTTCATTTCAGAAAATGTTTAGGGAAAAAAAAGAGAGAGGCATGTAATTCCTACCCAGTTCTACCGACTTCTTTTCTCATATCAGAGCTGTTCTTCCTAATCATTTAAGAAAATGAATCACTCCAACTTATGCATCTTATTCTCTCTCTTCCTCTTACAGTAAAAATTTTATGTTAGAGGGGGAAATGAAGTAAAAATCACTAGTATGTTTCTTTCTAACCTTTGCAAAATTATTTACCAATCTTCTATCAAAATAGTTCATCTTAATAGTTATTGCTTACAGAATCATATATTTTGTTTATAGCTAATAGAGAAAATTAGAGTATTTTGCTAATTTAAAAGCTTTTGTTTATAAGTTGTTTAGCATATTATCTTATTTGAATAAAAATCCAACTTCCTTATATCCTATGTCTGTGTCTTAATAAAAGAGAGGTAAAGTATACTTACCATACTGGTATGTATATAAGAAGATGTGACCAAAAAATATTTTAAAACATTTTTTTTAAGATTTTATTTATTTACTTGACAGAGAGATCACAAGTAGGCAGAGAGGCAGGCAAGGAGAGGGGAGAAGCAGGCTTCCTATTGAGCAGAGAGCCCGATGTGGGGCTTGATCCCAGGACCCTGAGATCATGACCCGAGCCAAAGGCAGAGGCTTCAATCGCTGAGCCATCCAGGCGCCGCCCCCCCCCCCCAAATATTTTAGGAGATGTATTTTCATGTTTTTTTTAAGTGTGATTTTTGGGCTTTGGGGTTTTTTCTTTTTGCTTTAGAATCTGCAATAGGCAAAGAGTGTAGGTGAATTTATAGTCATGAGGCAGAGTAAATAGAATATCACATAAAATGTTAGTTGAAACACTTCTTTGTAATTTTAAACTAAGCCATTTGAAACAACATTTATTTGGTAAAATTAACATATTTCCTGGTTAGCATGCAGAGAGATTTGTAAAAACAGAACCAATGTATTAAGATGGCTTAGATTTATAAGTTATTATTTTAAATTATCTCCCGGTGGTATCTAGAGCTAACAGATTGTGTTGCCTCACCATACATTTTTTTTTAAAGTTACAGATAATAGGAATTTTACAAAAAAATTTTAGTGTCTCTAGAAACTCTGCTTTCTTAAACTGTAGGATCAGTTTGAATTTTAAAGTTTTTACTTTCTTGGTGATACCTGTTGCTTTCAGTGTTGAGATGCTAGGCATTAGGTTTTTAAAACCTTTGTAAATCTCACTTTTAAATTTTGTTCTAATTTTTTCTTCCCGATAAATTCCTTCCAAGAAGAAAAATAAGACAATTCTCCTTTTTTAAAGCAAATACTTGATATTTTAATTCTGCTTCGGGGACATAAAATTTGTTTTTTTTTTCATGTTCACTAACAAAATAATGTAATATAGTAGACTCTGATACAAACTGTGAAAGTGAAAGTTGCAGATTGATAAACATAGAAAACTTGACCAAAGCAATACTGAGTAGTTGCTATGTTAGGATTAGATTTTTGTCTGCTTTTTTTTTTCTTCAGTCTACTGTAAACTTTGTATTAATGTATCACTCATAAAATTGTGTAATGTGAGTACATATGTCTTATCCATAATACTAAAGTTTTGATGTGATGACATCCTAAGATATTTATGAAATTGAGAAGAAGCCCTCCTTGCCTAAAGCAGTCTGAGTTGGTAATTGGTACAGTGGTCAAAAAAGATCCCTACTAGAGCTCTAAGTATAAAAAAATTATACAGATGACCTTAAACATTTTAATCATGTACTTTACATTTATTCATCACTCTTGTGATATAGTGCCATTGTTTTATTTTTCCTTGTGTATACTGCATCTATAATCTTGGTTTCTTGAGGGACAAGCTTCCACTTGATTTCTTTAAAGAAGAGTTAAACTAGACTCTTGCAAAGCAATATAATTGTATAATCCTTATAGATTTTTATGATTTCCCCTTTCATAATTGACAGACTTATATCTAGTTAACAGCATTTTTAGCAACTCTTTTATTGAGCTTCCCAAAGCATCTACTTGATAGATAGAAACAACTCTCTTTTTTCTACTCATTTTGCACCTTTTTTATATAATGCTTAAATTGAATCATATAATTAACAAGTATTATTGACACATCCAGCTCCTATAAGCATGCAATAAGTTAGTTAAGCAGATATAAATTAAGAGAATTTTACTTCTGTGTGTGAATCCCTTGACTTTTGTGAAATTCATTAAAACTGGTCTGCAAGGATTCTGTGTAAGTATGTAGCTATCGGATAAGAAGGGTCCAAACTGAAAGTGGGAAGCTGAGACTTCTAGCAAATGGCCTTTACACTAGACAGATCTGTACTTAAATTTTTCCTTATCATATCAACAGCTGTTTATCTCCAACTTCTTTCCTCCTATTCGTCCTCTAAATACCCATTCCTTTCTTGTACTTCATATACATAAATGGTTATCCAGTGGGAATTGGAAAAGTGGCAGTTCTGGTTCAGCTTATGCTCCTAACTTCACTGTTTATTACTGGGCATCTAAGATCCCTAGGAAAACTTCTTATTACCTGATTAATTTATCCAAATTATTTTTCTATCCCTCCCACAAAAAAATACACATGACAATATTTACAACAGTATTTGATGTGTAAAGCTAAGTTATATATTTAGAGAGACAGGTTAGACAATTCAGTAAAAATTTATTAAACATATCAGAACAAGGCACTCAAAGGACCATTAAGATGAATATGCCTTCTGGGACCTTATGGTCAGGTAGAGATTATAATACATGAATTAAAATAATTGTAATACAGTATGGTATATAAGCTTCACATATGTAATATAAACAAGACTTCTGTAGATGATCAGACAAGTAAGATTGTCTCTATATAGCATGACCAAGGCAAACCACAAAGAGGAGCCACTTGAATTGAGTCTTAAATGAATAGACCATTGGCAGCGAAGGGCCCATTTTGTGTACTGGGTAGTATGCAAAAATAATTTCATAGATACAGTAATTCCCATGCAGTCATTCAGTGCTGAGGCTGAAAGAGACCTAAGAAAAACATTATACAACTGCTTTTTATTTAAAAAAGAAGATATCACATAGCCCATTACTCTCTTCTAAGCCTATATCCCAGCTCTCCAAACTCTGTATATAACCATTCAGGAATTTATACTCTAATAGATAAATCTGATATGGGGAATCTATAAAGGACATTTAGACAGAATAAAGTTTATTGATTAGACAGCAAAGTATTTCCATCACACGCATCTGCCAAAGACATACATAATGTTAGGAGTGGAAAAGTTACAGTACACAGTGGGCAGAAAAGACCCAAAGTTGTTCTGTGATCAGACTAGGTAGAGGTAAAGGTATATCTTTGACAGCTTCCTTTGCTTTTCAAGAAGGTCCTTATTGCCTCCAATTCTGGGTTTTTTTTCCCCTTGTTCTGAAAAAGATAATGGGAAAATTATAAGAATTGATAGATTAGAAGAATTGAGACCAGAAAAGTAAAAACTATTATACTTGATACATATAAAATATTTGATAAGGTTAAGTAGATAACAAACATTTCCCAGATTAGAAAATATCCAAGTAAAGGTGCATGCGTTTAGCAAAGTGTATATTTCATATCATTAATGTACCCAGAGATGCAGAAAAGTAAAAAGTGAGATGAGAAGCTAAAGTGAAAAATGTAGAGAATGTTTGTAAATTGATGAGTAGAAAGGAAGTTAGTGTGTGCATAGAGCGAGAACATTAGAGAAGAGTGAAATAAATGCATGACTATATGCAGAGAAGTTGGGAAAACTTGAGAAAATATGTTTAGAGGAGAAAGCAATGGAATGATCAACAGAAGACATGGAATATGAATTACAATATAACAAGGAATTTGGACTATATCGAGAGGCATTGTATACTTTGAGCCTAGAATTTAATTTTAACACTAAATTTTAGCCCTGGTGATACTTGTATCTTACCAGTCTGTTTCTGTTCTCACGGTACTTTTGAAGGGAATACACATTCTCTTGGAATCTGACTAAAAGAGTCTTCTCTTTTGGCTAATTTCAGGCTATAATCCCAAGAAATTTTTCTAGCCTCCAAAATGCCCTTCTTGGGTATTTTTTGATTTATCACATATGTTCTGAAACATATTCATAACCATAAAAGTGGCAAACAATTATTTTAATATACTATGTGCATATTTTCAATTTAACCCTTATAACTTAGTTTATTTTTGTCACTGCCTGTCTGTGTTGGAGTCTCATATATTTGGGCCCATAATCATTTAGATTGGTAATACCACCAATTTCTTATACATAAAATCAGTAAGTGCCAAATACCCTAAGCAATTACCAGTCTAAATCATGGTCTGTTCATAGTTCTCTACACTTTCTAAGATGAAACAGGTCTTGGGTATTCAGAATTTATGTGCCTAATAGTTTGTTTGATTCTGTGGGAATTCAACATTCAAGTGTCTCTCTACCTGCTATGTTACATTTCTCAGTTACATAATTTGTAAAATATAAAATACCTTATGTGTGCATTCCCTAAAGTTGTAAATTTTTCCCATTAAGTCACAGCCCCATCTTTTCTCACTACCAAGCTAATCTTTTTTTTCCCAAATATGTTTATTTTATTTTTTCAGTGTTACAAGCTTGATTGTTCATGCACCACACCCAGTGCACCATGCAATATGTACCCTTCTCAATGCCCACCACCAGGCTCGCCCAACTCCCCACCCTCTCCCCTCCAAACCCCTCAGTTTGTTGCTCAAGAGTCCACAGTCTCTCATGGTTCATCGCCCCCTCTGATTTCCCTCCATTCACCCTTCCCTTCCTTCTCACAATGCCCTCCATGATTTTCCTTATGCTCCACACGTAGGTGGGACCATAGGATAATTGACTCTCTCCACTTGACTTATTTCACTCCGCATAATCTCTTCTAGTCCCGTCCATGTGGATACAAAAGTTGGATATTCATCCTTTCTGATGGAGGCATAATATTCCATTGTAGAGATGTACCACATCTTCCTTATCCACTCGTCTATTGAAGGGCATTTTGGTTCTTTCCACAGTTTGGCGATTGTGGCCATTGCTGCTGTAAACATTGGGGTACATGTGGCCCTTCTTTCTACTGCATCTGCTTCTTTGGGGTAAATACCCAGGAGTGCAATTGCAGGGTCATAGGGTAGCTCTATTTTTAATTTCCTGAAGAATCTCCACACTGTTTTCCAAAGTGGCTGCACCAACTTGCATTCCCACCAAAGCAGAGGAGAGTTCCCCTTTCTCCACATCCTCTCCAGCATTTGTTGTTTACTGTCTGGTTGATTTTGGCCATTCTAACTGGTGTAAGTGGTATCTCAGTGTGGTTTGGATTTGAATCTCCCTGATGGCTAAAGATGATGAACATTTTTTCATGTGTCTGTTAGCCATTTGTGTGTCTTCTTTGGAGAAGTGTCTGATCATGTCTTCTGCCCATTTTTTGATGTGATTATCCGTTTTGTGAGTGTTGAGTTTGAGGAGTTCTTTATAGATCCTAGCTATCAGACCTTTGTCTGTAGTGT
>CM052807.1:14621123-14634715 GCA_028533885.1 Nasua narica
TATATACACTCTTCCCTTTACTTTGCTTTATTTCTGTTCAGAGCATTTAACACTACTTAACATTAATTTATTTGTTAATTTACCATCTGGTTCTCCCAGTAGAAAGTAAGTTCTAGGAGGGTAGGGACTGTATCTGTTTTGTTCACTGCTATGTCTATCCAAATTCCTTAAGCAGACCGCGCCACATAGTAGGTCCACAGTAAGTACTTGTTGACTGAATTTGTGGAGGCAAAATCTCTATTCTTTTAAAAATTCCAGTGTATTTGGGATTCAGACTTCATTTCCCTCTACCTATCTGGATTCTGAAAGAAGTGCACGGTGTTGGGGCGCCTGGGTGGCTCAGTGGGTGAAGTATCTGCCTTCATTCAGCTCCGTTGTGATCTCAGAATCCTGGGATTGAGCCCCATTTGGTCAGGCTCCCTCCCCGCGGAGTCTAATTCACCCTCTCCATCTGCCTCTGCCCCTGCTTCTCTCTCTCTCAAATAAATAAATAAAATATTTTAAAAAAATTTTTAAAAAGAAGTGTATGTATGGTGTCATGGTACTATTCTGAGCACAAGAGATAACACAATGATAATTAATAACTGGTCACCTCACACCTATAAATGCAGACACTTGCACAGCCCGACTGCTTTTGAGGAGGGTATACAGTAAAAACTGTTCCTACAGCCCATGTAAGTGTAGCTGACCCTTGAACAATGCAAGGGTTAGGAGCACTGACCCACCCCCCACACTGTCAAAAAATCTATGTATTATTTTTGACTCCCCCAAAACTGAACTAATAGCCTACTCTTGACCTGGAGCCTTACTGAGAACTCAATTGATTTAACACATATTTTGTATGTTTTATATATTATATGCTGTATTCTTACAATAAAGTAAGCTAGAGAAAAGAAAATGTTAAGAAAATCATAATGTACAGAAAATACTTTTACAGCACTATATGGTATATATTGAAAACAATCTGCATATAAGTGGGCCCACACAGGGCACACCTGCATTATTTAAGAGTCAACTATAATTCAGCCAAAGGAAACTGGAAGAGAGCAACTGTGGTATTAGTATACCAGGCATCCAGTACACACAATTAATATATAGAAAAATCATGATAACTCTTTCCCTTCAGAAGGTCATCGTTTTCTGCCTTTACCCTGGCACCAGACAATGGTTTAAGGAGAGAGAAGAAAATTATGTTCTCTCCAAACTCAGAGTACATTGCCGCTACCTAAATGTGTGACTTTGAGTATTTTAGTTTCCTATTTGTCAAAAAAACATGTTGGGCTAGATGATCCAGTATTAGTTTTCTGTTGCTGCTGTCACAAATGGCCACTAATTTAGTGGCTTAAACAGAAATTTATTATCTCACAGAAGTCCAGCATGGGTCTAATTGGGCTAAAACCAAGGTTACCAAGTAGGGCTGGATTCTTTTTCCAGCTTCTAGAGGTCCCCCGTATTCCTTGGATCATAGTCCTCTGCCTCCATTTTCAAAGGCATATATGTGATGTCTGACTTTTCTTCTGTAGTCACGTCTTGCTCTCACCGTAACTGGGAAAAGTTCTGCTTTTAAGGACCCATGTGATTAGATTGGGCAAATTTGGATAATTCAGGATAATCTCCCATCTCAGGGTGCTCAACCTTAATCACATCTGCAAAGTTTCTTTTGCCATATAAGGTAAAATATTGCCAGATTCCGAAAATAGAATGTGGACATCTTTAAGGGTCCCTTTTTCTCCCTATTACAATCCCTCGGGTGTCTGGGCAGCTTTAGTACAGGAGCTGTTTCTTTCTCATCTTTATGTCTGCAACATTGACTATGGTGTCCTGGCACATAATAAATGGATATATTGGATGAATATATGAATTAATGTAATTTCCATAAGTATTAATGAGCACTTACCCTGTATACAACACTCTTTCAAGGAGCACATAATTTAATTCGAAAAGTTCCAACAGTTATAAATACTAAATAATATTCAGGTGTGCCTGGGTAGCTTAGTCAGTTAAGGATCCAACTCTTGGTTTCAGCTCAGGTCATGATCTCAGGATCCTGGGATAGAGCCCCGAGTTGGGCTCTGCACTCAGCAGGGAGTCTGTTTCCCCCCTCTCTCTGCTCCTCCCCCTGCTCACTCTCTCTCTCAAATAGATAATAATAATATTCAATCAACTATGTTATTGTTTAAAGCAGATTCCCGTTAAGAGGGAAGAGTTTAGGATGATAGAGGATTACATATGAAGGTATATGTTGGAGAGGAAGGATGGGAAAATGATTATATTATTGTTATATGAAACCTAAGATTGAAACAGAAGCTTATGTTATAGTGATTGAGATAGTTTTAAGTATGTTGAGAAAAATCAATAAATAAGTGAAACTCTTAAGTATACTATTTATGTAATTGTTTTTAAGTATAATTGTTAGATACAATTTTTCTAAGCTTTTTTTTTAGAAAAAGATTTTATTTATTAATTTGAGAGACAGAGAAAGTGAGAGAGAGCATGAGAGGAGAGAAGGTTAGAGGAAGGAGCAGACTCCCCGTGGAGCCGGGAGCCCGATGTGGGACTCGATCCAGAAACTCAAGGATCATAACCTGAGCCGAAGGCAGTTGCTCAACCAACTGAGCCACCCAGGCTCCCTTTTTCTAAGCTTTTTAAGACAAATCAGAAAAGGGGAAATCACATTTACAAGAAAAGAGAAAAATATCAAACTAACCCAAAATTTACCTGTAGAGTCAAGGTGAATATACATTTTATTACTTTCATAGACACAGCTTATCATTTTTATGTAGCTTTGGTAACAAACCACTTAATTGTTATAATTTTGGCATATGTACTAGAATTTTGTAATAATGGGTTCAGTATGTACACTGCAACTTAGAAAATAGGGATTAGACATAAAATATTTATTACAGGGGTGCCTGGGTGGCTCAGTGGGTTAAAGCCTCTGCCTTCGGCTCAGGTCATGATCCCAGGGTTCTGGGATCGAGCCCCGCATCGGGCTCTCTGCTCAGCAGGGAGCCTGCTTCCTCCTCTCTCTGCCTGCTTCTCTGCCTACTTGTGATCTCTCTCTCTCTGTCAAATAAATAAATAAAATTTAAAAAAAGATATTTATCACAATGTAAGATAATTTATCACAACATAAAAATTCCTTTTAACGTTTGTGACGATTTTCACAAAATCACTTGCAGATTTTTATTCTAAGCATTTGATAGAAATTTTCAAACAGATTAATAATTCTTTCTCACTTTGTTATTGTCTAATAAAAAAGATCCAAAGAAAAACATTTTCAAATATATAAATATCTGTAAACTCTGTTTGCCAGGAAAATATATAGTAATCTTTTAAAAAGTTTGGAAGTTCATCACTAATTTATCAGTTATTGAAACTTAAAATGGAAAAAGTAAATACCAGAAAGAATATTAAAAATAATACTCATACCAGCCATGAGTAATAAGACTTCTAATGCTCATGTTTTCGATATAAGTAGTATATTAGGGAAAAGTAATGGCATCGACATTAAAAATGTTAAAGAACAGTCACATTATTAATAATGTCAGAAACTGTCATATATTTTTTAATGTAGTCTCTAATGGTTTACATGCAAAGAATCTTTTAATTAATTTTGTTGACTTCATTACAGTGTTCTGTATTATATACTCTAGAATTAATATATAAAGACCCTAAATCCCCCAGTGTGCATTTCATTTGCCCCTATCCTTCTTAATTTTAAAGACCATCATTGGAATACTGAGTTCATAATAACATTTCCATCTGCTTAATTGAGTAAATGCATCTCATGCAGATTAGCGGTAGCTATTTTATGCTGCCTGTTTTTCATGACCTAATTGTTAATCTGCCCTCAAGTCTATGTGCTCCACTGCTGAGATTGTGCAGTATCCTCGGAGGACTGTACCAGAATATACATTGAGTAAGGTGTAGTGTTGTAGGGCTGTACCAGAATATACATTGAATAAGGTGTTGTTAAAATGTTATATTAGCAGGGGGAAATACAAAAAAGAGTGATTTCTTAAAAATAATATCATTGTTCTAGTAGGAGTCTATGCAAAAAATGTGGTATCTATTTGGAAAAATTTGAAGCACTTATTTCTTTATTGCGAATTTAATCAATTTTATGTTTTAGGTTTAAATAAGTTGAATATAAATAAGACTTTTTCATTGTTATATGTATATTATACATTCTTTAATTATGAGTTTCATTCTAAGTCAGTAGATATGAATTCTAAGTGCTATAATGAAACAGCCCATATCACGAATAGGAAAAATGAGTTTTATAAGGAAATTGGTTGTAGGGGCACCTGCATGGCTCAGTCAATTGAGTGTCTGCCTTCGGCTCAGGTGGTCTTAGGGTCCTGAGATCGAGCCTCACATCCAGCTCCCTGCTCCGCAGGAAGTCTCTTTTTCCCTCTCCCTTGCCCCTTCCCCTAGTGTACAGGGTAAGGGTGGAGGGCAGCTCTCTCTCTCTCACTCTCTCTCTGTCTCAAATAAATAAATAAAATCTTTAAAAAAGAAGGAAATTGGTTGTAAAGGTGAAATTTTGAATAGACAGAATTGGGGGAAAGAAGAAGTAAAATTCAGTATTTACCTTATCTTTTTCTCTGTACCTTATATAATTTAAAACAAAAACAAAATCACGTAATCAAAACTTTACCGTCAAGGACTTCTTTTTTACCTGCAGACATTAATTATATTTTTCTTCTTGTTTCCTGGTTCCTATTGCATACCCCAGCGATGGACTTAAGTAGGGGTGCCAAGGGAACAGTGAGAAGATAGAGGACAGAATATGCTTTTTTGAGGTGGCAGGATGGGAAAACATTCACTGGAAGGAAGACTGGTTTTAAGAAAACTCAGGTTCATGAAGAAAGGAGATGTCAGTGACGATTTTAAGTTGATTCAGGGGTTAGCAGTGAAAAGGACAAAGGAGATAGGGCAGAGGAAGCCCCAGTTTAGGTTGGATCATTATCCTGTGACAATATAATGTGCTCGCGGATGGGAGAATGCTGAGACTACTTATTTTTTTCTTTTAATATTTTATTTATTTATTTGACAGAGAGACACACAGCAGGAGAGGGAACACAAGCAGGGGAAGTGGGAGAAGGAGAAGCGGGCTTCCCGCCGGGCAGGGAGCCCGATGTGGGACTCGATCCCAGGACCCTGGGATCCTGACCTGAGCTGAAGGCAGACACTTTAACAACTGAGCCACCCAGGTGCCCCCTGAGATAACTTATGAAAAAACATGTACCGGATACTAGCTCCAGTACATTTAGAAACATGACTGAATAGAGGGGCACCTGGGTGTCTCATTTGTTAAGTGTCTGCCTAGGCTTTCAGGTCATGATCACAGGGTCCTGGGATTGAGCCCCACATCGGGCGCCCTGCTTGGCGGGAAGCCTGCTTCTCCCTCTCACTCCCCTTGCTTGTATTCCCTCTCTCGCTGTCTGTCAAATAAATAAATAAAATCTTTTAAAAACAACAACAACAAATGGCTGAACAGAAACCCCACCTCAACTTATGAGTCATATTATATAGTAAAACCTAATAGGAGTCCTACTCCCCAAGAGTTTATGTGTAGGCAGAGAATATCTAAAGAATAGTGTTATTTCTTTGGTACTTTGCTCAATAACATAGAATTTTTAAAATCATATAGCTCAAATATAAATTTACAATTCTTTCAGCATTTCAAACCATAATCCTAGGTATGCTTAAGTATAATGCAGTCTTAGTTTCCCACTGAAATGATTTTTTAAATTTTTTATCCAATTGAATATGTAAACATTTATGGCTTTAGATTAAATTTGAACTAAGATTTTATTTAATTAATTTACTTAATTTGGAACTAAAAATATATTTATTTAATATACTTTTTATGAAATAGTATGTCCATTTATAAGCTTCATGCAGGCAAGTTTTTTTCTTTGTCTTGTTTATGGCTGTAACCCCAGAACCTAGAACAATGCCAGGCATGTGATAGGTACTCAGGAAATATATTTAACAGAGTATATTATCTTTATTTCCAAATGTAATGAAATATAGTCCCATGCGGGTGCCGACACTGGAAATTTTATCCCAAGTCACGAGTCTCTACTCATCTCATATTGGGATTTTTTTCCTCTTTCTTCATGATTGCTACAATAAAACCACTGTATTGTTTGGTTTTCTTTCTAGTATTTTTTATTGTGGTAAAACACATATAACAAAATCCACCCTCGCAACCATTTTTAAGTATATATAGTTCAGTGATAGTAAATATATTCATAATGTTATACAGCCATCATATTACAACATCTTGTAAAGTGAAACTCTGTACACATTAAACAGTAACTCTCATTCTCACCTCCCTCCAACCCCTGGCAACCACCACTCTACTTTCTGGCTCTATGATTTTGACTACTCTAAATGTCTCATGTAAGGTTGATCATACAATATTTGTTTTTGTGACTGGTTTATTTCACTTAACATAATGTCCTCAAGGTTTATCCATGTTATGGCATGTGTCAGAATTTCCTTCTCTTTTAAGACTATTATACCATTGTATGTGTATACCACACTTTGCTTACCCATTTGAATATCTGTCAATGGATACATGGGTTGCTTTTACTTTTTAGCTATTGTGAATAATTCTGCTATGAACGTGGGTATACAAAGAACTGTTTG
This sequence comes from Nasua narica, assembly GCA_028533885.1. Lineage (NCBI taxonomy): Eukaryota > Metazoa > Chordata > Mammalia > Carnivora > Procyonidae > Nasua > Nasua narica. The sequence goes on from CM052807.1 coordinate 14,627,790, forward strand.
AGCCCCTGGTTTCAGTTCTTTTGGTGTATACACAGAGGTGGAATTGCTGGATCATACTGTAATTCTGTGTTTAATTTTTTTTTAAGTAGGCTCCATGGCCAGTGTGGAGCCCAACACGGGACTCAAACTCACAACCATAAGATAGACATGAGCTGAGTTCAAGAGTCAGATGCTTAATCGACTGAGCTATCCAGGTGCCCCAATTCTATTTTTAATTTTTTGAGGAACCAACATACTGTTTTCCATGACAGCTGTACCATTTTACATTCCTACCAATAGTGCATTAATGGTTCCAATTTCCTCACATCTTTGCCAACACTAATTTTCTGCATTTTTTTTTTTTTAATTGTAGCCATTCTATTGGGTGTTTCTTTGGAGAAATGTCTATTCAAGTCCTGTACTCAGTTTTGAATTGGATTATTTTTTGTTGTTAAGTTTTAGGAGTTCTCTATATATTCTGGATATTATCCCTTAACAGATAAATGATTTGCAAATATTTTCTCCCATTTTGTGAGTTGCCTTTTTTCTCAGTTGACATTGTCTTTTGATGCACAGAATTTTTTAATTTTCATGAAGTTTAATTTGTCAGTTTTCTCTTTTGTTGTCTGTGCCTTTGTTGTCATATCAAAGAAATCATTGCCAAATCCAGTGTCATTTGCCCTATGTTTTCTTCAAAGAGTTTCATAGTTTAAGGTCTTACATTTAGATCTTTGATCCATTTGGACTTCATTTCATAGCGGGTAAGGGTCCAACTTCATTACTTTGAATGTGGTTATCTAGTTTTCCCAGTATCGTTTGTTGAATTATTACTTTTTTTATTTTTACTTTGAAATAATTATAGATTCATAGGAAGTTGCAAAAATAGCATAGAGAGGGTCCTGTGTGCCTTCCTGAAAACCAGGAATTTGGTTTTCAAAATAAAATGTATATATAATTATCTACCATTTTATCACAAGTGTGTGTTTATGTTACCACCATCCCAGTCAGCCACTACCCCCTTATGATCTCACCCATATCCTCCTGTTCCATTATCCCTAATTGCTGGCAACTACTAATTTATTTTTCATCTCTCTAACTTTGTCATTTTAGCTATATGATTTAGAGAATATGATTTTGAGAATCATACAATATTCGACCTTTGAGATTGACTCTTTTCACTCAGTTGTTCCTTATATCAGTAGTTCGTTTCTGTTTATTCTCTGTATGGTTGTACCATAATTTGACCATTCACCAATTGTAGAACATTTGGTTGTTTACAGTTTTTGACTGTTACAAATAAAGCTGCTGTGAATAGTGAGGTGTAAGTTTTTTTGTAAACTTTGTTTTTACTTATCTGGGATAAACACCCAGAAGTCAATTGCTGGGTCATAGAATAGGTTTATGTTTAGAATTTTAAGAAACTGCCAGATTTTTTTCCAGAGTGCCTATGTAACTTTTCACATTTCTACTAGCAACGTATGAGAGATCTAGTCTCTGTACCTTTTACCAGCACTTGGGATTCTCAATGTTTTTATTTTAGCTGTTCTAATACATTTGTAGAGATATCTCATCATGATCTTAATTTGCATTTCCTTAATGGCCAGAGATGTTGAAACATTCATGTGCTTATTTGCCACCCACATGTCCTCTACAGTAAACTCTTTATGCCTTTGGCCTATTTTTGAATGGATTTTTTTTTTTTTTTTTTTTACTGTTGAGTTTGAAAGTCCTTTATATAATCTAGATATGATTTCTTTTTCAGATGTGTGGTTTACAAATATTTTCTTCCAATCTGTAGCTTTTCATCTTCTTAATAGTCATTCACAGAACAAAAGTTTTTAATTATAATGAAGTCCAATTTATTGTTGCTATTTTTTTAGATTATAGTTTTTATGTTATTTAAAAAAACTCTTCCCTAAGCCCTATTCTAAATATTTTCTCCCTTATTTTCTTCTAAAAATTTTATGATTTTACGTTTTACATTTAAATCTATGATCCATTTTGAGCTAATTTTCTATAAGGTGTGAGGTTTAGGTTAAAGTTTACTTTTTTGCCTATGGATGTATAGCCAGTTTTTCTAAAACTATTTTTTTAAAACTATTCAAAAACTGAATTGCTTTTGCACCTTTGTCAAAAATCAGTTGGCCTTACTTGCGTGGGGTTCTTTCTAAGTTCTTTATTCTGTTCCATTCGTCTACATTTCTATTCCTCTACCAATATGACAGTCTTGATTATTGTGGCTCTACAGTAAGTCTTAAAATCAGGTAGAGTGATTCTTTCCACTTTCCTATCCATTTTTAAGATGTTTTAGCTATTCTAGTTTATTTGCCTTTATATATAAATTTGAGAATAATCTTGCACATATCTACCAAAAATCTTGTTGAAATTTTGATAGGAATTATGTTAAAACTCTATGTCAATTTAGAGAGAATTAATACTTATTATATGGAGTCCTTTAATCTATGAACATAGTCTGTCTCTTCATCTATTTATATCTTCTTTGATCTCTTTCTTTGGTGTTTCGTGGTTTTTAGCATACAGATCCCGTACATGTCTTGTTAGATTTATATCTAAGTGTTTCTTTTTTATAATATATATTATATTACATAATTATATGGTATTATATATTATATATTTATGTTAATATTAAGTGATATGTAATAAGTGATTATACATGGTATTGGGTTTTTAATTTCAATTTCCATATGATCACTGCAAATAAAGAAATGCAGTTGGTTTTTTTTTTTTTAAAGATTTTATTTATTTATTTATTTATTAGGAAAGAGAGAGAGTGAGAGAGAGAAGGTCAGAGTGAGAAGCGGACTCCCCATGGAGCTGGGAGCCCGATGTGGGACTCGATCCCGGGACTCCGGGATCATGACCTGAGCCGAAGGCAGTCGCTCAACCAACTGCGCCACCCAGGGGCCCTGCAGTTGGTTTTTATATGTAGATATGTATCTTGCAACTTTGCTAGATTTACTTGTTAAATACCAGAGTTTATGCAGATTCCTTGAATTTTCTATGTGGACGGTAATGTCATATGACAATAGGGATAATTTTATTTCTTCCTTTTCAATCTGTATGCATTTCATTACCTTTTCAATTCTTATTTTGCTAGCTATACCTTCCAGAACTATGTTACCAAGAGTGTTGAGAGAGGACATTCTTCCTTTGTTTCCAACCTTGGGTGGAAAACATTTAGTATTTTCCCATTAAGTACATAAACCACAGGATTTTTTTGTTAGATGCTCTATATGAAGTTGAGGAAATCTCACTCTCTTCCTAGTTTTCGGAATTTTTTATCAAGACTAGGTGTTGAATTTTGTTAATTTTTTATATCAATTAATATCATGTGATATGTCTTTGCTTGTTAATGTGGTGTATTATATTGATTGAATTTTGAATATTGAACTAGACTTGCATCCCTGCAGTAAGTACCATGTAGCCATAGTGTGTAATTCTTTTTATATATTACTAAATTCTATTTGCTGATATTTTGCTAAAGATTTTTGTACCTATATGAGAGATATTAGTCTATAGTTTTCCCTTTTTGTATTGTCTGTATGATTTTAGTATCAGAGTAGTACTAATATCCTATAAGGGATTGGGAAGCATTCTCTCTTCTATTTTATGAAAGAGACTGTGTTGAATTGGTGTTAATTCTGTAAACATTTGATAGAATTATCTGGTGGGACCATTTAAGACTGGATATTTCTAGTTCAGGAGTTTTTAAATTACAAATTAAATTTCCTTTGTAATTACAGGACTTATTAAAGTATTTCTTTTATATGTCTATTTTATGGGTGAGTTGGGGTAGTTTGTATTTTTCAAGCAATTCATCAATTCCATCAAAATTGTCAAATGTATGTGTGTATAGTTATTTCTAATACTAATTTATCCTTTTGATGTCTGCATGTCTTGTAGTGATTTCTCCTGGTTCAGTGCTAATACTGGTAACTTCTCTCTTTTTTTCTTTGTCAGTTTTGCCAGATGTTTGTCAATTTAATTGATCTTTTCAAAGAACTTGTTCTTTGTTTCATTGATTTTTTTATCTATTGCTTTTGTTATTTCTGCTCTTATTTTTATTATTCCTTCTGATTTCTTGAGCTTGTTTTGATTTTGTTTGCTTTTGATGTGGAAGCCTAGATTAAGGACTTGAGGCTTTTCATCTTTTTTAATGTAAGCTTTTAGTGCTTTAAATTCCTCTCTCAGCACTGTTTTGGCTGTGTCCCACATATTTTGATACATTACATTTTCATTTGGTTCAGTTAAGTATTTTTTTCCCTTGAGACTTCCTCTTTGGAAGAAGACTTCCTCATTGATACCTGGATTATTGAAGTATTTAAGTATTAAGCTATTTAGTTTCTGAGTATTTGAGGATTTTCCTGTTACCTTTCTGTTATTGATTTTTGGTTTGATTCCATTTTTGTCAGAAAACCCATTCTGTATGATCTCAATTCATTTAAATTTGTAGAGGTGTGTTTCATGGCCCAAGATATGGTCTAGCTTAGTATATATCTCATGGGCATTTGAAGAGAATGTGTTCTGCTGTTGTTTAATAAAGTATTGTTGTAGTCCCCAAAGTCCCCAAGACTATTCTTCCGGCCCCCCCCCCCCATTTTTCAGGTTAGGCAATTTCTATCATTCTCTCTTCAAGTTAACTGATTACTTTCTCTGTTCCGTTTTTCTGCTAAGTTCTCAATCGTTAAATTTTTAATTTTAGTTAGCACATTTTCAGTTCTGATCTTTCCATTTGGTTTTCCTGTATGTCCTTCTGTGTCTTTGCTATTGATTTTTTTTATTTCTTCATTTATTTTGAGAATGTTCATTATTATCAAACCATTTTTATATTGCTACTCTAAAATCCTAGTCGGATACTTTGGATCTCTTTTTCATCTTGTGGATTATCCTTTTTCATTCAAATTCAGATATTCTTGGTTCTTGGTATGATGAGGGATTTCCCAGGTGTCCTGAGACTGAGCCCTGAGTTGGAGTCAGTGTGGGGCTTCCCTGCTCAGCGTGAGCCTGTGCCCCCCTCTCCCTCTGACTCTCCCCCTGCTCGTGCTCACGCTCTCTCTCTCTCTCAAATAAATAAAATCTTTAAAAAAAAAACTTGGGCATTTGGGGTATTATAATACTCTGAATATTGTTTAAGTTTACTATCTTAGCTAATGTTCTCTGACAGTGCTCTAGTTGAGCTGAGAAAGGGGCGAGTTGCACTCAGGAAGTCCATGGCCTGTTTTACAGCTGAGGGAGAGGGTGGTTGTGAATCTTCTTAGGGTTGGGCAAGTGGGGGTGTTCTCACTTGCCAGTAGGCCACACTGATAACACTCAACTGTTATCCCCTTGTTGGGATAGGCAAGAATGCCTACTTACAGTTCCCCACATGGCCTCTGCTGACATTGTGGAGGGTTGGTCTCTTTACTCCTGGGCAGTTGTGAAAGCCCTGACTCTCCTCAAGGCTTTCTCTGAAGCCACTGTGGCGGGGGGGAGGAATGCCTCATTACCCCTGATATGGCAAATATGGAAGTCTAGGCTTCTCATTAGCCTATGCTAACCCTACCCCTATCTATCACTGACTTTACAGGGAAAGGGGATCCTTATTGTCTCTCAGCAGGAAAAAAAGTCTTTTCCACATCACCCTGGTAGGGAGCTTGGGGTACTTTATTAAAGCCTCGCAGTGGCCAAAGTCTAGGCTTCTCATTAGCCTTTGCTGGCAAGAAAAGGTTGGCCACAATTTTGTCCCTTATTGGCTTGAAGTGTAAATCAGTTATCACCTAAGCTTGTATTACTATGCAAGGACACCAAGGTTGCTCACCTTGGTGTTTTTCATGTCCTGCCATACCTAGCTGGCCTGTCTTTCCTTCAAAAATCAGTCTTCCTGTGTTTGTCTTATATCTAACATTTAGGGTTTTTCCATTTTCTTACAGGGGGCAGTATGGAAGTCTTTTACCCCATTTTTTTAGAAGTGGAAGTTTTTAATTACTTTTTTAAAGTGATTTTTAAATCCTTCTTTACAAAAGCATCAAACACTTGCAATTGTGATACAGTACCCCCGAATTAAATATAAACAACTACATTTACTTATATGCTTCTTTATAACTGATTCTCTATAAGAAGGCAAAATTACTCCTGAAGAGGTGGATTCTAGCTTATTTGTGTTTTTTTTCAAGTGGTACTTTAGTGTTCAAAATAAGAAATTGAGAGAAGCTAAGTAGTATGACATACTTCATAAGGAGTCAGTTCTATGACTTGTCCCCTTTTATGAAAAATATTTTGAAAAACAAAAGCCTGGTCTGTAACTTGAACTGATATGGTACTGTGGTGACATCATCCTAGTTTTTTGATAGTTTTATATTAGAATCACCAGTCATTTAAATTACCCATTTAAATTACCCAATATAGTATTAGGGACTTTAAAAAAAAAACACCCATTTTAAAACCCTGGAAGTATATAAAAGTATGTAAGCAATATAAGGTAAAATATAGTAGTTAGATACCACATAATTTCTAGTTAAGGTAGTCTTTTTTAACTAGAACTGTTCCCACAGTACTGTATTCTTTTTTTTTTTTATTAACATATAATGTATTATTTGCCCCAGGGTACATGTCTGTGAATCATCAGGCTTACACATTTCACAGCACTTACCATAGCACATACCCTCCCCAGTATCCATAACCCTAGCCACCCCCCCCAACCTCCCAGCAACCCTTAGTTTGTTTCATAAGTTTAGGAGTCCCTTATGGTTTGTCTCCTTCCCCATCCCATCTTGTTTCATTTCTCTTCCCCAACCCCCATAACCCCCTGCCCTGCCTCTCAAATTCTTCATATCAGAGCAATCATGTGATAATTGTCTTTCTCTGACTGACTTATTTCGCTTAGCATAATACCCTCTAGTTCCATCCACGTGGTTGCAAATAGCAAGATTTCGTTTCTCTCGATGGCT
>CM052807.1:14635215-14710108 GCA_028533885.1 Nasua narica
CTTCAATTTCTTTCATGAGTGTTCTATAGTTCCTCGAGTACAGATCCTTTACCTCTTTGGTTAGGTTTATTCCCAGGTATCTTATGGTTCTTGGTGCTACAGTAAAGGGAATTGATTCTCTAATTTCCCTTTTCATATTTTCATTGTTAGTGTATAGGAAAGCAACTGATTTTTGTGCATTGATTTTGTATCCTGACATTACTGAATTGCTGTATGAGTTCTAGTAGTTTGGGGGTGGAGTCTTTTGGGTTTTCTATATAAAGTATCATGTCATCTGCGAAGAGAGAGAGTTTGACTTCTTCATTTCCAATTTGAATGCCTTTTATTTCTTTTTGTTGTCTGATTGCTGTTGCTAGGACTTCTAGTACTATGTTGAACAGGAGTGGTGAGAGTGGGCATCCTTGACGTGTTCCAGATCTCAGAGGGAAGGCTGTCAGCTTTTCCCCTTTGAGAATGATATTTGCTGTGGGCTTTTCATAGATAGACTTTATGATGTTAATGAATGTCCCTTCTGTCCCTGTACTTTGAAGAGTTTTAATCAGGAAAGGATGCTGAATTTTGTCAAAGTCTTTTTCTGCATCCATTGAGAGGACCATGTGATTCTTCTCTCTTCTCTTGTTGATTTGTTCTATCACATTGATTGATTTACGAATGTTGAACCACCTTTACATCCCAGGGATAAATTCCACCTGGTCATGATGAATAATCTTTTTAATGTGCTGTTGGATCCTATTACCTAGGATCTTGTTGAGAATCTTGGCATCCATATTCATCAGGGATATTGGTCTGAAATTCTTTTTGATGGGGTCTTTGCCTGGTTTGGGGATCAGGGTAATGCTGGCTTCATAGAAAGAGTGTGGAAGTTTTCCCTCTGTTTCTATATTTTGAAACAGTTTCAGGAGAATAGGTATTATTTCTTCCTTGAATGTTTGGTAGAATTCCCCAGGGAATCCGTCAGGTCCTGGACTTTTGTTTTTTGGGAGGGTTTTGATCACTGCTTCAATCTCATTACTAGATATTGATCTATTCAGGTTGTCAATTTCTTCCTGTTTCAGTCTTGGAAGATTATGGGTTTCCAGGAATGCATCCATTTCTTCTAGGTTGTTTAACTTATTGGCATATAGCTGTTGATAATAATTTTTGATGATTGTTTCTATTTCCTTTGGATTAGTCGTGATGTCTCCCCTTTCATTCATAATTTTCTTAATTAGGGTCCTCTCTCTTTTCTTCTGGATGAGGTTGGCCAGTGGCTTATCGATCTTATTGATTCTTTCAAAAAACCAACTTCTGGATTCATTGATGCATTCTACTGTTTCTTTAGTTTCTAACTCATTGATCTCTAATCTTGATTATTTCCCTTCTTGTGCGTGAGGTTGGCTTGATTTGTTGTTGATTTTCCAGTTCTTTAAGGTGTAAAGAGAGCTGGTGTATTTGAGATTTTTCAATGTTTTTGAGCGAGGCTTGGATGGCTATGTATTTCCCCCTTAGGACCGTCTTTGCCATATCCCATAGGTTTTGCATCTATGTGTCTTCATTCTCACTGGTCTCCATGAATTGTTTAAGTTCATTTTTGATTTGCTGGTTGATCCCAGCATTCTTGAGCATGTTGGTCTTTAGCCTCCAAGTGTTTGAATTCGTTCCAAACTTTTTCTTGTGGTTGAGTTCCAGCTTCAAAGCATTGTGGTCTGAGAAAATGCAGGGAATCATCTCAATATTTTGGTATTGGTTGAGTCCTGATTCATGGCCCAGTATGTGGTCTATTCTGGAGAAAGTTCTATGTGCTCTTGAGAAGAATGAGTATTCTGTTGTTTTAGGGTGGAATGTTCTGTATATATCTATGAGGTCCATCTGGTCCAATGTGTCATTCAAAGCTCTTGTTTCTTTATTGATTTTCTGTTTAGATGATCTGTCAGTTATTGAGAGTGGCATGTTAAGATCTCCTACTGTTAATGTGTTCATATCAATATGACTCTATTTTGTTTAACATTTGGCTTATGTAGTTGGGTGCTCCTATATTGGGGGCATAAATGTTTACAACTGTTAGATCTTCTTGGAGGATAGATCCTTTAAGAATGATGTAGTGTCCTTCTGTATCTCTGACTACAGTCTTTAGCTTAAAATCTAATTTATCTGATGTGAGAATCGCTACCCGAGCTTTCTTTTGAGGTCCGTTGGCATGAAAGATGGTTCTCCATCCTTTCACTTTCAGTCTGGATGTATCGTTTTGTTCCAAATGCGTCTCTTGTAGACAGCATATGGATGGGTCCTGTCATTTTATCCATTCTGCAACCCTGTGCCATTTTATGGGAGCATTTAGGCCGTGCACGTTGAGAGTAATTATTGAAAGATAAGTGTTTATTGACATCATGTTGCCTGTGAAGTCCTTGTTTCTATAGATGGCTAATTTCTGTTCTAAGTCACTCATGTGTTCTTTCTACTTTTATATAGCCCCATTTAATATTTCCTGGAGTGCCGGCTTGGTGGTCACATACTCTCTTAATCTTTGCCGGTCTTGGAAGCACTTTATCTCGCCATCCATTTTGAATGTCAGCCTCGCTGGATAAAGTATTTTTGGCTGCATATTCTTCTCGTTTAGTGCCCTGAATATATCATGCCAGCCCTTTCTGGCTTGCCAGGTTTCTGTGGAAAGGTCTGACGTTATTCTGATGGGCCTTCCTCTATATGTAAGGAATCTCTTCTCCCTAGCTGTCCTAAGGACTTCTTGTCTAAAATTATAATTTGCATATTTTACAATGATGTGTCTCCCTGATTTTCTAGACTCGTTGATCTTGGCTGGTGTCCTTTCCTCCTTTAGGACACGAACACTTGTTCCATTCCTCAGACTGGGAACATTTTCATTCAGAATCTGGTCAGCTATATCTTCGAGTCTTCTGTCTTTCTCTACCCCCTCTGGGATTCCAATAATTCTGACATTGCAATGTTTCATGGCGTCATTTATTTCCCTAAGTCTGTTCTCATGATTCCCGAGCAGTTTGCTCCACCTCTCCTCCTGACCTTTCTTCTCAACCATTTTATCCTCTAGATCACTAATTCTATCCTCTGTCTCCGTAACTCTAGCTATTAGACTATTTAGATTGGATTGGATCTGACTGACAGTGCTTCTTACATCAGCGATACTGGATCTCATTTCTGCCCTTAGAGATTCTATGTTGTCATTAATGTTTTTCTCCATCCTAGCCATTGCCTGGATAACTGTCACCCTGAATTCCCTTTCTGACATACTGTTTATGTCCATGTCTAATAGTTCTGAGGGCGAGGGTGCAATCTCTGGGTTTTTCCTCTGTTGGGCGTTCCTCCTCCTAGTCATTTTGATGAGAAGTGGATGAGAGGATGTATAGTTGAATACATCGCCCACGATCCAGGCAGGGTGCACCCTGGAAGGTTTTGGCGCAATTGGGATTCACCACCAAATAGAAAGAATAAGGATAAAAAGAGAAGGAGAGAAAGAAGAAATCCCAGCCAGAATGGGCCCCAAAAATAAGATTTATAAGGTATGTAAACAAACATGAACAAACATATAGACCGACAAAAATAAATGACAAGAAATAAAAGAACCTAGCAGAATGAACCCCAAGAATAAGATTTATATAATACCAGAACAAAAGCAAATACGTAGAAACACTGACAGAAAGATAAGATGGGAGGGTGGTTATAACTCCTCACAGGCAAGGAAGGTTATTTCAGGTCTTCCTGGGTTTATAGTTGTATTAAGCCTCTAGTTGTAATGTTATGTAGTTTTAAAAAAAAATTAAAAAAAAAAACAAGAAATGTGAAAGCAAGTGAATAAAAAAAGAGAATAAGAAAGAGAAAAAAAAACTTGTATCTATGAAATATACAGGTTTGAGGATATTATCAGGAGCTTAATATATTGATTTCCCCTGATGTTACAGGTTTAAAATTTTATGGGGACCCTGCGGTTATTGTCCTTTTGTTTTTTGACTTGTCTTCTGGGGGAGGGGCCTGCTGCATTGTTTTCCAGTCAGTCTTGCTTGGGTTGAGTCACCCTGCCCCCCAGTCGATGGGATGAGCTCTGTGGAAACCGGTTTCTCAGTCTTTTGCTCTCAGAAAGTTTTTGGCCTTTTTTGTAGCTTTTTCACCTTTTCAGAGAGTCCATGCAAGGAATCTGCCTGGAAGCACTCACACCTCTGCGTTGCAGAGAATCCTGAGTCTGCTCCCCTCTGGGTGTTCCAGAACACACACTCCCCTCCACAAATTTCTGCTCACAGCTCAGCCTGTCCAAGGTGGCGCGACCCCCGCCACCTTTCTGTGGCTCCGTGAGTGTAGACCCACCTTCTCTCCGGGGCTGGCTGGGATTGCCCAGACACTGCTGGTGGGCCCTGAATGTCACGGTCACACCCAGTCCAGAGAGCAAGGCACACAGAGAAAAGCTGCAGTCTCCTGGACCACAGCAACCTCACTAAGGTGCTTGTGGGGGTGCGCCCGGCCCACAAAATGTTGCAGAGAGCAGAATGCTTCAGGTTCAGGAACCACAGACTGGATTCCCCCCACCAGTCTCACTTTGGGGCGCTCCTTCCTGGGAGTGTGGGCCCAGGCCAGTGCCCGCGACCACCCCCTTCCACTAGTTGCTCCTCAGAACCTTTTGCTCTTTTTAAGTGTTTTAACCGGATCTATGTTAATGCTGGTCCCCAACCACCGGGCACTTTCCTTTGGGGTATTACTGTCCTTGGATCGCTTCTGGTGGCTCCCTCCCCGTTTTGTTTATCCTGCAATATCGGTTTGAGTTTTCCCAGTTTGCTTTACCTCTCCACTGCTGTCTTCTGCTCTCGTAGAGTTCCAGAAGTGAGAAATCCTCCTCAGGATGATTTCATGGGTGTTCAGCGTGTTCTGGTAGATATGCAGCTCACTTTTGGGGACAGGTTGCAACTTCTTCGCCATCTTGCCCCCCCCAGCCTAGACTCTTGGTATTTGTTAATCAGGTGTCCACAGTGACTTATTATGGTGACTTTTGAGAGAGCATAATAAGGGAAGTGTGTGACAAAATACTGGACTTTTAAGTTTGGGAGAGCTGAATCCTAGTTTTAGCATCATTGTTTATTCTGTACTTGATCTGGGTTTTCATTTTTTTTATTACTTAACACCATACAAAAAGTGTGAAGTTATCTACTCTTTCCACCTTAAAAATTAGAATATGTATGTTAAAATATTTTATAAACTGAGAAACCTAAAACATAGTTTTCCTTTTATTCTAGCCTTCTTTGAGATCCTGCTGTAATTTTCAGAGTTTTTATCTACATTTCCATTTTTCTTTTTTCTTTATATTAGTGGAAACCAAATGAAGATAAATATGTCCCAGTTGACCAATCTGCTGTTTAAGAAGTTGACTTCTTTTTTTTTTTTTTTTTCAAGAGTTTCTCTGATATTCTCTATAACTCGTTTTGGGAGTGTATATTTGGGAAGATTTTAAATATCATATCTGTCAGTTCTTACAAAATATTGATGTAAAACGATGTAATCGAGATACGGGCTTCTAAGAGGAAAGGGTGCGCTGGACACATGTTGGTGAACAACCATAGGTTAATGTACCCGTGTATAGCCACATACACAGACTGCAGACTAGAAAACTAGCTGTTGATTTTACTGATAATTCCATGTCACATAGAGAGGAACTATCGAATTTTTATCATTATGATCATCATTCCTAATATCGTTTGAGTGGCAGATATTGTTCTATGTACTATATATGGAGTAGCTTATTTAATTCTCACAAGAACCCTAAGTGAACAATGTTTTCTCCACTTTGCAAAGAATGGTTGGTTATTGGGGCCACTGTGATATATTTCCTTGAATCATATTCATTTGCCATTTTTCAGGACAAAAACATGCAAATATCAGGAACTGTACAAAACTCAACCAGTATAAATAAATTAAACACTAATGCATCCATGGGATTTCTTAATCTTCTTAAGTTCATGGAAGGGCCAAACCTAGGTAATTTCTCTCTGAATTTGCCAGGCCTTTCATTAGTGAAAGTGCCTAGAGCACTCTGTAACAATAAGCGAAAGATGAAAAATATCTAAATAGTAGGAATATGTAACAAAAAGTGAAGTTTTAAAAATTATTTCAGATTATTTTGTAATTACTTAGCATTATAAGTTGGTGATAGTGAAATATTTTAAACCTAAAAAGCAGGTGTCGTTTTTTTGTTAAAACAGTCATTCAAATATATGATTAATAGAAGTGAGGTTTTAATGACTCATTGGGTAGGTGAAACCAAATAATTTTCCACTATAAATATTATTATAACAAATAAACTCTCTTAAAATAGTTCCTTCTTTTTTCCCCCCTGGTGACCTACTAGTCATGTTCTGCAGTGCTTTATGTAGGAGACCTGGATTTCATTCCCGTTCTCGTTATCTCTCTCCCTGGGGCTGCAATGAATAAACTAAGAAAGAAAATCACTATCCAGCACCCTATTGCCATGGGCCGTACCCTTGTCAGATTTCATAAGCTAAGCTAGATGGGCCTGGTTAGTACTGGGATGGGAGCCCTCCAAGAAAACAGAGTCTGTGGAACACACATCTTCGATGCAGCCAGGATGTCGTCTTGCTTGAACTCTTGTCTTACAGTTATTATTGCACTTTCCTCTTTACCATTTGACTGATGTACTTGCTCTAGGGAAAAAAAAAAAAGGTCTTTAAAAGTAAATGCATTCCTAGTAATTTAAATCAATGCATTTACTTATTTCCTCTTTTCAAATCTGAAAGTCTATTTAGTTTGAAAGGTGTTTGGCTGTATTTTTGAAGAGACAATATTCCAAACAACAGTATCTTTTTATTGTCTAAAAATTTCCTTTTTCAGGGACTTCTTATTTTATTTATGTCTGTAAAGTGTTCTCTGTTTCTATTTATTTTGAGAAATAGTGTTGGCTTTCTCCTACAAGTGATACAATACCATACGTGAAATTATGTTTAAGTACTTTATATAATTATATATAATTAATACACATATAATTTAACTCTCAAAACTTAAGAGTTAAAAACCAAGTTAAAAACTAGTTTTTAGGGGCGCCTGGGTGGCTCAGTTGGTTGGGCAACTGCCTTCGGCTCAGGTCATGATCCCGGAGTCCTGGGATCGAGTCCCATGTCGGACTCCCAGCTCCATGGGGAGTCCGCTTCTTCCTCTAACCTTCTCTCCTCTCATGCTTTCTCTCACGTTCTCTGTCTCTCAAATAAATAAATAAAATCTTAAAAAAAAAAGAAAAAACAAAAACTAGGTTTTAACTTAGTTTTTAACTAAAACTAGTTTAAAAACTAGTTTTTAACAAAACTAAGTTAAAGACTTAGTTTTAGGCTCAAAACTTAGAATTGTTTTCTTATTCCCTCTACAATAGATTAATAAACATATGCAGTAATTTTAAAATTTAGAAGTCTCAAATAACAATTTTAATTAATTAGATATACGTGTGTGTATCTATATATATAATACACAGTGCAAATAATTCAGTTAAAAATGCACTAATGTTTTAACTATGAATAATCCAGTCTATCTACAGCTATTTCTTCTAAAACACAAGCACACCTTTTATAAGAACATGCATAAACACGTTCATTTGTACATTTTCTAAAACATTGGTTTTGTTCCTTTCTTCTTCCTGCCCCTAACTTCCCTTTTTTCTAATGACATTTTACAAAGAACCTCAATATATACAGGAAAGATAGAAAAAGCTGAGCTTCTCTGGTTAATGTCAAAATAAGGGTGGCTAGTCCCATCCATTCATCCTCTTCCTCATCCCATGGAGGCAAGGCACCTAGGAAAAACCCTAAAAGTCCTAAGATACATGTCTGCCCTCCTCAGTTTCACATCAATCCATACACAAATATTTAGTGTTTTGAAAAATAGTAAACAAAAATGAGTAAATAAAAAATAGAGCAAAGAACAAAGTCTCATCATAGCAATCAGTTAAAGATGAATGGCTTATCCTTTATGAAATAAGAATGGTCATTTATTTTATATTATGTAGTATTCTAGAATTGATCTAATTTATAATTTAGTACCATTTAAGATACTACTCCCTGTATGTCATTAATGATTTTTCAGGGAGTAGTTTTTCAAGTATTTTATAGGGTACTCATTTTTAAGCCAGCCCTCTTCACCAAAATTATAGAATGATCCATGGGTGGTAAATTTTTAAACACTGATTCTACAGAGGGAGAAAGCCTCAATTTGTGGCATTTGCCTATTTCAGTGATAATTACTCCCATTATGGCTGATTTGAAATTATCAATGTGAAATCACTTAGAATTGGAGTTGGAAAGAGTAGTAGCTTGTTATTATGTCGTACTTCCACCATGTAAATACAATAGGTGGGAATATCTTCAAAGGCATATATAATAACGAAATATAGTACAGCAGGCAGTGATGAGGTTTTTTTTAATATTTAATTATATGTTTATATAGTATAATTTTTAGCGATAGATTTAACAGCTAGCTATATTTAAAATTCTTAGTAGCTCACCTTATAGAAGTTTTCTCTGAATAGGAAAAGAAAATAATCAGTCGACTTTAGAGTTTTGCAGACTAAGGTAAAGTGAAAGCAAAAAATAAGAAACTACCTCCGTGTGTTTCTACATAAAATATGTAGGTGAGATTTACATATCAGTTTGTATGTATCGCATGCATGCATACATTCAAGTATATGTAAGTAAACAAAAATATACTATGAGAATTAAATGAAATATATACAAAAATTGCAGACATGTCGTAGCCCTTCAATGAGTTTCATTTTAAGTAGATTATTTTTAATTAATGGGTTTGTGATTAAAATGGGTGTTTATCAGTCTGTTTTATTCTGACAAATACTCTGTAACATCTTTCGTTTCATAATGTCTTTCAAAGACCGTGTTTCAGATAGCTGAGGAAGTTTTTTTTAACTATTTCTCTCATGATTGCTATTTAACTTTTTAGTTATAAAATGTAATTTCTTCTTAAAAACGTTCTATAATGGATTCTCAAAAAAAAACTTTCTATAATGGAAATAGTTTACAAGTATTTTGAAGAATGCCAAGATATTATTGATAATTAAGTCTTTAAGGTAGGTCTTTTGTTAAGCCTTAGAGTCTTATAATTAATAACTGCTACCACACCACCTGCTCTTTTCGGCCTCGAATCTTATCACATTGATGTTGCTTTGAAATCTGAGAATGTTTTCCACTTCCTAACGACTACTGTTATTACTTGTTCTAGTCAGACATGATATTACTGATTAGCTGAATACTGTTTCCTATTTCTTTATTCTATCTCTAAATAAACTATTTCTGTCTTAATAGGATTATGATGTTACATAAAATACTTAAATAAATTAGGATGTTGGTTTTTTTTTTTGCAGAGGGAAAGAGATAATAGAAAAGACCAATCATAGTATACTAATTGCTTTCCAAAAGTAAAATTTTACTGATATTTGAAATATAACTATGTATATCTATGGAGAGAGAATTTTTAAAAATCCACATTTGTTTCTGGTATTCCTTCTATAATGTAATGAGTTTTTTTCTGTATTCTGTAGTACAGTATATAGGTAATATACCTTATATTGTTTTGCTTGCATCCGGTCTTATTAATAATATAAATAACAATTTTTTAGGAAGAAACTGAAATATAATTTTGGGTTTAGAATTACCTGGTCACTTATTTTCCTTTCTTACTCTACCATAAACCACCTGATATTTGAGCTCAAGCCCTTTTTGTATTCATGGTACTATCTTATCTATGGGGCAAATGTTAACTGAATTCAAGTCAGTTCAATTAAACCGATCCCACTAATTTACTTACTCCATCACTGAGTATCCATTACATGTTCTTATTCTTTATGTGTTTACTTTTCAAAGGGCAGTCTTATTTTACATAATTTTAAAGTTCCTGGGAGTCTCCCATCACATTCTCAAGTAGGAATAACAGGGGCAGAGCTAACTTATTTTGACTCTGAATTAGATTCAAATTGATGGACCAGAAAAGCAGTTTTCCAGTGTCAGTCTTTTAAGAAGAGACATTCTGATACAACAGTATGATTTGATAGAGGAAATAATAACTTCCTTTACCTAAGTAGAGTGCCCAGGAGGCCAAAGTATGCCTCTGAATGTTAATTTATTCATTTGTCATATGGATCAGACTACTCTCTAACTGTGACCAGTTTATTCTCTTCCATGTGTAATCCGTATTACATGTAGAGGACTCTTTATCATGAAAAATGAAAAATCATGAAAAATCACTTTCTCGTGACCCAAAGATACTAAAAGAAGAGACAGTGAATTCTGGGAAGAAATACATGTTGAGCAAAGATAAAAAGGAAGAACATTTCTCAAAGCATGTTCAAGATAGGTGCTTGGCCACTGTATCTAAAACATGGCAGGAGTATACTATGAGAGAAGGCTTGAAAGACAGGTAACAATATGTAAAAGTTTTTGAATGCTAGGCTAACAAATTTAGATATTTTTTATGTAGTGGGGAAACTGGATTTTGAGCTGAAAGGCATAGGGTGATGTGCTATTTCATAAATATGACTGTGGCATCAATCAACTGAAACTAGAGTGAATGTGGAAAGGAAAGAAATTCCAGAAATGATACAGAAATAAAATTAGACGCTTATAATCATAGGTAACTAGTAAATCATGGAGCCAGAACTCAAATGGTCTGATTCCAAAACCAATATACTATCTACCCTCCACATATATAAATATATTGTATTATAATTATTTGTGTGTCTTATTTATTAAGAGAGAAAACTATATCTTTTCATTTTTAAGTCCCAGTGCCTAAAAAAAAGAATGGGTTCTTCACATAAGTTCAATCAATAAATATTTATTGAGCATGTTCTAGGCATTGTGCTAAGGTGTACATGTAGTTCAGCTCTATTAGACACTGCCAATTTTTTTAAGCAGGTATAACCAACTTAACACATCCACCATTAGTTTATGAGTGTTCCTGTTGGTCCATATCCCTGCCAACACTTAGTATGGTATGTCTTCTCATTTTAGCTCTTCTAATAGACATCCCAATGTGGTTGTTTAAAAATAAGTTTTAAAATTGACTTGAAACTGATGTAAAATTAACCTTTAAAAGTGAAAAATTCACTACCATTTAGTACATTAACAACATTGTACAACCACCACCTCATTTAGCTTTAAAATATTTGATGACCTCAGTGGGAAACTCTACCCACTAAATGGTTGCTCTCCATTCCCTGTTCCTGTTCATACCAGCCCATAGCAACCAATAATCTGCATTCTGTCTCTATGGATTACCTATTTTCTAAGAATTCCATTCTTAGAAATGGAATTATATAATATGTAACCTTTTGCTTATGCCTTCTTTCACTTAGCGTGTTTCTGTGTTTATCCACATTGTAGCATGTATTAGTACTTTACTTTTTATGGCTAAATAATATTCCATTTTATACATACACACCCCTGGATTTGTTTAACCATGCATCAATTCATAAACATTTGAGCTGATTCTATGGTTTGGATTCTGGGAGTGCTACTATGCTACTATGAACATGTCTATACACGTATTTGTTTGAGTACCTATTTTCAATTCCTTTAAGTATGTATCTAAGTGGAATTACTAAGACATACAATTCTATGTTTAGCTTTTTAGGACTCCCCCAACTGTTTTCCACAGCAGCTGAACCATTTTACATTCACACCAGCAATGGATGATTATTCCGCTTTCACATATCCTCATCAACACTTGTTATTTTCTGTTCTTGTTGTTTTAACCATCCTTTGGTCAGTGATATATAATTGTTTTGATTTGCATTCTCCTAATGACTATTGATGTTGAGCGTCTTTTCATTCACTTGTTGGCATTTGTGTGTCCTCTTTGGAGAAATGCCCTTTTTTGAATCAGATTGTTTATCTTTTCTTATTAAGTATTCTGCATACTAGACCCTTATCAGATATGATTCACAAATATTTTCTCCCATTCTGTAGGTTTTCTTTTTACTTTCTTAAAAATGTCTTTTCATGAACAAAAGTTTTTAATTTTCAAATGCAGTTTATCTCCTTTTTCATTTGTTTCTTTTGGAACCATAGCTGTAGTCCGTTGTCAAATTCAAGTTCATGAATTTTACCCATTTGTTTTCTTCTATACATTTTATGGTTTTGGTTCTTAGAATTAGATTGTTGATCCATTTTGTATTACTATGGATATATTGTATGAGTTTGGAGTATTTCTCCATTCTTTTGCATGTGTGTGTATAATATCAGCACAATTTGTTGAAAAGACTGTCCTTTCCCCAAGGATGTCTTAGCATTCTTACCAGAAATCATTTGATCATATATGTGAAGGTTTGTTTCCGTGCTGTCTATTTTGTTACATTGATCTGGTCTATTATGTCTATCTTTTGGAGTACTCTACACTATTTTGATTACTGCAGCTTTAGAGTAAGTTTTGAAAGGTCAAAGTACGTTTGAAAGATCAGGAAGTATGACTCCTCCAGCTTTCTTCTTGTTTTTCCAATTATTTGGGGTATTTGGGTTCCCTTGAGGTTCCATGTAAATTTTAGGATGGATTTTCCTTTTTCTGCACAATATGCAATTGGAATTTTGCTGTAGAAAGGACTGAATCTGTAGGTTGCTTTAGGTAATATTCACATCTAACAGTATTAAGTTTTACAGTCCATAAACATGGGATGTCCATTTATGTCTTCTCTAATTTCTTTCAAGGAATATGTTGTACTTTTCATTGTACAAGGCTTTCATTTGGCTAATTCCTAAGTATTTTATTCTTTTTGATGCTATTATAAATGGAATTATTTTCATAATATCCTTTTCGATTGTTCATTATTAGTGTATAGAACTACAACTGAATTTGTGTATTGATTTCATATCCTGCAACATTGCTGAATTCATTTATTAGTTCTAACAGGTTTTTTTGGTGGGATGTTTACAGTTTTCTACATATAAGATGGTGTCATCTGCAAACAGATATTACTTCCTCCTTTATAATTTGGATGTCTTTATTTTTTTCCTTACCTAATTGCTCTAGAACTTCTAGTATTAGATTGAAAGAAGTGACAAAGGTGGGCATCCTTGTCTTTTTCCTGATCTCAGAGGGGAAAGCTTTTAGTCTTACCATAAAATGTGATATTTGCTGTGGTTTTTTCCATGTATGACCTTTATTACATTGATGTAGTTTCCTTCTATTTCTAGCTTAAGTGTTTTTGTCTTGAAAGGGTGTTAAATTTTGTCAGACTCTTTCCACATCAACTGAGATACGATCATGTATTTTTCCCCTTTCGGAGTTGGTTTGCTAGTATTTCATTGAATATTTCTGAAATGAAGGCATATTGGTCTTTAGTTTTCTTGTGGCATCTTTGTCTGGCTTTGGAATCAGGGTCATACTGGCCTTATAGAGTATGTTAAGAGGCATTTCCTGTTCAATGTTTTGGAAGAGTTTGAGAAGCATTGATGATACTTTTCTTTAGTAGAATTTAAAAAGTGAAATCGTCTGGTCCTAGACTTCCTTAGTTTGAAGTTTTACTTTTATTTTTATTTTTTATTTATTTTTTTTAAAAGATTTTATTTATTTATTTATTTATTTGACACAGAGAGGTCACAAGTAGGCAGAGAGGCAGGTGGGGGGAGGGGGGGGAAGCAGGCTCTTTGCTGAGCAGAGAGCCCAATGCGGGGCTTGATCCCAGGACCCTGAGATCATGACCTGAGCCAAAGGCAGAGGCTTTAACCCCCTGAGCCACCCAGGCGCCCCTTTGTTTTTATTTTTAACTGATTCAATATCTTTATTGTTATAAATCTGTTCAGATTTTCTATTTCTTCAATTTTAGAAACTAGTATATTACTAGGAATTTTCAGTTCATCTAGTTTATCTAATTTGCTGACAATTATTCTTACTAATCTCTAAAAACTGTTTTGATTTCTGAAAGGTTGGAAATGTCACCACTTTCATTTCTGATTTTATTCACATCACCTCTCTATTTTGTTAACATATAATGTATTATTTGCTTCAGGGGTACAGGTCTGTAAATCCTCAGTCTTACACAATTCACAGCACTCACCATAGCACATACCCTTCCCAATGTCCATAACCCAGCCACCCTTTCCCTCCCCTCCCCACCCCCCAGCAACCCTTAGTTTATTTCCTGAGATTTAGAGTCTCTTGTGGAAGCAGTTCTATTGCGCATCAGAGAACAATGTCTCGAGGAGAAGGACAGTGTTGGGAGACTGTCTTTCTTCCATTGGATGTTCTTTCCTGCTTTGTCGAAGATTAGTTGACCATAGAGTTGAAAGTCCGTTTCTGGACCTCTCTATTCTGTTCCATTGATCTATGGGTCTGTTTTTTTGCCAGTACCATACTGTCTTGATTATTACAGCTTTGTAATAGAGGTTGAAGTCTGAAATTGTGATGCCGCCAACTTTGGTTTTCTTTTTCAACATTCCTCTGGCTATTCAGGGACTTTACTGGTTCCATATAAATTTTAGGATTATTTAAGAACCAGTTTTTCGTTTCAGTAATTCTGTTGCTTTTCTATTCTGTTTCATTTTAATTACTACTTTTCCTAGCTTTGGGTTAAATTTTAGCTTCCTTTTTAAAAAAAGATTTTATTTGAGAGAGGGAGCAAGCGAGAGAGCACGAGCCAGGGCAAAGGGTGGAGAGAAACAGACTCCCCGCTGAGCAGGATGAAGTGGGGTTCAATCCCAGGACTCCAGAATCATGACCTGAGACAAAGGCAGATGCTTCATCCTAAGCATCCCTAAATTTTAGCTTCTCTTTCTAGCCTTTCGATATAAAGTTTAAGTTATTGATTTGAGATTTTTTTCCTGATGATGGTAGGCATTTACTGCTATAAATTTCCTTCTGAGCACAGTATTCATTCTATCACATAAGTTTTAACATGTTTTATTTTCATTAATTTCTAAATATTTTCTAATTTCCCTTATTTTTTGGTCCACTATGTTGCTTAAATAGTAGAGTTGTTTTAAGTTAATATGTATATAACACTTTCGATACTTGACATGCAAAAAGTATCTAATCCTAACCTCTACACAGAGACTGGGGGACCTCTAAATGGTAGACAGAGATTCAGCTTGATAGTGACAAAACTCTGCCATAATCTATCATCAACCAAATTTTGCTTAAGAATTAATATTTCTTTTTTTTCTCCCATTTCCTCTTATATTTGGGTATTTTGAAACAGCTCATAAGGAAGGTCTGGGAGAGTTTTTGTAGTTTTTATACTGTTATTTAGCCCTCTGTTATGATTTAGTAAATAATGGAGAATACTTACGTTTTATTATTCTTAAATGTTATGATTGACTGTTATTTTATAGTATTTAACATCCTCTGAATCTTTAATTATATCCTTTTATTACCCTTAGTCTTATTTATTATGTGTCTAGTTTTATCATTTTGTCACTCTTGACAAAGAACCAGTTCATGCCTTAATTTATCAAGCCATTTTTAATTTTTTTAATTCATTAATTTATGCCTTTGTGTTTATTGTTCATTCCTTTAGTTATTTTTTTCCACCATCTTTGGCTTTTAACACTTGAATTTTCATCTCAATATTTTAATGAATGCATTTGAAGCCATATTTTTCTCTGAGCACAGTTCTGGCTCAACTCATAGGTTTTTTTTTTTAATTGAGGTATAATGACATATATATAACATTCAGATGGTACAATCTAAGATATTTCCACATAATGTAATATTCCCACATTAACATTCATCACCACACATTGTTCTTTTCTTGTCATAAGAACCTTTTTTTAAGTTTTTATTTAAATTCCAGTTAATTAAGATACATCGTAACATTAGTTTCCAGTGTACAACTTAGTGATTCAGTCCTTATATACAATGTTCAGTGCTCATCACAAGTGTCCTCCTTAATCCCCATCACCTCTTTAACCCATCCTCCACCCACCTCCTCTCTAGTAACCCTCTTTGTTCTCTATAGTTAAGTCTGTTTCTTGGTTTGCCTATATCTTCCTTTTTTCCCTAATGCTCATTTATTTATTTGACTGAGAGAGAGCAAGAGAGCACAAACAGGGGGAACCACAGACGGAAAGGAAGAAGCAGACTCCCCACTGAGCAGGGAGCCCAACTTGGGGCTTGATTCTAGGATCCTGGGATCATGACCTTAGCCAAAGGCATATGCTTAACTGACTGAGCCACCCAGATGCCCCTTATTTGTTAAATTCCACACATGAGTGAAATGATATGGTATTTGTCTTTCTCTAACTTAATTCACTTAGCATAATACTCTCTCGCTGCATCCATGTCATTGCAAATGACGATTTTATTTTTATGGCTGAGTAGTATTCCACTTTATATATATACTACATTTTCTTTATCATCAGTCGAGGGACACTGGTCTGTTTCCAAAATTGGTTATTATAGATAATGCTGTGATAAACATTGGGATGCATGTATCCCTTTGAAGTAGTATTTTTGTTCCCTTTAGCTAAATACCTAGTAGTATAATTGCTGGATCATAGGGTAGTTCTATTTTAACTTTTTGAGGGAACCCCATACTGTTTTCTACTGTGGCTGCACCAGTTTGCATTCCCGCCAACAATGTAAGAGGGTTACCCTTTCTCCACATCATCTCCAACACTTGTTTCTTGTGTTGTTGATTTTAGCCATTCTGACAGGTGTGATGAGGTGATATCTCATATTTGTGTATCATCCCTGAGGATGAGTAATGTTGAGCATCTTTTCATGTGTGCCTGTTGGCCATCTCTAGGTCCCCTTTGGAAAAATGTCTGTCTGGTGCCCTTTTTAAATTGGATTATTTGGTTTTGGAGTATTGGGTTTAATATGTTCTATATAGATTTTAGATACTAACACTTTATCAGATGTCATTTGCAAGTATCTTCTCCCATCCCTTAAGTTGCCTTTTAGTCGTTTCCTTTGCTGTGCAGAAGCTTTTATTTTGATGAAGTCCCAATAGTTTTTTGCTTTTTAGTCTTATTTTTGCTTTTTTTTTCCCTTGCCTCAGGAGACACATCTAGTAAGAAGTTTGCTATAGCCAGTGTCAAAACAGTTACTTTAATCCATTTTGAGTTAATTTTTGTGTATGGTGTAAGATAGTGGTCCAATTTTCCCACACCATTTATTGAAAGAGATCATCCTTTCCCCATTGTATATTCTTGGCTCCTTTGTTGTAAATTAATGAACCATATATACATGGGTTTATTTCTGGATTGTCTACTCTATTCCTTGTTTTACATGTCTGTTTTCCCATAGATTTTTATGTAGTTTGTTCTCAGTTTTTATTTCTAAAGTCTCTAAATTCTGTATTATTTACTCTGATTTATTTTGGAGTGTTTTATAAAATTTTAAGATGACTACTTTTATTGTTGGCTTTCCTTTTGTTATGAATACCTTTTTCACTGCTGTATAGTCAGAGTATGACTTAAACGGTTTCTATATGTCTTTGAATATATCAAGATTTTCTCTTTTTGGTCTCTTATTTTATCAGTTTGGGGGAAATGTTCCATATTTTTTTTAGAAAGGTATTTTCATTCCATTATAACAGAGTTCATAGCTCCATTGTATCTTTTAAAATCATAGTCATTAATTATTCTTCCTCACGTCCTTACCTCTAAATGTTGGAGTGCCTAAGCCCTTTTTTCTTTGGACTTCACTTTTCTATCCCCACTCATTTCCGGAGTGATCTTATTCTCTTGGCTTTAAATCCAGTTTTTATGCTGATGCCTCCCAAATTTATATCATTACATGGTACTTCTTACCTGAACTCCAGACCTGTTTATTTCTGCCTATGTTTTTCCACTTTTGTGTCTAATAGGCATCTCCAAATTTCACATGCTTTTTTTTTTTTTTGACGGTTTTCTCATTCCAGTTTTTCCCTTCTGATAGTTCTCAGATTAGACACTGTTTCTATTCTTTTAGTGGTTACCATGGTAATTAAAACATTCATTATTAATCCTTTTCCTGAATAATTTGAAGATCTTGAAATATTATAACTCTTTATTCTTTTAATTCCTCCTTGTTTTATTAATATGGTTTAATTCTTATTTTTAAAAACATTTCAAGACATCTTTATTATATTTACTATTTTTTGTGTGTTCTCATTCCTCAAATTTTCTATTGGGAGTCATTATTGGGAGTCATTTTTTTCCTGAGCTTCATCCTTTAGGTTATGCTTTAAAGACTATTGGTGTGAAAACTTAGTTTTTTGTTTCTATGAATATGTCTTTATTTTCATTCTTAAAAGCTAGTTTTGCTGGGAGTTCTAGCTTGACAGTTATCTTCTTGTAGTGATAATAAAGAGCAATCTTAATATTTCACTGTCTTCTAACATATTTTTAGTGTCAACTGTCTACTTGTTACTCTTTTGAAGATAATCTTTTACTGCCTCTGGCTTTTTTAAATTTATTATAATCTGTTGGCAGCACACAGATATTAATCAAATCAAAACTATGTTTATATAGAATGGGCAATGACATGTAGCCACCGTATGAGAACTGTGCACGTTTAATCATCATCTTGTTTTGGATGCTTGATCATCTTGTGCCGCTCAGTTTCTTTCTGCAGATGCTCAGTCTCCTTTTATGAGTGATCTTCATGGTGTTTCTTCAAGGCTGTCAGGTGTTCTCTAGTGCATGCTCAGAGGTATCCTTCCTCTTCAGCTTGCTGTCTTCCCAAAGGCTCCAAGGGCCTCCTCTGTGGAGGCCATGGAGCCCCCACTGGAGTCTGCTGACCTTGAGAGCTGCAACATTAGGGCTTATGTGGCCCTAATGCCCCACGTGTGCAGCTGCACCTGCACCACAATTGGTGTGACAGCTGATGTTGGAGCAGCACCTCTCCAGGCCCACTTCTGGCTTTTTGTTTTTTTTAAGTTGTTATTTGTCAGAGAGAATGAACACAAGCAGGAGGGGTGGCAGGCAGTGTGACAAGCAGGGTCCCCCCTGACCAGGGAGCCCAATGCAAGACTTGATCCCAAGACACTGGGATTTTGACCTGAGCCAAAAGCCGACTCCCAACTTACTAAACCACCCAGGCATCCCACCACTTCTGGCTTTTATAAAAAAAAGCTTTGGGCGCCCGAGTGGCTCAGTTGTTAAACGTCTGCCTTCAGCTTGGGTCATGATCCCAGGGTTCTGGGATTGACCCCCGCATCAGGCTCATTGCTCAATGGGGAGCCTGCTTCTCCCACTCCCTCTTCTTGTGTTCCCTCTGTATCTCTGTCAAATAAATCAATAAAAAACAAACAAAAAAAGAACTTCACTTTGTCTTTGGTGTTCTCCGTTACCTGGCTAGGTGTCAGTGTTTTTTCTGGTGCCTTTCTTGGGATTTGTTGGGCTTACTGAATAGGGGATTGGTGCTTTTTTGTTGTGGGAACAGTTATTATCTCTTTATATAATTGCCTTGTGCTGTTTCTGCTGCCTGCTGAGGCTCTGGTTAGATATTTGTTAGACTTTCTCCCTTTACATCTGGTATCTCATAACCTCACTATCACATTTTTCCTACTTTCATTTCTTGGAGCCTCATTCTGGATGACTTTTTATTTCCTGTGTTCCATCCTAGTAATTCTCTTTACAGCTATGTCTAATCCGATATTTGATTTATTGACGACTGAGTTTTTATTTCAACTTAACTTAAAGAATTTTAATCTTAGAGGCTCTACATGGTACTCTTTCAAGTCTTTTTGGTAAATATTTGTAGTTTTTTAATCACTGTGGATATTTTCACACTGATTTTTTTAAAGATTTTTTTATTTACTTGTGAAAGAGAGAACACATGAATTGGGAGGGAGAGGGAGAAGCAGACTACCTGCCAAGCAGGGAGCCCGAGGTGGGGCTCAATCCCAGGACCCTGGGATCATGACCTAAGCAAAAGTCAGACACTTAACCAACTGAGCCACCCAGGTGCCCTTAATTATTTCTTGGTTGTTTTATAATCTTTGTATGATAATCTAATATATAAAGTTTTTGTGGGTCTTTACCTTCTGCCTGTTGTTTCTGCAAGTTCTCACTCATGCCTAGAGCTTTTCTTCATTATTCTTTGAGGCCTTGAACAAATGTCGTTCCTTCCAGGTACCTGGTGATGCTCACACCCATAACATAGTACCAGTATATATTGAATTCAAGGTGCTGGGCTTTTTTGAATTGCCCAAATAATGTAAATTTGGGGTATAAATCCTGGTGAGATCCAGCTTATGGTTACAAATTTTCAGGAACTTATTTTTATCTTCCTAAGGTTCTCAGCCTTTTGAAAACACCTTTCCTTACAATCCACTGTGGTGAATTTTTTCCTTATCTGCCTTAAACTGAGGATCTAGTCCTTAATAGAAATTCCAGTTGTATTGTGAGGAGGGAAGATTCCATTAGACTTCCTACCTTGTGTAGATTTAAGTCTTTGATGCCCATTTGCTATACCAAATTATTTCTTCCAGAGTCCAAAATTATATTCTAAGAGTGTCAATCAAAACAGTCTCAATAAAATAGCAGGTAGCTCCCTTCAATAACAGCAACTAATTTTTGTTGACCATTTATTGTATGACAGGCACTGTACACAAACTCTCAGTTAAGCCTCGCATCAACTATATGGGGTACTATTATTATCTTCCAATTCCTGATAAGTTTAGCTGAAGCTTAAAGTACTTATATTTTTTGCCCAATAGTTAGTGATTAGGGGAACTTAAATCCAAAAGGCAGTCTATGTGACCCCAAAATTTTTACTCTGGATCATTACACCATACTGCCTTTAATTGGATCATGGCCATTATATTATAGACCTTTCATAACTAAATTTGATTCAGTTATGCTTGCTATACTTAGTGCAATTTAACCTAGAGCTGGTCAAGGAAATCTGAAGCTTCAACACTTTTTATATTTTATTTTATCATTAATACATTCAGAGCATGGAATGGCATACTTTTCTTTGTAAGTTTGTTTTTATAGAAGAAAAATTTTCCCATAATTTATAACAATGTAATAGCTATATAATTTGTAAAAGTTTTTAATTAGTGTACTTCTTTCTTTGGGTGTATTACTGTCTAATTACATACTCAAACTGTAGTGTATTGATCTACATGCCTGATTGTCTTTTAGTAAAATTACCAGAGTATTTTTTATCATTATTTTCATTAAAACAGTTGCTTTGGAACATTTAACAATAACTAAAACATTAACAATAAAGAAGACTTTATGCTTCTAAGTGCTTCTAGTTAAATTGGTCAGTCCAATTCAAAAAACATTTTAATTTTTATGTAATTTATATAGACTGAAGCAGGAATTTTAGTATAACATCTACTAATCACTTACTAGTGACTTTCTTCCTCCAGTTTGCTTGATGGAAGGTCAGGCTCTATGCAATGGCAAATGAAGTTAACAGATTTGCAATTTATCATCTTATTAGTGCAGCTTGAAGGGACAAAAAGAAACCTCAAAATTTGAGTCTATCAGGACACCTGGGTGGCTCATTTGGTTAAGCATCTGACTCTTGATTTTAGCTCAGGTTGTGATCTTAGGGTCATGAGACGGACCCCCACATCAGGCTCGGCACTGAGTGTGGAACCTGCTTAAGATTTTCTCTTTCCCTCTCCTCCTCCCCCCAAAATAAATTAGAGTAAATCATCTCAAAAGCCTTTAAATTTATCTCCTCATAATAACCAAAACCCAGGTAGTCTCTTCCCTATACAAAAGTTGAAAAATCTATTCTCTCAAATAGCCTTTACATGATAGTATCTTTAAAAGCACTCTGAATGTATTGGAAAATTAGGTATAAAACACACCGATTTGAAAGCCAACATATAGGAAACCATTCAAAATGATTGATGGGAATAAAAGCTACAAAGTTAGATAACATTCTTTTAAAAGTTTGGGGGTTTTTTTAGAATTTATTTATTTGAGACCGAGAGAGAAGCAGACTCCCCACTGAGCAGGGAGCCTGATGTGGGGCTTGATTCCAGGACCCCAGGATCATGACCTGAACTAAAGGCAGAAGCTTAACTGACTGAGCCACCCAGGAGCCCCAATAATATTCTTTAAAATCACAGTGCCATTATTTTCCTATATCACTGTCTAAAACTTGTTAAATTGACATTGTTGTCTATATACTTCTAAAATCTTTAATTTTAAATTCCAGTATAGTTAACATACAGTGTTATATTAGTTTCAGGTGTACAATATAGTGATTCAATAATTCTAAAAATCTTAATATTCTTATCTCCTCACAGAAAGAACTTAAACCTGGACAGATGAAAAACTGTCCAGTGACAATAAGGATATAAAATAGTTTCAGAATTTTGAAGTCACTAACAAAACTTTAGTAAATGAAGGTACTAAAACTGGAATTTTGATTAGAAGATAGTACATTTATATCTTCTTTGATTTGAATAAAAAATTAAGCTCTTTGCCAGAAAAGTCAGAGAGCTACAACTTACTGAGCTTACAGAACCAGCTAAATTAATATTTTTGGATTATCTTACTGATTAATGCAGGTGTGTGACAGAAAACGAAAGTTAAGCTGTTCCAATAACGATACATATTTCTTCTAACCTGTGAAATATTTTTTCTCACTTCCAAATAGTATGTATTTTCTGAGAACTTTGTCCCTCTGATTGACATTTTGCTTAATATTTGCACATCATCTTAGCTATTAAATTGAATATTATATTGAATCTTTTCACCCACAAGTATAGTGCTTCTTAGTCATTGATTCTAATCTATTGACTACTGTGTGCAAGGCATGAACTAAGCCCTTGGGATACATTTGAGAACATCACAGCCCCTGCTATCATGGAATTTGCATTCGGCCTAGAGAGACAGGTTTTACTGGGTGTTCCCAATTACTGAGTTTGCATATATCCCCCATCCGAACATACATACTTGGACAGTTTTTGATAACTTTGTTAGAGATACTCAAAATCCTAGAAAGGCAGTGCTTGGTAGTAGGCTGCCCATTTTTACTTCTAGCAGTTCATTTATGCCTACATTTTCAGCCATCACCTCCATTCTGAGGACTTCCCAGTTTATATCTTTAAGACCCCTCACCTTTCTTTTATAGCTATCTACAGGACCTTAATATATCATAACACGCAGTGTACCTTCAATTCAACATATCTAAAACAGAACTTAAGCCTCCCAACTTTCTCAAATCTGTACTTGCACTTTAGTCTGCCAGCACCACAGATTCTGGTTTTATACTGTTTTCTTTAACTTCTTCCTATTTTTATAAACCTAGTTTATTCTGGCTTTTTGGTATCTCTTTGTTTTTATCCCTCCCTTTGCAATACCTCTTTGCTGTGGTGACTGGGTGTCTCAGTCCGTTAAGCATCTGACTCTTGGTCTTGGCTCACGTTTTGATCTTGGTCATGAGTTCAAGCCCGGTGTTGGGCTCCACGCTAAGCAAGGAACCTACTTTAAAAAAAATAAAATTCCTCATTGCTAATCATCATAATCTAGTATCTTATTATCTCACGACTGCTAATAGTTTCTTGAGTATTACCCTATCAGTTCATCCTGTTGGCTTTTCTCAGATTAAGCCTTTCAAAATACTACTGCATTGGAGAGTCACTCTTTCTTATTTTCTTACAAAATCATTTTATTGTGATCTTTCTCTTATCTGAATTCTTATAGCACTATTTCTGTACTGCTTATACTTGGCTATTACAGTACCTGGAATTATCTAGTACAATTTGTTATAATTTTTTTCAATTAAGAAAAAAACTTGCTGACTGCCTGCTATGTGGAAAATAGTGTGACTGGGTGATACAGTTATAAGACATGCCCAATTTTGTCCTAAATATTAAGTAACATTTATTAAGTGGCTTGTATGTGTCTGGTACTGTTCTATGTACTTTATATATAACTCATTTAATCCTCACAGCAGCCCCATGTGGTATGTGCTATTATTTTCCTCTTAATACCCAAAAGAAATAACTTTTTCCAAATTAGTTAGCTAATAGATGACTTAGCCATGATTCAGATCTACTTCACTAGCTTCAAAATCCATGCTCTCAGCCACTACCATCACTCTATCATTTAGTTGAAAAGGTAAGACAGAGACTGAAATAAGCACATTTTGAGGTGTACTATAAGAGCTTTGTTGAGAGGTTTAAAGTACTTTTGCAGTTCAGCAGATGGCAAGATTTCTTCCACCTAGGAAAAAAAAATGCTTTATGAGGGATTTGGAAGTCGGGTGGGGAGAAACATTCCAGAGAGGAATCTGCATGATATAAAGCACTCTTGAGACAGACTATTCAGAGCATATTACCAGAAATTGTGAGTAATGTAGTTTAGCTGGGACAAAGGGCACTTGAAATGGTAAAAGGAAATAAGTTTATAAAAGTAGGTTGCAGCCAAATTGGAGATCTTGAATGTGAAATTAAGGTATTAAATCACATTTTATAGGTTGTAGAGTGATATTATTAAGCCTGTATCTTAGAAATGTTTGACTACAATAATGTTTAAGGCCAAAGGGAAGAGAAGGACCAATTAGAAAGGTATTGCAATAGTCTGAGAAATAATGAAGCCCTGAATTAGGTAACTAGCAGGGGAAGTAGAGAGAAGAGACTGTAGGAGTTTTATTGAATTTTCAACAATTGCCAACTGATTGGCTACCAGGTGATTGAAAGAGGCACATACCATTGACTTAAGGGAGCACAGTTAGTTAGGTTACAGATAGAGAAAGGAGATATAATCAGTTTGAGAAATATGCCAAATTTATCATGCCAGTAGAAGGAAAAATTCAGCAGACAGTAATACAGAATTTAAGAGATCAGAATTAGAGATGTAACTATTGGAGACCTTGGCATACATCTGATAGCTAAAACCAGGGAAGCATGTAGAGGAAAAATATCTAGGGGACAGATGGAGGTATCAGAACTACCAAAGGAATATTCCCAAAGTAAACAGAACCAGAAGGATTAAAATAGGAAGTGAGACACTGGAATGTTGCAGAGAGGTAAAACAAATGTGGCAAATTTCTTGGCCACATTTACAAAATCTAGGTTGTGAGATCATGAATATTTAGGCTTATATACACTTACGCCTTATGTATGCTATTTTATTCCTTTTCTCTTAGACATTTATTGGTTTCGTTTCCTATCATTGGTTGTTCTACTTCAAATCATTTTTTAGTCCTTATATCATAAGTCTATTCTAGATTCCCTCACAGGACCTGGAAATCATAGATTGACTATGGTACCTATACATGTTATATATAACTAATATATGCTATGTGACTATATATAATATATATGCATAAAGTAAATATTATGTTATAGACAGAGTAAATGTAGACTAGTCCTTGAGAATGCTCCTTTGGGAGATTTCTAGCAACATGAAAGACACCTGATATGAATGAACCCTGCCCTTCCAATATAAGATGAAGTATTAACAAAAAATGTAATCATAGCCTTGATTAATAAGAGAATAAAAGGGAAATCTAGTTCCATTTTAGTCCAGTAACAACAGTTCAAAACCATAGTCATAAGTAGAAGTGGCACTACAGCGTATAAGCCTCAGTGCCTGCGGTTTTAATACCCACTTGAGGCAGAAATTGTGCCTTTGGGTCCACCGGCAGCTGGAATTGAGCCTCTTCCATAAAGCTTGGTCTCTAATGGCTAGTCCCCTTGTGAAAGGAGAATGAGCAAAATTCAGTGGTCCAAAGCCATTTAAAACTCTAGGACCCTGACAAAAGCTAATGTAAAAAATGTTCTCTACCATGACACTTAGGGCTTTTGAAACTCCTGTTAAAAAATAAAAAGGCTTATTAAAAATGTGCTCACGGGGCGCCTGGGTGGCTCGGTGGGCTGAAGCCTCTGCCTTTGGCTCGGGTTATGATCTCAGGGTCCTGGGATCGAGCCCTGCATCAGGCTATCTGCTCTGCAGGGAGCCTGCTTCCCCCTCTCTGCCTGCCTGCCTTTCTGCCTGCTTGTGATCTCTCTCTCTCTGTCAAGTGAATAGGTAAAATCTTAAAAAAAAAAAAAAAAAAAGTGCTCACAATAAATATACAAATTTTGAGGGTAATCAACAGATCCAACAAAGAAGAAAATTTTAATTCCATAAACAGAAGCGAACCAACTTGAAAGAGACCATAAAACTACTTGTATTAAAATAAGTAACTTAGATTAAAAAAAGATGAGGCGCCTGGGTGGCTCAGTGGGTTAAAGCCTCTGCCTTCGGCTCAGGTCATGATCTCAGGGTCCTGGGATCGAGCTCCGCATCGGGCTCTCTGCTCAGCGGGGAGCCTGCTTCTCCCCTCTCCCTCTGCCAAATAAATGAATAAAATCTTTGAAAAAAAAAGATTAAAAAAAGGACTAAAACTAATGAAAACATGACAGGAATAACAGGATAAGAAAAAAAATGTATGGAAATGAAGTGGTCATTGTTTTGTCTTTTCTTTTTTTAAGATTTTATTTTTATTTATTTGTCGAGGGAGGGAGAGCACAAGCAGAGAGAGAAGCAGGCTCCCTGCCAAGTGAGGAGCCCGATGCGGCACTTGATCCCAGGACCCCAGGATCATGACCTGAGCCGAAGGCAGCGGCCCAACCAACTGAGCCATCCAGGTGTCCCTTATCTTTTGTTTTCAATGGTTGGATTAAACTGCTGAGATAAGAATTGGTGAAATAGATGATCTGGTCAAATCACCCAGAATGTAGAACAAAGAGAGAAGGATGGGGAAATGTTAAGAATGATTGGGAGATATGGAAGGGAGAATGAGAAAGTATAGATCTATCTCAATGACAGTTTCAGAAGGAGAGAAGAGGAGATGTAGTACTCAATAAAATGGCTGGGATTTTTCAGAATTGACAAAAAGAGACAGTCCTGATATTGAAGAAATACATAATGTCCTGGATAGGAGAAATTTTTAAAAATCCATATCTAAACAAACCATGGAGAAACTACTGAGCATTAAAGTAAATAAAACCTGTTAAAAACTAATTATGGAGAGAAAACTAAGGAACACCAGTTATACTAACAATTGCCATCTCGTCAACAGTGAAAGGTATCAGAAAAAGCAGAAAAATACCTTCAAAGTGCTGAGAGAAAAAAATTGTCATCTTAGCATTTTATGCCCAACTAAAATATTTTCAGAAAATTAAGACTTAACAGCTCGTCATTCCCCAACCCTTACTATAAAGCTAGTAAAGGATATGCTTCAGTTAGAAGAAAACTGAAGAATAGAGAAGAAAGGAGAGGGTGGCAAGAAAAAGTTGTGATTAAAAAAAATGGTGATAAATCTTAAGTGTTGGCCATAAAAGGAACTATTGTAATAAAGATGACTAATCTGGATGACTAAGAACAAGCTGGAACTAAAATACATGACAGCAGTACTTTAAAAAACGCAAACTGTAGACTTTGTTGGTGATTATTCATTAATAAAACTAGGATGTACAACTTTTAAGCCCACTGAATGGAGGAAAAGAGACTAAGAAAAAACTTGATCAATAGAAGGGAAAGAGAAAGAACAAAAAACACATGGCAAATTAAAAGCATAAAGATAAAGCCCTAATATTTCAATAACCACAGTAAATGAACATAGACTTTTCTAATTTAAAAACTAATACAAAATACAGCCAAATGTTATTTATAACAGAGACATCTAAAGCACAGTATCTCTGAAAGATTGAAAGTAAAAGGCTAAAAAAAATGAGAATGATGAGCCTAATAATCTTTATGTATCTAACATAACCCAAATTTACATGGCAAAAAAATATGCACAATTACCACACCTTCAAGAACCAGATAACCTCTATCTTATATAAATTAATATTCAAGGAAAACTCCCAGAGTATTTTTATGGCTAACATAAATCTTACTTTCAAAATTAAATACGTATTATGAAAAAGTAGAGGTCATTATTGCAAATATAGATACAAAAATCTCAAAAGTGGGCTACCAGGGTGGCTTATTCATGTAAGTGTCCGACTCTTGATTTGAACTCAGGTCATGAGCTCAGGGTTGTGGGATCAAGCCCCATGTCTGGCTCCATGCTTGGATCAGAGTCTGCCTGAGATTCTCTCTCCCCCTCCCCCCCATGAGCTCACTCTCTCTCTAAAAACAAAACTCAAAAATGTTAAATGCTGAGTTTTAAGAAACTGTTTTCTAATGTCTTAGAGTTGCTTTAAAATAATACAAGGAATGCACTATACCCAACTGCCAAAATGCAAAATCATATATATATTTACTTGTAAAATATTTGAAGCATTCCCTTAAACATCATGAACATGAAAATGATATTTGTGTTTTCTTCCATTCAACATTACCCAGAGCTCCAGTTTATAAATAGTCACTCATTTGCTGTGAGACCTTAAAAAAGTTACCTTATTTTTGGTTCCTAAGTTTTTGGTCTGTTAAATGAGTGTGATTATAATACCTGCCTAGGAACGTGGAATATAGGTGATCCAGCTGAGTTACCTGAGCCAAATCCAGCCTAGATCAGCCATCTCTGAGTCCCACAGACTTGTGCCATAAATGCCTATTGTTTTAAGCACTGCTATTTGCAGTAATAACAAACTAAAATACCTGGCAAAGTTAAAAATTAGATGTCGACAAGTATATGGAAGAAAAACAGGAACTCTCCATTGCTATCAATGGGAAAGTAAATTAATACAATCCCTTTGGGGAACAACATGGCAATTGTTAATTGTAAAGTTAAAATTACCCATATTCTATTAACAAACGATCAGAAATTCCACTTCTAAATATATACACTAGAGAAACACACCTATAAGTTAAGAGTCATCTAAGAGATGTTTATTAGAGCATTCTTTTTTTTTTTTTTTTTTAAGATTATTAGAAAGCAAGAGAGCATGAGCAGGGGGGAGAGGCAGGGGATGAAGCAGACTCCCCGCTGAGCGGAGAGTCAATCCCAGGACCCTAGGATCATGACCTGAGCCACAGTCAGACACTTAACCGACTAAGCCACTCAGGTGCCCTATTACGGCATTCTAATAGTAAAAATTGGAAATAACCTAAATGTCTATCTATAAGGAAAATGAATGTATAAATTATATATTACAGTCATACAATGTATAGTGGGTTGAACTGTGCCCTCCAAAAATTCATATCCATTCAGAAGTTCAGGATCTGATTTTATTTGGAAATAGGGTCTTAGTTAAGATATGGTCATACTGGATCCAGATGGGCCCTAAATCCAACAATGGGTATCACTGTAAAAGCACAAGACTCACAGAAGCACCCAGGGAAGAAGTCCATGTGGTGACACAGCAGAGACTGAAGTGAGGCAGCTACAGACCACGAAAGACCAGAGATTGCTGGTAGCCACCAGAAGCTAGGAGAGAGGCATGGAATAGATTCTCCTTCAGAGCTTCCAAAAGGAACTTACCTTGATAACACCTTGATTTTGGACTTCTAGTTTCCTTCTGTGTTAGCCGCCCACGTGATATTTTATGGCAGTCCAAGGAACTAATACACAATGAATACTACATACCAGTTAAAAGTAATTAACTACAAATTTATTTATCTCAATATGGGTAAATCTTTTTTTTTAGTATGGGTAAATCTTAAAATCAAATACCAATATGGAATCAATGTCAAATGTGGAAACAGTATATAGCATGATAACATTTATATAACCTCAAGGCAGGGATGCCTGGGTGGCTCAGTCAGTTAAGTGTCCAACTCTTGATTTCAGCTCAGATCATGATCTCAGGGTTGTTGGCATAGAGCCCACTTAAGATTCTCTTTCTCCTTCTCTCTGCCTCTCTAAATAAAAATGAATAAATAAAGTTGTTTATTACCTCAAGTCCGACATGGAGGTAGGGAGGAGGAGACTGTGATCTCTAGTAAGTGTTGCTGACTAGACAACTAGCTTTGATCTTCATTATAAAAATGAGTGAGGTACACTGAGAACTATATAACATTGCTGAGAGAAATTAAAGACATAAATGGAAAGGCATCTCATGTTCATGGAGGAAATCCTTAATATTGTTAGATGTGACTACTACCTAAAAGTGATCTACCAATTCAGTGCAGTCCTCATCAGAATGGAATCTCAAGGACCGCCCCAAATAATCTTGAAAAGGAAGAACTAAAATTGGAGGACTCATATTTTCTGATTTCAAAACTATAAGACAACAGTAATCAAAATAGTGTGGTATAAAGATCAACATATAGACAAAGGAACAGAGAGCCTAGAGATATCCCTCATATATATGCTCAAATTATTTCCGTAAAGGTACCAGGACCATTCAATGGAGAAAGGATAGTCTTTTTTCACAATTAGTGTTGGGAAAAGTGGATATCCACATGCAAAAGAATGAAGTCGGACCCTTGCTTTATACCATATACAAAAATTAATTCTAAATGGATCATGACATAAACCTAAGAGCTAAAACAATAAAACTCTTAGAACAAAAAGCTTCAGGACATTGAATTTGGCAAGATTTCTTGGCTATGACAACAAAAACACAGCAACTAAAGAAAACAGTAGATAAGTGCACTTCATCAAAATAAAAACTTTGGTATATTAACGGACACTGTTAAGAGTGAAAATGGAACAGGGTGGGAGAAAATATTTCCAAATCATATCTGATAAGAGATTAATTTCCAGAAAATATAAAGAACTACACCTCAACAACAAAAAACAATCCAATTCAAAGATGGACAAAGACCTTGAATAGACATCTCTCCAGAGAAGATATATATTAATGGTCAATAAGCACATGAAAAGGTGCTCAACATCATTTTTCATTAGGCAAATACAAATCAAATACAATGAGATACCACTGCACACACACTAGGATGGTTATAACATGTTAAAAAAAAAGTACTCAAGCAAACACATGTACACACATGTTCATACGGGCACAATTCACAATAGCCAAAAGGTGGAAACAGCTCAATGTCCATCAATAGATTAATGGATAAACAAATGTGGTAAATACATACAATGGAATATTACTCAGCCATAAGAAGGCCTGATACATATTACAATTACAAAATATTATTTGCTGGGGCCTTAATATATGTCCTTAATCTATGACCTCATTTCATGTACTCAAGTGTATGTCCTGCATCCCTTATGACAAATCTTTCCTATGGTTTGAGACATTAGTACTCTTTTTCAGGGCATGTTATGTGCCTATAGCATCACCTTGGAACTGTAACACTTTAGCTGCATTAAGCATTGAGAACAAAGCTGTTTGAAACCCTTGTCTCAAATGTTCCTTCCATTCTCTTCTTGCCTAGCCTAGGTTTGGTATGGGGCTGCACCACCTGTTCTTAATACTGCTGCCCTTTTTGAATGGAAGCTTTACTAATCCCTTAGGAAAGCAAGTGAGCTTAGTCTGTTTGGCTATATGCGAGAACTGTTCAGTGGCAAATTACTGCCCCTCTCAGAATGGCCAGAATCTTTGTTTCTTTCCATCATTCATTCTACTAGCCAGCCAGCCAATCAGACGCTCATTCTTTCAACATAATTACTATAAGCCTGCTGGCATGGTAAAGTATACGAAGATAATCAAGGAATTTCTCCCCATGTTTTCACCTGTTGATACATTTATCATATCTCATTTTCACTCTCAAGTACCAAAAACACATGAAGGAGTAAGAAAGCACTTTATATATTATCATTGTTGTTCAAACTAAAAACCTGTTGACTGATACAGTTTATATCTAAGTGGAAAGTATATCAGAAGCCATAATTTTTTTAAATTTTTTAAAAGATTTTATTTATGTATTTGACAGAGAAAGAGGGAAATAGTTAGAGACAGAGTATAGGCAGAGGGAGAAACAGGCTCCCCACCAAGCAAGGAGCCCAATGAGGGGCTCAATCCCAGGACCCTGAGATCATGACCTGAGCCAAAGGCAGATGCTTAACCAACTGAGCCACCCAGGTGCCCCTGGAAGCCATAAATTTTTAAGACTAAA
Organism: Nasua narica; assembly: GCA_028533885.1. NCBI lineage: Eukaryota > Metazoa > Chordata > Mammalia > Carnivora > Procyonidae > Nasua > Nasua narica. Next base: position 14,667,081 of record CM052807.1, read on the forward strand.
TAAGGAAGGAAGAAAATGTAATGATAGTTGAGTAGCTTTTCTTGAGAGTGAGGAAAATAAACAACAGTGAGAGAAAGGGGGAAAAAACACCCTAAACTTCCCTGTATAAAAATGCAATTAGATATATAGTGACACATACGGTTATTATGCTACAAATTGATCCTGGTGTGATAGTGATTTTTATACTTCTCACATCCACTTCCCTCATCCTAGGAGTCATCTTACAAATATATAGCACTGGTCATAAGGAAGTCTGAATAAAACATGAAAATTTACTACCCTTACAAAGACGCAATTCTTAAGTGCACACTTCCTCTAAGTTTTTGTTTTCACCTGAACAGTTTCTAATAGATTGTGGTTTTCTAGATTTAAGTTCAAGTCTCCGAATTTGCAGAGATTAGAAAAGACCTAAATAATACCTATTTTTTAAGTTATCATGATTTTATAAATTACTCCTCTTTATTATATTCTTCCTAGCTATATTCTTATTCCTATCCCTTTTCTGTAAGTTTCACAGGCCTTACTTTATTAATGGTTAATACTTGACACTACCATATGGTATTCTTTCCATCAATTCAACAAGTGTTTTCTGAGCACCTACTGTTTCTAGCACTTTATTATCTGATGACAAAACCAAAAGAAATTATGATATTTACCCTCATCTATAGAATTTACAAATCTTGTCATGACTGTGATGCTGTTTAAAATTATAATCCTACTTTAAGTTTGTAGAAATATTGAAAAGGTATCCCACTTAAGCAATTTGGCTTGATATATTTTTAAGATATTCCATAGTCCAATATATATGGTCACAGTCGGTGACATCTTAACACTTACATTGGTAACCTATAAACGTGACAGTGGGTTGCTGGGCAACAATGTTTTAACCTGGCTCTGCCACTGACTGTCCATTGAACCTGAGGAATCTTTTTCAGCTTTTGAAGACTTCAGTTTCTTCTATCTTAAATTGTCTCTGTGATCCTTCTAAGTCTAAAAATCTTATTAAATATTACAGCATATACACTAATTGAAATGTGGCTTTTCTAAGAGAATATAACTACTAAAATTGTTCCTCACCACCACCATGCTTTAAAAAGCTAATTAGATTCCAGTATACATATGTAATACTTACTGAATACTGTGACTTTGACAAATACTGGATGGACCATAGTTGAATAGAATGGAAAGAATACTGCAAATTACTCATTTCCCCTGTACCACTTACAATCATAAATTCTAATTTTTTTAATCCTTTCAATTTTTTTGTTTTTTTTTTTTTTTCCCAAATAGGATAATATGGGAAATTTTCTGCTGGAGACAAAAATACCTGTTCCCTTGAGGTTACATTTAACTTTAAAAGCTGTAAATACTTTAAAAGTATTCCCTGAGTCATGAAAATGCATCTTTGGTAGACTTACTGAGCAAGAGATCTACATTTTGAGCCTCACTAACTTGAGAGAAATATGTAATTATTGTTACTTCCCATTTGTGTATGTTACTCACTTCTAATAATACATCTAAAAGTTATTTTTCTACCTCCAAAGGGGTCTGATAGACTTCCCACCTATTTCTCCTACAGCTTCTTCTATTTTTTCCCCACAGTACTCATTCACGAATTAGTCACTGGCTTTATAATGTGCTACAGGCATTGAGAAAAATCAAGGCATGGTCCCGAAACTGTAGGAGACTATCATACACACAGTTATGTAAAGAGACCATCATAATATAATACAGTAATTTTTGTAAAAGCATATTAATGGTATGGAGTACTTCAGTATCCTGGGAATTAGAAAGCCTTTCACTGAAGGAACTTACTCTTTTCTTTTTTTAAAAGATTTTATTCATCCATTTGATGGAGAGAGGGAACACGGGGAGGGGGTGAGATAGAAGCAGGCCTCCCACCAAACAGGGAGCCTGATACTGGGCCTCCATCCCAAGACCTTGGGCAGGACCCGAGCCGAGCCACCCAGGCACCTCCTCCTTTTTTAATTGAAATATTGTTGGCATACAGTATATATGAAATGCTCACCACAATAAGTGTAGTTACCTTCTGTTACCATACAAAGTTATTACAGTATTGACTATATTCCCTATGCTGTACTTTTTATCCTTATGACTTATTTTGCAACTCGAATTTTGTACTTCTTAAACACTTTCAGTACTTTGCCCATACCCCCCACTGGCAATCATCAGTTTGTATTTAGGAGCCTGTTTCTGGTTTTCAGTTGTTTTCTTTTGTTTTTGATTCAGATCATATAGCGTTTGTCTTTTTCTGTCTGACTTATTTCACTGAGCGTAATACCCTCTAGGGTCCTTATATGTTGCAAATGACAATATATCATTCTTTTTTATGTTGGGGTAACATTTCATTGTAGATATATACACCATATCTTTACCCATCATATATTGATGGACACTTGGATTACTTCTACTTTTTCTAGTTCCTTTAGGTTTGTAAGGCTAGATTGTTTGAGATGTTTCTTCTTTCTTGAAGTAGGCAGGTATCACTATAAATTTCCCTTTTATTTTTTTTAAAGATTTTATTCACTTACTTGATAGAGAGATCACAAGTAGGCAGAGAGGCGGGCAGAGAGGGGGGGCGGGAAGGTGCAGGGCTTGATCCCAGGACTCTGAGATCATGACCCGAGCCGAAGGCAGAGGCTTTAACCCACTGAGCCACCCAGGTGCCCCTAAACTTCCCTTTTAAACTGCTTTTGCTGTGTCCCAAAGATTTTAAACCATTGTGTTCCCATTTGTCTCACAGTATTGTTTGATTTCTTCTTTAATTTCTCCATTGACCCATTGACTGTTTAGTAACATGTTGTTTAGTCTACACATGTTTTGTTTTTTCCAGTTTTTTTTTCTTGTAATTGATTTCTAGTTTCATACTGTTGTGCTTAGACAAAATGATTGATGAGTTCAATCTTCTTAAATTTATTAGGACTTATTTTTGTGGTCTACCATGTGATTTATCCTGGAGAATATTTCATATGCACTTGAAAAGAATGTGTGTTCTGCTGTTTTTGGATGGAACGTCCTGTATATATCTATTAAGGCCATCTAGTCTAATTTGTCATTCAAAGCCATTGTTTCCTTATTGGTTTTCTGTCTGGATGATCTATCCATTGATGTAAAGAGGGTGTTAAAGTCCTCTACTATTACTGTATTACTGTCAGTTTCTCCCTTTATGTCTGTTCATATTTGCTGTATATATTTATGCTTCCATTTGTGCTCCTTTGCTGTGCTTCTAGCACAGATTTACAATTGTTTTATCCTCTTGTTGGATTGATCCTTTATTATTATGTAATGCCTTTCTTTGTCTCTTGTCACAGTCTTTGTTTTGAAGTTTATTTTGTCTGATATAAATATTGCTACCTCCGCATTTTTTTTCACTCTCATTTGCATGGTATGTGTTTTTTCAACCCTTCACTTTAAGTCCATAAATGTCTTTAGGTCTCTGCCCCTCCTACCCTTCTTGATGTGGCTTTTTCTTTATCTCTTCAGCTGTGGGAGAGCTGTTCTGCTAATCTTCAGGCCATTTTCAGAGTGAGTTGCACTATATTGAGTTGCACCCTCGATGTGTCTGTGGGAGGCGGTGAGCTCAGGTTTCTTCTATTCTGCCATCTTCCTGAGCTCTAAGGCCAGTAAAATCCTGTTGAGTTTTTATATGTGCTGATTTTTAATCCAGAGCTTGCAAGTGATTTTGGAGGCTGAGAAGTCCCATGATCTGCTCTCTGCAAGCTAGATACCCAGAAAGGCCTATAGTATAGTTTGAAGGCTGTCTTTGGTGAGAAAGACCAGAGCGTGATGGTATAGATTCCAGTCCAAGTCTGAAGGCTTGAGAATCAGGAGTGCTTATGAGGTTTTCCAATGAGAACATACTGGGTGGGCCTCTCAGTGGAAAAGTATTCTTAATAGAGAAGGAATGAGGTAGACCATGCACAATAGTGCATTCTGGGAAAAGGAAAATATTCAGAAAGGCACAGAGATAAGTAACAGCCTGACTGTCCAGCCAGTTGTTTTGGATATCTGACGCATAAAGTATGAGGCAGTGATTAAGAAGAAATAAAACTGGAGAGGTAGACAAGGACCAAGGACCAAATGCCAAGTCTTTAGATGTCACGCATAGGAACCTGAATTTTTTTTCCTATAGGAAATGGGAACACTGATGGATTTTTTTTTATTTTTTATTTTTTAAAGATTTTTATTTATTTATTAGAGAGCAAGAGACTGAGAATGAGAGGGGAGAAGGTCAGAGGGAGAAGCAGACTTCCCGCAGAGCCGGGAGTCCGATATGGGACTCGATCCCTGGACTCCGGGATCATGACCTGAGCCAAAGGCAGTTGCTCAAGCAACTGAGCCACCCAGGCGCCCCACTGATGGATTTTTAATAGTGGATCAAATTTGTAATCTCTTAGATAAGAGATATATCTCAGTGCTCTGTGATATTCTCATAGATTGTTGAGTATTAAATGATTTAATAGATGTGAAGCACTTATAGATGCTTATTATGTACCCGGCACTGTTGAAGAAGGCCATCAAAGCCTTGTATGACCTAATCCCTGAATTCTTGAGCCTTATGTCTCAAAATCTTACTTACCCAGTACTTACCCCATACTGGACCCACCTCTTGTGGTTTTGATTTACATTTCTCTGGTAGCTAATGATGCTGAGTATATTTTTCATATGCTTATAGGCCATTTGTATATCTTCTTTGGAAAAATGTCTATTAAGATATTTTTCCCACTTACCTAATTAAGGGTTATTTGCCTTTTTTATTGTTGAATAAGAGTTCTTTATGTATGCTAGATACCAGACCCTTATCACATATATATCTAGAATATATACTTCACATCAGGGAAATACAAACCAGTGAGATATCACTTTATACCCAGTAAGTTGGCCATAATAAAAAAGAGAATAAAAAATCTTGGCAAAGACATGGAGAAATTAAAACTCTTGTGGATGGCTGCTGAGATATAAAATGGTACAACTGCTTTGGAAAACAGTCCAGCAATTCCTCAAAAAGTTAAAGAGTTACCATATCATTCAGCAATCCCATTCTTCAGTATCTAATCAAGGGAATGAACCATGTCTATACAAAAGCTTATACATGTCTATAGCAGTATTATTCATCATAGTCAAAAAGTGGAAACAATCCAAATGTCCATCAGGTGATGACTGGATGAATAAAATGTAGTATATCCATACACTGAAATATTATTTGGCAATAAAAAGAAATTTTACTGATACATACTATAGCAGGAACCTTGAGAACACTATGCTAAGTAAAAGACCACACACACTGTATGATTCCACTTACATGAAATACCCAGAATAGGGAAAATTTTAGAGACAGAATGTAAAGTAGTGGTTGTCTAGGGCTGAGGAAGTTGGGGCAAAGGTAAAAGATTTCTTTTGGGGATGAGGAAATGTTTTAACATTGATTATAGTGATCGTTGCACAACTCTCAATATACTAAGACACACTGAATTAGATACTTTAAATAGGTGAATTTTTAGTATGCTATTTAGATCTTAATGTATTCAATAATGATTTAATAAATTTATTTTTTACTAAGTGTAGCCAAAGTAAATAACTTTTAAAGGCTACCTCCCAGGTACTAAATATGTGATTTTCTATAATTTTAAATTATGTTAGTAGTAAGTCAACACATTTTTAGAAGTTGAATTTCAAAACATGACTGACAAGCTGGTAGACCAATTCATTTCTGCCAAAACTGAAGAAAAGTCGTTTTAACTGCTTTTTCATGAGTTCTTAAGCCACTGTCATGTTCTAAAAATTTTCTGTTATCAACATGTTAGTCTTCAAATATGATTTTACTTTATCCTAAATAGTGTAATAGTGATGCATATAACTGACTTTTTATACTTTACTTTTCTGTATTGTTCTAAAAGCAACAGAGTTTCAAGCAGTATTACTGTAATTCTTTAGAAGACATTTTCTACCTTTCAGCATGTAAAGAATGGTAGAAACTAATGACTGCACAAAAGTTTTCTAATATAAATTTACCAGTGCTCATTTTCAAGTCTTCCTAAATAATATAGTAAATACATATTTTATATTACATATATATGTCTTTATATGTATACGTAAATGATATAGTAAAAGTTGGGTTTTAGTCATTTATATTTTTGTGTCCAGCATACTTTTATTTTCTTTCATTAGGAACTTTTCTTTTTTTAGTTTAGTTTTTTTTGTTTTTTTTTTTAAGATTTTCTTTATTTATTTGAGAGAGAGAGCATGAGAGGGAGAAGGTCAGAGGGAGAAGCAGACTCCCCATGGAGCCGGGAGCCCGATGTGGGACTCGATCCCAGGACTCCGGGATCATGACCTGAGCTGAAGGCAGTCGCCTAACCAACTGAGCCACCCAGGTGCCCCTTTTTTTAGTTTTTATTCAAATTCCACTTAGATAACATACAGTGTAATATTAGTTTCGGGTGTACAATATAATGATTCAACACTTCCGTACAACACCTAGTGCTCATCACAAATAATCGCCTTAATCCCATCAGCTATTTAACCTATCCCCCCATCCTTCTCCCCTCTGGTAACCATCAGTTTGTTCTCTATGGTTAAGAGTCTGTTTCTAAGTGTGCCTCTCTCTCTCTTTTCCCTTTGTTTTGTTTCTTAAACTCTACATGAGTAAAATCATACAGTATTTGTCTCTCTGACTGACTTTATTTCACTTAGCATAATACTCTCTAGCTCCATCCATGTTGTTTCCAATAGAGAGATTTCGTTCTTCTTTATGGCTGAGTAATATTCTATTTTATGTATATAACATGTCTTCCTTACCTAGTCATCATTTGATGGACACTTGAGCTGTTTCCACACAAAAACAGACACACAGATCCATGCAGCATAATACAAAACCCAGAAATGAACCCACAACTATATGGTGATTTAACCTTCAAAAAACGAGGAAGAACCTCCAGTGGGAAAAAGATAGTCTCTTCAACAAATGGTGTCAGAAAAAGTGGACAGCAACATGCTAAAGAATGAAACTAGACCACTTTCTTATACCATACACAAAAATAAACCCAAAATGGATTGAAGACCTAAATGTGAGACCTGAAACCATAAAAATCCTTGAAGAAAGCACAAGCAGAAATTTCTGTGACATCAGACATACCAACATTTTTCTAGATGTCTTCTGAAGCAAGGGAAATGAAAGCAAAAAATAAAGTACTAGGACTACATCAAAATAAAAAGCTTTTGCACAGTGAAGGAAATAATCAAAACTAAAAGGCAACCTATGGAATGGGAGAAGGTATTTGCAAATGACATATCTGATAAAGAACTTAACAAACTGAATACCCAAAAACCAAATAATCCAATTGAAAAATGGGCAGAAGACATGAATATATTTTTCAAAAAAAAAGACATACAGATGGCCAACAGACATATGAAAAGATGCTCAACATCACTCATCCTCAGGGAAATATAAATCAAAACTACAATGAGATATCACCTCACCTGTCAAAATGGCTAAAATCAACAAAAGTAACAAGTGTTGGGGAGGATGTGGAGAAAGAGGGAACCCTCTTACATTATTGATGGGAATACAAACTAGTACAGCCATTCTGGAAAACAGTATGGAATTTCCTTGGAAAGTAAGAAATAGAACTACCCTACAATCCAGTAATTGCACTAGTAATTTAGGTAATTTACCTAAATGATACACAATTACTAATTCAAAGGCATACATGCACCCCAATGTTTATAGCAGCATTATCATTAGGAACTGTTAATCCTAATTTGGTTCCTGTATTGACTTCCTAGGAGGCCTTAAAAAAATCATAATATCCCTTTTGTCAGTTTCCTAATCTTAAAGGTGATGACAGTATTATTTTAGGAAAAGCAAGACAAAATATAACTTCTGTAGAACAATAGATGTGACTAAAAAAGAAAATGGTGGGAGGAAGGGGAACAAACACTGGGAGTCATGGTTTAGGTCCTTTTCCTACATGATCAGACAGACTATGCAACATTATTCTATAAGCAGGGATAAAGATTTAAATAGATTGAACATTTCTTTGTAATTTAAAATAAGGTTGTGTGTGTGTGTTTCAAGATTTTATTTATTATTTGAGAGAGAAAGAGATAACAAGAGGGAGTAGGAGCAGGGAGGAAAGGGAGAAGCAAACTCTCTGCTGAGCAAGAAGCCCGATGTGGGGCTCTATCCTAGGACTCTGGGATCATGACCTGAGCCAGAGGCAGATGCTTAACCAACTGAGCCACCCAGGTGCCCCTAAAATAGTTGTAATGTAAAAAAAAAAAAAAATTGTGATATGCTACATCTTAAATTTATCTGTATAATGGAAATTATATGGCATACAGTAGACAAGTAAACTATTATAACAGAGGGTCCTGAATTAGATGCAGCCAACTGCTTTTTGATGGTGCTATCAAGGCAGTTCAGATGGGTAAAGAATAGACTTCAACAGATGATACTGAAACAACTGGATACCCATGTGAAATAGACAATGAACTTAGACCCTAGCTCATCCTAATAGGCACAGATATCCTAGACACGACACTCAAATCACTAACCATAAAAGAAAAATATTAATAGCACTTCCTGAAAATTAAAAACCTATGCATTTTAAGAAAATGAAAAGGCATAGATTGTCAACAACTGTGAAGGGTCTACAGTTTCCCCCTATCTGTAGACTAACAAGTTAGCCTACCACAGTTTCAAGGATATAGTGTAAGACATGAGATCAGAGATAAAGGACAGTTTATTACTGTAGCAGTAGCAGTAGCCAGAATACCAGCATTCTTATGCCAATTCCACAAGCCTCAGGTATTGTAGGATGTATTAACAATTGTACAGTTTCTACCTTTACCACAGGAAATTGTAGCAATTTAGTCATCAATAACAACCCTGGAGTTGAGATTGACCTGAATGCCTTCCACCACCTACCTTCCTTCCGCCTACCTACCACCGTGGTAGGTAATGTCATTGGTCAGTTCAGATAGTCAGGAACAAATTTCATACCACCTTTTAAAATTGGAAGATTCCCACTGTAGTGATAACCCCATCATAGAGCACATAAATAACAAGCCAGTTATCCCTCTGGGTAACCAGAGGTAGTCTTACTTTAGAAACACTTCCTCAGTCATCTGCGGGCTAAATAACATACTGGTGATGTTTCTTTAAACACTTAAAGTTCTCTTATCACCATTCTCAAGGTGGAAGTCACTGTATTTTTGGGAATAGGACAAATAATGACTTGCTTTCACACCAGGTATAGTCCCATCTTTGTCACCAAAACTGTCAAGAACTATGAAGAGTTAGAAATTTTACTCTACTTGCAAATGAATAAGTTAACCTGCCATAGTTTTATGCTTTTTGAAGACATAAGACTCCTTGATCAGAGACAAAGGACCTTGTTTTACTCATAGCAAAAATAGTACCTAGAATATTAGCATTTTTCTTCTGGTTCCCTAAGCCCCATTCCCACAAAGCAATACAAAGAGGTCCATATGACCTCCTGTACACCAGTGGATTATGTTTACAGAAGTAGGTTATGTTACTATGTTCCCCCAAGTTTAAGGAACCCAAGTCTTTATAACGGGCAGTAAGCATAGCTGCCCTTTCCTCCAGAGGGAGGCAGTATCTTCACTATACTAAACAAGAATGGTTGCCCTTTGATCTTGAGGAGAGATGGTCTCTTCCTTTTACTGCTTATCTGTTGGACTGCTTGAATGCCCTCACAACTTGGCATTGGCTCTCTCCAGAGCCAAATGATAGAAGAGAGAGCAAGACAGAAGCTGTGATGTCTTTTACAAGCTATCCATGTAAGTCATTGCCACAATATCCTAGAAATCAATTAGAAGTGTACTAGAAAATTCACAAAATAAACAACATGCAGCTGAACAACCAGTGGGTCAAAGAAGAAAATGAAGTATCTGGAAACAAATGAAAATGAAATACAATATACCAAAACTTATGGGATGCATCAAAAGCAGTTTTAAAAGGGAAGTTCATAGCAATAAATGCCTATATCAAGAAGCAAGAGGCTGCCTGGGTGCCTCAGTTATTAAGCATCTGCCTTCAGCTCAGGTCATGATCCCAGGGTCTTGAGATTGAGTCCCTCATTGGGCTCCCTGCTCAGTGGAGAGTCTCCTTCTTCCCCCACCCTTCCCAACCCCATTAGTGCTCACTCTCTCTCAAAAAATGAATAAATAAAATCTCAAAAGAAAAAAAAAATGTCAAGCAACCTACCTTTATACCTCAAGGAACTAGAAAAAGAATAAAGCACTGAGTTAGTAGTCAGAAGGAAATAAAGATCACTGAAGTAAATGAAATAGAGACTAAAAAGAAAATAGAAAAAAATCAGTGAAACTAAGACCTAGTTCTTTGAATGACAAAGTTGACAAACCTTTAACTAGGCTCACCAAGAAAAAAGAAAGGACTCAAATAAAATCAGAAATGTAACAGGAGATATTACATCTTATACCACAGAAATATAAAGTTCCATAAGAGACTGTGAACAGTTAGACACCAACAAATTGGACAACCTCAAAGAAATGCATATTCCTAAAAACATACAACTGACAAAGGCTGAATCCTGAAGAAATAGAAAATCTGAGGGATGCCTGGCTGGCTCAGTTGGTAGAACATGTGACTCTTCATCTTGGGGTTGTGAGTTGAAGCCCCATGTTGGACACAAAGCTTGCTTAAAAAAAAGAAAGAAAGAAATAGTCAATCTGAACAGACTAATTACTAGTAAGGACATTGAATCAATAATCAAAAATCTGCCAACAAACAGAAGTCCAGAACCCAATGGCTTCACTGGTGAATTCTACCAAAAATTCATAGAGGAATTAATACCAATCCTTCTTAAACTTAAAAAAAAAAATACCCTGATACCAAACCAGACAATGAAGGCACAAGGAAAAAAATACAAGCCAACATCCCTCATGAACAAAGATGCAAAAATCCTCAACAGAATATTAGCAAACCAGATTCAGCAATATATCAAAAGTCCCATATACCATGATCAAGTGTGATTTATTCCAGGGATGCAAGGACAGTGCAACATCTGCAAGTCAATCCACATGATATATCACAGTAACAAAATGAAGATTAATGTTATATTATCACCACAGATGCAGAAAAAAGGTTTTGACAATATTCGGCATCCATTCATGATAAAAACGCTCAACCAAGTGAGTATAGAGGGAACATACTGCAACATAACAAAGGCCATATATGACAAGCCTACAGCTAGCATCATACTAAACAGTGAAAGCTTTTCCTCTAAGATTAGGAGCAAAACTAGGATGCCCACTTTCACCACTCTTATTCAACATAATTTTGGAAGTACTTGTCAGAGCAATTAGGCAAGAAAAAGAAAAGATATCCAGATTGGAAAGGAAGAAATAAAACTATCACCTTTATAGATGACATGGTATTATATATACATATATTTTTTAAAGATTTATTTATTTATTTGAGAAAGAGAGAGAAAGCATGAGAGGGGAGAAGGTCAGAGGGAGAAGCAGACTCCCCATGGAGCCGGGAGCCCGATGTGGGATTTGATCCCGGGACTCTGGGATCACGACCCGAGCCAAAGGCAGTCGCTTAACCAACTGAGCCACCCAGGCACCTGGTATTATATATTTTTAAACCCTAAAGACTCCACCAATCAACTGTTAGAGCCAGTCAACAAATTCACTAAGGTTTCAGGACATAAAAATCAGTTATATAAAAAGAATAAAAGACCTAAGAATAAATTTAACCGTGGAGGTAAGAGACCTATAATACTATCTGTGAACGAAGATGAAAGAAATTGAAGAAGACACTTGACAATTGACAATTGAAAGATATACCATGCTCATAGATTGGAAGAACACTGTTAAAATATCCACACTATGCAAAGCAATCTGTAGATTCAGTGCAATCATATTGAAATTCCAAGGCATTTTTCACAGAAATAGAACAAACCCTAAAATGTGTATGGAAACACAAAAGACTAACTAGCCAAAGCAGTCTTGGGAAAGAAAGCTGTAGGCATCATGCTCCCTGGTTTCAAACTATTAAAAACTATAGTATTCAAAACACTATGGTACTGGCATGAAAACAGTTATATATAACAATGGAACAAAATAAAAAGCCCAGAAATAAACCCACACATATATGGTCAATTAATTTATGATAAAGGAGCCAAGAATATACAATGAAGAAAGGAAAGTCTCTTCAGCAAATGGTGTTGGGAAAACTGGACAGCCACATGCAAAAGAATGAATCTGGACTACCATCTTACATCATACACAAAAATTAATTCAAAGTGGATTAAAGACTTGAACATAAAACTCCTAGAAGAAAACATAGATGGTAAGCTCCAAGACAAGGCACATAGATACAGAGAACAAACTGGTGGTTACCAGAGGTAGGGGGTGGACAAGGTGGGAAAAGGGAGTAAAAAGGTACAAACTTCCAGTTTAAAATAGTTATTGAGATGTAATATACAACACGGTGACTATCCTTAATATAGTATTGCACATTTGAAAGTTGCTAAGAGATTAGATCTTAAAAGTTTTTATCAAAAGAAAAAAATTTGTTACTATGTATGGTGACTGATTTAACTAGACTTATTATGGTGACCCATTTGCAAAGTATACAAATAGCGAGTCATTATGTTATACACCTGAAACTAATATAATGTTGTATGTCAATTATGCTTCAATAAAAGTATATTTACATCATAGGTAGCTGGTTTAAGAGCATATGGGAACTCCGTACTATTTTTACAAGTTTTCTGTAAGCCTGAAATTATTTCGAACTAAAAGATTTTACATGAAAATATAAGCTACAGAATGAAAGAAAATATTCATAAAACATATCTGACAAAGATCTTGTGTCCACAAAACATAAAGAACTCTTATTAATCAGTTAACAAGACATAAGCAAGATTCATAAAAGTAGATAGATATTCAGTCGGTCAATAAACATATGTAAATGTAAATATATGTAACCTAGGTCATTTGTAATGTAATTTGTAATGAAATGCAAATTATTACCAAAATACACTTCATTCTCATCAGGGTGGTCAAAACTAAAACAACGTAATACTAAGGGTAGGTGAGGACCTGGAGGGACTCTTCATACACTGCTGGTTAGAATGTGAAACAATACAACTTGCTTGGAAAAATGTAAAATAAAATGTATACTTTCCCTATGACCTAGAAATTCCACCACCAGGTATTTATCCAAGAGGAATTAAAACATATGACCATTAAGACAGGTATAAAGAAGTATCCATAGCAGCTGTATTCATAATACATGATAACCAGCAGCTGGAAGCTACCCAAATGTCCATCGATAGGAGAATGGATAAACAAATTGATACAAGTCTTTTTTCTGATATGTGTTGTGGAATATGTGGTCCCAGTTTGTGGCTTTCCTTTTTAAAGTTTCTTTGAAAAGCCAAAAGTTTAATTTTAGCAAAATCCAAACATTGATTGTTTTACCATTTTAAAGTTGTTATGTATATATAAATGGTATTCTGATACTGACAGAAAGTTGCCAAAACCTCTACAGTGAAGGAGTCTCTCGGGGTCATTTATTAAATGACTCTCGGGGCCTTTTATTAAAAAAGGGACCCCCACTCAAGGAGAGCCAGTTTGCAAGTAACAGCATAAAAGGACTTAAGTACAATACATAAAGGAGAAATGTGTTTCCTCTAGAACCCAAAAAGGGCTAAAAGATGTTGTGGATCTGAGAGACTCAATAGCTGTTTCTTGACAGCATCATGAGTAGAGCAGCCCTCTGTTTACCATTTAATTTTCAAGACTTTAACCAAGGTTGCAGGACCTTACACTAAGTATAAGGCAGTGGCCCATTTTCTTTTTGTGAGCTCCTGAATGAGCAGGTCAAACAAATCTCCTCAGGGGACAAAGTCACCAATGTAATGTCATACCTGTCTTCCTAGAGAAAGCAGGATGTAGTTAAGATCTTGCCCTTAAAGACCGTGTGTGATCACAAGGCTGTTGAGGCTCCCCATGGTAGCTGGGTAGAAGTATATCCTACTTTGGAGGTGAGGTAGACTGCAGTCAAGGGGCACCTGGATGACATAGTTGGTTAAGCATCTAGCTCCTGGTTTCGGCTCAGGTCATGATCTCAGTATCATGAGATCAAGCCCCATGTCAGGCTCCACTCTCATCCACCGTGTCTGCTTGCGTTTCCCTCTCCCTCTCTCTCTGCCCCTCCCGACCCCCTGCTTGCTCTCTCTTTCTAAAATATTTAAAAAAAAAACCCTGAAATGTCTGTTGAAATAATCACTAAACAAAACATATGTACCAAATCTATAATGGCAAAATATTTATCAGTTGCTGATTGAAATCAGTAACTGCAATAATATTGACTATTGGGACATTAATGAGGCCCACAGCATGAAGCTTGAGGTAATCCACCATGAGACACCATTCATTCTTACCAAGTTTAAGAGCAGGCCAAATTGAGCTGTTAAATGGCAAAGCAGTGGGGATAATCACCCCTTCTCTAAATGTGTCTTGTATAGTGGGTTTCAATCATTAAAAAGGCCATGTTTTAATGTACATTGGACCATATTAACTGTTTTAATGGGAGAGAAGATCCATGGGGTTCCATTTTATCAAGATAATTTGTAAGTGCCAACTACTTAATTTTATTACTCATCCAGTCAGAGAGTCCATGACCACTGTGGGATATTTTAGGAGATGGGTACTGCAACCATGAGCAATTTGGCCAGAGTAGTTCCTGTGGTTAAGGTGAGGCATCCCTGTTTGTCCTCTCATCATGTTCAGTAGTTCCCCTAATATTATAGGTGGCACTTTGTTTAATCTTACTGAGATCCCAAGCATGACCATAATTTGAGCCCCTGTATAAACTCATGAAAGTTTAGCAATTGGCGTATTTCAGCAGATTTTAAATTCATTCAGAACCAGTATTATAGAAGCACAAAGCCAGTCTGTGCCCTTTTATCTTTGTGTTATATGAATTCTTTTAGTAATTTCGGGTTACCAACTGGGCCTAATTGTGGACTTTTGTTTTAGTTTTTGTTTTCTCCTTATTGTAGACTGAATTGTGTTTCCCCCCTTCACACGTTGAAGTCCTAAGCCTCAAAGTGACGATCTGAAAATGGGGCCTTTAAGGAAGTAATTAAGATTAAATGAGGTCATAAGAGTGGGGCCCTAATCTGATAGGACTGGTGTCCTTATAAGAAGAGGGAGAGGAACCTGGGATCGCTTTCTCATTCTCTTCCTCCCATATACAGAGAAAAGGCCATCTACAAGCCAGGAAGAGAGGTCTCACCAGAAACAACTCTGATGGCACCTTAATCTTGGACTTCTAGCCTCTGGAACTGTGGGAAAATAGATTTCTGTTGTCTAAGCCGCTCAGTCTGTGGTATTTTATTATAGCCACCCTAACAAACCAATGCGCTCCCCCTGTATCCAGGTTTCTTTTTCTTTTTTCCTGCTACTGGTGGTGATTACTAGATGTACTTCAAGGAGGTCTTCTCTACACTGTTCATATTTATGAATTTCTTCCTTCAGAGAGACTCAAATCATCATCATCAGGATTAGGGCTCTTCCCCATGACAGTGGTTGAATGAATGCCTTGGCTATACCACAGGTATTCCATGGGTGTTTTTGAGGATCAAGATCTTTCTGGGGTCAGAGAAATAGGCAGCAGAAGCCACAGAAGAATTTTGTAAGGTCCTACCGAGCCGTGTGCCTTTAGAATAAATCTGAGTAATTCAACTCTTCAAATAATGCCTGCTGTTCTTCCACACACAAATGACACCCAATGGGCCTATATATTGTAGAAGCTGCAAGTCTAAGCCCTCTATAAAATAGGGGCTAATATCTGATTGGGACACACAGCCAGTCAGTTGATCACAGGATGAGTCTTTCCTGAATCTAGCATCAGTCATGGCTTATGATAGAATTACAACACACAATTCAACGTAAGACACATAAGATAGGTTTGAGCTGAGACACATGACTCAAGGCAACCTAAAGGAGGGCCCAATTCCATACGCCTCTCCCTAAACACCAGTTATTGAAATTTCCACCTTTAGATGGTTCGGTCTATAACAGAGGCTTGGCAGAACTCAGCAAATGTAGCACCAAGCCACAGAGCCAGTTAACAAACTGAAGCAAGAGAAAAAAGTCCTTCAGCCCGGG
This sequence comes from Nasua narica, assembly GCA_028533885.1. Classification (NCBI taxonomy): domain Eukaryota; kingdom Metazoa; phylum Chordata; class Mammalia; order Carnivora; family Procyonidae; genus Nasua; species Nasua narica. The sequence goes on from CM052807.1 coordinate 14,683,284, forward strand.
ATAGTGGTCCTCCTCTAGACATCCTGCTTCCAATACCAATTGTGTAGTTACCTTGTAGAGACAGGATGGACCTCCTCCACACCCTAAATTTGGCTCAGATAACTAAGACTGGTGATGTCACACACAGAGACACCAAGAGTATACAAAATTCGGTTTATTATATAATAGGCTCTCGGAGGCAAACGGGGCAGACTTCCCATATTAGCCCAAAATTGCTTGAGAGAACAAGGAAAAGGAGGCTGGCTTGGAGTTTTTCATTGTGCTTGAGAGTAGGGGTGGGGTGAGGGTTCTTGTGCACAGGGAGGGGCTTGCAAGGTCTCAGTCTCCTGGGCTTTCTTACCAGTTTGCCCAGATACAGGGCACAAGGGTAAGACGAAACAGTGAGACTTCAAAGCTATCAACAATCAAACATCATAAAATGGAGTCAGCTTTTTGTTACCATATTATTGTGAATGGATGATTCTAGTACATACTATTTAGGTTAGAATTTGAATAATGTAATCTATGTTTCACCATTTTAAATAAGACTTTATTTAAAGTCTTATTTTTTCACATAAAGTTATATTCTTGGTAAATAGATCACTTTGATCACATTTGTTTATCATTAGTCCCTTCTAAATCCTCACAAAATGAGAATAAAGGAATAAAAAAGGCATAAACCCTGGAACAAAGAAAATAGAAGAGACAACTGTAGCAGTCAGGGAATGTTAATGAAATTTTACAAGATGGGGAGCAGTAGATAATTACCAGCATCTTAGGCCTCACCTTTCCCCCATCTGTCCTTGCAGGAGACTGACTCATGTCACACAAGTCCAGAAGAGCCCAGGAATTAAAGGTGTAGGGTAGGACAAGAGGACAGAATAAAAGACTACAAGGAGTAGTTTACCATCTCCCTCCAGATCTTTTCCCCAACCTGAATTTGTTATTTAACAGTGTTCTAAGGAAAGGAATAAAAATGGGCAGGAAATTTTTATTGAAAAATAGCCTAAAGAATACCAACCTAAGACTTCAATTATGCAAACCTCCAGTAACTACAACTACTCCCTCAGCCTTTCTCAGGCAGAGTTTAACGAAAGAATCATGCCCTAATGCTCTGTGCATTTATTATGTGTAATTTATTATGTGTAACGAACTAACTTCTCATCTATGCTAGTTATGTACCATCCTTGGGAGAATTAAAAAAAAATGTCATTTCAATAGTTTTCTGTATCTTACGGTTCAGGCAAGGAACCCCAGTTGAGAAAGAGTACCCCCAAACAGTAATTCAAAAATACTGTTTTCCAGGGTGCCTGGGTGGCTTAGTGGATTAAGCCTGTGCCTTCAGCTCAGGTCATGATCTCAGGGTCCTGGGATCGAGCCCCACATCGGGCTCTCTGCTCGGCAGGGAGCCTCCTTCCCCCTCTCTCCCTGCCTGCCTCTCTGCCTACTTGTGATCTCTCTCTCTGTCAAATAAATAAAATATTTAAAAAAAAATACTGCTTTCCTAGGAAAATTACAGAGATTAGTACTATCATTAGCATCTTGAGAAAGTATTACTCACATAACACAAATTTAATTAGAAACTGGGACACCTGGGTGGCTCAGTTGGTTGAGCAGCTGCCTTTGGCTCAGGTCATGATCCCGGCGTCTTGGGATCGAGTCCCGCATCGGGCTCCTTGCTTCGCAGGGAGCCTGCTCCTCTCTCTGCCTCTGCCTGCCTCTCTGCCTGCTTGTGTTCTCACTCTGTTAAATGAATAAATAAAATCTTTAAAAAAAATTTAATTAGAAACTGATGCTAGGGGGTGCCTGGGTGGCTCAATTGATAAAGTGTCTGACTCTTAGATTCGGCTCAGGTCATGATCTTGGGGCTGTGGAGTAAAGCCCCGCATCCAGCTCCATGCTCTGCTCAGAGTCTGCTTGAAATTCTTTCTCTCTCCCTCTCTCTCTATCCTTCCCCCTCAAGTACACGTGTGCATGTGCACTTTCTCTTAGACAGACAGACAGACCGACAGAATCTTTAAAAAAAGAAAAAGAAACTGATGCCAGTCCCAGCTGTGGTTCTGGATGTGGTCATCTTGGGCCAGCTTAGTCCCTCCACCTGGAATGAATCCAGACCCCTATCTTACACCACTTAAACTTAAAAATTAAAATGGATTAAAGACTTGAATCTAAAGTTCCATAGGAGAGTGGAAAGAGGACCCCAGAGAGCCCCAAGCAGCTTCACTGCCTCCAGCGGCCTCCTTCACACCCCGGGAGGAGCTACAGCTGGCCCCCGTCACCATCACCGCAACCCCCCACCCCCACGATGCAGACCCCAAGCCCCACAGCACTGCAGTGGCTTCACATCGCTGGTGCCTGCCAGCGGGGACAGCAAGATCATCACAAGGAAGGTTGGGGAAACAGTAAAATGGTTCGATGTAAGAAACCAGGAATGACAACAGGAATGACACCAAGGAATATGTATTTATGTGCCAGACTATCATAAAGAATAACTCCAACAAGTACCTTCACAATGTAGATGGAGAGACTGTGGAGTCTGATGAATGAGAAAAGATTTCAGAGGCAGTAAATGTGACAGGGCCTGGTTGGATCTCCAGTGGAAAGCAGTGAATATGCAGCAGACCATAACCATTATAGGTGCTACCCACGTCACAGTGTCCTCCACACAACTCCCAGCACAATTACCAGAATAGTGAGTGGGGAAAAGAAGGACAGATCAGAGTATGCTCCTAAAGGCTGGGCCCAACAGTGCTGCTCTCCCACAGGTGAGGGTTCCCCCCTTACTACATCAGAGCTCCCGTGGGCATAGACCACAGTCTTCCAACCCTCCTGTGCAGGGAGAGGTGATGGAGGGTGCTGACACCCAAAGTGCAGGAGAACAAGGTAGACCAGTGAGACAGAATATGCATCCGGCTTCTACACCATAATTCTGCAGGGGTCCTCCTCACCAAAGACAGCCTAGAGAGGAGGGCAATGAAAAAGCTAAGGAATATCAAGGAGATGAGACCCCAAGATCAGCAGCCATCTCTACGTGGGTACCTCCACAACTTCAGGTACCATCACAGACGCCCAGAAAACCCTAAACCACAAGATGGCAAAGAGACAAAAGCAGCCAGTCCACCAGCTGAGAATTCATCCACTCCCTGCTTAGCGGGGCAGGGCTGACTAAATGCCAGCTTACCATCTCGATACCATCATCAAGTTTAGTCCCACAAGAAGAAATGAATATGAAATTCCAGCAGTAAGAAATGAACCAAAGTTTGGAGCTGAACCAAAGTTTGGAGCTGAAGCCCTCAAGTGCTTGCTTTTTGCCCATTGATCAGATAAATAGAACTATCTGCATTATCTATGCAGCATGGGATTTTTATTATAAAGATGTCTTTTTGGTAATGACAAAGTCTTTAAAAAAAAACTAGTTTTTCTCAATGCACCTTTAAATATTTTTAAATTGTTTCATATCTGGTCAAGTTGAGATTTTTAAGAACCTCATTTTTAATTTGTGAGAAATGTTTACAATTTGATTTTTTTTAATATTTTTATTTATTTTATTTGACAGAAATCACAAGCAGGCAGAGAGGCAGACAGAGAGTGAGGAGGAAGCAGGCTCCCTGCCGAGCAGAGAGCCAGATGCGGGGCTCCATCCCAGGACCCTGGGATCATGACCTGAGCCAAAGGCAGAGGCTTTAACCCACTGAGCCACTCAAGTGCCCCTACAATTTGATTTTTTTTAAAAAAAGTCAACAAATGGCAAGCACCAGTTAATAAAGGTCTTCGATAATTAAAAAAAAAAAAAAAAAAACACTTGAAACTTAGACTTGAAGTCTTAAAAATCCTAGAAGAAAAAAAAAACAGTAATCGTGATAGAGGTATTGGCAATAACTTTCTGGATCTGACACCAAAAGGAAAGGCAACAAAAGCAAAAATAAATAAGAATTACATCAAACTTAAAGTCTTCTGCACAGCAAAGGAAACCATCAACAAAATGAAAATGCAGTGCGCTGAGAGAAAATATTTGCAAATTCTATATCTGATAAGGGTTTACTATCCAAAACATTAAAGAACTCAGTACAACTCAATAGCAGAAAAACAGTCTGATTTAAAAAATGGACAGATGATCTAAATAGATATTTTTCCAAAGACATACAGATAGCCAACAGATACATGAAAAGATGCCCAAGATCACTAATCATCAGTGAAATGCAAGTCAAAACCACAATGAGATATCACCTCACACTTGTTAGAATGGCTAGTATCAAAAGGACAAGAAAAAAAAGTATTGGCAAGGATGTGGAAAAAAAGGAACCTTTGTGCACGCTGTTGGTGGGAAGGTAAATTGGTGCAGTCACTGTGGAAAACACTATGGAGATTCCTCAAGAAATTAAAAATAGAACTACCATAGGATCTAGCTATTCCATTTCTGGGTACTTATCTGAAGGAAATTGAAAATACTAACTCAAAAAGCTATGAACCTTCATGTTTCCTGCAGCATTATTTATAGTAGCCAAGATATGGAAACAATCTTAAGTGTTCATTGACAGATGAAAGGATAAAGAAATTATGCTGTGTATATGTATTATGTATATAAATATACATAATATACATATAAAGATATGTGTGTGTGTGTATACACACAATTATTCAACCATAAAAAAAGAAGGAATTCTTGCCATTTGTGAGAACGTGGATGGACCTTGAGGGCATTATGTTAAGTGAAATAAGTCAGAGTAAGACAAATGCCATATGATCTCATTTATGTTGGAATCCAAAAACAAATTTAAAAAACCATGCTCATAGATACAGAGAAAAGACTGGTAGTTGCCAGAAGGGGAGGGTAGGGAGTAGGTGAAATGGATGAAAGAGTTCAACAGGTACAAACTTGTGGTTATGAAATAAGTCATGGGATATAATTTACAGCATGACACCTGTAGTTAATACTGTATTGCATATTTGAAAGTTGCTAAATCTTAAAAGTTCTCATCAGATACCTCTTCAAACCTGTCAGAATGGGTAAGATTAACAACGCAAGAAACAACAGGTGTTAGTGAGGATGTGGATAAAGGGGAACCCTCTCGCGGTGTTGGTGAGAATGAGAACTGGTTGCAGCCACTCTGGAAAACAGTATGGAGGTTCCTCAAAAAGTTAAAAATAGAACTATCCTATGATCCAGCAATTATACTCACTATTAAGTATTTACCCAAAGGATACAAAAATACTGATTTGAATGAGTACATACACCTCAGTGTTTATAGCAGCATTATCAATAATAGCCAAACTTTGGAGAGAGCCCAAATGTCCAAAAGATGATGTGGTATAGGGATATTTTGGTGGCTCAGTCGGTTGAGCATCTGCCTTCTGCTGGGTTCATGATCCCAGGGTCTTGAGACCGAGTCCTGCATCGGCTGCTTGCTCATCAGGGAGCCTGCTTCTCCCTCTGCCTGCCATTCCCCTTGCTTGTGCTCTGAGACAAAAAAAAATAAAATCTTTAAAAAAGAAAAAGGGAGTGGGGGAAGATGTGGTATATTGGGGCACCTGAGTGGCCTCAGTTGGTTAAGCATCTGTCTTCGGCTCAGGTGATGATCCCAAGGTCCTAGGATGGAGCCCTGAGTTGGGCTCCCTGCTCAGCAGGGAGTCTGCTTCTCCCTCTCTCAGTATTTGTGCTCACTCTCTCTCAAATAAAATCTTTAAAAAAATTTCTTTTTAAAAGATGTGTGTGTGTGTGTATGTATACACATACACACACACAATGGCATATTACTCAGCCATCAAAGAGAATGAAATCTTACCATTTGCAAGGAGGTGCATGGAGCTAGAATATATTATGCTAAGCGAAATAAGTCAGAGAAAGACAAATACCAAATGATTTCACTCATATGTGGAATTTAAGAAGCAAAACAGATGAACATATGGGAGGGGAAAAGAAAAGAGGGAAACAAACAGTAAGAGACTCTTAAGGATGGAGAACAAACTGAGGGGTATGAAGGGAGGTGAGTGGAGAGTGGGCTAGATGGCGGACGGGTATTAAAGCAGGCACTTGTTAAGATTAGCACTGGGTGTTGTATGTAAGTGATGAATTCTCCTCCTGAAATCAGTGTTGCACAGTATGTTAACTAAATAGAATTTAAATAATTTTTTTAAAGTTCTCATCACAAGAAAACAAAATTCTATCACTATATATGGTGACATGTTAACTAGACTTATGTTATCATTTCTTAATACAGTTGACTCTTGAACAGTGTGGTGATTAGGGGTGCCAATTCACTCCCCCCACCTTGTGCTCAGTCGAAAACCTTACAACTTTTGACTCCCCCAAATTACTAATGGCCTACTATTGCCCAGAAGACTGATAATATAAAGAGTCTATTAACACATCTTTTGGGGGTGCCTCGGTGGCTCAGTAAGTTGGGTATCGGCCTTTAGCTCAGGTTGTACTTCTAGGGCCCAGGGATCGAGCCCCACATTGGGCGCTCTGCTCAGCGGGGAGCCTGCTTCTCCCTCTCCCTCTGCCTGCCACTCCCCCTGCTTATGCTCTTTCTCACTGTCTGTTAAATAAATTTTAAAAATCTTTTTAAAAACACATTTTGTATATAATATTATATATTCTTACAATAAAGCTAGAGAACAAATGTTATTAAAATCATTTACAGTACTGTATTAATTTTTCAAAAATCTGTGTGTAGATGGACCCATGCAGTTCAAACCCATGTTGTTCAAGCAAGGGTCAACTATATATACAAATATCAAATCATTATGTTGTACATCTGAAACTAATGTAATGTTGTATGTAGTTATACCTCAATTAAAAAAAAAAAAATCCTTCCAGGGCACCTGGGTGGCTCAGACACCTGAAGCATCTTCCTTTGGCTCAGGTCATGATCTCAGGATTGTGAGATAATTCCCCACATCAGGCTCCCTGCTCAGTGGGGAATCTGCTTGAGTTTCTCTCCCTCTCCCTCTGATTCTCCCTCTCCCCTGCCCCTGCCCATGCCATGCTAACTCACTAATAAATAAATGTTTAAAAAAAAAAAGTCCCTCCAATAGCTTATGTGTCATGCAGAATAAATAAGCCAGCATCCTTGCAGTGGCCTCGAAGTCCTTATGTGATTTTGCCTTCCTACCTCTCTGGCCACATCTCCTCTCCCTGCCCCCCTTTGCTGCAGCCACCCTGGTCATCTCATTATGGCTCAGACATCCTGGACATGCTCCCACCTCAAGCCTGTAACAATTTTCTCTTTCCTATCTCAGGGTAATCTTGCTGTATTGTATTTTACTGTGTATCAAATCATAGCATAAACACTTAGTGGCATAAAATATTTTCTAAAGGACTAGATCAAACATACTTATGTCCATTTCTCCAGGGGGATTTATTTACTTTTGCTCCCCAAAGAGGAAGTAAAGAGGAATTTGAACTACCTGCACTGTCTTGAGCCACGTTTCTCAACTCTCTGTAGTAAAGAACCAGGTTTAATATAGTCTTAGTTTTTTAACAGAGAGAGTGGGGGCGTGGAGAGCATGTGAGTTGGGGGAGTAGGGAGACGGAGAAAAATTTCAAGCAGACACCCAGCTGAGCATGGAGCCCAATGTGGGGCTCCATCTTCCGACTCATAAGATCATGACCTGAGCCAAAATCAAGAGTCAGTCACCCAACCCACTGAGCTACCCAGATGCCCGGTTTAGAATATTTTTACTTCCATCTGTTGCTGACCAATCTTTAGTCCTATTGTGCCTAATAAGAATGCAGCTCACACTTAATGTGACCCACCGTGGTAGTTTGACATCTCACTGGCTTATATTCTATTTAAAAGAAGAGTTTTTGCTCACATACTTGGTTGTTGTGGCAGTTTTAATTTGCTAGTTCTAACTCTTACTTCAAGTTTCTGGACTTACTTTGTCAAAGATGGGTAACAAACTGTTGGCAGATTGGCACCAGCCCATGGACCACACTTTAGGGTCACTGGTCCAGAGGAGACCTTTTTGGGAAGCAGCTAACTCATAGATGAGGAAACCTTTCTGGGCACAACATGAAGTGATTGCTGCTGAAGGGTCACAACCTTAGAACAACAGTTTGAGAGAAATTAAAAGAATTTCTTTAAAGAAGAGTTTCTCATCCTAAGAGTGAAAAGACATTTGAAGTGATTTTTTAAAGATTTTGTTGTTTGGTTGTCTTTACATACAATTTGTACATATAAATGGTCAAGGGTACTTAACTGCTTAATTTTTAAATTGGAAAGGAAAACTGTAGAGGCGAACATCAAATATACCTTCTGGAACACAAAGTCAGTATAGAACATGGATTTGGGAGGTAGCAGATTATTAGATATACCATCCACATTTTTCGGTATCCATTATCAGATATATTTGATATATCTGATATTTTAAGTGGTGATGCTATTTTGCAAGGACATTATTTCTTAAATAAATTTCTGAGAATTTGAGTTGAGCTGAATCTACTAAAAATTGTTGAATCCAAAATTGTACAAATGATCATTAGTAGGTCATTTCAATAAAAATAGTCATTAGGGAGTTTCAATATCTATCAGATAGAAATGGACCTTTTGTCTTTAAAGAAAATCTAATACATATAAAATTTCTTCTAAATTGGCCATGAGTTTTCAGTACCTAATAAAGTGCATGATACTTAGTAATTAACATTTTATGGTCTACAGCTGTGAGGGGTAAGGTATGTATAGATAACTCAAAAAATACAGTATGCTTTTCCGTACAGCTTCCAACTCCTCTCCCCCAAGAATAGTAAGGATTTTCAAAGACATCAAATCTCTGAACATATGTGGTTTTATGACAAAAATCTATCCCAAAGGGATATTATTTGGGAATACAATTTAAATTTTCCTATCAGCTCTTACTTTAGTAGATATATTTTGAGGTCATTACATAAAAATATTGAATAATTTGAAAACTTTTTATTTTTTATTCAGTATGGAGATTTATTCCCAGAGCAGGGCTTTTCTGATGCAAAATTGGAATGCTTGTATAGTCACAACAGCTGTCCCCACACCATGTGGTGTCTTCCATTACTTTACTGTAGAGATGAATTTTTGGCCCGGTGTCTCAATAATATTGGACACACATGGTTTTAAGTGGCAAAGCAGTATGCTTATGCATTCATTTGACTTTCACAGCTACAGTTGGCTCCAGATTAGAACAAGGAGAATACATTCACACCATGGCCACCCTCATGGCTGCTGTAGTAGCTGGATCACAGTAGGCTCTGTTGCTTCTAAAGGCACAACTAACTATCGCTGAGGAATTACACATTCACCAAAGTGCCTTACAGCTGTAGGAGAGAGAATAATGAATTGCTAAAAGGATTCTTTCAAAGATTTCAGATTATGGGCCTAGTTATTATTGATCCAGGTTTTTTTTAGATATTAATAATGAAAATCACAGCCATGAAATAACTATGAAACTAAAAGGAAAGATTGTCATAGCAATGATGATTTCTCAGAATATCAGTCCAGATACTTAAAATTTCTCCTTCCCGGAAAAAAAGTGGCACTGTACTTTAAGACTCATTGACAAAGAATGAAAATCTGATTTTTAATGCCCATTATTCATGTCTGCAGCATATTTGGAAAACCAGTTGATTAAAGATAGAAATTATTTTTAAAAATTAGTTTACTATGTGAAACAATGGCTTATAGTACTGATATTTTAGACAGCTTGGCTAAAAAAGTTTGTATGATTAATACAGAGATAAGATGACTTGATTTAATGTAAAGTTGCATTGTTATACTATATAGTTTGAATATTGTATCTCTGTGCAGTATCAACCTCATGCTCTTCATGGTATGACTTTTACCATAAACTTAAATTCTTATTAATCTTTTGCATTTCTGAAGCCAATTGGTATTTAAAGTTTCAGCTTTTTTAGAAATAAAAATATTTCCTTGGAAATCCACTCATATCCCTCTAATGTCTGTATAATAATTTTTCCCCTAAAGTTAAAACAAACAAGCAAAAAGAAAAAACCTTCAGTGTAAATTTTCAAATTATTGGATATGGAGCATAGACTTCTGATATTCATTAAATATCAAAGAAACTCTGACCATACCCTATGGAGGCTACCTTTTTATAGAAGTGAATTTATGCATGTATCTTACGGGTTATACTGATGAATATGTTTGAGGCTTTCAGCTTTTAGTGGATACAAAACAGAATGATTGATAAAATCCTCCCTACTATTGGCTATTATTTACTGACTCTTAAGTGGCAGGTTGTATTTATGCCAATTTATCTGCTTCAGGGAACATTCTTGATAGCAGAACAAAGTGAATAAAAGTAGTTTGCTTTGCAAATGAATGCAAATGGGAGAGCCTTTCGGAAAGCCCTTTAACAGGGGCAGTGCACTTTGATTATGAGTGAAGCTGCCATTTGGACATGGTGAAAAGAGCACGCTTGAACCATTGATTGGGGGAGACAGTAAAAAGTCAGGAAGGGCCCCGTTCAGCTTGCAGTGAGGCAGGCGGATGTCAGTGTGGTTAGAGCACAGTGGGAGAATGACAGGGAGGATTAGTGTCAGAGAGAAGCTTTGCTGTAGCTGCGGAGATAGTCCCTAGGGTCACTCACCTCTGACTGTTGTTCTGTGCGGACGGTTCCGTAATGCAAACAGCCTGGTGTATGCCTGTTCATTATCGGAAATGGTGATTAGAAAAGGTATTGGTCTCAACGGTTTCCTTCTTTTTTTCTTTTGTTATTAAAGAAAATAAGGTGGGCTTCCTCCATTTCTTTGCTGACTCCTAGAGTTTAATACCAGAGTGGTTGCCGCCTCTCGTAGGGAATGGTTTAGTGCCACAATCTAATGTAAAATTATTGTAACATGGTTATTTGTTATTAAATAGTGTGTGTGTGTGTGTGTGTGTGTGTGTGTGCGCGCGCGCGCGCTCAGCTTTGGGTTTGACCCAGTAGTAGTGCTGAATAAAATGCAGAGAATATGCTTGCTCTTAGAATTTTTGCTTTTGCAAAAAAGATTTTATAATCTTGGAGGTTTTTTTTTTCATTCAATTTAACAATTAGATCAACTTTTAGAGGCTATTTACTTTCTCAAAATTGAAGTGTTGCTTTGCATGGACTTGATGGTTTAAGTCTTGGTTGTAGGCATTTCTAATTTTCTGTTCCAAGTTTTATAAAATGCTAGCATTTGATAAGTTAAACTTCTTGAAAATACATGATTTTTAGAGTTAAGTCTTGTTACACAGAATGAAAAAGTATCTCTTTGCTTCAGTTCTGATTCTAAAACAGTACATTTGTTTAGATTTTCATTTTTACTTATAAGGTATTTTGTTTAAGTATAATTTCTCTAAAAACTTTGAAGCCCTTTTATAGTAACCTTATAGGACTCATCTGTGGGAACAGGGTGACACACCATGCATTTCATAGGCTTTGAGAGTGGTTCTTCATTTAATACAAAACTGTTTTTTGTTTTTAATGTCTTCAAAAGCCTGGCCTCAAAATATTTCTGCTTTCTTATTTGGTATAAATAGGAAAATTTAGAAGGCTGCTGGAGCTTTGCATTCTTATGTTAAATATGCACCTCAAAGCTTTATCTGAACTACTGGATACTGTTAATAGTATTGGTTGTGTAGAAAGCAAATTGCCCATAATTTGTTTCACGGGCTTATTTAATGTTATAGCGAACATTCTCTAAAATTAGGTATTTCTGTAATTTTTGCAGGCACCTGAATGGACAGAAGAGGACCTCAGCCAGCTGACAAGAAGTATGGTTAAGTTCCCAGGAGGGACCCCAGGTCGATGGGAAAAGATTGCCCACGAATTGGGTCGATCGGTGACAGATGTGAGTTTACTCAGATTTGCATTGTATGGAGAGTGACAAACCAGAGCAAGCCAACTATGTGGAAGACAGACATAGATGCATCCGACATTCTCTTTGGAGAAAGGCTACAATCCTTTTAGGACCTGGAAGTGAACCATTAATGAAATAAGCAAGAAGCAGATGTCAGCCAGTCCCCGGGTCCACAATTAACAGCTGTGTGAGGAATTCTAGTGTTTAGAGACTTAAGCTACAGTAACCTAATCACAGAAAACAGTGCTGGGTTTTGTGTTTAAAGTGACCCCTTTATCTATGGAGAAAATAGTTCTTAGACTGATCAGAATTAGAGAAGTTTTGTTTCAGCTGGATCTGTTTTAACGTTGAAGTACAGATTGCTATAGGTATTTAATCAGGTGGTTTGCATTAATTAAATCAACAATGTTCTTAACGTTTGTCTTTGACAAGTTGTGCCACCCAGGCACCCCTGCCTTTTGTTTGACCAAAAAAATGATAATATGTGAACGAATATATAATTTATATAATATATGTGTGTGTGAATGAATATATATATATATATATATGTGACTGGCTATATCTAACATTTAAAAGACTAAGTATATACCTGGACTGGCTATATCTAACATTTAAAAGACTAAGTATATAAGTATATACCTTTTGATTCAACACTTTATTCAGGAAATTTAAGGCAGAGAACCTTATAAAAAAAATCTACCACAGTATCTGACATGTGCTAAATAGTAAATGTTCAGTTGAAATTCAGAGAAATCTTATCAATATGAGCCTTATTTTTATAATTGATAGTACATATTCTTTACTAAATAAATCAGTTATTTACTGAATTTAAGTAAATCCTGTATACCTAAAATATTTCAGGGGTTACTGAAAGCAAAGATTCAAATGTCCTCTTCAATTCTGTTAGTATACCCTTGAGTCTTTTTTGATAATGAACAATTTTAAAACCCTACCAAATGATTAATGCAACCCCCCCAAAAAAACCAGCTTGTTACATAAATGCTATAAGTTATTTTTCATAGTAAACTTCTATTTTAATTTATAAACAAATTTACAAAACATTACTGTCAATTTTTTTTGGATAGGAACTGCTTTGAGAATTTTAAATTATAGAGATGTTTTTACTATCAAATAGGTCTTTTAATAATCACATTTAAAAGATTACTTTCTGAATTTTTATATGATATTTTGCTTTATTTTGGCTTCAGAGGTGAAATCTCATCATGTGAAAAAATAGCTTTGTATCTTTTAACTTTTATTTTATTTTTTTTTGCTGTTTCATGAGGAGACTCATTATCTTAGGTGACCGGAGAAGAACCATAAGGATACCTTTTCTTCTGCTAAGAATGTTACTGGGATGTGCATTTTATAACCTTGTTTTTAGGTTGCTCATAAAATATAAATAATACCTTATCAGTAAATATCTGAACAAATTAAGGATATTCCACGGTTATTGATGTTTTTAAGTACTATGACCCTCTAACTATACTACTGTCACTATATGAACAAAAATTACTGAAATAATTTTTAGAAAGTTATAAAACAAACTGGTTGAAAGGGCCCTAAAACTTTGTTTTAATGGGAAAAAAGTTCATTTAGCATCTCCTTTCAAGTCAGCACTGCCTTTTTTTTTTTTTTAACTTATCTGTTTATTTGATGGAGAGAGACACAGTGAGAGAGGAGGGGGAGCAGGGAGAGTGGGAGAGGGAGAAGCAGGCCTCCCGCTTGCGGGGCTCAATACCAGGACCCTGGGATCATGACCTGAGCTGAAGGCAGACGCTCTACAACTGAGCCACCCAGGCACCCCTGCCTTTAACTTTTTAAATAACATTTCTATGAGACCTCATAGTAAATAATGTCAAAGACAGGAAACTGTCTTTGAAGCAATATTTTAAATTAAGTTGTCATTAAAATCTGGTAAATTTTTGTATTTTTAAAGAGATAAACGTTTTTATGCTAAGAATATACATGGTGTAACCAACACAGCCTTGAGAATAGCTAGTTAGTATCAGAGACCTAGAAAAGCTATACATTGTTTAGTAGTCTTAGTGCAGTATTGGTATAGGCAAAGATATCTTTTCAAATTTTTGCAAATTCATCCCATATGTCCCAGTTGTTTTTCTTCTAGATTTACCCAAGGGAAACTGAATCCATGTCTGCAATAGATATATTTTCCTTTTACCATAGAAGTAGCAAACATGACTTTTTGGGATTTTTTTTCTTCCAAATATTCTATTTTCATAATACCTAAAGTACCTTGAAAATATTTAGTAAACCTAAACTTTTTGGCACAAAGAAATGCCCTTGTAATTTTTCTTCTATGTACAGCATGTACACTATTTTACTTCTGTCAGCATCATGTCCATAGCTGGACTACACATTTCATTTCAGTAACCCCAAGCAGATGCACATGCACACACAAATCACTCTCCTAATGACAGCAGGTGTCCGAAGACTCAGATAACTTGTTTTAGTGAACACACAATGAATTACGTTGAAGCAGCTGAAGTGAGTTCAGCTGATAAGTTCCTTTAGTAAAATGTTAAGTGAAAGTTGACCACACTTTAGATCACTTATACTTCTTTTTGGCTTATGGTGTTAATGAGATTTGTTTTCATTAAGTATTTAATTATGGTGAGAAAACAAATTCAGTTTGCTGTCATCAGAACCTTTGCTTCCTGATCTGATCACCTGTACCAATTCTTCCTGGTCTGAACATCTGTTCCTTGAACCATTTTTTTTGTTTTTTTGGTTTGCTAACTTTCTGACTTCAGGTTTAGTTCTCTTTCCTTCAAGAAACAATTGACCTAAAAAAAAAACAACAACAATTGACCTTTTTGGGGGGGGGGCAGCAAGAGTATGTCCTTTATTTGGGTTGACAGATTACAATAAAAAAACCATTTTATTCCTCATTTAAAAAAGGAGTTTTCAGTGTATTAATGGTCACAATCAACAAGTTGCTAAATTCTACTCTGGATAAAATACAAGTAGTGTGATTACCATTGTAAAAAATTCAAAGTATATTTTAACTCAGATATATAAAAACTACAAGACCTATTTTATTATAGCTGTTTTAAATGTTAATATATGCCTTTCAGCAAATAATTTTGGTAATCACAAAAGACACTAAAATTGTAAAAACAACAAAGGAAACAAAAACTGTCACATAAAACCAACTTTAATGTGATTATTAACTGCAGGTTTTCTAAATTAAGGCCAGGGAGCCTCAGATTTCTGCTTGTGAAGTAATATCATTCTCTTGCCTGAAAGGATGTAAACTGATGCTGCTTCTCTTCTGGTCACTAATCTCTTGCATTCTGGTTGTGATAACTGACTGACTGGAGATTTTCTGCCTCCTTAGAAAAGACCCAGCTAGGCAGCAAAACAAAAGACAGGTGAATAGATTTAAACAGACTTTTATAATTAGCTTAGTGCCACAGTGAGAGCTAAGAGGTGTGTAGTTAGATAAGCGTCCCCATGTGTCAGTGAAAAAGAGGGACAATCATAAAATCCCCAATTGTATTTTATATAGCTGCAGCTAGAGTGGAGATACTCTGGGGGAATTTATATGTTATGGTAGTTCCAAAAATATGTAAGTGGGATTTTATTCAATAGAAGATAAGCTTTATGGTTTATCAGTGAATTAAATATACAGTAATTATTTTGGCAAGTATATTACTGCTATTACTTTTTAGAGTTAGACTAGACCTACATGAGTTGTGAAGATAACAAGGACTGTCTCACTGTTCTCTCAACCAGGCTTCCTGCTACAGCAACTTCTCTTGGTTTGAGCCTGACGTCATACTCCAGTCCCTCCTCCCCTCCTTCACTTCCTCAACCTCAAGGCCTTTAATGATACTTAAATTTTAGTAAGGAATAGGTCCTTTATCCCATTCTTCTTGCTAGATGAGCCACTGGCTAATCTAATAACCAATTTCCAAAGTAATATTAATAAGTGATAAAAAATGTGTTACCAAAATCTGTTTCTTTCTCCCTCTCTTTCTCACACACACACATGATCTCTCACTCTCTCTCCCTTGTATTTTAATAGGAGCCTTTAGGTTCTTATCCTAAGTATATGAATGACTAGAGTGAGAATTTCAGGCAACTAGATTGCCTGTTGAAAGGAACTAGAAGGCAGCATTAGGACCGTTTGGTGTCCATCAGAGAAAATTACATAATTAATTGCTTAATCTGTCTAGTAACTTGGTTAGAGTTTTGCTGTAATCTGACTTCTGGGGCAAAGGTTTATAGATCTGAATTCCATGTCACCATTTCTGTCTCAACATTGCACAATATGATACACATAACAGGATGATAAACTATATATTCACTATGTGAGAATAATGTTGCAAAAATCAGTTAAGAGATCAAACCAATGTTTTTAACTATTTTAAGTGATAATATTGATTATTCCATCATTTGTTTTCATTGTATTTTATCTTTTTCAAATCATTTAAATACTCATTGTTTTACTTGATCTTCACAACAGCACGGTGACACAGATAGGCAGCCATTTTACGGCTGAGTCACTGTTGCCGAGATGTTTGTTCAGGGCGACACAACTCCTACCAGAGTTGGGACAACACTAGTTATTTTGGTTCCTCGTCTCTATGTTCCTATCAATACTTAATGCTGTTTTATTGCTGTTTATATGAAAAACACTTTAAATATGTCTAGAGACTTTTTATCATTAGGCCTTTCTCGGTAAAACTATGTTCATAGAAAAAAAACTTTTAAAAATACACTCGAGTAAAAATTTTTTTCTCATCAGCCATAATAAAAAATTATTTCTGTAAACACTTTGTCACATATCATGTAGACTTTAGTCTTCCTCTATAGGGATGAGTATGCATAATTTTAACAGTATTAATCAGTATCTGTCCTTTTCACTTCACTATGAAACATGAGCTACTCTTCATGACAGTGAGATCCACTTCATTTTTCTAAACACTTAAAGAATATATTATGTTATCTTGACATAATTAAGGCAAGTCCTACTGATTGTCATTTAAATTGCTTCCTTCTTGGCTATTTTACTGGATTATCTTTTTTTTTCCCTTCATCCATCTTTCCACTTATTTCTGTTTTTTTGTTTTGTTTTGTTTTTTAAAGATTTTATGTGACAGAGAGAGACACAGTGAGAGAGGGAACACAAGCAGGGAGAGTGGCAGAGGGAGAAGCAGGCTTCCCGCCAAGCGGGGAGCCCAATGCAGGCCTTGATCCCAGGACCCTAGGATCATGACCTGAGCCGAAGGCAGATGCCCAACAACTGAGCCATCCAGATGCCCCTTACTTTTGTTTTCTTAGCTTATATTCCTAGAAATAGAACTGCTTGGTTCAAGAATTTGGATGTTTTTAGAACTTTTGATGGCTCTAAAATTGGCCCCCAGAGAGGTTATAACAATATACAATGCCACTGGTAGTATACAAGAGAGGTCACTTCCTCATAATCTCACAAACACTGAATGTTATTTTTTGGTTTTCATCATTGCCTGTCGAATAAGTGAAAAGTGCTACAGCACTGATTTTTGCAACTTGCCTCCTTATATTTTGGTCTTATTTCACATAAAGTTGGTGTTAATTCATTAGAATTTTAGGATAGACAGTCCTATCACCTGCAAATACTTTGTCACTTTATATCTTTCCCTTTTTTCCCCACTTTATTTTTAGTAATCTCTACCCCAGCATGGGGCTCAAACTCACAACCCTGAGATCAAGAGTCACATGCTCTACTGACTGAGCCAGCCACATGCCCGTATATCTTCACCACTCTGAGGAGAAATGTCCTGAATCTAAAACAAACCAAGTGTGATGGTAAACATATGAGGCAAGGATGCATAGTTTTTCTTACAAAGCTCCTAGAGACTACTCTAGCAAAACAAAACAATCAAATTTAAAAAGGGAAATACATGGAATCCAGTCTAATAAACAGAAATCCCAGGGCGCCTGGGTGGCTCAGTTGGTTGAGCAACTGCCTTCGGCTCAGGTCATGATCCTTGAGTTCCGGGATCGAGTCCCACATTGGGATCCCAGCTCCGCGGGGAGTTTGCTTCTTCCTCTACCCTTCTCTCCTCTCATGCTCTCTCTCACTTTCTCTGTCTCTCGAATAAATAGATAAAATCTTAAAAAAAAGAAATCCCAAGACCCCACAGTGATACAATAGGCCAAAAGTATAATATATCCACGTTGAAGTAGGAGAATAAAGGATTGTGTGAGAGCAACCCTTGGAAGAAAGGGAGATCTTATAGAATAGACAGTATGGCTGAAAACTTGAAAAAAATGTATGTATATAAAAAAAGGCAACTAAAAACTCTATAAACAATAGAAAACCATACAAAAAAGGCATAGTCCAAATTTAAGTATACTAGACAGTAGAATAATACAGCAAAATAATTTGATATTGAGAACATTCTCCTTTGAGGGCACAAGAAGTATTTCTACAGCATACCACTTATCTCTACAGTGAGTAATATTTACCAGATCATAATTTGTAAGATCTTACAAAATGGTTTTTCATATTTTAAACATTTTATGTATTTTACAGATGGCTTTCCAATTTTTTAAATCAACAAATTGTAGAAGACTATGGCAAGTTGCCCAGCAACAGTTTATCCAAGTCCCCCAAAGCTCTGCTGTGGCTAGGTTACTAATTTCTTTTCAGAGGAACATAATTGAAATAATGTGTGTTTATAGGAGCTCTTATTCACTTTTACCTTCCATTGAGCTGGAATGCCAAATTTGCCTGCAGCAAAGTTACAACCATGCAGGTAAAGATAGTTGCCCTAAAAATGGTGGAGAAGCTCACAGTGGAAAGAGCCTGACTGTATGGAGTAAAAGGAAAATTGTAGATAGCAACAAGTGCTATAAAGAAAAATAAAGTAGAGTAAGAGGTTAGAGACTGAAGGAAATTGCAATTTAAAATGGGGTTCTGGGGGAAAAAATGGGGTTCTGGGGACACCTGGGTGGCTCAGTGGGTTAAGCCTCTGCCTTTGGCTTGAGTCGCGATCTCAGGGTCCTGGGATCGAGCCCCGCATTGGGCTATCTGCTAGGCAGGAAGCCTGCTTCCCCTCTCTCTCCCTGCCTGCCTCTCTGCCTACTTGTGATCTCTGTCAAATAAATAAATAAAATATTTAAAAAGAAAATGGGGTTCTGAGGAAAGTCTCTCAAACAGGTAATGCTCAAACAGGAACACAAAGCAAGTGAAGAAGCAAGGCTGTCTGAGAAAGTGTTCCAGGTAGAGGAAACAGCATTTACAAAAGCTTTGAGACAAGATCGTGCTTGGGGTGTGCAGAGACTAGCATAAAGGTCAATATGACTGACAAAGAGTGAGTAGGAGGGGACTATAAAAAATGAGGGCAAGAGGCAGTGGAGGACCAGGCCTTTTGGACCTTGCCAGCCACAATAAAGAGTATGGATTTTACTCTGAGTGAGATGAGAAAGCACTGGAAATTTTTAAGCAAAAGAGTGCAAGATCTAAAAGGGTCATTCTGACTGCTCTGTGGAGAAGGCATTGTGGCAGGGAAAGTATGCAAGCAGGAAGGCAGGCTAAGTAAGATGCTATTTCAGTTCTTGCAAAAGATGATGGTCGTTTGGACCAAGGGTTATTGAAAGAGGTTGGAAAAAGAGATTGAACTCAGGATATAATATACCAAAAGCATGTTATTTAATTATACGTACACTGTAAACTTTATGAAAATATGAATAGAAATTATTGACTCTGGATGTAGGGTATGTTGCTTTTCATCATAAGCCCTTGTTGTATACTGCTTTTTTTTAAAAGCTATGAACATATATTACCTTGATTTTTAAAACTACTTTTTTTAAAAATCTAAGAAAACAGAATATGTTACCTTTAATATTTTTCCATATCAGTATATATAGGCCTACCTCATTCTTTTTTTTTTAATTATAAAAGCTTTATTGATTTACAGAAATAGGAAAATCAATCCTAATATTTGTATGGGACTACAAAGGACACCAGATAGCCAAAACAATCTTGAGAAAGAACTAAGATGAAGACATCACACTTTGTGATTTCAAAATATATTATAAGGCTACAGTAATCAAAACAGTGTGGTACTAGCATAAAGAAAACAAATGGACAATGGAACAGAACAGAGAGCCCTGAAGTAAATACACAAAGTCAACTGATCTTCAACAAGGGTGCCAACTATACACAATAAGAAAAGGATAGTCTCTTCAGCAATGACATTAGGAAAACTGGATAGCCACATGCAGAAGAATGAAGTTGGACTCTTACACCATGCAAAGTCAATTCAAACTGGATTAAAGAATTAAACATAAGACTTGAAACTAAAACTCCGAGAATAGAGGAAAACATGACATTGGTCTTGCAATGATTTCATTACTAGGACACCAAAAGCACAAGCAATTAAAACAAAAATAAACAAGTGGGACCATATCAAACTTAAAAGTTCTGCACAGCAAAGAAAAGAGTCAACAGAATGAAAAGGTAATCTGTGGAGTGGGAGAAAATATTTGCAAACCTTCTATCTGATAAATGATTAATCTCTAAAATATATGAGGTTCTCCTACAACTCAAAAGCCAAAACATTGGGCAGAACAGACTCTCCATGGCCCGACATAGACAAGAGGTCACAGCAAAGCAGATCCACTCTTTCCAATCGCTCTTGGCAAGATCCCATCAAAGTGCTGCCACAAGCCTGACAGTGTATAAGCAGCCCAGACAACCCACGCCACAGTGAGTCCTACCCCAGGAAGGCGGGTAGAGAACCACCCACCAGTCTGTGACCCCAGCAGTGGGCTGGGGTTAGGCAGCTGGTCTGACTGCAGGCTCCACCCACCACCAAAAGTTTCTCAGGGGACAACATAGGGAAAGTGCCTGTAGTTTGGTGCTACTTCTTCTGTGGTAAACTCCTGGTCTCACTCAACTCAAGCCCAAGGCAGCCCCCAACTGGCCCAGTAACACCACCGGGACCAGACTCTGTCCACAATAGGCAGAGAGCCATCGCAGGCTGGACTGAAAACAAACACAGCTCTGCCACAACGGTAGGACACACCTGTAGCAACACATATAGGAAACGCCCCTGAGGTGCCAGGTTCTGGGGAACAGGGGACATTGCACTGTGGGGCCTCTACTTTCAAGTGCAGGAGACGTAGCTGACTTCTCTATCACAGAGAAACAGACACAGCAATAGATAGAATGAGAAGACAGAGGAATATGTCCCAATGAAAAAGCTGAACAAAATCAGAACAACAGACCTAAACAAAATGGAGATGAGTAGTATGTCTGATAGCGAATTTAAAGTAATGCTCATAAAGATACTCGTTAGAATTGAGAAAGGAGTGCAGAACCTCCATAAGATCTTCCACCAAAAGATAGCAGAAATAAAAACCAGTTAGAGCTACTGGATTCACTAAATGGAAATAAAAATAGACCACCTGGAATAAATAGCAAACAACAGGAAGTAGAACAGATTAGCCACCTGGAGGACAGAGTCATGGAAAGTAATCAAGCTGAGCAGATGAGAGGGGGGAAAAGTACACAAAATGAGAATAAACCCAAGGAACTCAGTGACACTGTCAAGCATAACAGTCGTGTTATAGGGATCTCAGAAGGAGAAGAGTGAGAAAAGGAGGCAGATGATTTTCTGAAAAATAATAGCTAAAAACTTCCTGAATCTGGGGAAGGAACGAGAAATCTAGACCCAGGAGACACAAAGAGCCCCCAACAAAACCAACCCACAAAGTAAATAAGATGGCCATAAGCAGTGATAAAGAGAGAATTTTAAAAACAGCAAGAGAAAGGAAAGCAGTAACATACAAGGAAACCCCATATGGCTATCAGTGGGTTTTTCAGCAGAAACTCTGCAGGCCAGAAGGAAGCAGCTAAAAGGAAAAAATCTACAGCCAAGAATACTCTATCCAGCAAGGCTTTCATTTAGAATAGGAGAGATATAGTTTCCCAGAAAAACAAAAGTTAAAAGCAAAACCAGCCATGTCCCTGTCGGTCATGATACCATCGGCCTGTGGGTCCCATATTCACAGTCCAGCCGCCCTCCTGCCTGCGTCAGCGTGCACAGCCTGCCACCTGTTCAATGCCACACTTTCACCTCAGATTGCCAAGGGCTCAAACTGACACTCTTCCCCTCTAATTCCAGCCTCTGTGCTCAAGTTTGTGCACAAAAGTCAGCCTTATTATAACAGCAGAATGAAGCAACCCAAACGGCGACACTAATTCTGTGGAATATATAATGGATAAAAGGAGTGTGGTAGGCTGAGAACATTGCCAACAAGCACACCAAAGAACAATATATACAGCATGATTCTGGTTGGTAAAAGAAACAAACCCAAGAAAAATAAAACCTCTCTCCCTCTCTGATGAAACCAGAGAGGGAGACAAACCATAAGAGACTCTTAAGCAAAGGAAACAAACTGCAAGTTGTTGGAGGGGAGGTGGGTAGGCGGATAGGGTAGTTGGGTGATGGGCATTAAGGGGGGCACTTGATGGAATGAGCACTGGGTATTCTATGCAACTGATGAATCACTGAACTCTACCTCTGAAACTAATACACTATATGTTAATTAATTGAATTTAAATTACAAAAAGGAACCCCCTACCTAGAAAAAAGCCAAAACATCTACATTACTTGTAAAGGTAATCAGGAAGTTAATGGAAGGCTCTCTTTAAATGGGTAAGATGAACTCTGTTATTATTTCTTATATTTTTCTCTCCAGAGAATCCATAGAAAAATTTAAAGAAATTGAAAAAATAATAAGAATGAACAGCACTGCTTTCTACCAGTTGGAAACATTTTTCAGATGGTTTACTTAATATTCAAATAACAGAATGCCCTTTGTACTTGAAAGGCACAGTAATAGTCAGTTATAATGGGTGCTCAATTCATATAGAGTTGGCCAAAATTAAATACTACTGAATGAAAATAATGAACTTTGGTTATATATTTTTTTTAAGATTTTACTTATTTGACAGAGTCAGTGAGAGAGGGAACACAAGCAGGGGCAGTGGGAGAAGGAGAAGCAGATTTCTCGCAGAGCAGGGAGCCTGATGCAGGGCTCAGTCCCAGGATCCTGGGATCATGACCCGAGCCGAAGGCAGACACTTAAAGACTGAGCCACCCAGGCACCCCAGTTACATGATTTTTATTATTAGAGTAATACTTAAAATGTCATCTACTCAGCCAGAATTTGAAAAATAGGACTTGAGATTATCACTAGTAGTCAACATTTATTTTCTGAGTTATCTGAGGATGCCAGGAATTGACCACACACTTTATATAGCTCAGAACATTAGAAATTCTTCCGTATATTGAGTAGAAATATGCCACCATGTAACTCCACTGATCCTAATTGAACCTTATGGAATTTTCATTTTGCTCATTTAATTTTCTGTTACTTTCATCAGTGTTTTCACTAGAATGAAACTATTTGTTTTTTTATCCATTCCACTCTATCCCATATATCTCAGATTTGACTGTAGATCCCCTATTTCATAAAAATTTTAAAGATAAACTGAGGTAAACCTGCATCAAGAAGAAGGATTATAAAATGTTTTATACTTGGAACCAGAACACGGTAAAACAAATTTTCCTACTATTCGATAATTCATGTAACTATTAAAACACATGTAGCAAGAGTGTTACCCAAAAGCCTACGTTAGTCAGTAGCCCACAATATTATTTGTTCAGATACTGAGGAAGAAGAGAAGCCCCATCTGTGTGAGACCTATGTAAAAATATATGTCTTCTCCCAAGAGAAGGCTCCAAAAAGGCCTTGAATATATCTTGACACAACCCACCTTTAATCAGAGACCTTATCTTCTATCATTGCACATGATATAAAAGCAGAATGAGTTACTGAAATCTTCATTATAGAATTTGTGAGAAAAATAACACTAAACAAGACTAAATTGGCCCATATATTATGAAGTCATCTAGTTCCAAAAGGGAGAAACAAATTTGGTGATGACTATGTCACCTCCAGCGTCATCTCTGTTTGCAGATGTCATGATATTATATATAAAAAACCCTAAGGACTCCACCAAAAAAAACTGTTAGAACTAATAAACTATTTCAGTAAAGTTGCAGGATACAAAATCAATATACAAAAATCAGTTGCATATCTATGTACAAACAATATAATTACCAGCAAATGATATTAAAACAATTACATCTAATAGCATCAAAAAAATAAAATACTAGGAATAAATTTAGCCAAGATGAAAGAACTGCATGTTGAAAACTATAAAACACTGATGAAAATATTCTGTACTCATGGATTAGAAGATTATTAAAATTGCCCAAAGCAATCTACAGATCCAATATAATCCCAATCAAAATTCCCATGGCATTTTTCACCAAAATTGAACAAACAATCCTAAAATTTGTATGGAACCCCCCCAAAAAAATACCAAAGCCAAAATAAACTTAAGAAGAACAAAGCTGGAGGCATCACACTTTCAATTTCAAACTATATTACAAAACTGTAGTAATCAAAACAGTATGGTACAAGCATAAAAACAGATACACGAATCAATGGAACAGAATAGAGACCACAAATAACCCCACACATACAAGGGCAACTAATCTTTGACAAAGAATATACAATGGGGAAAGAACAGTCCCTTCAATAAATGGTGCTGGGTAAAGTGAACAGCACATGCAAAAGAATGAAATTGGATACCTACACAAAAATCAGCTCAAAATGGATTAAGGACTTTAACAAATAAGACCTGAAACCATAACGTTCCTAAAAGAAAACTAAGGGGGTAAGCCCCTTGACATCAATCTTAAGTGATGATTTTTTGGATTTAATGCCAAAAGCAAAGGCAACAAAAGCAAAAGTAAACAAGTGAGACTACATCAATCTAAAAAGCTTCTGCACAGTAAGGAAACCATCAATGACACAAAAAGGAAATCTATGGATAGGAGAAAATATCTGCAAACCACATATCCAAAAATGATTTAATATTTAAATATATAAGGAATTCCTATATTGCAATACCAAAAAAAAAAAAAAAAAAAAAAAAAGAAAAACACAAATACCTAAAAACTGAGCAAAAGAACTAAATAGACATTTTTCCAAAGAAGATATATAAATGGCCAAAAGGTATATGAAGAGGTGCTCAATACACTAATCATCAAGGAAATACAAATCAAAACCACAATGAGACATCATACCTGTTAGGATGGCTATTAAAAAGACAAGAGATAATGCTGGTGAAGATGTGGAGAAAAGCGAACAGTTGTACACTGTTGCTGAGAATGTAAACTAGTACAGTCTCTATAGAAGACAGTATAAAAATTCCTCAAAAAATTAAAAATAGAACTACCATATGATTCAGCAGTCCCACTTCTGGGTATATATCCAAAGGAGGTAAATCATTATCTCAATAAGATCCATATTCCGTGTTCATAGCAGCATTATTCACAATTAACTAAGTATGGAAACAACTTAAGTTTCTGTCAGGTGAATAGATAATGAAAATGTGATTTTATATGTATATGTGTATATACACACATAAAGACACACACACACACACACACAGAAATATTATTCAGCCAAAAAAAGTCAAACTTAGGATTCAGAAAAAGGGAACCCTCTTATACTGTTGGTGGGAATGCAAACTGGTGCAGCCAACCTGGAAAACAGTATGGAGGATCCTCAAAAAGTTAAAAATAGAGCTACTATAGGACCCAGCAATTGCACTATTAGGTATTTATTCAAAAGATACAAACATAGTGATTGGTGCACACGCATCCCTATGTTTATAGCAGCGATGTTCACAATAGCCAAAATATAAAGAGCCCAGATGTCCATCGATAGATGAATGGAAAGAAGATGTGGTGGATAAAGAAGATGTGGTACACACACACACACACACACACAGGAATATTACTCAGCCATCAAAAATAATGATATCTTGCCATTTGCAATGACATGGATGGAACTAGAGGGTATTATGCTAAATGAAATAAGTCAAAGACAAATACCATATGATTTCACTCATATGTGGAATTTTAAGAAACAAAACAAATGAACATAAGGGAAGGAAAGGAAAAATAAAATAAGGTAAGAATTGAGAGGAAGGCAAAGAGGCATAAGAGACACTGAAATCTAGGAAATAAACTGAGGATTGCTGAACAGGAGGTGGGTGAAGGGAAGAGGTAATTGGGTGATGGGCATTAAGGATGGAAGTTAAGGTAATGAGCACCAGGTATTATATGCAACTGATGAATCACTAAATTCTACCCCTGAAACTAATTTTTAAAAAATACTATTAAAAAATTAAATTCAAGGCATCCAAATTGGCAAAGAAGAAGTCAAACTCTCACTCTTTGCAGGTGATATGATACTTTATGTGGAAAACCCAAAAGACTCCACTCCAAGACTGCTAGAACTCATACAGGAATTCAGTCAAGTCTCAGGATATAAAATTAATGCACAGAAATCAGTTGCATTCCTATACACAAACAGCAAAACAGAAGAAAGAGAAATTAAGGAGTCGATTCCATTTACAATTGCACCCAAAACCATACGATACCTAGGAATAAACCTAACCAAAGAGGCAAAGAATCTGTACTCAGAAAACTCAGAAAACTACAAAGTGCTCATAAAAGAAATTGAGGAAGGCACAAAGAAATGGAAAAATGTTCCATGCTCCTGGATTGGAAGAACAAATATTGTGAAAATGTCTATGCTACCTAAAGCAATCTATACATTTAATGCAATCCCTATCAAAATACCATCAATTTATTTCAAGGAAATGGAACAAACAATCCTAAAATTTATATGGAACCAGAAAAGACCACGAATAGCCAGAGGAATGTTGGAAAAGAAAACCAAAGTCAGCAGCATCACAATTCCAGACTTCAAGCTCTATTACAAAGCTGTAAACATCAAGACAGTGTGGTACTGGCACAAAAACAGACACAGAGAGCAATGGAACAGAATAGAGAGCCCAGAAATGGAACCGCAACTCTATGGTCAACTAACCTTCGACAAAGCAGGAAAGAATATTCAA
>CM052807.1:14710608-14763937 GCA_028533885.1 Nasua narica
ATGGAACTAGAGGGTATTATGCTAAGTGAAATAAGACAGTCAGAGAAAGACAATTATCACATGATTGCTCTGATATGAAGAATTTGAGAGGCAGGTCAGGGGGTTATGGGGGCGTGGGGAAGAGAAATGAAACAAGATGGGATGGGGAAGGAGACAAACCATAAGAGACTCCTAAACTCACAAAACAAACTAAGGGTTGCTGGGAGGTGGGGGGGTGGGTAGGGATATGGACATTGGGGAGGGTATGTGCTATGGCAAATGCTGTGAAATGTGTAAGCCTGATGATTCACAGACATGTACCCTGGGGTAAATAATACATTATATGTTAATTTAAAAATTATATTAAAAAAAATTAAATTCATAGGGCGCTTGGGTGGCTCAGTGGGTTAAAGCCTCTGCCTTCAGATCAGGTCATGATCTCAGGGTCCTGGGATCGAGCCCCACATCGGGCTCTCTGCTCAGCAGGGAGCCTGCTTCCCCTTCTCTCTCTGCCTGCCTCTCTGCGTACTTGTGATCTCTCTCCTATCTGTCAAATAAAATCTTAAAAAAAATTAAAAAATTAAATTCATAGAAACAAATCATAGAAAAGTAGTTGGCAGGCGCCAGAGGGCGGGGAAAACAGAGAGAGGTTGGTAAAAGGATACAAACTTTCAGTTATCAGCTGAATAAGGTCTGAGAATCTAATGTATAACATGGTGACTATAGTTGATAGCATTGTGGTATATAATTAAAATTTGCTAAGAGAATGGAACTTAAATATTCTTACCAAAGGGAAAAAAAATGAATGTATGAGGTGGTAGATATGTTAATTAACTCAGTAGGGGGGAATTCTTCTACAGTGTGTATAAAAATAATCATGTTCACTTTAAATATCATACAATTTTATTACAATTTTGTCAACTATACCTAAAGCAAAAGAAAAACAAAAAAGTTGACATCCATGTAATTGAAGTCTAGATTCCATAGGAAAAAAACTGGATTTGATGATGACCATACTCGAAAGATGATTTTCATTTCCTGAAGTGACATGCTATCATACTCAAGGCACCCTGGCCATTAAGCTTTATATGAGACCATCACTTGTTTAGAAATATCTTTATATGCTTAGAATCATAAATAATATACTGAGGATGCCAAACTTGCCCCCAAAACAAATAGTTTGTGATTATTGCCATATACATCCTTTCTCCTGAGACAAAAAACAAATGAAGAGATATTCTCAAGAAAAAAGGATCATTTGCAGTTCTCATTGTGATACAAACATTTTATGACACCAGGAAATATGAAGTTGACAAAGAGCCTAAAGTTTTTTAAGATTTTATTTATTTGTTTGACAGAGAGAAAGAGATCACAAGTAGGCAGAGAGGCAGACAGAGGGAGGGGGGAAGCAGGCACCCTACCTAGCAGAGAAACCTATGTGGGGCTTGATCCCAGGACTCTGAGATCATGACCTAAGCCAAAGGCAGAGGCTCAACCCACTGAGCCACTCAGGCGCCCCAAAGAGCCTAAGGTATTAAAAGAATTACTTTACCACATAGAATTGGAAAATTAACCATTCATGCTTTACTTTTTTCTAGTAAATTCTAAGTTATCTTTTAAGTGGGAGAAAAGTATGGTTCAAAGATTACTATGGTGACATCCCATTAGTTTCATTGTTTGATGCTGAAGATCTGAAGGACTCCGATCATAGCAATTATTTGTTTTGTATGATAGGCCAGATTCGATATATACTATATTCAGAATTCTCGGTCAGTACAAGGTGTAACTAACCAGGTATTCTCAAACCAATTCACCAATACCTTCTCTGGGAGGAGACCTCCTGAAGTCAAAACAAATATCAAACACTAACCTCAGAAACTTCCCTTCAAAGGAACCACAATTTGATTTGATTTGTTTGTTGAGCAATTTATGCTCTAGGGAATTTTGTAAACAGTAGATCATCTGTTAGCAATTAGTGGTGTTTAACATTCAGTGTGGTCAGATGAAGAGAGGAAGAGAATCCTCTCTCTGCACATACCACTGTCATCCAAAATTACCAGGCCTGTCCATACCTGCACCTTCCTGAAGAGCAACATCAGAGGCTTAACATTGTAGGGGACAGAAGGTGCATAGACTTCACTGAAATAATTGAGCCATCCACTGAACAAACATGCAAATAACAATAATAAGTGTGATGAGGGTGAAGGTGAGGGAGACAGGAAGGGGAAACTAGTAACCAGAAGTGCTGTCATATATCATCTAAATATTCAGTTTACAATGAAAATAATGAGTCTTGGGGACACCTGACTGGTTCAGTCAGAAGTGCATGTGACTCTTAATCTCAGATCATGAGTTTGAGCCCCATGTTGGATGTAGAGATTACTAAAAAAAATAAACTTAAAAAAAAATGAGAGGTGCCTCAGTTGTTAAATGTCTGCCTTTGGCTCAGGTTATGATCCCAGAGTCCTGGGATCGAGCCCCACATTGGGCTCCCTGCTCAACAGGGAGCCTGCTTCTCCCTCACCAACTCCCTCTGCTTGTGTTCCCTCTCTCACTGTATCTCTGTCAAATAAATAAATAAAATATTTTTTTAAAAAAAGAGCCATGGAAAGAACCAAGAAACCATGAAAAACAGAAGGCAACAGAAACTTCTCATGAGAATGAACAGATCTAGATTTAACAGAGTTCAAAGTAGCCAATATAAATATGTTTACAGAACCAAAAGAAAGCATGATTAAAGAAACAAAGGAAAGTATGATCAGAGTGTTACATCATAAGGGAATATCAATAAATAAATAATTTTGAAAAAGAAACAAGTGATAATTCTGGAGTTGTATAATAATTGAAATTTTTAAAAAATTCACTAGAGACTAGGCTCCATAGTAAATTTGATCTGACAGAGGAAAGAATTAGCAAACTTGAAGATAGGTCCATGTAGACTATTCAAGCTGAAAAATGAGAGGAAAAATAAAAATAAACAGAGCTTCAGAGAAATATAAGGTACCGTTAAGCATGCCAACATATGCATAATGGGAGTACTGAAAGGGCAGAGAAGAAAAAATATCCAAAGAATAATGGGTAAAAACTTCCCAAATTTTTTGACAAACACTAGCCTGTACATCAGGAATTGTAGCGAATTTGAGTAGGAAAACCATAGATATCCACAGAAGGCACATATAATTAAAATGCTGAAAGCCAAAAATAAGGAGAAAATCTTGAAAGGAGAAAGAGAAAAATGACTCAACACTTACAAGGGAACCCCCCCCCACACACACACACACACACTCAATAAGATTAACAGCTGACTTCTGAGCAGAAGTAATAGAGGCCAGAGTGCAGTGGAATAACACATTCAGACTGCTCAAAAAAAAAAACCTACCAAGAATCCTGTGTCTAGCAAAACTATTTTTCAAAAAATGAGGGCCAAATAAAAACTTCAAGATGAGCAAAAACTGAAGTCATTCAGTCTGAAAGCAAGTGATCCCACACGGCAATTCAAATCCACATGAAAAAACAAAAAGCACCAGTGAAGGTAATTAGGGAATTATAAAAGTTAGAAATGTGTATTTTGTTTCTCCTAATAATTTTATAAAGCAATTGTATAATAGATATATAATGCTTTGCTTGGCCTATTACATACAGAAAGATGATATATCTATAATATATTTGCTCTAAGAGCACAAAGGAGGCAGGTGGGAGCAAAGCTGTATCGGGCCGAGTAAACTGTAGATGATAAAGTAATAATTATGACAATGTATTGTTGGATTTATAACATGAATACAATATATATAATGATTATACCACAGTTTGGAGGGAAAAGGAATAGAGCTATATAGAAGTAATGTTTATTTTTATCATTGAAATTAAGCTAATGTAGAGCTGAGGCTGATTTTCATAAGTTAAAATGTATATGATAAACCCTGGAACTACTAAAAAAAAAGTCCCAAGCGAATAGTAAAAAATCATTAAATTAAAATGCTACACTAGAAAATATTCACTTATACAAAAGAAAGCAATAATGAAGAACTAGAGGAACAAAAAATCATAAGATAAAAAAGCGAAAGGTAAAGCAACAGGCATAAATCCAGCTGTATCAATAATAACATTAAATGTGAATGGATTAAACAATCCAAAGAGAGATTGGCAGGCAGGATTTAAAAAAAAAAATCATGAACTAACTATATACAATCTACATGAGACACACTTCAGATTCAAAGAGAAATAAAATGAAAGACAAGAATGGGAAAAGATAGTATTATGCAAATAGAAACCATAAGAAAGCTAAAGTGGCTATACAAATATCAAACAAAATATTTAAAACAAAAAGTTACCAGAGATAAAGAGGGACATTTTAAAAGGCCAACCCAGAAAAATGTAACAGTTATAAACATATGCACCTAACAGCTGAGCACCAAAATACATTAAACAAAACCTGATATAAATGAAAAAAGGGGTGCCTGGCTGACTCAGTCAGTAGAGCATGCAACTTTAGATCTCAGAGTCATGAGTTTGAGCCCCATGTTCGGTGTAGAGATTACTTAAAAATAACAAATATCTGAAAGAAAGGAAAGAAGAAAGAAAAAGAAATAGAAAATTCAATAGTAATGGTTGGAAGTTTCAATAACCCCACTTTCGATAGTGTGTAGAACTAGACAGAAGATCAACAGGAAGACTTGAATAATACAATAAACCAACTAGACTTAACATATCTGTAGAACACTTTATCCAGCAAGAGAATATATGTTCTTTTCAAGTATGAATGAGACACATTCTAGGAAAGGCCAAAAGTTTAAACAGATGGAAATAATACAAAGTATGTTCTCTGATCCCAAAGGAATAAAATTAGAAATAAGTTAACAGGGAAAAAAACTGGGAAAATCAACAAGTATGTTAATATTAAACAGCAGACTCCTAAATAACTAATGAGTCTACGGCTATACCACCCTGCACGCATCTGATCTCATCTAAATAACCAAATGAGTCAAAGAAGAAATTACAAGGGGAATCAAAATTCTTAAACATGAATGGAAATGAAGACATAACACACCAAAACTTAGGGAATGCAGCTAATGCAGTTCATATAGGGAAATTTATAGCTTTAAATGCTTTTATTAAGAAAGAAGAAGAGGGGGTGCCTGGTGGCTCAGTCAGTTAATAAGTATCCAACTCTTCATTCTGACTCAGGGCATGATCTCACAGTTATGGGATCAAGCCCCAATTTGGGCTCTGCACTGGAGCCCTCCCCACCATTAAAAAAAGGAAAGAAAGAAGAAAGAGGGGCACCTGGGTGGCTCAGGAGGTTAAGTGACCAACTTGATCTCAGCTCAAGTCTTAATCTCAGGGTTATGTGGTTTAAGCCTTGCATTAGGGCTTCACACTGGGAATGGAGCCTACTTAAAAAACAGAAAGAAGGCGTGGACTGGAGCCTACTTAAAGAAAGAAGATCCTAAATCAATAATCTAACCTTCCACCTTAGAGCTTTGGGGGAAAAAATAAATAAAGACAAGCAGAGGAAAGGAAATAACAAGAAGAGCAGAAATTAATGAAATAGAGACTAGAAAATCAATAGTGAAAAATCAGTGAACTCAAAAGCTGATGCTTCGAAAATATCAATAAAATTCACATTTAGCTAGATTGACCAACGGGGGGAAAAGACTAAAATTGCTAGAATCAGAAATGGAAAAAAAAAAGGACATTACTACCAACCTTATAGAAATAAAAAGGGCTGTAAAGGAATACTATGCCAGGAACAAGTATAAGCCAAGATATTAGATATCTATTTTCCTAATAGATATAGTTGAAATGGACAAAATTCCTAGAAAGACAAACTGCTAAAACTGAATCAAGAAGAAATTGACAATTGAGATAGATCTATAACAAGTGTAACAATTGAACTAGTACTAAAAGACTCTACCTACAAAGAAAAGCCCAGATCTAGATGACTTCACCACTGAATTCTACCAAAACTTTATACAATACCAGAACTTCACAAAATCTTCCAAAAAATAGAAGAGAGTGAATGCTTCCCAATTCATTTTATGAAGCCAGTATTATCCTTTACCAAACAAGAAAACTACATGCAAATATTTCTTACGAGTATGAATGCAAAATTCCTCAACAAAATACAGCAAACTTAATCTAGCAACTTATAAAATAATTTTATACCCTGATCAAGCAGGATTTAACCCAAGAATGCAAAGCAGATTCAATATTTGAAAATCAATTACTGTAAATACATTTTATCAATAGAAAAAAAAATCACAAGATCATCTCAATAAAAGCATATGTCAAAATCCAGCACTCTTGCATAATAAAAATACTCAAAAAATTAGGAATAAAAGGGAAGTGCCTCAACCTGACAAAGAGCATCTACCAAAAACCCACAGTTATCATCATGCTTACTGGGGTAAGAGGGGATATTTTCCTGCTAAGATAAGGAATAAGACAAGGATGCCTGCTCTCACTGCTTATTTCAACATTGTACTACAGGTTCTAGTCAAGGCAATTAGGCAAGAAAAAGAAATAAGATTGAAAAGGAAGAAGTCAACAGTTTCTATCTGCAGATGACCTGATTTTATATATACAAAATACAAAGGAATTAATTTTTAAAACTGTTGGTACTAATGAAGTAAGATTGGAGGATACATAGCAATATACAAAAATCAGTTTTATTTTTATACCTGCAGTGAACCTGAAAATTCAGAAAATAATCTCATTCATAATGGTATCAAAAAGAAAATACATAAGAATTAGCTTAACAAAAGAAGTACAAACTTTAACTCTCAAAACTACTATAAAACATTGTTGAAAGAAATTAAAGATCAAAATAAATGGAAGAATATCCCCTGTTCATGGATCAGAAGTCTTAATTTTCACGATGGCAATATTGCCCTAAATGTAAGAGCTAAAACTATAATTAGATCAATTGAACCTCATCACATTTAAAAACTTCCATGCTTCACAGGACACCATTAAGAAAGTGAAAAGACAACCATAGAATGGGGGAAATATTTGCAAATCATTTATCTGATAAAGTGCTTATATCCAAAATATATAAAGAGCTCTTACAACTCAATAATAGAAGAACTCACCCAAATAAAAAATGGAGAAAGGCTCTGAATAGACATTTCTCCAAAGAAATTATACAAACGGCCAAGAAACACATAAAGAAATGCTCAATACCATTAGTCTCTAAGGAAATGCAAATCAAAACCACAAGATACTACTTAACACCCACTAAGATGGCTAGAATCAAAAAGTTTGATAACAAACTTTCTTCCAGAACAAATGTTTGCCAAGATGTAGAGAAATCAGAAGCCTCATACACTCACTGCTGGTGTAAATATAAGATGGTGCAGCCATATTGGAAAACAGTATGGCAGTTCCTCAGAAAGTTAAATATAGAGTTACCATATGTCTCTGCAGTTCCACTCCTAGGTATATACCCAAGATAAATGAAAACATTTTGCTCAAACAAAAACTTATACACAAATGTTTATAACAGCATTATCCATAATAGCCAAAAGATTGAAGCAACACAAATGATTATCAACTGATGAATGGATAAACAAAATACGGTACATTCATACAGTGGAATATTATTCGGCACAAAGGAAAGAAGTACTGATACATACCACAACTTGGATGAACCTGGAAAACATTACCCTGAGGGAATGAAGCCAGCCACAAAAATCCATTTATTATATAATTCCATTCATATGAAAGTCTAGAATAAGAAAATATATAGAGACAGAAGGTAGATTCCTGATTGCTTGATGAGGGATGGGGTAGGATGGGGAGGATGATAGCTAAAGGGTATAAGGGTTTTTTTTTGAAGTGGTGAAACAGTCTAAAGTTGGCCATGATGTTGGCTGTAGATAACAATATACTAAAAACCATTGAATTATACATTTTAAGTGGGTGAATTGTATGGTATATGAATTATATTTCAGTTATGCTATTTTTTAAGATTTTATTTATTTGGGAGAGAGTTAGTGAGAAAGATAGCAGGAGAGTGCAGAGGGAGAGGGAGAAGCAGACTTCTCACTGAGCAGGGAGCCTGACAAGGGGTTCAATCCTGGGACTCTGGGATCATGACCTAAGCCAAAGGCAGACACTTAACCAATTGAGCCATTCAGGCGCCCTTCAGTTAAGCTGTTTTTTAAAAAAAAAAAAACAAGGGAGATCTTTGTGTACTGTTCTGCAGTAATCTCCAAAATATCTTGTTAAACAAGATGCAATCTAAAAAAAATTATTTCACAGCCTATATGTGGTGGTAGTTGAATCTCTGAGTTAAAATTCATAAAACCATGTGACAAAAGAGAAAAAGATAATTTTATTGCATGATAATCTAAAAAAATAACTACATCTTAGAAAACGTAATAGAAATTGATAGAGAAGAGGGATCGTCACAGAATTGGTCACCCTGGCAGTGAACATCAGGGAAGGCGTCAAGAAGAAAGTCACACTTGAGAGTACCGTGAAGGATGGTTTGGCTCTAGGCAGATATTTAAGAAGAGGTTTGATGAAAGGAAAATCATGTCAGGCAATGTTAATGATGAGCAAAAGTACAGGGTGGGGAATTTCTGACTATCTGGGGAAGCATTAATTATTCAGTTCTGCTCAAAGGAAAGCTATCTACAAGAAAGAGAACAGATCAAATTGTGGATCTCCTTGCATGTCAGGTTAAAAATTAAGGGGCGCCTGGGTGGCTCAGTCAGTCAAGCCTCTGCCTTTGGCCCAGGTCATGATCTCAGGGTCCTGGGATCCAGCCCCATGTCGGGCTCGCTGCTCAGCAGAGAGTTTGCTTCTCCCTCTCCCTCTGTCCCTATATTGAAAATAAAATATTTTATTTTAAATAAAATAAAATCTTTTTGAAAAAAGAATTAAACATTATACAATCAGTGATGAGCCATGAAAGGAGTCTAATCAGAACTCTGCCTTAAGGGTGTTACTTTATAAAAATTATTAGTAGGTAGGAGTCCAGCTAGAAGACTGTTCTAGTACAAGTGAGAATGAAGAACTAACACAGGAGGTGGCGATCTGAGAGAGAAAGGAGCAGATGGAGTTGACACTGTGGAGCGTGTGGCTAGGAGCGAGAGAAAAGTCCAAAACCTGACTATTGGGTTATGAGCGTAGGTGACTGGGATGAGAGCACTACCAAGAAAAGGAAACGAAAGCAGAACAATTGATGAGTTTGAGAAACTAGGAGACCTCTAAAGAAGAGATTTAGTGGCAGTTTAAGAGAGGAGCCACATAGCATAGCAGAAAGAGAACATGGCCCATCTCTTCATCTATAAAAGAAGAGATTTGGATTCCTGAGGTAGTATGTTATAGTGATTGAGAGCAAAGATTTTAGAACACAACTTGCCTGAGCTTAGCTATTCATTAGCCTTTTATTTAATCTTGGACATGTTATTTATGCCCCCTGGGCCTCGGATTCTGTAAAATGGGGATAATAATTGTATCCCTACCTAATTTGACTGCTGTGGGGAATATGTGTACAGACAGGTATCTTAGAACAATGCTCGGGACAAAGAAAGCTTATTGTTATATAGATGAAGTCCTTTTCAATCTGATGATCCATTGTTGCTATACAGTCATTTTGTGACACTGCTGTTCCAAGGTAGAGGTCAGGGCCAGAGACACAGGTTAATCATTCCTTTATTAAACAGTGGTATGAGATACCAAAGGAGAAAATAGAAAGTACAGATGAATGGCAAGGACAGAGTGTCCTCTCCAGAGCATTATATTTGGGGTGGAGGGACAGTAGGCAGTGAAGGAATATTTGGAGAAAGAGAAAGCCAAGTGGAGTAGAAAAGACAACTTAAGGGAAGACCATCTTTTAGGGTGGAGGCCACTTGAGCTCACTGTGAAGAATTATGGGACGTATCTGATGGACAGGGAGAAACTGAAGATGAAAGCAAAGGAAATTCATAGATGGAGCACAGTTCTGTGAAAACTCAAGAGGAAGGAAGATAATTTCTTTCTTTGAATTGAGATAAAAGATAGGAAGGATATATGGTGATGCAAGTGAGTTGGGGAAGTTGAAATGTAAAGAGGCTCATGTTGGAGAACTTCCTTTTTTCTTACATTAAATAAGAAACAAGGTCATCTCGAAAGAGAGAAAGGGAGGGAATAAAAGTGAAGAGTGTTTCTAAGCAGCGTTAAATATTTTCTCTAATTCTTGTCCTTTGTATGAATGAAAAACAAGTGATCCATGTCACTTATAATAGGTAGTATTTACTGAGCCTTTAATATCTGCTCGGTATCATGCTAAGAGCTTATTTCAAATTTAGAACCTAATAGGCAAATGGTATTAGTATTATCCACATATTACAGAGGGTAATGCATGACACAGAGAAAGGATTAGAAATTGCTCAAGGTTCCCCAGCTAATAAGAAGTGGGATCAAGACACGTCTACCTGAGTTCTTAACAATCATGCTTTCTGAGGTTTTACTTTCAAATTTCATTAAAGCAGTGAAACATCGGTTCAAGAATATGCATGCATTAATGGGACAGAATACAAAATATAGAAAAACAGTTCATGTATACAGTGGAACATTTCATAAAGTCACCATTTCAAATAAGTAGGGAAAGGATGGCTTGATTTAATTTTTTTGAATTAATTTGACCCTGTATTTTAAAATATGTATAACAGAAATCAGAGCAGTGGTTGTCAATGAGAGAGTAGAGATTAAATTAGGGGCACAAGAGAACGTTCTGGATAATAGGAACGTTCTGTAATTTGATTAGAATGGTTACATAGGTCCTCTTTTTTTGGTTAAAACTCACTGAATTGCACATTTAAAATCTGTACATTTAACTATATGTAGATTTTTATCTCAGTTTTAAAAAAGGAAAATCCACATGTAGATCTCAAGACATTGTTAAATGAAAAAAGCAAGGTACAGAATGAGACAGATGATGTGATACCATTTGTAGAGAGAAAAAAGAAATAACTGCCACTGAACAATATTATTGCGTTGGATCAACACTTATGTATGTAAAGGTCTCATGGGTCTTGGGTCTAACTGCCCTACTCCACCAAGAGATTCTTCCTTTAGTGTTGATCTATGTTCTTGCAGTTTCTTGAATGCAAAGAAAAGACAGATATTTATGTTCTAACATTAGTTAAGAGTAAATCTTTCCACTGTTTATAATACTTATTAGTATAACATTCTCTGATGAAGAAAGATATTGTCAGCAAATCCTAATGAAAAAAGACATGACTTGTTTGTACAGTATATTTTGGAAAGTAGCCTAGTATGATGCAACCGGCGTTGAACTAGAAGTTGTCAGGTGATCGAGTCCTTGTTCTGACTCTGCCATCGATCACATGGCTATTTTGGACCCAGCCATTTAATCTTTCTGGGCTTCAGTTTCCTTGTTGGTTAAATACATGAGTGGGTGGAAGACTGAATGTCCTTCCAGGCCTAAGATTCCATAAACCCATTTTATTCACATGGACCTTATATGAAATAGGTCACTAGACCTACAAGACTCCTGTGGAAAGTAAGTTTTTTCTTTGTTTTTATACTTTGGAACAGGTGACAACCAAAGCCAAGCAACTGAAGGATTCAGTTACCTGCTCCCCAGGTGAGTTAGCACACACTTCATCCCACTAATCTAAAGTGATTTCTTGGGGCGCCTGGGTGGTTCAATGGGTTAAAGCCTCTGCCTTCAGCTCAGGTCATGATCTCAGGGTCCTGGGATCGAGCCCCGCATCAGGCTCTCTGCTCAGCGGGGAGCGTGCTTCCTCCTCTCTGCTTACTTGTGACCTTTGTCAAATAAATAAATAAAATCTTAAAAATAAAGTGATTTCAAAATAAATCCCCTTTTATGATAACTACTTTAAATACAATGGTTCAGTGGTTTTGGCCAATGAACTCTATTGGTCATATCCCTGAAAGGGGTCGAATCACAGGTACCAACAAAACAATCCAGCTGCCCCCCCGCCCCACACACACACAGTGGATGCTAAGATGGAGTTAATAAGTTTAAAAAAGTATAAAAGCCTTGTTCTTTGCTAGTATTGGGTGAAGGGGCATGCGGGGGAAAGCCACTCAGCACACCCCACCGATGCACTGTCCACCTTGTTACCAGCAGGCACACAAAGCAGTCTTTCAAAATAGACAAGCAGCTTTCCCAAGGATCTGTGTTTCTCAAAATAGGTTTCCTCCAGACTAAGTGGAATTTTGCTAGAGTCTCAGTACTGTTTGCTTGGAACCAGGAAGAAAATAATTCCTAACACCTTCCAACTTAACTTAAATACACATCCCAAAGAGAGCAATGCAGGTGAGCAAACCCAGAAAGTCATCCCCAGAGCGCTGCAAGCTTCAGGAAAGAGGGCATTTCCAGATTCTTTCTCCACGGACAGAGTTATGTCGGCACAGAGGCTGAAATAGGCAATGAGAGGCTCTGTGAAAGAAGCCTGCCTCCAAGACACTCTCCAAAAATGTATTCTTGGAAAGGCGGTGTGGTGTAGACTGTTGCAGATACAGATCTTACTAGAGAATCAGTGGAGCGGGTAAAAAGTGTGAACAGAGTAAGAGCTGTGATGTTGAGCATTCAGGGGTATCTCTGAGATGGCGCCTGCGGCGGGGAGACAGAGTCGCTTTGCCCTTCACTGTCCAACATGGCGGCGCCAGCAGCAGCTTTGAGAGGAGCGCGGGTCCCACAGAAATGGTGGCTCTCCCACAGATATTGAGCACAGATAGCACAAGGTTCGGCAGATTCACTTTAGCTTTGCTAATAGAATTAGTAACAATTCTGGATGGTAAAGAACATCCTTCCTTACCTAAAAAGTGGCAGGTTATTCCTTTTCAAAGAGCTCTTTGCATTCTTTGGTCACAACCTGACTCTGTATATAACCTACTGCCCCTCAAAGTGTTGGGAAGGACAGAAGCTTGAATCAGGCAGAGTTTGGGGTCCAATGTCACCTCTGCTGCTTTCTGAGCCTGATTTTTGTCATCTGTAGAATTAGGACAAGGATACCTATCTTTCTAAAATACTGTGAAAAGTAAAACAATATACACAGAAGGGGCAGTGTTGTTACTCCTGTCACCTGACCTGACCCACCCTTCTACCCGTGTGATGTGTCCTTCCTCACAGGAATGGTCAGACTCTCTGAACTCAGATCTACAGCTCAGAATTCCAGGCCCAGCAAGGCCACCACAGCCTTGCCAGATGACATCATCACCCAGCGAGAAGATGCAAAGCAGGCTGGGGAGGAGGATGAGGACGACGAGCAAGAGGAGGACGACGACGAGCAGGAGGCAGTGGTCCCGGAAAGCCGGCCACGGAGGCGAAGGCAAGCCAGGCCGCCTGAGGCCGCAGCAAAGGTGGAGCCAGAGGAGAAGTTCAGGGGAAAGAGGCAGAAGGACTTTGATCTATCAGAACAAAAGGAATCCAGCGATGAGGAGAGCCAGAAGAAAGACAGAACTCGTGCTGCCGAGGAGCCATGGACTCAGAGTCAACAGAAACTTCTGGAATTAGCATTACAGCAGTACCCAAAGGGATCCTCTGACCGCTGGGACAAAATAGCCAAATGTGTCCCGTCTAAGAGTAAGGTGGGTGAGGTGGGGAAAGAAAGAGGCCTCCTCACTGGTTTTAGAATACCACTGAAGGGGCTGCGGCCAGGTCCCCCAATTCTTCACCTAATTCCTACCCTTCTCTCTCCAGCTGCCCATGTGATCTTACTTTACCAGTGGTCTCCCATGTAGTTCTCCTGACAGCATGTTAAATCTGTGCCCCGGACTGACTAGTGTGTATAAATGAGGTCAAGACTCTAAGGTAACCATTCTACAAACCAGTGGGTTTTCCTCAGGGAAAATTCCATGTAGAGAACATAAATTTCACCACAACAAGTCTGCCAAACTTCTGGAGCATTCGCCCCAGTCTGGAAGTTTGAAAGCTGCCCAGGATGGCTGGGCCATACCCTCATCACCCAGGGTCACGGGAGCAGCTCTGCAGGCGGGCAGGCCCTCCCTCGCGGGTAGAGGCTTCCATAACCTGCGTCAGGATGACGTTGCCCTCACTGTATTGAGCCTTCACCCGAGAGTGTATGTGGGGTAGGTGACTGTGTTGCTGTGGTCATCGGGCCCGCAGGGCACGTCACTCTGGACTCTGCAGCCGCCCAGGGCTGACCTGAGGGAGGCGGGGGTGGGAGTCCAGGCAAGACCAACATTTAGGATTCAGCCCACCCTGGACCCTTGACTGTTTATACTTAACTCTTTTCCCTGTTTACAGCTGTTAGGATCTGCTGAAATACACCTGCAAATAGTTCTCAAACAAAATCTCAGACAGGCAGGCAGCTGGGGTGACCCCGGGAAAGCTAGCCCCTCACCCCAGTCTTTGCCTGCTGTCTGCCAGTTTGGGGCTGTGGAGCTCATGGTGTGATCCTCCCATTCGGGCCTTTTGTGAAACTCACGCTATCTCCTGGGTTTCTTTCCTTGTCGCTCTCCTCTCAGTCTGAGGCACCAGGAATGCTGAGAAATCTCAAAAGAACGAGTCTCCTCTGCCTTCTGTGCCTGTATCACTCAGTAGCCTCTGGGCACATTGATGTTCATTTACATTCTTTTTTTTTTTAATTGAAATTCTATGTTGGAAAATCTAGCTCGTGGCCATGAATGTCCCCGTGTGTACAGGTCTAGTTATCTATCACCTACTTGAAAATGACGAAGTTGAGAATTCCCGGGGAGAAAAATAAACCATTAGCAGTTGATGTATTTGAGAAACAGATTCTCCCAGCCTCTCCAACTGGTTTGCCAGAAGTCATTATTTTCCCTGAATTTCTCTAGCATCTGTCAGGACACAGGCATCTACATGTGTGATGAATTGACACTGGCTTAAAATGAAGGAGCTGGAACTATGGATTCCTAAGGATAGAACATTCAGAAACTCATTGCCTCAGGGTTTGGAAACCATCCTGTCTGAACCAGAAATGAGCAGCACTTTTATTGTCCTGCAGGTGTTCCCTTTAAGCCTTTACATTAGAACCAGTTCCAGGAGAGGATGCCTGCTGGCTTTGCTGGCTATGGAGTGACTCCCCGTAAATGGCCTGCAAGCCCCTGGGAATTCTGGCCTGGAGGAGGAGCCTTTGCCTGAGGCAAATTCCAGGTTGGGCTCACGGGCAGGCCCGATGCTCAGAGCAGTTCGGGTCGTGCTGTCCTCAGTGAGATGTTGGGGCTGCATCAGTGTCAGGAGCTAGGCTGCGCCAGTGGCAGCAGAGTTAGAAGAAAAGGCTGCTATTTTCA
This sequence comes from Nasua narica, assembly GCA_028533885.1. Taxonomy (NCBI): domain Eukaryota; kingdom Metazoa; phylum Chordata; class Mammalia; order Carnivora; family Procyonidae; genus Nasua; species Nasua narica. Next base: position 14,725,846 of record CM052807.1, read on the forward strand.
AAGACCCTACACAGGTAGTCTTGAGGAGCCAGAAAAGGCACTTATAAGAAGAAACTCTCACACCACTAAGCTAGAACCCTAGGGAGAGAATGAACGTCCATGCACTGCCCGTGGCTGATCAGAGCATCTGCCACAGAGCAGAAACCATTTCACGCTAGTCCTCAAGTTAGCGAAGGCTTCCAGCGCCTTTGAGGTATGTTTTGAACACAAACAGAAATGGATTCTGGAAAGTACCTTGTGACAAACATGAGAGTAACAAGGCCCCTCCCTAGCATCCCCCCAGCTCTGCGTTAGTCCTGAATATCGTCACCCCAAGGGGTGACAGCTACAGGCAGCTGAGATCTGAAGCTGGTAGTTCTATGGCGAGGGGCCAGAAGATGGGGGGAGGGGGGACAAGCTGGAGGATGAGTCTGGCACACTGCCTGCTGTGGTCCTAGGAGGCCAACGAGGCCACCATAGGAAGGTCCCAGCAGTCCCTTAAGGAGAGGCAAACCCAGATGGGAAGGATACCATGAATGCCTGGCCTCACGTTTTTTGGTTCCTCTGATAGGACCATGTGACGACATAGTGAAATATTAAAAATGACCATTATTGTTAGTAAGTTGGAAGTCGTAATCATGGTAACACTTGTGTGTCTCACACACAGCAGCCCTGGGCCCCTCAGCCCAGCGATTCACACTCCACCTCAGGCAGGACTTCTGCCGGCCTTCTCCTGGCAGCTGTGTGGCCTCGTCTACGGTGAGCAGCCGGCCCCAGGCAGCCAGATGCAGGCAGGCTCCGTGGGAGCGAACAGACGCGAGGCCGCCCCAGTCACACGGGGCACAGCCAGTAGGCACCACTGCGGGCGCAGCCCACGATACTCTGACTTGTGGAAATAACTGTCTCACCTCTCTTTTTCTCTTCCTACAGGAAGACTGTATCGCTAGATACAAGTTGCTGGTTGAACTGGTCCAAAAGAAAAAACAAGCTAAAAACTGAATATTCTGGAAGATGATGTTCACCTTCATTTTCCGAAATGATTATTTTAAAAATCTTATGCAGAAATTTGCATTTTGTACCTCAGTATTTCTATACGTCATGTGCCTTAGTAAAACAAAACAAAAAAATTAAAATTTTTTAAATGTTGTGCTATATTGTTTAAACAAAGACTGTGTTAAAGGAGAAAAAGGATCTGGGTATTTTACAGATTATTTTCTTTCTCATCATTGCAAAGTTTACTTTCCTGCAAACGAACTCAATAGCGCTAACGGTCAGCAAATACAGGACTTTGAAGGCACACAGGAGTAAACTAACTCGTAAGAATTAAACATGATGTGTGTCTTTGACCGAAGAGCTCAGCGCTTTCAGGAGCTTCTGGGGAGCGGGATGCAGGAGCTCAGGAAGACAGACACCTGCTCACTTTTGAGCTACTGGCTAAGAACTGGGTGTGGCTACCCCCATTAGTTACATCTACCTGGGAAAAAGAAGTCAGTCGACACGAATAAGGACAGAAGGCGATGAAGGTTAAGAACGCCGGAGCTGGGCTGTTGGGCAGAGAGCGCCCCCCACCGTTAGAGCAGGCCGGCCTTCCACCCCTGAGCCGGTCTGCTGGAGGCCCCTGCCCACCACCAACCTTCCCCCGACCTCGCCTTTTTAATGTTCCCGTCATTGGCTCGGGCGGCGCTGTGTCGGCTGAGAGCAGGCTAACAGTGAAAACCAGTCAGGTCTCCAGGACACGCGGAAAGGGAGTGACTTGATAAAATGCACATGAAGAGATCACTCTTCTCTAAGAACGGGAATGAGGTTAGTTTCCTGGAGGAAGGTCTGAGGGCAGCGGCCACCACAGGCTGTGTAACGGCTGCCACCCAGCCAAGGACGCGGCCCCAGGGCAGCCCCAAGCCCTGTCCCTCACCGTGCCGCTCACCGCAGCCCCTCAAGGAGGACACTGTGGGCCACACAGTGCCCCAGAAACCTCAGAGCGATTTCTAACGGACAGACCCCACAGTCCTGTGGTTTTCTTGAACCAAGTCCTCTGGCAGCAGCCTCGTCCAGCCCCAACCTGGCAGGAAGGGAGCGCCCACCTGCCAGCAGGCCACTGCGGTGTCCCAGGTCAGGGGACCGGCCCCCTGGGGGCAGGCCGCCTTGTGGCCACCCTTCTGTGTGCCGCCCTTCCTGCCAGCAAACCACAGCTAAGCCATGGGGACGGCACGGGGGCCGCCAGCTGCTCCCTAAGAGCCTGCTCCTGAAGCCCGCGGGGCTGTCACTGTTCACCTGCCTTGGTCACAGCCACCTCCCCATTCATTCAGGGGTCTGGGGGGTAAAGGTGATGGAGGGAACTGGTGGTCCTGGCTTCATTCTGGCCCTGAGACCTCCTCGTCTCTGCGTCTGGCTCCAGGCCTTTCACGCGGCCTGGTGGTCCAGTTGGTGACCTCCTGGGATTCTGTGATCATCCTTAGGTTCAAATACCCTTTTCATGTGCAGTACTTTGAATTGGGTTCCTGTCACACGGACCCCCAAACTTCAAGACAAGAGTTCTGGGCTTCCAGCGTGGGAAGAGCCCCACAGGGGTCCAGAAATGCCCGATGAAGTACAGTCAAGGATACGATTCCCTAATTTGCCTACCAGCTTCATCTTTTCTAGACTCCTTAAGAAGATAAGGCTCTAGGCTCAGCTTTCCACCCATGACCATTCTGCCCACCAACTTCTTTAAAAAGAAATCAGGAAGAGGCCCTTTCCTCAGGGGATTCTGGGAGCTGCCAATTTTCGTTGAAGTAGGTGGGCCAGTGTGCTGAGGGGTCCCAGAGCTCAGCCATACTCCAGAGACCTGTGGGGTTCAGTATGAGCAAGGTCATGGCCAAGAAAACAGAGGAGCCTCCCAGAGGAATGGGGTACACAGATAACGGGGGGGGTCCAAGCACACACGGCAACACCGGCTGGCAGACCTCTTCTCCAGGCCCAGCATCTCCGCTTTTCTGAACCACCAGGGGCAGCCTTAGCTACTGAAGCTCCAAGGCCAAGCTCTGTGACATTGGGCACCTTGGTTTACTCCTTTGTCTCCATTCCTCAACTGGGGAAATAGGAAATAATGGTAGCTGCCACACAGGCTGTTAGGATGATAAAGCAAAATCTGCATAAAGCCTTTAATGTTGCACCTGGCACACGGAAAATAGTAAGCACTCTTTATCTGTCTGACCATCCTGCCTTCCCGTTACTGTCATCTTAAGAGGCCACTGGCTCATGAGAGGGCTGCGGGGCCCGATGGGGCCCCCGCACCTCACCTCCTGTCCCCTGCACTGCCCAGCCTGGAGAGCCCCAGCTCACTGGCGGATCCCAGGCATCTGGGAACCCCTGCAAAATCTCCTGTTCCGGTTGTGTCATCTTCAGAGAGGGAGTCTATACACTTCATTAGGTGTCCCCAAGGGTCTCTCACCCCAAGAAAGCCTTTTACAGCCTCTGCTGTAGTATTTATCCTGGCTCCGCGGGGACTCAGGAGGTGTTGGCCTACGTGGCCTGAGTGGAGTTCTTTCTCAGCTGCACCTTACCCAGCTTTAATGTGGAAACAAGACAGACCACACGGCTTGGATTTCCAGCACGAATCTGCTCCTTCTGCGGCATATGTGTGGGGCACCATCTAGAAAGTCCTGCACAAGCCTCTCACCCTGATCAATCACGTGGGCTAGGTCGTTTTCGATTGGAATACTGCAGCCAGTGGGTTTTCTGTCACAGGTGTATTTTCAAATTTCCTGCTCAGTTTTAGAGTAAGATCATAAGCAGCTTTCTACTGTAACTGTTTTGAGAGAACTTAAACACCTCTGACCTCCAGACTTTTTCTTGTCATGTGCCAGTCCCACTCCCCAAACCACCTCCACCTACCCCTTTGAAAGCAGAGAACTAATCCCTTTAAAATACTAGCTATTTCATTCCTACTTATGTCTGTGGGGTATTTGTTGTAGTTGTTTTAGCAATTAGGTTTTTCCCTAGAATTTAAAGGGCCAGTTTAAATTGTGATATTCTACACATGGGATGGACCATATACTGTGCAGGATGGTCCCAGTGTACACCTGTCTCAGTACACCGCTCAGACGGTGTGTTACATGGTCACGGGTCCATGTGCGATTGCTAACAGTTGGCAGGTCCCCAGGGCCCTTGAGGGATTCTGAATTCCCCTCCAGAGCAGTCCCCCTGCTGAGAGACTTCAGCAGGCATTCATTTTGCCTTTGCCCTGGAAAGCCCCAAGGGTAGAGGGGTTGTGTGGATCCTGATCCTGTTCTTCCTGAGGGACCCCACCCCGCTCCGGGGAAACCGAGGCATGGGACACACCTGAGTCAAAACGCAGCCTGACCGGGGGCTCCTGCAACGGGCCCTTCTGACACGGGCTCTCAGCCTCCCACACCCTCACCACAGGCCGCCCTTGTGGTCCCAGGACCTTTGAGAGCGAGCCGGCGCTCTGTCTGGAGGCTGAGGGGCAGGGAGGCCTCAGGGTGAGACCAAGTGGCTTAGATTAGTCACAGCTGGTCATCGGCAAAGACAGATTATGACATTCAGTCCTAAATTTTAAAGTTCCTTCTCACCAAAAGGTCCTAAGACAAAGCCAGCTTTCCAAATAACAGGCTGAGAATAAGTGCTGAGCTCTCGGGTCGCAGCCCCCCCCCCCACCGGTGTCTCCTCCCCTCTGCTCTGCACACTGGCGGGCGGGGCTCCGGGCAGGAACAGCATGGCCACGGGACACCTCAGGGCGCTGGGCCCCCTGGTGCTCCTACAGCCTTCCCAGGGGGCGGCCACAGATCACAGGCCCTGTTACAGACTGGACCAGTGCTGGGGGTGGGCGGGGGCTGGCCCTCAAACCAGGGTAAGTGACTTTCCTTTTGGCCATTTATGGCAATGAACCACCCCCCCGCCCACCCCCCGTCCGGCCCGGCTTCCCCCTCAGGAGCCCCGCGTCGGCTCCACCTGTAGCTCGGGGATCACGGCGGGGCTGGCCGGGAAGCCACCCCACTGTCTTGGCAATGGTCCCAGCCTCCTGTCTGAGTAAACTACTTGGCCTTCAGCCTTACACTTTATTCACTGGGGAGCTAAATTAACACGCTGTAAAACTGAGCGGCTACAATTATTTTCCTCTGGTCTGCTGGAAAAAAAGAACAGCTTCATGTAGAACAAAAAAAGGGAAATCACTTCATCAATCTGATTCCCAGGCGGAAACTACCAGTGTCTGAAAGGCAGTGTCCCAAGGCAAGCTGGGGACATTCCCAGTGCAGTTGCCTCCCCATGGGGGGGGGGGGGAGATGTGACGGGGGGGGGGGGGCACACCCCTCCTCCCCCCTACCCTGTACTACTCCCAGAAGGAAGCCTACCCAACAGGGTTCTCAAAACCAGCTCCTCCTGCTTCAGAAAGTGCTCCGGGAATGAAAGGAAAATACACACCCAGTCGTTCCCTCTTGCCTTCTCTGCCTATGACAAGCTGGGTGTGAGAGGGTCCCCCAGTCAGTGTCTCCTGAATTATTACAGGAGTTTTACTCGGCCAAGTTGACCTTCGGTTACCACAGTTTAAGAAGAATGCCGGTTCTACAAAAGGAAATGGACCAAGATTTGAGCAGCAATGAGGCCTACTGAGTCGGTCCTGAGTTCTAAAGGAAAACGAACAATCTGTTAGGTTTTGTTTTCCATCATTACTCAAAAAGTTTCTTTAAAGAACTGTAAAATTTGAGAGGAAATATCAAATCGTTTAGCCCAAATTATCTTGGTTCCAGTCCATTTCACGAAGGAAGAGGTTACCTCGGCGAGCAGATGTCTCTAGACGTTAGACTGCAGCTTGTCGCCCTTTTTAAGAGGTTTGGCTTAAGGAATGCCTATTGGAAATCTTCTCTTGGGCTACAATGAGATCTATCCTGTTATGTCAAAACTGGAATTTAAGAATTAGATGTGGACATTTTTGCCTGGGGTAGTCTGACCAGAACCGGTCTCCCTGCCCCTCAGCCTCCAGACAGAGCCCCGGCTCGCTCTCGAAGGTCCTGGGTGGACAGGAAGGCAGGCACTGGGATATACTGGTGACGGTGACCCCTAACTTGTTTCAACCCCGAGACTGGTGGCCTCCACATCCTCCACCTGCTCAGCTCCCAATTCCAGTGGCGGCAAAGAAACCTGCCCTCGTTCCCAGCAAGCCGCAGGGGCCCAGGCCTGGCGAGGGGCCACCTGCCCTAAGACCAAGGCTGCATGCCCGGGCCATGACCCTCCACCGTGGGTGTCTCCAGGCCTTTTTTGGTATCTTTTTCCTGGTCTTGGGTTGGACATTGGTTCCAAAAAGCAAACCAAACACAGAGCTGCAGAAATGGAGAAAGAAGATTGCTCTGGCAGAGGAGTGAGTAAATGTAGGTCATAAGAAAGACACTTCCTGGAATTGATGACATGGCAAAGCTGTGACAGGGCCAGAGACGGTGGGCCTGCATGTCATGAGGTCACAGTCCTGCCTGCTACAAAGCGTGAGGCCAGCAGAGCCACACTCGTCCTGCAGCGAAATCCAAGACTAAGCGTCCAGGTTGTGATTCAAATGTCAAAGCTTCCCATTGGAAGGAGGATCAAGCCCCCGGGAGGCGCAGCTGAGAGCGGAGGCTCTCGGGCACCTGCCAGATTTGGGGGTGCCCGGGAGACAGGGATCTCCCTACACTGCGCTCCGGCAGCTGTAAGGCCAGAGCCCTGAGCCCAGGAAGGAGGAGGGAGGAGGGAGTTCCCAGAGGGCCCAAGGGGCCAGGAAGGGGCGGGAGAGCGGCCTGAGGCCAATGGCACCCCGAGGCCGGCAAGGCCAGCAGGACCTGAGCCCTGCGGTTCTCCACCCTGGCCGCACACTGGGCTTGCCGGGGACCCCGAAAGTGCAGGTGCCCGCCACCATGGCCGGGGCGAGCCTGCTCAGGGCCCCAACCTGAAGGGGACTCTGGCACTCAGCCAAAGGGGACAGCCACTGCACAAGGCCAAGAGTTTGCAAAGAAAACGTACACCTTATTCTACTCAAAGGAGCCTCTGCATGTGAAGAGTTCAGCTGCGGAAAACACCTGTCTGTGCTTGCGCAGGGAAGGGACCAGGATAACCGGAGAGAGAGTTGCGCCGGGAACAGCAGCAGTGCCAAAAATGTAAAATCTCCTAATTAATCCGTCTGCTTGTTGAGTGAGCCAAGTGAAAAAACACCAGATGCATCAATCAGAATTTGAGGGAAATCAAATTAACTCGATCAGCAAAAAAGTGCATCTCTTCAAACTTCAGGAGGCACCCTCAGAATCCGAATGCTCAGAGTTCCTTTCCTCGCACGGCGATGTCCCTCCCGGTCCCGGCCTCACACCTGGCAGTGCTGCCATCAGCCGGACCCCTTGCCGGCCCCGAGCGCCACCCAAGCACCCCTGCAGTGCCCACAGCCCTCTCTAGCTGCGGCCCCAAGACGCACTAACCCTTTGATCTCTCAGGGCCCCCCGAGAGCCTTCATGGCCAGGGGGCTGTGCTGCCTTTCAACTTTGTGAGGCCTCCAGTTCCCTTGGGAATGAAGCGCGTGTAAAAAGACCTGGGGGCTCCCTGCCTGGTCCTCAGATTCCTGCACAGGTGACCCCTAGCCGGCCCTGGGTTCCCGGCCATCCTGCCGAACGGCCACCGTTCCCCTAAGGCCAGACAGGGTGGCAGACTCGGGCGTTTCCGGGCTCCCCGCCCGCAAACAAGAGGTTCAGGGACCCCCCGCCTCCTGTTCCAGCTGAGAAACAAGACCGTGCATACAAATCTCCAGCCCAGAGCCTTCGACACAGTCCATCACTTCCTGGCCCCTAGAAGCCTCCACTTGGTGCCACAGCCCCTTTCTCTGGCATGTCCTATTCAGTGGTCACCTCCCCGCCAAGAGACTCAGCTGGCCGTTCTTCCCCAGGCCTCCCGTGACCTTGTCCATGTCCCTTCCCTGGTTTTCGGGGTCCAGTCCACAGAGCACAGTGGGACTCGCAGCTGGCGTGGGCCCAGCAGGTGCAAGGCCACAACCCGCCCCCAGAATGAAGACCAACCGCCAGGGAAAGGCTCGAGGAGGATTCCACCTGGGCTTGCCGGAGCCCCCCGTGAGGGGACCGTGTGGGACAGGAGCGACAGCTGCATGCCCCCGGGGGGGCCTTGTCTGCCTGCTCACCGCAGGTCCAGGAGGGAGGAGGAGGGATTATCATTAAGTGTTTCCTACCTTACTCGCCTCAGACGTTGTTCTAGAAGACTTGCCACGATTCGCACTTGGGTGGCTGAGAGGTGGTTCGCCCTCTTCACGCCTCTGTTTCCCAGCCTGTAAACTGCAAAACAACACAGGCCTCTCAGGGCTGCGTGCAGATGCCAGGAGACGAGGCACACGAGCCGCAGGAGTTCCACGAGGCCGGGCTGCCCTCGGGGTTAGCCGGGGCGGCCCCGCCGGCCAGCCGCCCCCACTCTGCCCCAGCAGGCTGTGAGGGGCAGGGCCCGGCAAGCTGCCCGTCCTCACACACCCAAGTCCTTAAAACTGGTTCACCCTGCAAGAAACCACATCCAGCGCTGTGCACAAAACCTGAAAACCGAACCCAAGTCCGTTGAAGCAGCCCAGGGGATTTGAGCATCTCCAGTGATGACCACACCAACCAAGAGGCAGCACCATGGTAGGTTCCCTGGGGGCTGATGATGGACCGGGATCTGGAACACACACACTTGCCCTTCTGACCTCCCCCTTCTCCCGCTCTCCCCTCCCTCAGAGTTTGCAGGCGCCCTGCCTCGCTACCGTCCTTAGCACCGAGGAGCGGCTCCTGTGGCCGCCGGCTGCCCAAACCGCTCGGGAGCTGCTCCACGAGCTTATTCACAAACCCACAGCATTTCTCCAGCCTCGTGTTCTGGGCCCACTCCAGACTGTTTGAGAAGCTCCCCCGCATCTCCCCGGAACCTGTTTCCCGCAGCCCTGCGGGGTCGTCCTGCACCACGCCTCCCTCTCTCGTGCCTGCTCTCCTCCCCTGATTCCCGGGGCCCCTCTCATGTGTCTGCAGGGCCTGCTCCATGTGCCCCCTTCCCCACCTGCCCCGGCAGGGGCACCCCTGGGGGGCATCAAGAGAAGGCCCTGGGGGGCATCAAGAGAAGGTCCTGGCCAAAAGCAATGGCTTTCCTCTGCAAGATCTGCTCGTATGAAAGAGGGTTTCAAGCTGTGGGCCCAAGAAACTGGTCATCAGAAAGTATCCTTTCTAGAAGAGTCCATGCTCACATAAAGATGACATGCGGATGCTTGTTGGACAGGACCTGTCAGGACTTGGGGAAATTGCACATCTGACCCAGAAAAGTACTGAGTTACACCAGATACAAAATTCAGTTTCTAAAACGTCTCAAGTATCTGTCGCTTTTTATTCAAGTGACAAAAGCAGGGCACGAAATTGTGTGTACTATGATTCAACTCTGTAGGAAAAATACACATAAAAACAGATAGGCATAGTGGCTATCTGTGTATGTTTTAATATAAAAATTGCCAGTAGAATGATGCAGTACCTGAGACATTTCCTTTCTTTTTCTAGTTACCAAATTTTTTGAAAAGTCATGATAACTGGTAATTTAAAAAATATGGTCAGGCCAGCACTTAACCGGATTACAAGCACCTGAGGGGGCTGTTCTCCCTTGTTCGCCAACGCTGGTCTGCCCTGCAGCTCCAGGGGAGGGACGCCACGGGGGACAGAAGCAGGGGGAGGGGACCCCGGGGAGTGACAATGCGTGTAAGCAGCCCTGCCAAACCTGCCAGTGACCACATTCACCCTCAAAGGACACTCACGGTTCACAATCATCTTCACTATCCTTACAGGATTGTAAACACTCAGCTTTCGGTATGAAAGAAATATTTCTTTTTTTTTTTTTTTTTTAAAGATTTTATTTATTTATTTGAGAGACAGAGAAAGTGAGAGAGAGCATGAGAGGAGAGAAGGTTAGAGGAAGAAGCAGACTCCCCGTGGAGCTGGGAGCCCAATGTGGGACTCCATCCCGGAACTCAAGGATCATGACCTGAGCTGAAGGCAGTTGCTCAACCAACTGAGCCACCCAGGTGCCCCAAGAAATATTTCTTTTGATGCCAAAAGAATGGGACTCTAAGTGTAATAACAGTTGGCATAAATTTTTAACAAGGTAAAATTATTTAAAAATATAACAGCTGGGGCATCTGGGTGGCTCGGTGGTTAAGCATCTGCCTTCAGCTCAGTGATCCCAGAGTCCCGGGATCGAGCCTCACATCCAGCTCCCTGCTCTGCCAGAAGCCTGCTTCTCCCTCTCTCACTCCCCTTACTTCTGTTCCCTCTCTCGCTCTGTCAAATAAAATCTTTTTAAAAAATAAACTAACATTCGGGGCGCCTCGGTGGCTCAGTGGGTTAAAGTCTCTGCCTTTGGCTCAGGTCATTATCTCAGGGTCCTGGGATCGAGCCCCGCATCGGAGGCTCTCAGGGCTCTCCCTCAGCAGGGAGCCTGCTTCCCCCGTCTCTCTGCCCGCCTCTCTGCCTACTTGTGATCTCTGTCAAATAAATAAAATCTTTTTTTAAAAATTAAATTAAATTAAAAATATAAAAGCTTCCAAATGTTTACAAAAGGTCACCACAACTTAAAATTGAAAAGCCTTGTTCGATTTATACAAAAAGATGGTGCCATCCATGTATGTTTTATTTTCAGGAAATAAAACTAAGGTTAATGGTACTGTTCTTATTGAGAGTTCTAAAATCCAAAACATAAGCCCATCCCCGACTTTTAAAAGCAGAATTACATTTTACTGGGAGGCACCTTTTGCCTACAATTCTAGGGGCCTCTCCTATTTCAGGGAGAGTCTGGGTTACAGTGATCCTACTTTTGCTTGGTTGACAGAGAGCTTAAGAAAACAAGTTGGCAACTTGTTTTTCTTGGCATTCATTCTCAACACTTGCTCTTGACCTGTGACACCAATCACACACCCACAGGACTTGCGCACAGAAGTCCAGAGAGGAACTAGCTCATAGAAACCCAGGTCCGAGCACAGCACCAAGCTGACCAAGGGTCAAGTGCTGGGGAAGGAGCAGCAGCTCCCCAGAAACTCCTCAGAGCAAGAATCTAACAACCACGTGGAACCACAGATAGCCACCCAGAAAACCAGGTGTACTTGATGCTAGAGCTGACGAAGGCACCCAGTGCCCCAAGCAAGTTAGCAAGACACAAACACCTGAGTCGTTACGCTAAGACGCACAAATAAACGGCCAGGGTGAATAACACACGCTTCTCCAAGAAGAAAACCTGCGCGGCGGGGCCCCGTTTTGTTCAGATTCCTCTGGGAGTGAGAAACCTGCAGGAGTTCGTGATCAGTCATCTGTCATTACAGGAGAGAAACCTTCCCTAGTGCTGCCAGAGCCAAGACTTTCCAAAATCAGGTGTTTTCCATTTGTGTATAGAAGAGGCAGGCTCCCCAGGAACCGAAATTTAACCCTTTAGTACAGTTAAGCAGCCCAGAGCCGGTTTTCCCTGTTTCCTGGACCCGGCATCCCCGGGGGGCACACCACACAGATCCCTGCACTCCGCTCGGGGAGGGGGGGCGCCGGGGTGAAGTCGGGGCATCCGAGCAGCTCCCCAGGTGGTTCCGACGCACACCAAGACCCAGAACCTCTGAGTACGGTTAAATTTCTCTTTCCTTGAAATGACTCTGGTTAAAGCTAACCACATAAAGAGGAATGCCGTCTTTTCCGAGTGTGATTACTTTATTAATGTGCTTTAATTATCTCATCTGGAATTTATTTTCCTTGTATCTCCACTTTAATTCCTTTCCTCCCCTTCGCAGTACAGCAATTCTCAGAATGCGCTCTCAATAATGACATTCTGAGATTTAGACATCAGGTCAGTTTGTGCTGCAGCATTTCCCACATTGTATCAAGTTCGCTCGTGAGCAAAAGCGAGTTAACTCCAAGATGAGCCCTCCAAAGCACAGAGCACAGCCGAGCCTTCCAGAATAAACTGTCCCATGAGGCACCAATAGCGCTCAGGGCCTTTATTCTCTCCAAACAGGAATGACACAGAGCGAGGTCACCAAGCTGGAGCTCACTCCCCCCTCCTGAAGCAACAATTCCTCAGGAATAAGACAGCATTGAGGGAATCCTAGAATGGCGGGGTGAGGGGGGCTGAAGTAACCCTGCACCCGAGAGCCCGCCTCGGAAGGTCAGAGCAGCAGCTGCACGCGGGCCGCACCGCCCCGGCCCCCCCGCCCCCCCAGGCCAGCACCGCACCGCTCCGAGGTCGCCCCTGAGCCTCCGGTTCCCTCAGCGGAAAGACAGAACCAAGCGGGCAACATCCGGCCCCCGCCCCAGCACTGTGGTCACTTCGCGGCAAGCCCTACTCCCCATCCAACCCCAGGATGGCAGAGGACTCTGCGGGGCTCAACCACTGGGCATCTGAGAAAGGGGGAGGCACTTGCAGCGCCCCGGACTAGGATCTTGACACACCGAGTTCTCACCTGCAGCGCCTGAAGATAGTCCCAGCCGGCGTCTCTGCTCCGGGCAGAGCTCGGCGTCCCGCCGGAGCCGCGGCGGGGGCGGCCCTGCCCACCCTCGGGCGGCGGGGCAAACTGAGGCAGAGCTCGGCGTCACGCCGGAGCCGCGGCGGGGGAGGCCCTGCCCACCCTCGGGCGGCGAGACAAACTGAGGCAGAGCTCGGCGTCCCGCCGGAGCCGCGGCGGGGGCGGCCCTGCCCACCCTCGGGCTGCGGCGCAAACTTAAGCTCCGCCCAGCGCGGAGTGTAGCTCCCGGCCTCTCCTGACCAGAGACTGACTGGGAGCGCGGAGGAGACCCACTAGAGCCCAGGAAAAGGGGGCTCACTCGCAGGCCCGCCCTCTGCTAAATATAGCTCCTAGTCACCTGACCAGAGTCTGGCCGGAACACCTGGAAGCTGTGTAGCCCAGAAATGCTCAGAGAGGACAGCAGGCAGAGCTAATCATCCCCCAAAAGTGGCAGCTGGGGAGGGAATTGGCTTGAGTCAGGACCACAAAGAGCTTTGCGAGGCTTGGAGTCCGTTCCCCGCTCCTCCCAGGTAGGGGAGCGAATTCTTACCCCCGCGCATGGCTGAGAGTAGCTCCTGGACCTTCCCAACCAGACCACCAGGTGGGAACACCCGGGAGCACGACGGCAGCTGGCTCCAGCGCTGCCCAGGCCAGGGAGCTCATTCCCAGGCCCACCTGAACAGAAAGCCTGGAAAGCACCACCACCCTCCAGCAGGCAGTGCTGATTGCCCCCCCCCTGCCCCCCCCCCCCCGCAAGTCCAGCAGCCCCATTCAACCAGGACTTGGGGCACCAGATGGCTGGAGGCAAGACCAGAGTCTTGCAGTCTTGGTGGCTGTTCTTCCCCTCCACCCAGGTGGGGAAACTATTAAGTAGCCGAGCCCCCTGCTGAAAACAGCCCTCAGACGCCCAGCCAGGGAGCTGGACCAGAGTCATGTAACCCATCCCTACTTACGGTGTGGACCCGGGAACAGGATATTCCATGGTTTCTCCCGCCTGTAGAGCAAAAACCAGAAGCCCTGCCTGGCCAGAGAATTCAGTGCATGATCCTGATCAGGTTCTCCAGTAAGCCCTCCAGGCCCTGAGGCCCGTTCTGCTGCGCTGCTGGGGTAGGACGCTGGCTGTGAGTTAGCCCCACCTACTACTGAGCATAGGACCCAGGCCTGTCTAGTAGGCCTGACCCGGGAACCCAGGCAACAGTGGAGCCCATCCTACAGCACCCCGGGGAGCCCCACTCCGGACCTCAGGACTAAGGCAATTGTGTCCCCCCAAAATGACCCCGGTAGCAGGCCCCACAGCTGGACGTACCCAGCAGACCCATTCAGAAACCTAAAGTGAGCTGTCTGGTGAACGGTCTCTGCCTGAGTGAACCTGTAAAACCCAGAAAAGGAGACCACTTACTCATATGCATAGATACCAATCTCAGAAATGAAGATCACAAATCTCAGGTCAACATGACCTACCCAAGTAAACTAATAAAACTCTAATAACTGACCCTAAAGAAATAGGGATCTATGATCTGTCAAAAAATTGAGACTAATACTCAAACTTTGGTGAACTCACAAGAACACACAGAAACCAAATATTAGGGAAACAATGCATGAACAAAATAAAAAGTTTGACAAAGAAATAGAACTATTAAAAGACAACAAAAACAGAAACCCTACAGCTTACACATGATGTCTGGAAGAACTCAATAGAGAGCTTCAAAAGCAGGAGAAAGTATCAGTGACCTAGAAGACAGGACATTCAAAATTATTCCGTATAGAGAGTAAAGAATGCCTATGGGAATGTTGGAACACAACATATGCACATTATGAGAATTCCAGGAGAAGAGAAAGACAAATGAACATCCCGATCCATGAGGCCCAAAGAATGCCAAACTGGTGGAACCTGAATGGGGCTATCCCAAAACACATTATAACTAAACTGTTAGGAAGTCAAACATAAAGAATTCTGAAAGCAATAAAAGGAAAGAGAGAAGTTACACAAGAGAAGCTACATACAGAAACCCCTTAAGACTATAGGCAGATTTCTCAAAGGAAACATTTCATGCCAGGAGAGAATAGGATGAATTATTCAAAATAATGAAACGGAATAATCATGAATCCACAGTTCTATACTTGGTGAAGCTGTCCTTCAGAAATGAAGGAGAGAGAAAGCCTTTTCACACCAAACAAAAGCGGAGGGAGTGCAACACCGCTTGTACCACCAGCCTTATAACAAATAGTAAAGGGAGTTCTGTGAGTGGAAGTAAAAGGATACTAGTTAACACCAGGAAAGCATTAAAAGGTAGTATAAAACTCACTGGTCATAGTAAATATATAACCAAAGATTCTGTAATATGGTAACAGTGGTATGAAATTTACTTACAACTCTAGTTTAAAAGTTAAAAAGCAAATAATAAAACTGTGACAATAATCTTATTACTGAATATACAATATAAGAAAATATGTAAACTATAACATCAATAACCCAAAATGGATTAAACACAAATGGATTAAATCCTCCAAGTAAGCAGAATGGCTGAATGGACTAAAAAAGATACAACTACATGCTGTTTGCCAAAGACTTACTTCGGCCTTAAAGACACACACATAGACTGAATGAAGAGATGGGAAAAGACATTTCAAGAAACAATAACCAAAAAAAAAAAAAATAAAGCAAGAGTAGCTATACTTTTATCAGGCAAAACAGACCTCAAAAATGGTAAAAAGAAACAAGGTCATTAAATAGTGACAAAAGGGTCAACCCATCAAGTAGATGTAACTGTAAATGCTTATGCACCCAACATCAGAGCACCTAAATATATAAAGCAAAAGCTAACAGAGCTAAAAGGAGAAATGAGCAGCAGTACAGTAATAACTGGGGACTTTACTATCCCAGTCTCAACATGGATAGATGATTCAGAGAGAGAATCAATAAGGAAAATAGCAGATTTGATCAGCACAATAGAACGAATGGACCTAAGAGACATATAAAGAAATTTCTGACGACAGCAGAACATACATGATTCTGAAGCACACATGGAGCATTTTCTAGGACACACGATATGTTGGGCCCCAAGACAAGTCTTAGCAAATTCAAGAAGACTGAAGTCATACCAAGTATATTCTCTGCTCAATGGTATGAAACTAGAAATTAACAGGAAAAAAACCCTGGAAAACTCATAAATATATGGAAATTATATAATACTCTCCTGAACCACCAATGATTCAAAGGAGCAATGACTTTTATTTTTTATTTTTGTTTAAGTAGGCTCCATGCCTAGTGTGGGGGCCAACATGGGGCTTGAACTCACAACCAAGACCAAGACCTGAGCTGAGATCAAGAGTCAGATGCTTAACCAACTGAGCCACCCAGGCACCCCCAAAGGAGAGATGAAAGCAGCTTGAAATAAAAAAGGAAATAGAACATACCAAAACTTACAGGATGCAGCAAAAGCAGTTCTAAGAGGTAAGTTAATAGCAATAAACGCCTACATTAGAAACAAAGATCTCAAATAAACACCTCACTCTATGCCTCAAGGAACTAGAAAAAGAACAGACTGAGCCCAAAGTCTGTTCCAAAGACTGAACCCAAAGCCCAAATTTAGCAGAAGGAAGGAAATAAAGATTAGAGCAGAAATAAATGAAACAGAGAATAGAAAGCAACTGAAAAAAGCAACAGAAAAAGCAACAGAAAAAAAAAGAACAAAACTGCAAGTTGGTTCTTTGAAAAGATAAAACTGACAAACTTAGCTAGACTAACCAAGGAAAAAAGAGAGACCCAATTCAACACAATTATGAAAAATACATTACAACTGACACCACAGAAATAAAAAGAATCATAAGAAGCTATTATTAAGCAACAAACTGGACAATCTAGAAGAAATGGGAAAATTCTTAGAAACATAAAATCTACCAAGACTGAATCAAAAAGAAATAAAAAACCTGAACATTCAGCCCAATTACTGGTAAGATTGACTCAGTTATCAAAGATCTCAAAATAAAGAAAAGTCCAGGACCAGATGGCTTCACTGCTGAATTTTACCAAATATTTAAAAGAATTAAAAATAATCCTCCTCAAACTCTTTCCAGAAAAATTAAAGGGGAAAGAGTGGTCTCAAATTCATTTTATGAGGCCAACATCACCCTGCTACCAAAGCCAGAAAGGACATTACAAGAAAATGCAACTGCATTGGAGGGAGCGATGAACCATGTGAGACTGTGGACTCTGAGCAACAAACTGAGGGGTTTGGAGGGGAGGAGGTGGGGGGTTGGGCGAGCCTGGTGGTGGGTATTGAGAAGGGCACGTATTGCATGGAGCACTGGGTGTGGTGCATGAACAATCAATCTTGTAACACTGAAAAAATAAAATAAACATATTTGGGAGAAAAAAAAAAGAAAATGCAACTGCAGGCCAATATCCCTGATAAATATAAATACTAGAAATACTAGCAAACCTAATTCAGCGGATCATTCACCATTAAAAAAAAAGCATTCATTATGATCCAGTGAGATTTATACCTAGGTATGGTTCAACATACATAGATCAATGTGATACATCACATTAATAGAATGAAAGAAAAAAATCATATGACCACCTCGAGGTCATATGAGGCAGAAAAAGCCTCTGACAAAATTTAACATCCATTCATGATAAAAACTTAACTAATTCTGTATAGAAGAAATGTATCTCAACTTAATAAAGGCCATAAATGACAAGCCCATAGCTAAAATCATACTCAATGGCAACAAGTTGAAAGCTTTTCTTCTCAGAATAGAAACAGGACAAAGATGCCCACTCTCACCACTCCTATTCAACACAGTATTGAGCATTCTAGATTTCACCAAAAACCATTAAATCGAATCAATGAATTCAGTGAAGTTACAGGATACAAAATTAACACACAAAAATCAGTAGCATTTCAGGGCGCCTGGGTGGCTCAGTTGGTTAAGTGTCTAACTCTTGATCTCAGCTCAGGTCATGATCTCAGGGTCATGAGACTGAGCCCCACATAAGGCTCCACGCCCGGTGTGGAGTCTGCTTAAGATTCTCTCTCTCCCTCTGCCCACCCCACCACTTGCATGCAGACATACTTTCTCACTAAAAAAAAAGCCAGTAGCATTTCTATGCAGTAACAAGTTATCTGAAAAAGAAATAAATAAAATGATCCTATTGACAATAGCATCAAAAACTTATGTATTGGGCACCTCAGTGGTTCAGTTGTTAAGCGTCTGCCTTTGGCTCAGGTCATGATCCCAGGGTCCTGGGATCGAGGCTCACATCATCAGGGTCCCTGCTCGGCGGGAAGCCTGCTTCTCCCTCTCCCATTCCCCCTGCTTGTGTTCCCTCTCTATGTTTCTATTAATTAATTAACTAACTAATTAATTAATATATTTTTTAAAAAGCTTAAGTATAATACTTAAGTATAAATTTAACAAAGGAAGTAAAAGTTCTCTATGCTGTAAACTGCAAGACACTGATGAAAAAAATTAAGACAAAATAAATGGAAAGAATATTGTCTTGGAACAATGCACGGATTGATAGAATACTGTTAAAATGTCCATACGAACCAAAGCCACATACAGATTCAGTATGATCCATATCAAGATTCGAATGGCATTTTTTATAGAAGTAGAAAAAAAAATTCTAAAATCCATATTTAACCATAAAGGACCCTGAATAGCCAAAGTAATCTTAGCAAAGAACAAAGTGGGAAGCATCATACTTCCTGATATCAAACTATATTATTTAAGCTTATGATCATCAAAATAGTATGGGTGGCCTAAAAACGAATACACAGACCAATGGAACAGAATCAAGAGCCCAGAAATAAAACCAAACGTATATGGTCAACTAGTATTTCACAAAGGAGCCAAGAATACTCAATGAAGAAAAGACAGTCTCTTCAATAATGGTGCTGGGAAAATTGGGACATTCATGTGTAAAATGTTGAAACTGAATGCTTACTTTAACACAACTCACAAAAAAAAACTTGAAATGAACTAAAGACTTATTAAATGTAAGACCTAAGGGGCGCCTGGGTGGCTCAGTTGGTTAAGCAACTGCCTTCGGCTCAGGTCATGATCCCGGAGTCCCGGGATCGAGTCCCATATCGGACTCCCGGCTCTGCGGGAAGTCTGCTTCTCCCTCTGACCTTCTCCCCTCTCATTCTCAGTCTCTCGCTCTCTAATAAAAAATAAAAAAAAATTAAAAAAAAATAAATGTAAGACCTAAAAACTGTAAAACTCCTAGAAGAAACCGTGGGGAAACAACTCCCTGACATGGGTCTTGGTAATGATTTCTTTGGGTATGAAACTGAAAGTAAGTGCAAGCAACAAAATTTTTAAAAAGTGAGACTATATCAAAATAAAAACTTTCTGCACAGCAAAAGAAACCATCAGCAAAATGAAAAGACAACCTATGGAATGGAAAAAATTATTTGCAAACCATATATCAGATAAGGTATTAATATCCAAAGTATATAAAGAACCTATACCACTTAATAGAACACACACACACACACACAATAACCGCCCCCCCAAATAATCCAATTAAAAGATGGGCAAAGGCCTCAAAATAGACGTTTTTTCCAAGAAGATACAAATGACCAACAGGTACATGAAAAGGTGCTCAGTGTCATTAATCATCAGGGAAATGCAAAAGAAAACCACAGTGAAATATCACCTCACACATGTTAGAAAGGCCATTATTAAGAAGAGATAACAAATGCTGGTGAGGAAATGGAGAAAAGGAAAGCCTTGTGCACTGTTGGTGGGAATGCAAACAGGTACAGTCACTGTGGAAAACAGCATGGAGTTTCTTCAAAAAGTCAAAAATAGAACTACCCTATGATCCAGCATTCCTACCTCTGGTAACGTATCTGAAGGAAATAAAAACATTATGTCAAAGAGATCTCTGCACTCCCATGTTCCTTGTAGCATTATTCACAATAGCCAAGACATGGAAACAACCTAAATGTCTACTAATACATGAATGGATAAAGAGGTTGTGGTGCACACACACACACTCCACATATGGTATATAATATATATATTACTATGTATAACATGGACTTGTACTCAACCATACAGAAGAAGGAAAGCCTGCTGTTTGCGACAACATGGATGGGACTTGAGGGCATTATGCTAAGTGAAATAAGTTAGACAGAGACAGACAGATACTGCATGATCTCGTATGTGCAATCTATTAAAAAAGAAAGTGAGAAAGAGATAAAGAAAACTAACTCATAAAGGTCAGATTTGCAGTTACCAGAGGGCGGGGCTGAGATGAGAGAGAATTGGATGAATGTGGTCAAAAGGTAAAAATGTCTAATTAAAAATAAATCAGTACTAGGATGTAATGCACAATGTGAAGACAGTTAACACTGCTGTATGATAATTTGAAAGTTGTTAAGAGAGTAAATACTAAGAGTTCTCATCACAAAGGAAAAACTTTTTTCATTCTCCTGGTTTTCATATCTGTACGAGATGATGGTTAACTAAACTTAACTGTGGTGATCATTTCACAATACATATAAGCCAAATCATTATATTGTATACTTTAAGCTTACTGTATGCCAATTATATATTAATAAAACTGGAAAAAGGAATGGCACAGAGTTATAAACATTATTAAATTTTATTAACAAAAACTTTGTACATTTTCTTTAATACATGTGGAATTTTACATCTAGGTAAAATAACAACACATTCAAAATTTACCATTTATACAAATTGTTACAGAATAACAACCAGTGGGTTAAATAAGTAAAATAAACCACACCGATTTTTTTAATTATCTACAAAAGATTTGACTTTCTTTAAAATTCCCCTGAACATATAAAAATAAATTAATTTTACTTTTCAATTAAATCTACCAATTAGAAATATTACAAATCAAAATATCAATGTTATCTTATGAATTTTTCACAATACAAAACAGATTCACAAAACCTTATTTACAGAAATGAGGTAAGAACTGTGCAATGTTTAACCAAGAGACATATTGCAGAATTAACATGTTCTTCCAGCTAAGTACACAGTGGAGGTCTAATTACAGCTGGGTCTTTTCCACTAATAATTCACACATTTAAGAACAGTTCAATGATTACATCCCCAATTGTTCAATTGATACTCTGCCATACTGTCACACCAGAAGTGTGGCTACCCAAAGTGTAAGGACTGTAAATACAAATTTTACCTGTTTCAGGAACTGTACTTGTTTTGCTTGTTTGTTTGAAATCACTGTCAGTAAATGGAAAGTTGTTTAAATTAAAAAAAAAAAATTCTAACCAAATCCACTCATTTTTCTTGTGACTCATTAGTGGATAAATACCCAGGTAATAGTTTTGCCTGAGCTATCTACAGTGGCATAGAAAGTTTTTAATAAAGGCAGAAGCATGGGGAAGGCTGCTGGTGCAACACTGACTATTCCTACGACTTACTTACAAGGACTGACGGTAGTGCAAGCTCGAGAGCCATTCCAACCCAATGCAAGTACTAACAGGCACTTGATTCAGGCCAAACCCGACCAGCAGTTTCCAGAGTGGCCCCTCTTTCTGAAAGAAATCTTTCACTTTGAATTGATCTGGTTCCCCCAGCAGCCTTAGAACTCACTTAACTCAAAATATGAGTAATTACTTTAAAATATGAGTAGGTCTTAGCACTTTATATTTTTAAAAAAAGTATTTAGCAAAAGAAAATTATCTTTAGCAGAAGCAGACATTACCATCCTAACTTGATTACCAAAATTGGCCAAATCCCATTATAAAGACATTTTTATAACAAAGTTGCCAAGTCCCAGTTGATGACCTATTAATTTGCAATACTTAACCAATAAAACTCCAATAGAAGATATTGGACAGTTCCTTAAAATTTGTCTTAAGATCTGACTCACAGAGCGAGCATACTGTAACCCAAACAAAAGACGGTATTTCGTATTCTAACTTGTACAACAAAATCAAAGTTTATAAATGGAACAAATCTTTAGTTTTGCTGTTCGTCTCTCCAATTTATAACAAAATTAGTTGTGCACCAACTATATTAAATTCCTCTTAGGTTGATAAATTCATTGCATGTAAATTATTTCATTGACAAAAGTTAGCTATTAAATTTTTTTTTTCAAAGTTCAAAAAAATCTGGGTTGAGGGATGGGGGATATATGGGAATTCCATTTCAGTGCAACAAAGCAACAAGAAAATTAATCAAAGCCTTACAAGAAAGTCCTTGTGGCAATTAATCCTTTGTTGTGCAGTTCATTTCTTGTCGCATTTCTTCATAGGTGTAGGAGGGCTGCAATGGCAGCCAGATGAAGTGCTAGAGCAGCAGGAGAGGCAATCTAGAGGTTTCTCAAGTGTCAACTTTTCTCTTGAGTGACAGGCCCAGTTTTATCACTAAGTCTCTGCAGTTAAACAAAATCAAAGGCATTAGGTAAATGAATACGTGGCCCACACTTGTGGTAATCTTCTCTTAAGTTGGAATTATAATGGAGATAAAAGGTGGTATGTAAGGTGACTTCATTTTTTTCTACAAATTGGCATGACTGCTTTTCAGCACAATAAGAACGACATGAGTTTACTGGTAAACATTAGCATTTGCTTTATATTAACTTCAGCAGTATACGAAGACAGAAGGGCCCATCTGAAGGACAGAACTCATAAAGAACAGATGTAGAAATCATCCCCCAAACTAACTTTTCCACAGAAGTAGTAACATGGTATTGGGGAAAATGAATTTTTTACGGACTAACAAAGTCATGGGTTCTGATGCCACATGTGCTATTTGTCCCTTAAGCTTTAACCTCTTTGAGTTTCCTTTTACTAATCTATAAAGAAATTTTAAAGTCCCTCAAGGCTGAAATCACATATACTACTGTTATCTAACAAAGATGGCTGGCACATAGTGGAGTACTCATAAATATTACTTCCCAGCCTTGCTTTTCTCCCATTAGGTACTTAATACTGCTTATTTTTTTCTTATTTATTATTGTAGTTTTCCATTAAAAAACACATTCCCTCCTATATCACCCAGGGAAAGGTAACTTGTAAATACAGGCATACCTCATTTTATTGTGCATCACTTTATTGAATTTTCCCCCAAACTGAAGGTTGGTGGCAACCTTGTATCAAGCAAATCTATTTGTACTATGTTCCCAACAGCATTTGATCAATCTGTATCTCTATGTAACATGTTAGTCATTCTTATAATATTTCAAACTCTTTCATTATTATATTTGTTACAGGGATCTGTGATCAGTGATTAGAACTCTGAAAGCTCAGGTGATGGTCAGCATTTTTTTTAGCACTAAAAAGCATTTTTAAATTAAGGTATGTGCTTTGTTTTCTTAGTCATAATGCTATCGCACATTCGACAGACTACATACAGTATAATGTAAACATAATTTTTATATGCACTGGGAAACAAAAACATTCATCTGACTCACTTTATTACAGTATTTGCTTTATTACAGTACTGTGGACCTGAATCCGCACCATCTCCAAGGTATACCTGTAGTTTGCTTTTTAATGCAAGAAAAAACAGTATAAAAAGTCCCTTAAAGTAATACAGATTCACGGAAATTTCCCACGTCTGTAAAACCCTGGAGAGGTGACTAGGTTTATGATAGTGACTGTAGCACTCACAATCAGAGACAGGGGGGCAAACAAAGGCATTGAAGAGTTGATGAAAACCAATTAATCCTGCATTTTGAACCAACTCTTGCCACTCAGTACAAACTCAAGTTTCTGAAGACTTAACAGCACAGTAAACAGCAAGCTTTCAAAGTAATGGGAAATCGCAAACATTGTGACTTTTCACACTGTGATTTGCCAAGTCTCCCACCTCATTCTTTCCCTTCTTCCTTTTCCTGACGTCCAGTCTCCATTCTATATCCCAATATCCTTCCTCTAACAGGGTTCTGCCCTGAACTTGAATTTAGGGAAAACACTTATACTCCAGTAAAGTAGACCTAATTGAAGGGGAGAATTAATAGAAAGAAACAGCCTTAAAATGAGCACTACTGTATATACAGTACACTGTTCCTGCCTCCATTTTTAATTTATTTTAACTGGTACATTGAAAGGATGAGAGGTTATCACTTAAATGAAATTAATAACTTAAATTCCATTACAAATATAATTATGATTTACTTTCTTTTTAAAATTAATTTGGCAGAGTCACTGGAGTGCCCTAAAATTTATATATTAATTGTATTATAAATATAATTCAGTTTTACAAAGTACTTTAAAGCAACATAATAAAAATATTCCAAAATTATCTAGACTGGTTCTATAACTACACAAGTTAATGGAACAAAAGTTCATCAAAAAGCACCAACTATTATCTTTTGAATGGACTGTCCCATACCACTTACTATAACTAAAATATATTTTCATTTCCAATTTGGTGAATTATAAAATGTCCTTCAAAAACCATATGAAAAAATTTAAACAAATGTACTTTGGCAGTTGTATAAATTGGCTTGGGTCCTTCATGTTTATAATATCCAGCTGCTGAAGCAACTGGTTTTAAGAAGAAATTATCAGGGGAATAATATACTTTTTTTAAATAAGAGAGAAAAGCTAACAAGTCATCTCTGATTCGTTAGTAAAATTCTTTCTATGATTTCACTGGGTAAGATGAAGCAGAGACACTTACTGTTACTTTCTGACTGGCGCTATCGCTGTGGATGGTGAGAAACGGGTTGGTGGTGGCTGGGTGGAGGGGCGGCGCCTGGGCCCCCGCCAGCAGGTTGTTGATGGGGATCTGCGTGGGCCCGGGGATCTGCAGCTGCTGCAGTTCTGGCGGGTGGTGCTGCTGCTGGTGGTGCTGCTGCATCAACTGGTACAGAAGGGCCTGATGCTGCTCCTGGGGTCAAGAACACGCGGGAGAAGATGAGCTCCCGGGCCCAGAATTCAGCAGTCAGTAAAGCCTGACTTTTCTATTTTCTTCTTTACTTTAATAGGAGATACTTAAATTTAAGCCACATTTATACTGCTAAGAAAGAAAACGGTATCTTATCTGTAAAAATATACTGTACTGGGTAATAGCCATTTATTATAAAATGTCAGTATCACTAGTGAATGGCTTCTTTTCAAAACAGGGCAAACAAATACAGGAGACCTCTATTCAAATTAGGTTATCCATGATGATTAAGGGCAACGGCAACTTAGAAGTCTTAAGTTATCTCGATCTGACTTTAGAATGTGGGCCATTCTCATTCCCAATTCTGGGAACATAAAAGTAACTTTTAAAGTCTTTATTCATGCCGACAAAGAGTGCGTCCTTGCTGTAGTTATGAGACTATTCTTTGCAGCAAGTATGTATTTGATTTCTTGAGTGTTTACTATGTGTCAGGCACTGTTCTGAGATATATCAGTGGAGGGAAAAAAATCTCTGCCCTTCTGTGGCTCAGCCTGAGGGGGAGAGAGAGACCAACAAAATATTAGGATATGATTATTGGTAAGGATCAGAGTAAACAGGAATGTGTGGGAGACAGTATTGGGGGAGGGAAATCTCAAATAAATAGGTCAGGGTGGTTCTCAATTGGACAAAGACTTGGAGGCAAGGAGGGAATTCACTATGTGGATATGGGGAAAGGGAGCGGATCTATAGGAAGAAGGAATAGCCAGTGCTAAGGAGCTATGAGGAAGCATATCCTTAATGTGATCGAGGACTAGCAAGGAGACCAGGGGCAGGCTGGGGACAACTGAACAAGTGGGAGACACGGGGAGAATGCGGACATCATGGTGGTGGGCCATGAACACTCTGGCTTTTACTCAAAGTGATACAGAAAAGCAGGGGAAGGTTTTAAGCCAAGGTGTGACACAATCTGACTCAGGACTTGATTGTTCAATGGGAGGCGTCACACGAGAGTGAAGTATGACTGCAAGGTTTGGGGCTTGAGCAACTACAAATCAGTGCTCCTTTTGGCTGAGGTAGGCAAAACTGTGTGGAGGTCTATGACAGATTAGCAGTTCAGTTTTGGACATATTATGCTTGAAATTCAAAACACCCAAGTGGAGATATCAAGAAAGCAGTTTAGTTTGAAATTCCAGAAAGGGGCCTGGGCTGAAGATATAACATCCGCACATATTTAAAACTGGATTGGAGAATGGCATTTGAAGCTCTATGACCGAAGGAGATCACTGAAATTCTAGGTTACTCTGAAAGTGAGAGGCTGAGGTGAAGAGAGGAATGAATGGTTAGGCAGGAATAACACTGCGGTTATGTAGGCTCCGGAAAGCTAAGGGAAGAAGGTGTTTCAAGGAGGAGAGAGTGATCGACTCTGTCAAATGTTGTTGCCAGATTAAGGAAGAAGAACGACAACTGTCCACTGACTGGACTTAGCAGTATGAAGGTCATCTGGGAGGAGACAGCAAGCAGAAAAACGGCAGCAGTTGGTAGGGGGGAGGAGGGTCAAGCAAGAGTTCTTCTTAGGATGGGAGAAGTCAGGATGCCTCAGAAGAAAATGTGCCACTCATAAACAAACAGACGTCACCCCACAATCTTGGCTGACAAAGGAAAGATATAATTTATTTTTTTAAAGATTTTTTAATTAATTTATTTATTTATTAGGAAAGAGAGAGAGAGAGAGAGAGAGAGAGAGAATGAGAAGGGAGAAGGTCAGAGTGAGAAGTGGACTCCCCATGGAGTTGGGAGCCCGATGCGGGACTCGATCCTGAGACTCTGGGATCATGACCTGAGCCAAAGGCAGTTGCTCAACCAACTGAGCCACCCAGGTGCCCGGAAAAGATAGACTTTAAATCACTTCAGTTCTTGTGATCTCTGAGCAACAGTGTGTGTGCTAAAATCTCCTTAATGAACCATGTTCTAGAAATGAGTCATCTATATGTACTATTACTAATAATAATCTTGATTAAGAGGAAGGACCCCAAATAAACTGTATTTTAGTATTTCGTATTAAGATGAGAGATAAGAAAACAAGATCACATTTTAGTGCAAGCATTAAAGAATTTATATAAAATCTATCCTTATAGCACTGTAAGAACAGTAACAGTGAAAATGATGATCCACAATCAAAACAAGTATTTTCAATATATTTTTGACTAAAGCCAAAAAAAATGGGTGGAAATATTTTACTTATTTATAAAGATTGTTTTAAGTTTTATTTTTTAAAAAGATTTATTTGAGAGAGAGCAAGGAAAAGACCTACAGAGAGAGTGAGAGAGAGAGCACGAGCAGGGAGAAGGGGTATGGGCGGGGGGGGGGGGGGACGCAGGCTCCCCACTGAGCAGAGAGCCCAATGCAGGACTTGATCCCAAGACCCCAGGATCATGACCTGAGCCAAAGGCAGATACTTAACTAACTGAGCCTCCCAGGCACCCTAAAAATTTTATTAAGTAATCTCTATACCCAACATGGGGCTTCACCTCACAACCCCAAGATCAGGAGTTACACACTCCACCAACTAAGCCAGCCAGGCACCCCGAGTAGATACTTAGAAAGAAATTACAAACAAAGGCTGAAATTCTGAGCTAATTAAATACTGCATTCTCCAAGCTGTCTAACTCAATGAAGTATGCTAGGGAAATGGAGCTGGAGATAGCTACACAAATACATCAGCCCGTCTGGCTTTAAGTTTATGACTGCACAAGGCCAGCCAGAATGTCTCTGCATGTGAGCCACACACTTTCAATATATATATATTTTTAAGATTTTATTTTTAAGTAAATCTCTACACCCAACATGGGGCTTAAACTTAACAACCCCAAGAAGTGCATGCTCTACCAAATGAGCCAGCCAGGTGCCCCTCCCCGCACCCCCCCACACACTAGTCAATTCTTCCTCTCTCCTCCAAGATACCTAATTCCATATTTGGTTCTCTCCTCTGACCACCAGAATCCTATTTCCCTCAGCTGATGCTTTTAATTCTTTTTTTTTTTTTTTTAAGATTTTATTTATTATTTGAGAGAGAGCACAAGCAGGGGGAGGGACAGGAGAGGGAAAAGCAGACTCCTGACTGAGCAGAAATAGGGGCCTCGATCCCAGGACCTGAGATCATAACCTGAGCCAAAGGTAGACAATTAACCGACTGAGCCACCCAGGAGCCCCTGATACCTTTAATTCTAATTTTGAAAATTAAAAACATTAAAAGTGGGTTTCCTCAACCTCCTGTCATAAAAACCCTCCAACAGCTGCTCCGCGTGCCCTCCTCACACAGTGGAGTGCTGCCCTCCACTCCCCTCCCTTTCCGTCTCCTGTGAAGAACTCTGCTACTCTGTTATCCTTCCTCTCGCCTGTTCCCACCAACAGGTACATATGCTGTCATATTCAAAATGAATAGAAACTCCCCCTTAGACCATGTCTTTCTTCCACTAGCTTCTCATTTCTCTGCTTTTTTAGAGTCAAGTGGCTAGAGCTGCCAATACTCCCATCTTCACTTCTCCTCCTGCCATTTTCTTTGGAACCATTTGAGGAGGTTTTTACTTCTCACCACAATTGTCAAAACCTCCAGACAGCCAAATCCA
The DNA here is from genome assembly GCA_028533885.1 of Nasua narica. NCBI lineage: Eukaryota > Metazoa > Chordata > Mammalia > Carnivora > Procyonidae > Nasua > Nasua narica. The sequence goes on from CM052807.1 coordinate 14,753,794, forward strand.
ACGGTCAATTTACTTGTCCTCCCAGAAGTATTTTTACACAGCTGAGTCCTTTCTTTGCTGATACATTTTCTTCCCGTGGACCCAAGGACACCACTTCTCACTTCTCCTCTTAACTCACTGGTCACTTTTCCCCCACATCCTTTACTAGATTATGCTCCTCTTCCAGGACATCCAGGGCTCAGTCCTCAGATATCAGTCCTCATTCCCTACTGATCTCATAAAATCTTATAAATCTAAGTATCATACATGCAGCAATGACCCCAAATTTATATTTCCAACCGCGTCCTTTCCCTGGACTCCAGACTCACACAACTGTCCAGTCCTCATCCCACTTGAACACCTAAATAGACATCTCCAACTTATCATGTCTGTAACAGGACTTCTGCTTTCTCTCCCAAACTAGCTGTTCCTCCCAGTCTTCCAAATCTCAGTAAAACACAGCATCCCACTGTTTAGAACTCTTCTTTACGTGAATGTCTGACGAGTCTTGTTGGTTCTATCTTCAAAATACACAATCTCAGATGGTTTTCCCCCACATTTATCCTGCTATTTAAGAAACCACATTTTCTACCTTAAGTACTCCAAGTACTCCCTGTTTCTCCTTTTGTTACTATTTCCCCTCCCAACATATACAATTTCCCATACAACAGCTAATCAATCTAATCTTTAAAAAATGGAAATTGTTATGTCACTATTCCGTTCAAATCTTCCAAGTAATTCTTTAAAATAATCCTGAAAGAAAAAGTGAGGATATATGAAACAAGATTTTTAAAGTTGAGATAATTATTAAAACTAATATACTATATACTATTTTGATACATTTGAAAGTTTCCACAATAGAAAAATTAAAAAAAAATCACTAATGGCCTGACAGCATACTCAAAATCTAAATTTCCTGCCACAGACAGCCAAACAATCCCCCGGGGACTTTCTCTCCTCTGCACCAGTCTCTCTCTTATTCTGCAGTCATGCCAGCCTTCTTTCTAGTCCTCAAAACATAAACACATGTGGTCTTTTCCAATGCTGCTCTTCCATTCCCCCGAGTCAAAAATCCATGTTCCTTCAACTTTTACTCAGGTCTGTGCTCAAAAGTCACCTACTCAAAGAGGCAAGACTCTGCTATCTATAATTTGGCCCCCAGCCCACTGTCCTGTACCCCTTTACCCTCTCATTTTTCTTCTCAGTGCCTATCACCACCAAAAACCATACATTTGCTTATTGTCCACTTCCACTGTTGGAATGAAACCCCACGAAAATACAGTCTTATTCATCATCACATTACCAGAGTCTACAAGAGTACCACGGTACATGTTCTAATACTTGTAAATGAACGAATATAATGTCACTACAGGTATCGTGAACTATACCAAATGGCAAGACAAACTATTTTAGGGGTTATGCATCCCATAATGCTATTTCACAAAGTGGGTAAGTCTATACCCATGCTAAATGTCTACTACAGCTTAGAACACGTGCTCCTAATGAAAATCAAATATTATCAAAAGGAAGAACTTACTGGCGTGAGCTGCTGAGAATTTAACAACTGCTGAAATTGCTGTTGGTGAAGAAATATTTGTCTTTGCTGGTCAGAAAGTAATCCTAGTCCTGAGGCACTGAAAAACGATTAAAATTCTTACTTTCTACTATATATCGTTAATGTTTTTTAAAATGTAAAATGAAAGACAACTTTTCAATTTGGTGTTTAATGAGTTAACAAGTCAAATCTTTAAATATAACACTTTCTGATAACAATCACATACAAATTTCTTTTTTCTCTCTCTGTGTGTATATAGGTAAATAAGAATTCACATTGTCAAGAAATGTTTTGTTTTCCTTTTTATTATAAACCAGGAAGGCACTCAGTACTTTATGGAATAGAAATTTAAATGTGTTTATAACACACACATAATAATTTCTAATAACTCAAGGATAATTTAACCCACGCTAAATAACACATATGTAAAGCAAAGAAAAATCCCAACTACTAATTGACTTGACCTAACCTTTTTTAATGGTCCCAATGGAGAGTAAAATTAAACACCAAAGAAAAGGGAGCCAGAAAAATAGTTTACTAGTATCCATTGCATATCCATTTAAACAATTTATTCCTCAAATGTATGTCCAATAACAACATGGCTTTAGTCTCCTTATTTTGAACAGTCAAATGAAACTCCAGTACCATGAAACAGTTTCACTCACAGGAAATTCAAGATAATTTGATATAGGCCTTTATCCTATATAAAAATCTTTAATTATAAAATTAGCAGAATTGCATAGCTGAATTTTAAGAAATCAATATTCATTCATATGTGGTCCTTATTACAATAGTCTTTCTCTTCCAAATGTAGGATACATGAAGACAATATACAAGGGGAGGTAACAGATCAAGAATGAAATTTTTAGCACAGAATACATTTAATGCTTTATTTATGACTAAAAGTGATTTAATTGTTTTAATCTGAATTACTTAAATTTCAAACATAAATGGCTCTCAGAATAATACACTTAATCTAGAAGTTTGCTAGATTTTCATTTCTTGTTGATTACATCTACAAGAAGCACATTAAAAATCCCAATCTGGACAATACGGGAACTCTGTGCCACTAAAGAACCCAAAATAGATTTAAGTGAGTTTCTTACCTGTTCGTCAGTGTAGCTGGCATTGGATGTGTTGCATTAGGTGGTACAGTTGTATGGGTGAGGGGGGTAGGGTTCTGGGATATTGTGACAGGGGTCTGAATAACCCCATTTAAAGCTCCTACAATGCCATTAATTGCCAGTTGGTTACCTGGCAAAGCTCCAATTATTCCACCCACTGCAGGCACTGCAGGAATGGTGGATGTTACAGTCTGCATGCCACTAGCCAGTGCCCCCACCGTCACACCATTGACCTGCTGCACTCCACTAACACCCGAGCCCTGCTGAGCTGGACTCTGCCCAGCAGGAGGGGGAGTAGAAAGAGCAGAAGAGCTGCTGGTGCTTTGTCCACTGGAGGTTAAGTCCTAATGTAGGAAAGAACAGAAGCTTAAGTTAGAACACAGCAAAACTGTTTAAAGTCATCTTACACCACTGAATGTGGTGTTCTACTGTTTGTAAGAAAAATACAGAAATGAAACTAACCACAGCAAAATTACCTGATTTAATACAGGAAGAGAATTATCAGGTAAAAAGCTGTTTCCTAGATGAGGGCTCTTACTGCTGTTCAAGGAATCAGTGGTAGGAGCTAGAATAATAAAAAACAAAAAGAAACCTATTTACCCTGTTAAATTACATTTTGTATAAGATTAAAGGCTTATGTAAAAGCCTATCCTGAAGCCCACATTAAAAACACTTAAATATTAAGTCTTGCTATGCCTAATACCAGTTTAAAAGGAAAAATCTATAACTCTACTGAATACTATGGCTTTAAATCAATAAAGAGATCATTACACATTTAAATAACTATTATAGTTAAATTATGTACTAAAGAAGTTAGAGCAAATTCAAATTGATCCCTTGGCAGATTCTTATTCACTTCTTATGAGAAAGATCCTGAAAGTCTATCCTACTTTCCTTAGATATGCAATAAATACTTTCATACTTACCATTCTGTGCTGAAAATGCATGCATTTGATGAGACGGACTAGGATTTGTTGTTATTGTTGGAAAAGGCACTGAGAGCTGTGCATTCAATAACTGAAGACGCTCCTTTTTGGCTGTCAAGTTTTTAATCTGTTCTTCCAATCTCCGATTTTCAACTTGAAGTTGGTGTAATGACTTCAGCATTCCCAAAACTAGCAAACATTTGCATGGTTTTAATAAAGACAAGTTCACACACAGGACTAAATATTTTACAGACCTAAGTATCAGTAACTTTAAATATAAGTTAATATAGGAAAGAAGTAATGTTGTAAAGCATTTTCAAATTACTAGGTTTTATTTCTAAATTTATACGTATAAATATACCACAATAAAGTATGCGTGTCTATATAAGCATAAAGGGATACTGGTTCTAGATGGACCTTCTGGAAACTTTGTTGACACATATCAAAAAAACCCATCCATCTGGTCTATGCAGTTTTCATTCTCAAAGAAAAATGATGACATTTTATTTTCACCAAAATAAAAACCTAATTAAAAATTCAAAGTGCCTGCCATCAGTTCTCATTAAAATCGTATTTAAAATGGGAAAGAGTCACACCAATATCCTTCCCCACATTAAAGAGTTTTTGTGTGCTGCCTGGTCAAGCTAGGGGCGCCTCCAGAGCGGGGCCAGAGGCCGCCGCCTCCAGAGCGGGGCGAGAGGCCGCCCAGCCCCGCCAGCCTCGCCGCCCCGGCGTGCGGATCCGCACATCGCCCAGCAGGGAGCAGTGTGCGCGCACCACAGCCCCCACTCCGGGCTCCCGGAGAAGCGCTGATCTTCTGGAACCAGGCAGTTTCGGTCCTGCCTCATCGCCTCAAATAGAGTTTCAATTCCTTCCACAACTCGGGACTTCTCCAATGACAACACTGAGTAGTTCTGCCAGGGTGATGGACACTTTAAAAGTTCTACGTACACATATTCAAAAGTTGTATTTGTTTAACATGCCTTCAGGGCATTCAAAAGACACAAGTGAGGTGGTAGAGACATACATGGTCATTTCCCAAGGATTTAACTTTTATCCCCTCCTCTTCAAGATGCTACACAGAAACCCTCAGTATACCCAAATGAGATGCAATAAGACTAAGCTAAACCTGTCCTCCAGCTATCATGTTTAAAGGATTATCCCGGCATGAATTTCCTCACAATTAGCATTTTTCAGCAAGGCACCATTCATAAAACAAAACAAAAATACACAAAAAACCCCTAAAATACCAATTTACAGCACTTGTCTACTAACGATAAGCAAAATGTTTTGTTTTGATACAATAAAGCAATAAAAACCTATATCCCGAAATGATAAAAACTACCTATTTTTCCCCCCAAAACATATATCCTTTAACATGAGGCCACCTCCCCAGCTCACCGCCACTTAGAGTAACTTTGCTTTTTTTGGCATTTTCAACCACGATCCTAATACTTAACACTGAAAAATACTAAATATATATATAATACATATATTACATAATTTAATAATACAAAATATATATAAATTTAGCAATTCCAAATTTAAAAATTAAGAAAATGGTTGGCATGCCTGACTATATGCTTTTTTATTTTTACTTTATCAAAATTATTTCTAGGTGAGGGGAGAAGGAGCAGAGGGAGAGGGAGAGAGAATCTCAAGCAAACTCACCACTGAGAGAAGAGTCTGAAGAAGGGCTCCACCTCACAACCCTGAGATCACGACCTGAGCTGAAACCGAGTGGGACACTCAACCAAGTGAGCCACCCAGGTGCACCTGACTAAATGCTTTTTTTAAAATGAATTCTCCAAAGGTAAGCCAAGTTTTCTTCAAACAATTAAGTGAAGAGAAGATATGACTCACGGATTTTAGTGAAATTTAAAAATTGGTGAGAATAGGGGCAGGCGCCTGGGTGGCTCAGCTGTCAGGCATCTGCCTTTGGCTCAGGTCATGATCTCGGGGTCCTGGGATGGAGCCCCACATCGGGCTCCCTATTCAGCAGGAGGCCTGCTTCTTCCTCTCCCTCTCTCCCTCCCCGTTTGTGTTCCCTCTCTCACTGTCTCTCTCTGTCAAATAAATAAATAAAATCTTTTTTAAAAAGTTTAAAATTTGGTAAGAACAAAGTACCAATATTAAAATAATTCAAAACAGTAACAATAACCACTGAACTGTTAAGTGCTTACTGTGAGCTAGGCAATGTTCTTCACAGTTTTTACGCCATTTAATACTCAAAACAACACTATGATATAGGTACCTTATTATTCCCACTCTGCACATTAAGAAACTTGCCCAAGATCCTAGCGTTAATAACAGGTAAAGATAAGATTCAAGTCCAGCGGTAAAACTGTAGAATCTGTTCTATTAAAACACTATAGTACACTTTCTTGCCATATTATATAAAACATATTTCATAATTCCACCGTTATTGATGAAATGTGACTGCTGCATCTATCCATCTGTCTGTCCATCCATCTTTTAAAGACATGAAAAGAATACTTACTGTCACTAGGAGTACCCTGTTCTAATAAAAACTGCTGTCCTTCACTCCACTGCCTCTCCAAAAGCTGTTCTATGCTGGCTGCTACTGGAGGCAGATTTTCCAAACTGCTGTTGACTGGTTGATCATAGCGAATTTGTAAGCTGCTTACAGGAGATCTGTTGAAAATATTAATTCTCAGGTTAAACAGAAAGAGAGTATATTCACATTTCTCACCTTATGCTGACCCTATCCCTGTAAAAAGTCTTCTAAACTCCAGGCTGCCTATGCAGAAGAATGATAAAATCATAATCTACCCTAAAATTGAGTAATTGCCATTCTTCCTCCCCAAATTACAAAATCAGGGGAATAGCTGGCTATACTCAGTAATTAAAAACCACTAGAAAATATAAACACATCCCTTGATAATCTCTGAAATAGGCTGTAAATAGCTTTACAGCTATTTTGAAAGATTTAGAAAACTTGAAAATAAGTAGCCAGAAGAGAGAAGTTCCACCATTCTGCTTTAATACACAAAATATCAGAGTAACACTGTACAATTATAATAACGTAGAAGGCATTTTATTTTACAACCAACAGAATCTCAAATATTAGTAAAAAGAAATTTTTAATAATTTTGAAGGAGACTTTTGTTATAAAGTCAAAAATACAGATTTTCTAGTATTGACAGGATTAAGGAGCATTAGTAAGACCAAAGTAATTTTTATTTGAACCCTCTATACAAATTTTTCTAAAATGCCTTGAATTTGTACTTCGAGTGATAATAACTTAATCAAGTCTTCCAAAACAAGTATTACTTATATTAAGATGAACGTGTAATGTTCTCTCATCCATTTTTTTGTTTTAAAAATTTGTAAACATGGCCATTTCTGCTCTCCACACTAACACAATACATTAGTAAAGGGCTTTAGGCTTTCCAACGTGTTTCCACATAATTATCTCATATGATCTTCATAAAGACCTCATGAGAAGTCAAAATCTGGCTTATTGGTTCCATTTCTATATGAAGAATCAGGATGGAGTTCTAGTGACTTGTGCAAAGACATGCTGCTGGTAAAGGGCAGAGCTGGGCTCAGCTTGGGTCCTCTAGTGTTCTGCCACTGCCTCAATGTGCTTGTCTACCAAATCTCCTTCAACAACAAGTTAAACAAATGAGGTATTTTTATTCCTCACATAAACAACACGTGCTCCATACAGTTGACTGTCCTTCTCCAAGTTGCACATGATGCCCAGGATAATTTAGGTTATTACCCTTCAGGCTGATTTTTAAAGGGTAATATAAAGTTGGAAATGTACACTAAAAATAATTTGGTAAAATTTATTGTTTTAAATGTTTTATCCATTTAGCTAATGAAAAACTAAGAACTATGCTAAGCAAAATAGCACTGAGGCATCTTGCAAAATTTCTGGGTAGCTTCTACGATATTTTAAGTTTAAGAGGGAACATAGAAATGCTTCCTCTACTAAACATGATCAAAAGCCCGTAAGTTTTCTTCTTTGAAAAGAAGAATAAAATAGTACAGATATAATAATCACAGCATAAAATTATAGATTAGACAGTTGATGTTAATCAGTGTGTATTTCAGATTCCTAGTTGGAAAAGAATATTTCATTTCCTCCAGAGTTCATTTAGGAAAATACTACTACTTTTAGGTCACCCACGAATTTTATAGGAAAAGACACTACTGGATGTACCACTAGAAAATAGCAAAATTAGAGGTTACTGAACTAATCTAGTGATAAAGATGTTCCTTCAGACATTACCAATATATGAGCAATATAACAACAGATATTCACGGTATCCTTGCATAAAAATATTAATTTTTTAATAGAATTTTTAAGTTCCCACAGTTGAGAAATGTTTATTTCCCATAGTGAAAAAAAGACTCCAGAATGGGCTTCTACCTCCTTCTGTTCTCCATTTTCACCCTAACCACACTTGAGGCTGAGTTTACAAAATTAGAGAGCAGAGAGAAAACAAACTGGAAGAAGGTATAGAAGTTGAAAGTAGAATACAATTAATAAAAAGAGAGCCACCCCCTAAAGTTCCATTGTTTTCTATAAATCGATACAATTATTCCCTTCTGCCATACTCCCCATTGAGAACAGAAGATATGGGGCACTTAGACTGTGCTCAGAGAAATTCAACCCTTTCTGTAGAACTCTGGTAACAGAATAACCTTCCATACATTCCATACATTAGTAAGGTACCTAAATTCTATCATATAGTATTTACATGTAATAATTTGTTATAGTTAGATTCAAACAATTGTAGGAACTAGAGAGATTTTTTTTTTCAAAAGTTTATTATTTTCTTAGTAATATCTACACCTAATGTGGGACTTGAACTTATAACCCCAACATCAAGAGTTGAATGTTTTGGGCGCCTGGGTGGCTCAGTGGGTTAAAGCCTCTGCCTTCAGCTCAGGTCATGATCTCAGGGTCCTGGGATCGAGCCCCGCATCAGGCTCCCTGCTCAGCGGGGAGCCTGCTTCCCCCTCTCTCTTTCTGCCTGCCTCTCTGCCTACTTGCGATCTCCCTCTCTGTCAAATAAATAAATAATATCTTTAAAAAAAAAAAGAGTTGAATGTTCTTCTGACTGAGCCAACCAGGTGTCCCAAGAACAGAGGGATTTTAGAAACGAGCCCCAAGAATTAGGAACTAGAGATGAAAGGGTTAAGTGCATTGCCCACAACAGAGCTAAAACTGGAACGCAGAGTTGAAAGCCTTGAGGGTTGTAGCTTGAAGAGTTTTAAAGACTATTTCATAACCAAAAAGAATTAGCCAAATTAATATACTTAATAGTACCACCAGCTAAGTATACAAATGATAAAAACAAGAGAGTTGAAACTCATTGGAAATCTAATTTTTCTTAAAAGCTTAGAAATCTAGTCATGTGTTTAATATTCAAATTAATTTAGAATCATTTTTCTTGACAGTCCAGACATGCTTCTTATCTACAGAATGCTTTTACAGCCTCACAAATGTATGCTCTGATAGGAGATAAAGAAGTTTCCAAATCTCAGAATGTTTCCTTTGCCTATACTCGGCAGAGTAAATAATGCTTACCGTGGTGAGAGACTTCCTCGGGGTGAGCTTCCTCTGCCAACAAGGCTGCGGCTATTGTCTCCAAGATCTTGATCTGTAGTGTAAATATTTCATAGCTGATAAAGTGACTCTCACTAGATAAGAGGTTTTAAGCTCTTGCCCTGATTTTTCCTAAAACATACATAAAACCTTTACCACTATCTTTGCAGTTACTATGAAAGTAGAAGATCTAGTATGTTGCTAGTTCAGAATTGCTGAACTGTGGCATGTAAGGCGTTGTCCCTACACGTTTTTGTGGGTGTAGAAGGCCATGGATTATGTTCCGTTCTTTCATTCCTTTCAATTTTACAGCACAGAAGCGTGGTTTGCATTTGCAGTACCCTCCCCTCAGCCACTTTTAATTTCTACGGTTAAAGTAATGAATCACAGCTGTGGACAGCTAATCTGTATGCTTATCACAGCAAATCCTTATGCTTTGTATTTTTTAACACTTTGCATCCCAAGACAAGTCATAAAATGCATAATGTATTACATAGAGCCACACACCGTAACTAAAATTACATGTTATATGGAACCTCACACCAAGAATAAAATTAAACACTAAAAATTTAAGTTGATAAAAACAAGTAGGAATATTCTGTACTTAGAAAGGAAAACACTAACTTCTTCAAAATAATTCTTAGTTAACACCAAATATCTCTGCTTGAAAAGTAACTTGTATTTCTCCTACAATCAGTTCCTTCTAAAATCACCCTATCTGGCCTCTTTCAAGGTTGTCCTCCCCGTATTCTGAGTCAGGTAACCTCTGACCCTTAAAGGGTAAAGACATGACTGATCCATTCTTGGTGAACTGCTAAACCCATTCCCTTCCCCCAAACAGGCATGACTACTTGGACATGTCAACAAATCCTTAAGGATGGAATGAAACAAAGCAAATCCAGTGGCTCATTAAAACAGTACAAGAGGCAAATGCTACAAAATGTCAACTGGTAAAAATTCACAGGATTACTAAACA
>CM052807.1:14764037-14774282 GCA_028533885.1 Nasua narica
GGGGGGGGGGGGGGGGGGGGGGGGGGGGGGGGGGGGGGGGGGGGAAGTGGCACAATCCTATATTAACCACACCTTTAGACTTTTCAAATAAAATGAGCCAATGGTGGGGATGGGGGGGATTACATTGGGGGAGAATTTAGAAATTCTTGAAGACCTACCTGTTTGATTGTTTTCAGACTGAACTATAAGAGCTGCCATTGACGAACTTGGATTTATTCTACTGCTATACATATGAGATGGTGGCTGACTAAGAGAAGATCCAGACAGGGTATTTGCCTAAATGAAAAGAATTACAAAGATAAATGAATTATATTTGAAAATATCTTCATATTTTTCCTCTAACAGACCTAGTAACTATTTTTTCCAGCCTAAGAATATAAGCAGAAATTCCTGACTTTCTGAAGAGTAAATTTCATTCTTTCTTGTTTTATCACTCCAACATTTCAATTTTTGAAAAGTTACATAATTCCAAATTAAAAAAATAAAGACTGGCACAAGGTTATTCTTGCTTTAATTCCAAAGTATCTAGTCACTAACAAAAACCAATCGCATGGTAACCATGTGAACATATGACTAATTATTTAATCTTATTAAGCCATTTACAAAATAAGGGCAGGTAGACAACAGATGTCTAACAAATGCTTCAATCTCTTACATCACAAGCTGGCGAAGGAGGTCAAAAGGTCCAATTTCTACTTTTAGTATTTTAACTACACAGAGCTATATTTCCATTGCTTAACTCTGTCATTAGTAAAACCTGCACACTATTCTGTTACTTCCTATTTTGATAGACTTGGAAGCCTGCTGCCTTTTCTGTTTTGTTTTGTTTTTATTTTAAAAGAAAGCAAACAGGCATCACAAGTATGTCTTCCATACAATGCAGAGCTCAACGAATCACAGCTTTGCCCTGACCCCATATAAGGCACTGTCTTTTTGGCAGGAAGCCAGCTCCACTAACTGGAGAGCTGGTCCAAAGTTTGTAATTCATTCATGTTGCTAACCACAATTCTGAAGGCCTCTACTGGGACTTGTGCCAAACAAGCGAAAACGAACCCTTAAACAGATGAAGCTAAGGAGGCTGGCCAAAGTCTTGCGTAATCCAATGTAATAAAAATGCCTTCTTTGATGTGAATACTTTCTCCCACTTTCTAAGAATATTATAACCTTAAAATGTGGCATTTTGGGAGCAAATCTCTTGTATGCAAAACACTGTTACTCAAAGGAAGTTATTACTAGCCTGAAATACTTTTCAGATTTAACAGAACTACAAATTTTTAAAGTAGACTTCGTATTCTTTTTCATTAATGAAATCAAACTTAAGTTTTATAAAAACAAAATCACTGTACAGTTATTTCAGAACAGAATTGTGGAAAATAATTTCAAAGGACTGAAGCACTTCTAATATAAAGAAGCTAAATAACAGCAAAACAAAAGACGGGGGACACTCGAACCTGAACAACTGCACAAAGGAGGCCAAGACAACACAGTGGCTCTACTGAGCAAAATATTACAGAAAATAAACAGTGTTTCTGGAAAGACTCAGACCCTGACATTATATATGGCCTCTAGCCAACTTAATGGACATGAAAATTGGACTTTACAATTCACAGAAAGAGTCTGTGATACAGAATCCTGTCCTTGTTTTCCATTGTTTCACAGGGTATATTTTCTAGCTCATTTTTTCATGTCTAAGTTTAATTGGTCAATTTTCGGTTTCATTTTCCTCTTATTAAAGATGGTGTAGAAAGTCAATAAGTTTAAAAAAAAAAGTCAATAAGTTTGTACTATAAAGTCTTGTTTAACAATCACTTAGCCCTCAGTAAAAGATAAGGCATAATTTTAACCTCAAGATCATACTAGACATTTACATGTACTTAGTAGTATAGCATACTAAATATACAATTCATAAATGGAAATATACTTCAGATTTTTTTCTACATCTCCAGAAGTCCACTACCTGGAAATCTCAGCTACTCATAAAATAACTTGGGGTAAGGAAAATCACCAAACAGACAAACAGAAAGACCAGATGTTACGGGTCCCATGTGTAAACATCTCAGGTACTATATACTCAAAAATATCCTTTGCAGGGCACGCCTGGGTGGCTCAGTTGGTTAAGCAACTGCCTTCAGCTCAGGTCATGATCCCAGAGTCCTGGGATCGAGTCCCACATCAGGCTCCCAGCTCCACGGGGAGTCTGCTTCTCCCTCTCACCTTCTCCCCTCTCATGCTCTCTCTCACTGTCTCTATCTCAAATAAATAAATAAAATCTTAAAAAAAATATATCCTTTGCAAAGCCAATTTGCTCTTAACTAGGTATGATTCTAAAAAGATCAACTAAGCATATAAAAGATTAGAAGTAGAAAATTAATTAGAAAGAGGAAGAAAAGTCAGTTCTTGAGACATTTGTTGGCAGCAGGAATCAATAGCTAACAGTATGAGAAAAAAGAGAAAAATATGGGCAAGAGTGAGAGCATATTCCAGAGGGCTGGTGAGGTGGTGCTCAAAGAACATGGAGCACTAAATGCCTTAGCATCTGTACTTTATCCTTCTGACTCTCCTTTTTCATGGAGTCATCTATAATGGTTGAAACATAACTAATATTACGCCAGTTGGATGACTTTTTTAGTTCCAATTATCAGTTTTATGAGCTGTCTTCATCTCTTGATTAGAATAAAAAGATCCTACTCCTCAGAAAAATACTTTTTCAGGAAGGGCTTCTTCTGCAAAGGCTTTATATTTGTCCTTATTAGCTTCACATTTTTTGATGTAGTCTTCAAATTATCTTAGTTACTCTATCACACATTAGCCCACCATACTAAAAGATCAAAATGCAAAGCAGTACTGCGTAATAACTGATTTGCATAATGACTACCATCAAGAAAAAGATAAATCATCTTTAGCATATTTCCAAAAAAAGGAGAGTCTATATTTTATAAAAGTGCCAGGCAAAAGTAAAATTAATAATAAAATAAAAATCTAAAATGGGAATATAGTCTTCACTATCCTAAATGGCCAATTACCCAAATTCCCTGAATGAGTAAAAATTATCTAGTAGTTTGTTTTTTAAAAATTACTGCATTTATTGAAATCAGAAACTTTGGAAAGAGATTAAACATAATTAATTTTATCAGGTAGCATTTTGTGGTGCATTAAAACATTTAAAGCACTCTACATTAAAACTCAAGTCATTAACATCACTTGAGTGGTAATATGAGTTACTAAAGAATCCACAGAAGTCTGACACTGCTTAGCCAATACTTCTGAAATGATGTTGAGAATGGTTAATGTTGGGAACCCATGATAACTCTGTTGTCACCTTAGGGCCAAGAAACCCCCATCAGTTTACTGAAAAAATTTATAACTACGTAGTAGCAATGAAGAAGGGTGAGGGAGAATGGGGTTGAGGGATAACTTACTGAGGAAAGCATACACAAAATGTCAAACATTTTGTAGACTCAAAAATTTCTGTCTTTAATAAGTGAAAGCATTAAGATTCTAGGGGATAGAAGGAAATCCGTGTGAATCTAAAGAAACACTGGTTAAGAAGCATAAAGGGCACTGAAAGCTTTCATTGTAAGAGAAATCTGGAATAAAGGAAACAACACACACACACACCTCCCACAGCATACTTTGGAAATAAATTTTTAAAAGTGCACTGAAAGCCAATGACTAATACACCATAAGTCTGCTTCAGAAGACCTGGTATAAAAGACTGACAATTCTTTTTGGAGAGAAGTACCCATCTTAGGACATTTTAATTTTATCCTGCCCAGGTAAGGAGAATGGTTACTAGGGGGCAAAAATCCTCCTTGAATCTCCTGGCACTGTAAGGATACGAGTTGGTAACTCTGGGGAGGCTGAGTGAAGGGCATCCATGATATTATGTGAACGCTACTACTTTCACAACTTTTCTATATACATCTATAATTTAAAATAAGAAGTTAAAATTAAAAAAATGATTATAGGGGCATGTGGGAGGCTTAGTTGGTTAAGCGTCTGACTTTGGCTCAGGCCATAACCACAGGGTCCTGGGATGGAGCCCCAAGTCAGGCTCCTAGCTCAGCAGGGAATCTGCTTGTCCCTCTGCCTCCCCCTGCTTATACTTTCTCTCTCAAATAAATAAAAATAAAACCTTAAAAAAATGCTTATAAAACAAATTGGTTACTTGACTTTATAGTGTCCCACATTGAAATCATATCATCTGCTCAACACATGAAAACAGGTGTCAGGTTAAATCAAGATAAAAATATTTAATAAATATTATAAGTTCATATTGCCATAATAAACTTCTGCTTTAACTTCCAATATACATCTTGAATTTTTTGTTCCCTTCTCAAGATTAATAATTGAGGGGCGCCTGGGTGGCTCAGTGGGTTAGAGCCTCTGCCATCGGCTCAGGTCATGATCTCAAAGTCCTGGGATCGAACCCTGCATTGGGCTCTCTGCTCGGCGGGGAGCCTGCTTCCTCTTTTCTCTCTGCCTGCCTCTCTGCCTGCTTGTGATCTCTGTCAAATAAATAAATAAAATCTTTTAAAAAAAGATTAATAATTGAAAGGAACCACTTCTACTCAAGATGTTATATAACAACACTCTAATACTTTAGTAAAAAAGAAGTATAATTATTTTACAAGATGAACCCAAAAGCAAGTAGAGTAAGAATAAATTGAATAATTATTGAGGTAAATGTAAGCCACTTTGGAAGAAAAAAAATGTTTAGGTGACTGAGTCAGACAACTTTAAGCAAATTTAGAATAAGTTATCATGCTAAAACATAATATATTTAAATTCAAAGCAAATCAAAGAAATTTAGCATTTCCTAAGTAGATTCACAGACCATATTAAAATATTAACAAGATTAAAATAACACTTCAACTTGAAATTTCCCATTGATAACAGTTTACTCCTATATTCCAAATGTCTGCTTATGACCATAGAGAAGTTTTTAAAAGAACTCTTGCTGTAGAGTAACTCTACAGAATCCCTAAGCACTTCGCCCCAGTTAGTTGTGGAGGAAAAAAGTCAGGCTAAAGCCGATTCAGGTGAATATCAGACTTAAAAGTGGACATTTTGTTTAGGGTTTTTTTTCTCCCTAATGTTAGTAAAGGCAGAATAATAAGGAATGAAAAACAAAAATTAAGTTTGAGAGAACCTATAAAAACTTCACCTTTGTAAAGTATTACAGCAATTCATTATCTACAGGTGGATATGAAACTTCATACCTTCCATCATACAGGAAGGAGTTATAGCAACCTTTTTTTTTTCTTAAAATATTTTATTTATTTATTTATTTGACAGAGAGAGATCACAAGTAGGCAGAGAGGCAGGCGGGGAGTGGGGGAAAGCAGGCTTCACGCTGAGCAGAAAGCCCCTGATGCAGAGCTCGATCCCAGGACCCTGAGATCATGACATGAGCCAAAGGCAGAGGCTTTAACCCACTGAGCCACCCAGGCGCCCCTACAGTAAGCATTTTTTAAATGCACAGTTAGCCTGTCAATAAATATTGAAATCAACCAAACTTTGCAACACAGTAAAGCTGCTTCAAATGTTCCAACCCTGACATGATTTAAAAATACATTCTTCCAAAATCTTGTCAGACTCACTAAACTGCATATTACTTTTAAAATTTTCAGTTTCATATACAATCTTAGAAGAAAAAACTTTTCATCATCACTATAGCTGTCATAAATCAAGCTTTCTCACCTGGGGCAAGTGCTAACCCTCTCTGTCTTCAATTTCCACGGGTAAAAATGGAACTAATAATATCACCTATGTCATAAGAATACTGCAAGAATTAACTGAGCTAGTATACAGGGCTTATAAAGAATTCTTGCCACATGGTAAGCATTCATATTTTAGCTTATTTTAAAAATTATTTTCATATGCTATTATGACTCTTCCATATTTTCCATCAACTTCATTAGAGAATATCACTTAATAATTATATTTTGATATTAAGTTATATTTCAAAGATTAAAACCTATTTCCTTAAGAAAAACTGGATAGTGTAAATGTCTCATTATGCAATAATATTTTAATCTAAGTATTGTATAACAACATAACAATATTGGATATAAAATATAGGGATTCAAATATTTTAATGATAATTTATATATTTTTTTCAATTTGCAAGCACAATTAGACTAGAAAAGTTTCCAGGAAAAATTAGAGAACAATGGAAAGTTTCATATATTCTCCAACTCAATTCAAACTTTGCACTATGAAACATATTCTGATAACAGGCCCCATTTCTGTGTCAGCTCCCACCAGTAAGGCTTTAATACTCAGCGTGTGATGAGAGATGAAACCAAGTGTGAACAACTTTCAGGTCCCATGAGTAGGCTGACTGTTAAAGCTGTCAGGTTCAATTGCATCATTCCACATTATTCAATGCCCCAAACTGCTCCCTAATTGTTAGGAGCTTAACGTATTCAAAACCATT
Organism: Nasua narica; assembly: GCA_028533885.1. Classification (NCBI taxonomy): domain Eukaryota; kingdom Metazoa; phylum Chordata; class Mammalia; order Carnivora; family Procyonidae; genus Nasua; species Nasua narica. The sequence continues at coordinate 14,770,480 of CM052807.1, forward strand.
GTTTAGGCTAATGCTGAAATGCTCTACAATTGAGTTTCTATAAAGTAGTGGGAGGGATTAAATCGTTGTTAAGCCATCACTGAACACTCATGATTGGGCAACAGGATTGTACAGGATAACCAACCAATTCTAAGCAGGTTTCCTAATTGGTTAATACCTAATCAATATTATTACCCATCTTTTGCAGAAAAAATTAAGTCCCCTAGGACCAAAGCAGCTATTGAAATAATTTAAGAACTGGAAAGACCTCAGTCAACAGCTGAACTTTAAATTCACATATCTATGTTAACATGGAATTATATATTTTGACAGAAAAAAAATTTTTTTAAAGATTTTATTTATTTATTTGACACAGAGAGAGAGAGAGAGATTACAAGTAGGCAGAGAGAGGAGGAAGCAGGCTCCCTGCTGAGCAGAGAGCCCGATGCGGGGCTTGATCCCAGGACCCTGAGATCATGACCTGAGCTTAAGGCAGAGGTTTTAACCCACTGAGCCACCCAGGCGCCCCCAGAAAAATTTTTAATATTATTTTTAGTAAGGGAAGTGCTTCTGTACAAATTATCTCACTGGTAAACACGCTGTTTCTGTAACAGCTAAAACTAAGAGTCCTATAATAACTGTAACATCAGTAATAATAACTATTAAATCCAAAGTACTTTATGGTCTATAAAGTACTTACTCTCATTTGAACTTTGTAACATAGCGGTCTTCATAGCAGGTAGGACAGGTATTTGAAGTATTTGATTTTACAAATATTGAAAAATATTGACACCCACAAATTAAAAAGACCTGCCCACAATCACAGTAGTAAGTAGCAAAGCTCCTGGAAAACAAGATTTCTGACTCAAATTTTTATTTGGCATTGTGTCACACAAATGAACACAGTAAAATTCCTAACAATGTTTTTCAAAGAGATACCTCTTGACACAGAGGCACATCACTGGGAAATTCATTTTTATGGTAATGATTAGTAAACCAGAGATCAGACTCCAGAGTCAGACAGCCTTGTTTCCAACTTAGTTTCACCACTTACTTACTAGACATGTGATGTTGTATAGTTACTTAACCTCTTGATCGCTCAATAGTAAGTGACTTTATAAAGCACTTATACAAACTTATTTTGTTCAGAATGTTAACATCCTTAAAATTACAAGTCATTATGAAATTATTTAAAACATAAAAGGTGAAACTTTCATTCTGACCAATTAAGTCAGAGATCCTCTGAAGACAGGTCAATCTACTTGGGAAACTGAACCATTTTCTCAAACAGAATGGAAGTATAGACATCATCTGAAACGAAATTGAGGACTACTACATCTAAGATAACTCCTAACACACACACACACACACACACACACACACACACACACACACACACACACACACACCCAAAGTTGTCATATTGGAAAACAAAGTAGTCAAAGCTGACTGAAGTAAAAGTTTCAGAGACATGTGCAAAACATTAGTCATGAACTGTACATTAAAAATACTTCAACACCTGCAATTACTAAATATCACAAAAATTTTGAAAATTCCTTCATTTAAATTATTTCTAAATTTATTTTTTATAATAGTAACACAGAGTAAACAAGGAAGCAGATTATCTACATGAAGACTGTACCCAAAAGCAAAACCCAGGATGCAGAAAATAATGTAACATACTATTTTTCCTTACATTCAGTTTTAAATTTTTCTATTAAGGGAATCATCTTTCAAACAAAAGCACTTGAAATTTCTCAAAAGACAACAGAATGAATGTAGAACTAGGAGACAGAGTGGAATTTAAAAGGCAAAATGAAAAATTAATGATACACCTACAGAAATAAATTTCTACCTCTACTTATGATGCCAGGGCAGAGCACATCATTTAAAAACAAAAACAAAAACACATGGATAATAGTTCTATCTTCTAATAATGCTAATAAACTATTAACTCTATTGCTGTTATCTGTGAAAGAATAATTCTAAAGACAAACATATCCAATAAAACAGAAGGATTTAACACTGAAAAATATAAAACTAGGTTATCAAACATTTTTTTTAAGTTTTTTTCAAATTAGGGCTGCTAAGCATCAATTTTTTTCCCTACAATTTTACAAGTGTCTCCTTTTTCCCCTTTAAAAGCACAATTCTGTTCTTAGTTTTTAATTTCTATTAAGCTCTTCCTGATCTTACCTCCCTGACCACTTTCCAGGGAACAATTCTTAAGACAGCAAATAAGCCAAACAAGAGGCCTGTCTATCTTACTTAAAACACCAAGGCCAGAAAGATCAAGAATGACCTCTGGATTTTCATCCTGCTGGCACCAAGCCAGTCACTAAAAACTACTACTTTTGTTAAGTTTTTGGGGGGAAAGTAAGGGAGACAAAACATTATTCAAATTTAACATTTCCATTTTCTGATTTACGTTTTTTAAAATATTTGCTTGCTGGTGTGATGGCTTTCTTAATAACTGTGACAAGACTTCTATAATTACATTTTAAATACTGGTAATTTGAATTAACCCACTTAGAGCATTGCTAATCAACTACCTATAAAGAAACCCTAAATAAGAGGCTACTGTTTGATTACCTAAACACAATGACTTGTGCAATTTGAAAACAAACAGGGCCTACATAAAAGTTAAACAGAAATAAACTTGTCATTTTGAAGAGAAGATTCAATTACCAAGTACATCGCAATTTTAAGAATCCTATCTAAACATTCAATTTATTCTAAATATTTTTGTATTGTTTCCCTTGCACATTGCCTAGAAAATTCACATTTTGCACATTCAATACCAGTACTATTGTCTCAGGCAGCTAAATTGAAGTAGTTCTGCACTCAGTTCAACTGAGAGGTCAATGTGCCTCAGTTGCCTGGAGACTGATGGTTGCTACAGCAGCACCAGATAAGCCAGGCTAAATAAGCTTCAGCTTGAAGGCAGAAAGCATTTACTGCTAGACAGAATCATAGATGCCGTTGTCTCAGCATGCAGCATTTGAGTCTAACTAGATGATCATATTTATAAGAGACCCATCTTACTGAAACATGGAAAGAGAATAAACAGTAAGGATTTTAATTGGACTGAATCCTGGATTACTTGCAACTATGATTTCTTTGTTCTTCAGTTGAGTCATATGTTAAGTGGAATTTTCCCTCTAGCTATAAATTTCTCTTTACCACCACTTCCCCCATCTACCTCCCTAATGCCAACCCCCAAAACCACAAACATAATGAATGAGAAGCAATGAGATTTTTGCTTAATTCAGCCTGGAATTAACCAGAGAGTAATTAAAACAGACTTTTATAAAGAAAGAAAAGAAAAATGCACACTGAAAATGTTCATGTGAGACTTTGTCCAAGGATAGAAAGCTATCAACAGCATATGGCTACACTTAATTAAAAGAGATGAAACTATCTGCAAGAACCGTTCTCTCATTTATCCTTTCACCCTCTCTAACCTCAAACCCCTAGTATCCTGGCTATCTTACCAAGGCGAGTGAAATGAGCTACAAAAAACCTCTCCTAAATTAGTCAAACTCCCCTTATTCAGGTTGAGACGTTCACCACATAGTTAACTTTCATTTTCAAAGATGATACCACTCATCATGCCATTGGTTTTCTATGCCCAACTGTCTGTTGTTTAGTCCAATACCTGACCTAATTATAATGGTGACTGCACAGCACCATTACATACTTTAAAAATAACTAATGCTATGCTTCGATGTACAGCTTACAGAAAATACTAAAAAGTGTATATATATATACTAAAGGCCTATACAATGAAAATTATGAACACATACATAAAGCACAAATTTATG
>CM052807.1:14774382-14821587 GCA_028533885.1 Nasua narica
GTGTGTGTGTGTGTGTGTGTGTGTGTGTGTTCTCAGCTCTATTTACTGTCCTTTTTGTATAATGTAAGATTGTGATTTTTCTGAACTGACTTGCTTTTAAAGGATTCCTGAAGACTAGTAATTTTACAGATCTAAAGTAAAGGAAAGGGATAAATGTACAATCACCAACACAGTCACTTATTTACATTATTTTGTACATTCTTTCTCTCCCACTAAGAGGAAAACAATACTGTACTTAAAGGAATCAATCACTCTTTATCCCATTATTATCTTATGCCAGTTTTTGAAAAATAATAGTGCTATTTCTGTGATTTTTAAAATTATAAAAAGAATGTTTAAAACCACAAAAGTCAAAAGTTGGATATTTTTTAAGTCCTAAAGATTTTATTTTTAAGTAATTTCTATACCCAATTTGGGGCTCGAACCCACACCCTGAGATTAAGAGTCACATGTTCTACCGACTGAGCCAACCAGTCACCCCACCAAATCCTACTTTTTATTTTTTTATTTATTCATTCATTCATTGATTTTATTTATTTATTCTACAGAGAGAGACAGGTCACAAGTAGGCAGAGAGGCAGGCAGAGAGGGGGAAGCAGGCTCCCCACTGAGCAGAGAGCCCAATGTGGGGCTGGATCCAGGACCCTGAGATCATGACCCAAGCCAAAGGCAGAGGCTTTAAACCACCGAGCCACCCAGGTGCCCCTAAGTCCTACTTTTTAAAAAGAATAAAAGTTTGCACCAAATTACCAGTTTGCATCATTAGGACAAAAGTAGAAACTCAGAAACTGAAAAGAATCAGTTAATGACAATGTGTTCCTTTGTCCTTTCTCATGAGTATCATGTAAAAAATGTCTATTTCCACTAATATGTCACAACAAATGGAGATATTTTATAAATTCCTATAGGAAGCCCTATTTGATTTCTTTCTTCTCCAATCAAACTCACTTTAAAAAAAAAACGACAGATCCACCTATAGGTTACTTCATAGCATTGTAACAATTTACCTGAGTTGTAGCAACAGCAGGGGCTGCAGATGATGCTGCTGATGGGGAGAGAGCTCCCACTTGTTGCAAATGCCCAGAAGACTGCTGAGGTAAATGTGAACTGGAGACAGGAGTACTAGATCCTGAGCCAGATACTACATTTGGAAATGATACTGCTACATCATTGCTGTTATAAATACCTGCAAGAAAAAAAAATTATTTAAATATTTTACAACTTAGCCACCAAATTTGTCATAGACACATAATATTAATCATTAAGTTAGAATACCCACATTTCCTCCTGATCCCTCCCCTCAATCATAAATTTTATTGGCAGTCATAAATAATGTATTAATAACTAAATGACTAAGTACTGACTTGTTACAAAACATTTGTTTAAAAGAACCTAAGTCATCTTTTGTAACAAAAATGGCTCTGCTATTTAATAGACTGGGATCACATCAAGAAGTGCCTTGTAAAAATAACCAAGAGTTTTAGAAATTCCTAAAGGCAAAAAAATATTTCTTAAATGGGAGAATGATGCAATTAGAGTTGTGTTAAAATCACCTGGTAAGCTTTTCAAAATGCAGATACTGGAGCCCCAGAACTCCTGACTAAGAAGGTCTAAAATGGGAAGAGCCTGTTTCAGAAAGGTCACCCAGGTTATAATGTAGAAAATAAAGTGGAACAGAACTACACTTGAGATTCAAAGACCTGTAAGTGGATTCTAGAGTTATTCCGAAGGTAGAATGAACCGACTTAATGACTGAATGGGGTGGATGAGTAGGGATAGGGATGGAGGGGGGCAGAGGGTTAAGAGACAATAACAACATGGACTACTAAGTGGTGGTAACATTCACTCCCAGAAACTCAAGAAAAGAGGATGGAAGGCTTGAAAGTATTTTCAGAGGAACCACGGAGTTACAAGCCAGAAAGGAAGTGAGAAAAGAGTGAAATAATTCACTCTGAAAAATGGATGGGAAGAGGAAGGACAGAGATGTTGAATAAAAGTTAAGAGGAAAGAGGAGTTACCCCCCCCCCCAAAAGCATGGGATGTTTGTTTGTTTTCATAAAGATGGGTGATCACGCTCACATGCTCCACACAGGAGAAGCTCTTTGAGGATAAAAGTAAGAGATGGGAAGATCCAGAGACCAGTAGGGTGCTCGATCAGGGATGATCCTGTTCCACAGAGACACGTGACAATGGCTGGAGACATTTTTAGTTGTCAAAACTAGGGGGCACGACTGACATCCAGCAGTATAGGCCTGGGATGATGCTAAACATCTTAAAACGCACATGACAGCTCCTCACAACTAAGAATTATCTGGCTCATAGTGTCAATAGTGTGGAAGCTAAGAAATCTTGATATAAACCAAGAGTGGGAGACAGTAAGATCCTAAGAACTAACTCAACACTGTAACAAGAGGAAAGCAACAAAAAAATGAACCTTAGTGGGTTTTAATAGAAAATAATAATAAAATTTGAGAAACCATAGCCCTTGAAGGCAACAATAATTATTTGTTAATAGTACAATTTACTTTGTTCTAAACAACATAAATGTTATTGGCTCATAATAAATAAAGTCACCCATAATCTTCAAACAAGGAAATAAAGAACTGGGACATTTTTAAAGGCTTTACAACTATAATTGAGAGTCCTAAGATCCTTTTTATATCTATAATTTCTCCAGAAAAAAAAAAAGATAACTTATTCATTCAACAAATGTATCCATTCTGCAAACATCTGAGAGCTCACTGTTTGCCAGACATTACTCTAAGCCCTGGAGATACAAAGCCATTCAAGATACGTGGTCTCCGCCTTCAAGAAGTTTAGAGGAAAAGAGAGACTATTACAAAAGACTGTGAAGAGTGACAGTATAGAGACATCCTTAGTGGCCCCCAAGCACATAAAAAGGGGTATCTAATCCAAACCTGGGGTGAGAGGATGAGGGTCAAAAAACTTACTAGAAGAGATGGATGCCTTTAAAGTTAATTTCTAAAGGAGGTGTAGAACTGAGGTGAAGGATGGTTTGAGGAAGAAATATAAGAACCTGTAAACACCATCTGTAGCTTACATAAGAAATGAGGCTAAAAAATAAGCAGGAATCAGATCAAGAACATTAAAAGACAAAACGTTAAAAATTCAGAGACAACAGTAAGCCACTGAAGGATTGTAAACAGAAGCTTCATGTGATCAGGTTGATGTTTAAGCAAGACAAGGCTGAGACTAAATTGGGGAGAGCTTTCATTAGAGACTGAGAAAGCTGCTGAAGGGTTGCTACAATCATACTGATAAGCAAAAACAGAGATTAAACTAAAGTAATAGTAGTCAAAGAATATTCTAAAAGCAAAGTTCATAGGACTGGTACCCAAAGGGACCTGAAGAATAAATAAGAAAGAAGAGTCAAGGATGACTCTTATGTACCAGTAAGTGGGAGTGGTGATACCACTCACTGAAGCAGGAACAGCAACTGGGAGCATCTAGTATTTGGTTACTATATGTAGTATACTTACTATACTAACCCCCGTAAATATACGTGACAGTGTAATAGGCCACTGAGGTAAACATAACCCTCATTTCACACAAGAGTAAACAGAAGTTTAAAGAAAAAATCTGCTTAGTGACCTAGTAGATGGTGGAATCAAGATTCATACTCACATCTACTGACACCACTTCCTAACACAAGTTTGAAGTTCAGGTTACTCATCATGGTCTTTGAGATGTCTGTGGAACACAGAACTCAGAACTGCGGAACACAGTCTAGAACAGAACAGGATCTGCCTGAAGCTCAGCAGAAAAATCAGATGTGGAGATACAAATCCCGGAGTCAGAAGAATAGTAAAGTTAGCATACATAAACATGAAAACTCAAAAAGGCTTTCTGTTGGCCTGCCCTGTGTTTGAAATCTTAAATTAGTTCATATTTCAATACACTGGAACTTTACATTAAAAAAAATTAATTTAGAAATATTTTTTAAAGATTTATTTCTTTGAGAGAGAGAGAGAGCTCACGTGCACAAGGGTTGGGGGAGGAGCAGAGAGAGAGAGAGAGAGACTCCTAAGCAGACTCCCCGCTGAGTGCACTGAGTGGGGAGCCCAACATAGGGCTCAATCTCATGACCCTGAGATCAAGAGTCAGATGGTTAACCAACTGAGCCACCGAGATGCCCCCAAAGTCCATATTTAAAAGTGAATTCTGATTTCTCCTGAAAAACTGAAGCTCTGTCGATACTGGATACTATATTCTGAAATAGCAACAATTTGCTGGAACTTTGGCCATGGCATAGATTCTCTAATCCACCAGAGTCCTGTCATTCTTTATTCTTCACCTCTTCTCTCATTTATGTTACCTATCTGGCCCCTGTAAATATGTGATGTACAACTCCTGATGTGGAAGCTAGTCAAAGCCAAGGAAGGGTGAAATGAGATCATCTATGGAAAGTTTTCACAGCGGGGCGCCTGGGTGGCTCAGTGGGGTAAAGCCTCTGCCTTAGGCTCGGGTCGTGATCTCAAGGTCCTGGGATCGAGCCCACATCGGGCTCTCTGCTCAGTGGGGAGTCTGCTTCCCTCTCTCTCTCTGCCTGCCTCTCTGTCTACTTGTGATCTCTCTCCTTTCTATCAAATAAATAAATAAAATCTTTAAAAAAAAAAAAGAAAGAAAGTTTTCACCATGATCAAGAGGACCAAAGACAGAATCCTACAGAATGTTACCATTTAAAGACCACAAAAAACAAAATAAGAGAACTTAAGAGAATCTTTAAAACCACTTAAGAGAATTTCAAAGGAATCGGTCAAATAATTCCATTGGTAAATTTTAGGTCAGGCCACAAAAGGGGAGTCATTAAATGAGACAATGAATCTTGGCAAGATGACCTTGCCTAAGGGGTTTGGCTGTGAAGGACAGAAAAGAGACAGCATATTTCAAAGGATGGACATATACCTGAGAAAAATAAATGTTTTTAAAAGTTCATTACCTCATATTTCTTTCAATAAATATTTATGAAGAGTCTTATTATTTTAAAAAAGGCACTGAAGATAATGAAGAACAGAAAGGAATTCTGTCTTCAAAGAACTAATCGCCTCATAGCAGAGCTAGTAGGTATTCATAAGCTACTATGATAGAGGAGGGAAATACTGGTACCATAAGGACACATGCCATGAAGGACAACTGAAGTTCAGAGGAAGAGACTGGGGTGGAGGAGTTCCAGAGAGCAACACTTGAACTCAGCTTTTGCACAAAGTACCTTAAAAGGTAGAATGCTAACAATCTAATTTTTTAGTGTGGAGAGCATACATGGAATCTCCAACTCTTAAAACTAAAAGTCAGCTGGAGAAAGCACACCCGGGGCTGGAGGGGGAACCAGCATAAGTTTTTGACTGAATGTGATCTTAATCAAATTACTTGAACTTTCTAAGCCTCCATATTGTTCTTCTCTCTAAAAGCAAGTAGTAGCTACCTTAAAGGCTTTTCTTTGAGAACATCCATGTAAAGGCTCTAGCAGTGCCTAATACCCAGTAAGTTTCCATAATGGTAGCCATAGCTACTTCAGAGTTATTGCTCTAATTAAAATTTTATCTTTAAGTCAGGAATGTACAGTATTATAATTATCAGGTCCTCTCATGTCCCTAATACTCTTTCAAAACTGAAAATCTCATTTCCACATGTAGTAATATATATTAAAGTATAATACTGAAAAGTAAAAAACTATGGTGAATGAGGACCTCCTATCTCTAAACTTATTTTCAAATTGCATTCCAGTGTAAACAGGGAACTACACAGCTAAATGTGCAGTGTAGTGATTACACTTTGAAACTGTCTGGAACTCAAGTTACTACTATAAATAGAACAAATAAAATTTTCTTTTTCTATCAAGGCAGGGCAGTATAAATAGCTAAATCTTTTTTTGAAGATGATGATCACTTACTCTCCTAAGCTCCCTCATACCTTAGGGTATGATTGGTATAATCATTGGTACCTTTATTCAAAAGGTAAACAATCCTCCTTAGATTGTTCTGTACCTGTTTTCTATTTAACTTATTCTATTTCCATCTTCCACAAGTTATATGTTACCTTAATCCAAATCAAGGTGACATTCATTAAATTAAATAGAACTGAATCCTGTAATGCATAAACTCTAGGAAAATACCTGAAATTCATTTGTTCAGGATAGAGGGTAGAAACAGAGATATAGAATGATACAGAGGATGGTAATGGTGTACTGATTCATCCATCCATCCAACCATCCGAAATTTACTGTGTGTCTACTAGAAGACAGGCACTATGATAGGAGCAGGGAATAAAGTTGGGAACAAGACAGACAAGATCTCTAATCTCCAAGAATTTACAAGTTAATTAGGGAGACAAACATCAAAACATGTAACTATAGGGCGCCTGGGTGGCGCAGTTGGTTGAGTGACTGCCTTCGGCTCAGGTCATGATCCTGGAGTCCTGGGATCGAGTCCCGCATCGGACTCCCAGCTCCATGGGGAGTCCGCTTCTCACTCAGACCTTCTCCCTTCTCATGCTCTCTCTCACTCTCTCTCTTTCCTAATAAATAAATAAATTCTTTAAAAAAAAAACATGTAACTATAAATTGTGACAAGTGCTACAATCAAAGGCAAAGAGCACCATCAGTGACAAATCAGGAAGCAGAAAATATCTGTCTGAAAAAATGATACATAAGCCAAGACCTAAAGTTTAGACAGGCAGGTGTTAAGTGAACAGAGTAAAGTAGAAAAGCTTATTCAAAGAACAATGAAATAGAAAAGAAAAAATACGTAATATGGGTAAAGTGTAGTGGAGAGAGTGGTAGAACAAACTGGAGAGAAGGGAAGGAACAGACCTCATAGGACCTTGCAAGCCAGGGAGAGGTATTTAGAACGTATACAAAGATTAATGGGAAGACACCAAACGCAAATATAGCATGACAGTTTTTTTAGAAGATCATTCCTCTAACTGCTATGTCATAAATGAACTGAAAAGAGGAAGAGTGGAAACAAAAGAGGAAGAGTGGACCCTAAAAAGGTCATTTAGAAGGCTAGTCCACAATCTAGGTGAAAGACTATGTCCCTCAGAACTAAGGAGGTAGTGTGATGGAAAAGCTTGGAGAAAGACGGATCTCAAGGGCATCTAGAAGTCAGATGAACCCAACCTGATGATAAGTTACATTATGTAGATAAAGAAAATATTATGAATGAATAGGGTAGTGATTGGAAGTGCCATTTACTGAGGTGGTGAAAAGTGCATTTTGCCTGTAAAAGAGAAACACGTTGGTCTAGGACTAAGTCCTGAAGACCCCCAACACTTTAAGGATGGTTAGTGTGGAAGAAAAATCTGCAAAGAAAATTGAGATCAGTGAAGTCAGAAAACCAGTGAGGTGTCAGTGAAGCAGAGAAAAGAATCTAAAGAAAGACGGGGCATATCAACTGCATCAAATGATGCTGAAAGACTAGTTGAGATACAGAATGAAAATGGATTTGGAAACATGGAGACAAATGATGATTTTAGGAACAGTATAGGGTAGGCAGAGCCAAGAAAACACTGTTGAGACCTAAGCTTTTATTAGTGTGCCATGGCAATTACATAAAAACAATCTACTAGACAGAACTATACATGACCAGCGACCTAAGTGTCAGAGTGGTCACCAACCAGAGTTCCCACTTCCCAATTCAAACTGCTGGGAGGCCAAATCAGTACTATATTGCGCTGTCTATTCAGCAGTGAACCACAGTAAATGAATGGGGTAAGTCTTGAGGAATATTTAACCTAGTAAACCACTGAACTTGTTAAGTTATCCCTAACGCACATCCTAAAACTGAATATTCTTTCCTGGAGGTTAATATGGTGTGAAAGTAGTCAAAAATCCAAATCCTGTTCCCTCATGCAAATAACCTCTCTGAACCTCATCTACAAAGAGAGGATGGCACCAATGATTTCACAGGGCTGGTGCAAGGATTAACTAATTCATGTAAAACATATACTAATGTTATTAGTATACTGTCTACCACATATTAAGCGTTTGATAAATAGTAACTATATTATAAAATATAAGGGAAGAATACCTATCAATGTTAAAAGAAGTAAACAGAGTAATATATAACCAGAGAAAGATTCCATTGTTAATGTTGCCTTAATTTCCTCTTCCTCTGGTGACTAATAAATAACAGGATTATTTTGGCTTTCTTTTTCTAGATTGTGCAATATGTCTCTATACTGATTGACACATTCATTATTCAGAGAGGGTAAAAAATTGAGAAAAAGTTAGAGCTTTCTCTCCTAAGACTCTTGCCCAACTTCAAGGAATATAGATGCTCCTCAATCTCTTTAGGCAACCACTAATCATTTCTTAGGCTGTTCTATTTTTATATATATGAACAATTTTACATTGTTTCTTTTGACTTAACCTATAAAATAATACGTGCTAATTATTAAAAATCTTAAATAGATGGAAAAGTAGGAGAAAAAATCATCCACAAACACTGCTGACATTTTTATGTATCCTGAAACTTTCGGGTATAAAATTTATGGTTTTGCTTAGCTTTATATAGCTGCCTATATATTAAAAATTTTTAATCCTTTTATACTTAACATGTTTTCCTATTTCATTATAAAATCGTAAAAAACGTTTTTAAATGTTATTTTGACATAATCAACTGAATATTGCATAGCTGACTCTGGTCTACAGTATTCTACAAATATTTATGCCTAATATACCCAGACAAAATACCAGATGAAGATACTACAAAAAAGAAAATAGGTATCCATCCTTGCATTTATGGTTCTTAAAGTGAAGGATCCAGACAGTAAATAATCAGACAAATATTATGCTATGATAAAAAAGTAGAATGTGCTGAATATAAGGGGTAGCTTAATTGACATTAGCAGAACAGGCTCTGCGAAGACATAGCACACAAACGAAAAGGAAGAGAGATCCATTTCTGTCATTTTTACCTGCCCAGAATTCTTTCCCATTTTGTGTCCAAATAACATCCATTTTATGTCAGGGAAATATCCCTCCCTCCATGACATATACTCTCAGCTCAGGGATAAACATGCAACCCAAGCTGAAACGGTCTCTCCGGGAATTTAAATCCTGAAGGCATACACATAAGGGCAGAAAATGGTCAGACCTGTCAGTCTAATGGTAGTAATATTAGGATTCTACTAATTCTTGTTTACCTAACCCTTGAATCTACCCTATTTCTCTCCTCCTAGAGGTCTGGGATGGGGTTTTTCTTTTAATTCTTTAAAATAATTGTAATATCCAATAAATTCCTTTTTTGCTTAAATTTGACAGAATCCACTTCATGGCTTATGTACAATGAACCCTAACTGATATGGCCAGTGTAGTATAATAAGCAAAGAAATAAAATGCTTAAGATGAAGCCAGAAGTCAGCCCAAGAACCAGCTCATGGAGAACCTTGCAGGTCATAAAGGACTTTTCAATTTCATCCCAATGGAAAGCCATTAAAGCATTTTAACCCAACTGTATTTCTGTGGCATAATCAGAACTGTCTTTTTAAAAAGATCATTTTGGAAACAATGTGAACAATGCCCTGAAAGATAATGGTAGAGTGGAATCAGGGAGGTAAAGTTTAATTTACTATTGCAAAAGTTTGGACAAAAAATTTTAAGTACTAAATTTGGTGAGAATTTTGAAGTGAGAAAAGCAGAGGCTCAGGGCCAAGCCCCAAGCAATTTCAACACTAAATTAGGATAAAGGAAAAGCCAAAAGAAAACTAATAAATAGTCAAAACAACAGGACAACCAAGTTAAGTATAATGTTAGAAGAGAAAAGGTAAGGGAAAGGACAGGAAAGGACAAGACAGGATGGGACTTGAAAGGAAGGGACAGAGAAAGGAGAGGAGTTTCCAGTAGCTGGCTAAGACATCATCTAGGAAATCGACTGAAAAACATCCACTAGATTTGGCAATGTGAAAACTATTTCTAACCTGAGTATAGCAGTAGTTGCAGAGCCAGCACGCAGTGGTTCAAAAAAATAAATCAATGGGAGAATTTCTATTTCTGGCAATGAGGCCAACCAGGAAACCTAAAAACCTCCCTAATTAAAATGACCTAAAAATGAATAGTTGGGCCCATAAGACAGTAAGGGAAATCCTTAGGAATATACAGGAAAAAGCTTTAACAGGTTGCCCTAGAGGAGCCAACCTGTGCCAGTAACCTAGGAGCTTTGGCTCTAATGTCCACGAGGAAAAGAGAGGACACCTTGAGCCTCCAATGGATGAAAAATTAAAACTGGTTAAGACTTTGTTTATATAGACTTTCCAAGAACTTCATTTTTGGGGTAAAGATAAGCCAGCTCTTGTCCCTGCACCGCCCACCAAAACCCTACAAAACACAAAACATAAAAATCACAGCATAGGGAAAGGATAAGGAAGTCAAGTCCAATTAGATTTGAGCTCTGGATAGGAGATGAAAAGTCTGCCCTTGGAATTTATAAGCCACAGCCTTGCCTTCAAATAGGTTTTGGGTTTGAATTTACCTATGTGCCTGATAAATCCCAAATGTTAAATTAAGAAGGGTCCAGGTGGTACTGTCACTTGAGTACACAACAGAAGCCAACACAAAATTTCTCTGAAGGGATATATTCTTAACCCAGGCTATAAAATGAGTTCACAAGCCAAAATCTGAGAACACAGAAGAACACAATCCTTTTCATCACAAATGAGCAGACACAAACATTACTATTTGACTGTCCTCCAAGAACCTTAGAAAATAAAGAGCAAATAATGGTGAGTGCTGTGAAATGTGTAAGCCTGATGATTCACAGACCCATACCCCTGGGGCAAATAATACATTATATGTTAATAAAATTTTAAAAAAGTAACCAAAAAAAAGAGCAAATAAAGATTATAAGGTAAATATTGTAAATGATTAAGAACCTAAGCAGAGGAATCAAAAGTACATGTAAGAAAGATATAACAGTCTATATAAAAACGAGGAACCTGGCATACCCTGCTGTGGTAGACAGACTTCTAGTGACGTCCACCCTCCAGTCCGAGGTTCCCTTCCCCTGATAGTCAAACACTAATCAAGGTCCTACTGTGAAGAAACTTGGTCCATTGAATTAAAGAGATTCAAAAGAGATGGAATATCTTGGATTATGTAGGTAGGCCCAGTGTAATCACATGAACCGATAAAAGCAGAAGATGAAGGACAAGAGTCAGTGAAAGATGCAACAGATAAGAAAACAAGAGAGATCCAACAGAAGGAGAAGTCACAGAGACTCTAAGTGTGCAAAGGATTCAACTCACCTGTACTAGCTCTAAGATGTAGGGACATGTGAAAGGATGGGATAGAAGCCTCAAGAAGCTAAGGGAGAACCTCAGCTGTCAGCCAGAACAGAAATGAGAACCTCAGTTCTGCAACTTCAAGGAACAAACTGAGTTCTGCCAACAACCTAAAAGAGCTTGGAAGTGAATTAATCCCAGAGACTCCTCTAACAGTAAGAGCCCAGGGAGCAAACACCTTTATCTTAGCCTTGTGAGACTCTAAAGCAGAGAAACTAGCTAACCTAACGAGACTTCTGATTGTGTGCTAATAAATTTGAGTGCTTTTAAGTTGCTAATTGTGTGGTAACTTGTTATGGCAGCCATAGAAAACTAATATACTTATAATGCCAGAAAAAAAAGAAAGTGTTCAAAGAATAATAAGGATATGCCAAAAGGACACTTTTGTGCCAGCTTAAGGGGCTCCCACTACCAACCCGTGAACTGGAGCATCACAATAAACTGATCATAACCCACATAAATCTTTAAGTCCATACTGATAAAAACTGAAAGCCTCATGAGGAATTGGATATTTATATAGTTTCACAGTTAATTCTACAATACACATACTAATTATAAAGGGGAAAACAAAACCTTTTCACTAGAAATTCCTGATGAGGGGCGCCTGGGCGGCTCAGTGGGTTAAAACCTCTGCCTTCGGCTCAGGTCATGGTCTCGGGGTCCTGGGATTGAGCCCCACATCGGGCTCTCTGCTCAGCGGGGAGCCTGCTTCTCCCTCTCTCGCTGCCTACTTGTGATCTCTCTCTCTCTGTCAAATAAATAAATAAAATCTTAAAAAAAAAAAAGAAGAAAGAAAGAAAGAAATGCCTGATTATGTGCCATCTGATACATGTAGTAAAAAGATCAGGTATATGATATCCTGTTCCAAGAATATATAACATGACTCTAATAATGAAAAAAAAATTAACCAAATCCCAAAATAATGAGCCTATAAAATTTTGAGACAATTGTCTAAATTTGAACAGCATCTAAAGAGTAGATGGTAGTAATGTGGTGCTGTTAATTTCCTATTTTTGATCATCATACTGTGATTTTATAGGAAAATGTCCTTATTTGTAAAGACTACTTAAGTGTTCAAGACTGAAAATGGCACTCCATCTGCAAATTAGTCTCAAATGGTTTAAGCAAATAGAATTCTCTATACTATATACTAGTAAGTTTAAAATGGTTTCAAAATAAAAATATTTTTAGATATGAGAAAAGGGCTACAGGTTCTAAAAAACAAGAAAAAGAAAAACAAAACCAGACCAGGTCCATTTCAGAAAGAAACACAAAGAAATCCAAAAATTAAAAAACATATTCACTAAATATCTTAACTCATCAGGCAAGTAAAACGATAAATTAATAGAGCTAGAGAGATGATGAGTGAACACAAGATCAAAAGAATTACCCAAATACAGCACAGAGAAATTACGAAATGGAAATTACAAGAATGAAACTTGACCATTCTCTTACATCATACACAAAGATAAACTCGAAATGGATAAAAGACCTCAACGTGAGGCAGGAATCTATCAAAATCCTAGAGGAGAACATAGGCAGTAACCTCTTCAACATCAGCCACAGCAACTTCTTTTTTTTTTTTTTTAAAGGTTTTTTATTTATTTATTAGAGAGAGAGACTGAGAATGAGAGGAGAGAAGGTCAGAGGGAGAAGCAGATTTCCCGCAGAGCCAGGAGTCCGATATGGGACTCGATCCCGGGACTCCGGGATCATGACCTGAGCCGAAGGCAGTCGCCCAACCAACTGAGCCACCCAGGCGCCCCAGCCACAGCAACTTCTTTCAGAACATGTCTCCAAAGGCAAAGGAAACAAAAGTGAAAATGAACTTTTTGGACTTCATCAAGATAAAAAGCTTCTGCACAGAAAAGGAAACAGTTAACAAAACAAACAGGCAACTCACGGAATGGGAAAAGATATTCACAAATGACACTACAGACAAAGGGCTGATATCTAAGATCTATAAAGAACTTCTCAAACTCAACACTCACAAAACAGATAATCACGTCAAAAAAATGGGCACAAGACATGAACAGACATTTCTCCAAAGAAGACATACAAATGGCTAACAGACACAAGAAAAAATGTTCATCATTTTTAGCCATCAGAGAGATTCAAATCAAAACCACACTGAGATACCACCTTACACCAGTTCGAATGGCCAAAATCAACAAGACAGTAAACAACAAGTGTTGGAGAAGATGTGGAGAAAGGGGAACCCTCCTCCGCTTTGGTGGGAATGCAAGTTGGTGCAGCCACTTTGGAAAACAGTGTGGAGATTCCTCAAGAAATTAAAAACAGAGCTACCCTATGACCCTGCAATTGCACTACTGGGTATTTACCCCAAAGATGCAGATGTAGTATTTGTACTACAAATAGGGCCATATGTACCCCATATGAAGGGCCGTATGTACTCCATATGAAGGGCCATTATGTACCCCAATATTCATAGCAGCAATGGCCACAATCGCCAAACTGTGGAAAGAGCCGAGATGTCCTTCAACAGACGAATGGATAAAGAAGATATGGTCCTATATAGAATGGAATATTATGCTTCCATCAGAAAGAATGAATACCCAACTTTTTTATCAACATGGAAGGGACTATGCTGAGTGAAATAAGTCAAGCAGAGAGAGTCAATTATCATATGGTTTCACTTATGTGTGGAGCATAAGGAAAAACATGAAGGACATTGGGAAAAGGAAAAGAAGGGTGAATTGGGGGAAATAGGAGGGGGAGATGAACCATGAGAGACTGTGGACTCTAAGCAACAAACTGAGGGTTTTGGAGGAGAGGAAGGTGGAGGGTTGGGTGAGCCTGGTGGTGGATATTGAGGAGGGTACATACTACATGGAGCACATGGAGTGTGGCACATGAACAGTGAATCTTGGAACACTGAAAAAATAAAATTAAATTAATTGAAAAAAAACAGCACATTAGTGCAAAAAAAAAAGGAAATTATAAAAGAAAGGCTAAGGGACATGAATGACAGAATTAAAAGTCCAAATATGCCTAAAAAAATTACTGAAGAACAGAAATAGGAAGAATCAATATTTTAAAATGTAATGGCTTTGGTTGTGTCTATAGTTGATGAAAGACATGAATTCTCTCAATCAGGAAGCAAAGAGGTCCTAAGAATATAAGTTCCATCTAGATATATCACCCAAAACATCTATACAATGGAATATTATTATGCCTCCATCAGAAAGGATGAATATCCAACTTTTGTATCCACATGGACAGGACTAGAAGAGATTATGCGGAGTGAAATAAGTCAGGCGGAGAGAGTCAATTATCTTATGGTCTCACTTACATGTGGAGTATAAAGAAAATCATGGAGGGCATTGTGAGAAGGGAAGGGTGAATGGGGGGAAATCGGAGGGGGCGATGAACCAGGAGAGACTGTGGACTCCGAGCAACAAACTGAGGGTTTTAGACGGGAGGGGGTGGGGGGTTGGGCGAGCCTGGTGGTGGGTATTGAGAAGGGCACGTATTGCATAGAGCACTGGGTGTGGTGCATGAGCAATCAATCTTGTAACACTGAAAAAATAAAATAAACATATTTGGGGAAAAAATAAATAAATTAATTAAAAAAAAACAAAACAAAGAGAAAATCTTAAATGAGTGGAGGCATAACAGTTAAAGGGGTAGGTACATGAATAGAAATGTGGGATTAAAGGAAAGTGGGTTCTTTTGTGGTTTTTCAGGAAGAGAGAAAGACACGAGAGCATGTTTAGATGTAGATGAGCAAAAAAAAGTGATGGGTGAGAGGATAAAGCAATTAAAATGAGAAGGTCTCTAAGAGGGCACAGAAGGTTGAGATACACAGTACAAGTAGAGACTAACTCTGGATTGCAAGCAGGACCGGAGAGGGAAGAGAGGATGGATACAACCCAAGTAGGTTTGCAGAGAATTGGATGATGAAAAGATGAAATTTTCAAGCAGTAAAAGTGTAAAAAAATAAACAATCATAGCAAAAAGTAAGAGGCTTTCTTAGAGATGTATATTAACACTGCCAAGCAATTAAAAAGTCAGTTAAGGCTAGTATCACAAATCTATAATGATACGAATGTGCACATGGTGTGCATTTTTTTCTCTAGAAACGCTTACCTCGGATGAAGTATAGAAATATAGGTGGTCAGGTTAATGAAGGAGAATATTTCAACTAAGAAGAAATGAGACTTACCTAAAATATCAATCATAAGCCTAGATGACAAATATCATTAAGTTTACTACACAATGATTCTTCCCCAGTTTCTTAAGAAACTTAAAAGGAAGGTTTAGTAGAAAAAAACTGCCAATTAAAATGAAGAATATAATCTTATTAGGTATGGCAGCTATTAAAACAATTTGCCATTCTTCATTAAAGGTTTTCTATAATTTAAATAAAAATGTAAGTAATGACCACAATCAATTTTAAAAAATTAAGACAGGAAAAAAAAACTACTCTCAAACCTATTATTTTAACATAACCATGACAATTTGTCTAACGTTTTATTCTGCTATTATTCATTTATATTTCTGCCTCTTCAAATAGAATCTGAGCACCATGAAAACAGAATATAAGAAATTGATAATCCTTTGAACCATGTATATATTATTTTATGCATTATATAATTTGTTCTTGGTTTGGTGTCAGGGAAAATGTATCACAGATATATTTCCAAATTGCTAGATAAGTTACCGAAATATCATTTGATAACTGATTCTAGGAGATGCTACAAGAAATAGGTCTGTAATATTTATATTTCCACTACTTTCAATTTTTTTGCTATGATAATTACCTCTACAAATCTAGCCTTTTCATACATTATACCACACCTCCTTAGAATTGAACTTACTTCTGTATAGTCCTTGTTTATCTCTCTCCAAGAAGGACTTCATCTTACTAGTCCATGTTTTAGAATTCTTTCCCTGTGTTTGATATTTTAAAATGTCCCCTTTTAATGGGTCTAGATGAGGATTTTTCCTTCACTCTTTTTCTTTGACCACTTAAATCTAAGATTGCTCATCTTTTTTTAAGGAAGACATTTCTTCCTTATTTCTTCATATTATTTCCTTCTCTCCATTTTTCTCTCTATCCCCTTCTGGGGCTCCTATTATCTAGAGTCTACTTCTATCCTCCATATCATTTTTATTTTAAATATGTATAAAACTCATTTATTATCTTGTTTCTCCCTGTATCCACTGTTATTTATCCCATCTATTGTGTTCTTTTTTTTTTTTTAAGATTTTATTTATTTATTTAACAGAGAGAGAACACAAGCAGGCAGAGAGGCAGGCAGAGGCAGAGAGAGGAGCAGGCTCCCTGCCGAGCAAGGAGCCTGATGCGGGACTTGATCCCAGGACGCTGGGATCATGACCTGAGCCGAAGGCAGCTGCTCAACCAACTAAGCCACCCAGGCATCCCTATTGTGTTCTTTACTTTGACAATTACACTTTTCCATACCTAAAATTTCTACTCGTTTCTTTTAAATATTTTCTTTTTCAAGTTATTATCTTCTCTCATTTTTATGTTGTTCATTATGTGATTTATTTTCATTACAGTGATTTATTTTCTCTCCATAGTTTTAGGACTGATCTGCGTAGAAAAATCAGATGTTCTATTACTGCCAACATGAATTAATACTTTTGGTCTTGGGGCACCTGAGTGGCTCAGTCAGTTAAGCATCTGCCTTTGGCTCAGGTCATGATCCCAGGGACCTGGGATGAGCCCTGCATCAGGCTCCTTGCTCAGTGGGAGTCTGTTTCTCCCACGCCCTCTGTGTGCTCTCTCTCTTTCACTCTCAAATAAATAAAATCTTAAAAAAAACATTTTTGGTCTCCTAAATCTTGACATACCCAGGAACAACTCTAAATTTTTCATATACCTTTTCAATGAAAATATTAGTTGCTCCAAATATTACAAGCATAATGACAAAAAGCATAATGACATAAGTCTGAGAAGCATGAATTCTAAATGCTTAGCTGTTTTTATATAAAAACACTGTTTGTCAGGAATATGCACATATACATATCCAGGGATCCTTAAATAAAATGACCCTCTGGGTGTGAAACAAGTAATACTGGCCATCTATAGAGCCAGCTCATGATAGAAGACATGGTCTCTAACTGCAGGTTTAATCATCAGGGTAACTGGGACATAGTTTCTGCAAACACGTCTTGAAATTAATATGAAAGGAAACTGCTTAAGAAAGCAATCAACTGCATTATACAGAGAAAAAGAACATTATCAACATCGTGATAATCATTAAAGATGATCTAACTAATTGTCCTTATTCTGATGTCAAGGTTCACCAACCAAGTAACTTCCCAATTATAATTCGTTTTCCCACGATTACTTTAAGAAAGAATAAGATAAGCAACATTTGGCATTTTTGACAATAATGTTTTAATCACAAATGATTAAGGAACATTCTTCACTTTTCCCATATTGGCTTGAGTCAGTCCATCTGATCAACTGGAGAGTAGTGAGAATGTGGGATTTTGAAAATAATAAACCCAGTACAAAAAGTCATGTCTAGGAACCTTCAAATTAATTAGAATTATTAATTATTAATTAGAATTAATTAGAAAAAATATTGAGAAGGTACCACTTGGTGACTGATTCAGTTAGAAGTAAGCAGAGAACAGAATGAGAGACACAGTCTTGATAAAGAATACAAGAGAGGGGATAACTTCTCAGGAAACACTAAGGATTACAAAAGAGAGTACATCAGAAGCATAGTTTTATATATATATATGTAGGTATCATTTATCACTATTATGTAATCATTAAAACATTTTTCTCAAAGACAATAACAGGACAACACTTTTGTAAACACACTCAAGTTATTAATGTATACCTGAAAGTAACCATTTCTTTTGGGGGGAAATCTACTTCTAAAGTTTCTACTAACTTAAACATTCATTAACCCAAAATTACATAAAAGAAGTTAATTCTTTTATGCTGAATGTTTCCACAGCTATTCCCTGTCTTCCTTCAAGTTAAACTTTTCTACTTATTCATCTCATCTGTCTAGTTTCTTTGGTTGATCAAATATTCATCTCTTGCATCTTAACCTATCTTTCCAGAGTCCTCCTTTCCAATAAACCTGATTCAACTTCTCTGTCTTCTCTACCAACCTTGCTTAGCCATGATCAATCTCAGTTTGTTATTTTAACCTCATATGGGTTTACTTCCATCTCCTTCACGCCCAAACTCCAACCTCATTTATTCATTTGCACGTTAAACATCTCTACCTAAACAACTTGTTGGCAAACGAATACCCACCCTCCCCAGCTACTGCCATTTAATTTATTGAGAATTACTACGAGTTCTTCTTGGGTAATATATGTCCTACTAGTCTGATTTCCATTACCCTCACTCAGGCCCTCGGTACATTCGGCTAGATTACAACAAAAATCTAATTGGTTTCTCTGTTCTCTAGCACCTTTCAATATTCTTCTATGCTATAGCTAGATGAATCTTCCTGAACAACAGGTTTTGTTTTTTTCCCCAACTCCAACTATTTCCCAACTACCAACTATTTTCAACTCTTTTGGCTAGCTAAGGCTATTATTTTTCATATAGTTCATGTCAAACATCAATATTACCATCATTTTACACACCTTTCCATATCTTGTGCTATTTGTATTCCAGGAACTGCAAGTCTAGCCCTGATCCCTATCTCCAAATAGTTCAATTTTAACCTTTTTTTTTTTTTTAAACCTTTCTTTAAGCATCAGGTAAAACGTTACATTCTCTGGACAGCTCCTTCCCTCAGCTAAAAGTAAGTTTCCCCGGCCTTGAACTCTTTTTATACTGTAAATCATTAAAGAAGTTATAACTACATGTCTTGAAATTATTATTTATTTACATATCTATCCTTTTAGATTTTATGTTTCTGAAAGGATCCATTTGTAGTATGATTATTTCCCTAAAGTAAATGACCATGATTTCAGATACAAAAAGATCTTTATACTTTTCAAATGAAAATAAGGCTAAGAAACTGTTGAAAGGAAAAGTTCCGTAGTGCAGGTACTCATAGCTTGCAAGATTAGTTGCATTAATATGTGAAACTGAGGTTTTTGGGGGAGGAAAAGGGGTGCAGTAGATACATACATTAACTGGTTAAGAAGAGTGGATTCAGAATACACACACTCACTCTCAATTGATCCAGAAGTATTTGAAAAATACTTTACAGAATCAGAAAATTATTATAAATCACAGAATATGGTCTCAGATTCTTCTTTACCTCAGTGAGAGAGAAGGATCACAGATGTAAAAAGTGATCTTAAAAATCAAAGGCCTAGGTATCTAGACTCTGACAGGTAAAAAACCTTAGAAATCCTAAAACCCACCCTTACCGTGTCTTAGACAATATGACAAATCCAAACAAATACAACAATAAGAATTATGGTGAATTCCTTTCAGTTATCATTTTTGGGACTATAGATACCTACTATTGTTTTACATGGGGAGGTTTCTAAACTACATTAGGATTAATTTAACACTATTACCCTTAAAGCCATGCTTGAATTTGGTACATACCTATGAATTTAAGCTCCTGCTTTGTTAGTGTAGAATTGTCATCTCTGTCTAAAGAAAAGACACACTTTAATTTTGGATTTTTAATAACCAGTATCTAAAATGACAGGTATAAGTTGAGAAACTTAAGACACTATAGGGGGTTAAAGTCCAAAAAAAGGGTTAAAGTAAAACAAAACGAAACAACAAAAACCCCACAAAACTATGGAAAATTTAAAAATCATTATAAATTTGTTTTCACTAAAATAAAAAAAGGCAGCATTCTAAACAGATTGTTAATGGCATAACAATTTAATTAATTTAAAAGTAATTCTTATAAATTTATTTCCATTTATACTAATCCCTTCACTTTCTAGGTTCTGTCTCTCTTCCAGTTTCAATGAGACACTTATAAAATTCATTTTGCTTTGTAGTAGTTAACATGCATACTGAAAATTACTTTTTCTCCCCAGTGGCTGATTCACCATCCAAATGTTAATATCCTTCTGTGTTTATCACTTAAGAGTCTCTGAAGCCCATCTTCCAGAAACTTAAGAGTGATCCAAGAGACAAACAGCTTGGCTGACTCAAAATGGAAACAGTCTTACTGTCTTATTTACCATCTATGTCTTAAACTACTTAGCAAGGCTATATAGTATTAGTCAAATTCCTTCCTACACAGGAACAAACAATGGAACAAACAGTAGCATTTGCTGCATTTTGGAATGTAACAATGTATTATATAAAAATAAAGAATACCCCCAACTATATCAAGTAAGAAGGAAAATCAAGTCTATTGTGATTAAAAAAAAATTAGATCTAGAATGATCTAGATCAATGGATCTCAATCTCTACACTGTTCATAGTAACAACTTATCAGTAACCATCTCTCAGTAATATCTCATTATATAATACCTATTATGTATAGTGAATCTCAAATGATTAACAGGATGTGGTTATACCTGAGAACTGCTCATCTCTGTTCTTAGACCCCTACCTTCTTAATGCTTCCCTGAAATGACGAGGGGACACATATAAAGAACAAAGATCTAGTTTCCAAAACTATTATGACAAACCTGAGTAGGAGTCCATTCTTGAGGAAGAACATTTACCCGTAAAATCAATTAGCATTCATACTTATTCTCAATCCTATAGCAGATATTTATGAATAATTGGTGGACATTACTTTGCCTCCTCCATCAAATGAGATTTGTTTAATGAGCATGGTCGTGACAAACTATAAGTACCATAATTAAAGAAAATTTAAAAGCATAGTAAATGGGGCACAGAAATCAATTAGCAATATACTGCTGGTGAAAGTAGATCTAAGCTCTTTAGCTACTTTAATCTACTATTTCAAAATTATATTAAAAATGAGAATTGCCAAGACAAACGCATGAAGAAATTCCATTACTGCAGCAAAGAACAAGTTACTACTCTGAGAGAAACAAGAACTGCCTAATGCAAAGTTTAATTCCCAAAGAAAATGAACATATTACCAAGAATATATGAAACCTCTTCCAGGACTGTGTAGCAACTGACAATAATTTATTCATTCAACATTTATGGAACATCGAGTAGATGATAAGCTAAACGCCATTGAAATAAAGATGAATAAAACCCAACTCCTACTACTCTAAATGACTTTACAGTCTAGTAAGAAAAACTGGTAAACAAATAGTTAAACAACCTAAAAAGTATTAGAAAAAAAATCATAACCTGAAACAGAACAATGAAAACCAGACAAATGATATGTTAGTTTTCAAATGGACTACGAAAGCAACCTTTAGGGGCACCTGGGTGGCTCAGGAGGTTAAGTGTCTAAGTCTTGATTTTAGCTAAAGTCATGATCTCAGAGTCCTGAAATTAAGCCCTGCACTGGAGTCTGCGTTGGGTGTGGAGCATGCTTGAGATTCTCTCCTTCTTTCTCTGCCCCTCAGTCAAGCATCCAACTCTTGATTTTCAGCGCAGGTCATGATCTCAGGGTCATGGGCTCGAGCCTCCACGTCAGGCTCTGCGCTCAGCAGGGAGTCTGCTTGAGATTCTCTCTCTCCTTCTCCCTCTGCCCCTTCCCCTGCTTGCACATGGGCTTGTTCTCTAAAATGAATAATAAATCTTTAAGATATTTAAATGACTATTCTGTCTTTCCAAATTGCCTTAAAAGTGTCCAAAATTTACTATAAGATTTTTATATTATATCTTTCTCCTACCTGTTCTCTTTTTCTTTTATTGAGACAATAAGCTCAGTATTATTTCTCCAACTCTTAAAGCTTTCTGAATTTCTCTGGTCACATAAAATTCATCCCACTACACCTAATTTGTTGTTGCTGCTGCTGCTGCTGTTGTTGTTGTTGTTGTTGATTGGTTTAAGTGTTTTCCTAAAAGCATTTTTCTTTGTATTGAGGATAATCTTACTTCCTTATCAGAAAGCACCAATTTCAAAGGTTTCTATGATATTATACGGACACACCCAGAAGAACCACCATCATTAAGTCCTAAGATCTGCTCTGAAAAATATCAAATTAGGATGTATGTTTAACACTCAATACCTATGACTATTAATTAATACAAGATATTTCCTTGGTTCTTAAATCTTCATTAAATTCTTTAAACAAGTCTCCGTGAAGTAACATTTTAATTTTATGAAGTTCTATATAATAAAACATTTTCCATCATATACTAGAGAATAGATAATGAATATAATCCAGTCTTTAAAACTTTACAGAGCTGCAAATGTCTAATGGAAAATTTTGTTGTTTTACAAACGTGAGACAAATATGACTAAGATATAAATCACAGAAACAAACAAAAATTGCCTAGACAAGCAGTAGATATAGACTCAAGAAAGAGCATTAGAACACTGCATATGAGAACCCAGAAGTTTGTGGTGTTTTTTTAAGAATAATTCTATCAAAAGGTGTCAGAAAAATTTTGCAGAAGCACAACTATGCTTACTTTTAAAATCTTTCAGTAGATAAAGAAGGAAGATCATACCAGCAGACACTACCAAAGTTTAAATTATAAATTTTGCAGAGAATAGTACAGAAAGAAACTACAAGTAGGTTATACTAATGCAATATAAAGTTGAAAAGAAGAGATGAGACTGCAGAGTCTAGTAAGTGGCAGATTATGAAAAACTCCACATGCCATTCTAAAAAATATTAATTTTATCTCATAAACATCAGACAATTCTTAAAGGATTTAAGTAAGACAATGACATGGTCTGATACGCATTTTTAAATAAGCCACTGATTCTGGTGGCACCTAGAGAATCAGCTAGATAATGAAACAAAGGTTAGAAGGTTGCTGAAAGAGCTCATATGGCAAATTACATAGGAATACCCAAGTAGAGGCAGTGAAAACTTATGTTTCCTTTACAGGAAAAAACAAATGATGAGTAACAGGAAAAACCTATAAAAATAATAATGACAACCAAGAAAATGAGAAGGCAGAGTTTAGTTTAATTCCCTAGCATAACTGATTTAGGTGACTAAATCCCCACAGAGATAAGGAACACAACAGAAGCAGGCTTTGAATGGGAATATAAGAGCAACAGAGATTTATTAGATTGTCAGAAATGAGCCTGGAACTTAAGAGAAAATTCTACATTCGTGAGTATAAAGGTTTATCAAATTTTATCTTTTCAAAGAACCAGGTCTTAGTTTCATTGTTTTTTTTCTATTGTCTTTTTAAGTTTCTAATTTATTTTTGTTCTAATCTTTGTTTTTCCCCTCCTTCTACAATTCAGGGCTTCATTTGTTCTTCTTTTTCTAGTTTCTTGAGAGTAAGTTATGTTGAGATTTTTCTTGTTTCTTAAGGTAGTCATTAATTACTAAGAACTTTCCTCTTAAAACTGTTTTTGCTGCATCTAATAAATTTTAGTATGTTACATTCCTATTTTTGTCTCATGGTATCTCTTTTTTTTCTTTGACTCATTAATTATTCAGTAGCAATGCTGTTTAATCTTGACAAAGTTGTCAATTTTTCAGTTTTCTTCCTATAATTAATTTCTAGTTTATATCACTGTAGTCAGAAAAAATGTGTGATATAATTTCAATCTTCTTAAATTTATTAAGACTTGTTTAATGGCCTAACATATGATCTATCTTTGAAACTGTTCCATGTGCACTTGAGAAGAATTAGTATACCCTTTTGTTTTTAAAATGGAATGTTCTACAAATTATCCATTCAAGTCCATCCAGTCTAATGTGTTAAAGTTGATGTTTCCTTATTGAATTTGTCTCAATGACCTATCCAATGATGCAAATAAGGTATTAAAGTTCCATACTATTACTCTATTAATGTTTCCTTTATATACTTGGTGCTCCTATATTGGGTGTATAAATATTTATAAGGTTATATCTTCTTGTTAGATTAACCAATAATACCTTTTTATAATAAGGCAGTTAAATAACCATGAAGCAGATACAATAGGCAGTATAATGGCTTCCTCTTTCTTAAAGATGCTCATGCCTTACTGCCCCAAACCTGTGAATATGTTACTTTAAATGGCAAAGGGACTAAACAAATGTATTTAAATTAAGAACCCTGATGGGGCGCCTTAATTTGGCACCATTTGGATGGTGGCTCAGTGGGTTAAGCCTCTGCCTTTGGCTCAGGTCATGATCTCAGGGTCCTGGGATCGAGCACCGCATCGGGCTCTCTGCTCGGAGGGGAATCTGCTTCCTCCTCTCTCTCTGCCTGCCTCTCTGCCTACTTGTGATCTCTCTCTCTGCTTCAAATAAATAAATAAAATCTTAAAAAAAAAAAAAAAAGAGCCCTGAGACAGAGAGACTGTCCTGGATTGTCTGGCAGAGCCCAATCAAATCATCTACCTTGTCATTAGCTTTGAATCTGAGAATCAGATGGGTAGAAGCATAAGAGACACTCCACCCAACACTGTTGGCTTTGAAGACAGAGGATGGGGCCATTAAAGGAGGGAAAAAAAGGCAGGCAGACTCTAGAATTTGGAAACAGTAAGGAAACAGATTCTCCACTAGCACCTTAAAAAAAGAACAAAGGGGGTACCTGGGTGGCTCAGATAGTTAAGCATCTGCCTTCACCTCAGGTCATGATCTTCAGGTCCTGGGATTGAGCCCTATGTCAGGCTCCCAGTTCAGCAGGGAGTCTGTTTCTCCCTCTCTCTCTGCCTCTCCCCCTGCTTGTACTCTCTGTCTCTGTCTTTCTCTCAAATAAATAAATCTTTTAAAAAAGAAAAAAGAAAAAGAACAAAGCCTGCCAACACCCTGATTTTAACCCAGTTGAGTCCATGCCAGACATCTAAACTATAAACTCTAAGATAATAAATTTATACTGTTTGAAGTTTGCAATAACTTGTTACAGCAACCATAGAAAATGAATATAGAATAAGAGGAAATGTAAATTCTTTTTCTCTTCCTTTTCCACTGACGTTTTTTTTTTTTAAACACTTTTTTTTTTAAGATTTTATTTATTTATTTATTAGAGAGCGAGAGACTGAGAATGAGAGGGGAGAAGGTCAGAGGGAGAAGCAGACTTCCCACAGAGCCGGGAGTCCGACATGGGACTCGATCCCAGGACTCCGGGATCATGACCTGAGCTGAAGGCAGTTGCTCAACCATCCGAGCCACCCAGGCGCCCTCCACTGACAAGTTTTAAGCTTTTTATTGCTTAATACTCAATATAATAAAGAAAAAAATGTGAAATCTAACATTTAATACCCCATATCCCCAGTAGGATGGTCATATCAAAAACAATCAAACAAAATAATAGGTGTCGGCAAGGATGTGGAAATATTGGAACCCTTGTGCACTGCTGGAGGGAATGTAAAATGGTGTACCCACTATGAAAAACAGCATGACACTCTTTTAAAATAGAACTACCATATGATTCAGCAATTGCATTTTGGGGTAAAATGAAGATTCAAATAGATATTTGCACATCTACATTCAAAGCAGCTTATTAACAATTATCAAAAGGTGGAAGCAACCCAAAGGTCTCTCAACAGATAAAAGAATAAATGAAACAATGGTATATACAAACAATGGAATATTATTCAACCTTAAAAAGGATGGCAATTCTGGGGGCATCTGGAGGGCTCAGTCAGTTAAGTGTCTGCCTTTAGCTCAGATCATGATCTCAGGGCCTGGGGATCAGGCCTTGCATCAGGCTCCCCGCTCACCAGGAGTCGGCTTCATCTCTGCCCCTTCCCCCAGCTTATATTCTCTCTCCTTCTCTCTTTCTCAAATAAATATTCTTTTTAAAAAAGAAAGGAAACTCTGATACATGCTATAACATGGATATTATGTAAAGTGAAACAAGCCATTCACAGAAAGACAAATACTCTAAGAGTCTATCACAAGAAGTATCTAAAACAGTCAAATTCATGCAAACTGAAAGTAGAATGGTAGTTGCCCTAGGGAGTGGGGGAGGGAGAAACAGGAGCTGTTGTTTAACTACAGAGTGTCAGTTTTATAAAATGAAGTCCTGGGACTGGATGTACAACTATGTGAATATATTTAATACTACCAAACAGTATATAAATCTAAAAATGGTTAAAATGGCACATTTTATATATATTTTACTACAATTTAAAAAAAGAAACTAACACTTGAAAAAAAGAAAAAACAAGGATTTTTTTCCCCCAACTAAATCCAAGTGATTCTCCCTTAATTCACCATAGGCAAAATATCACTTTACCAACTACCACTCCTATGCTTGTCTTTGTAATTAAAAATATAAGTCCATGGGCGCCTGGAGGCATAGCCGGAGGAGTGCATGATTCTTTGTTTTGGCTCAGGTCATGATCTCAGGGTCGTGAGATTGAGGTCTCAGCAAGGAGTCTGCTTGGGATTCTCTCTCCCTCTCCCTTCCTCCTCCCGCTCATGCTCTCTTTCTCGCTCTCATAAATAAATAATTATTTAAAATGAAATGAAACTTGATTTAACTTAAATTTTTAAAAAGTCCAGAGCAATTATCAAGAAATTAAAAGCATCCAAGTTGAAACAGAAGAAGTAAAAGTCACTGCTTTATGGTATACTACATACTATATACTATAAGATTATAATATACTATATACAGAAAACTGTAAAGACTTCACCAAGGGAATAAAAAAAAACCTGTTAGAATAAACAAATTCAGTTAAGTGGCAGGATACAAAATCAACATACCAGAATTTGTTGTGTTTTTATACACTAAAAACAAACTACCAGAAAGAAAAATTAAGGAAACAATCCCAAGGGCGCCTGAGTGGCTCATTCAGTTAAATGACCAACTCCTGATTTCAGTTTAGGTCATGATCTCAGGGTCCTGGGATCAAGCCCTGCACTGGACTCTTCACTTAGCCAAGAGTCTGCTTGAGGATTCTCTCTCTTCCTCTGCCTGTCCCTCCACCTGCACACTCTCTACCTCTCAAATAAATCTTTTTTAAAACTCCTAAGAATAAAATAAATAGGAATAAATTAAAACAAGAAGGTGAAAGATCTGTATACAGAAAACTGCAAGATCAATGAAAGAAACTGAAGACACAAATAAATGGGAAGATATTCCATATTCGTGGATTGGAATAACTAATACTGTTTAAATGTTGATACTACCCAAGGCACTCTACAGATTCAACAAAATCCCCTCATCAAAATTCCAATAGTACTTTTCACAAAAATAGAATAACCCCAAAATCTCTATGAAACCACAAAAGACCCTGAATAGCCAAAGCAATCTTAAGAACAAAGAACAAAGCTGGAGGCTTCACACTCCCTGATTTCAAACTACCTTACGAAGCCCTAATAATCAAAATAGTATGATATAAGCATAAAAACAGTAACATAGATAAATGAAACACAATGAAGAGCCCAGAAAAACACCCATGGATATAGGGTCAATTTATTTACAAGGAGCCAAGAATATACAAGGACAGTCTCTTCAATAAATGGTGTTGGGAAAACTGAACAACTACATATAAAATAATGAAGCTGGACCCCTACCTTACACTGTACAGAGAAATTAACTCAAACTGAATTGAAGATTTGAATAATATAAGACCACAAAACTCTTAGAAGAAAACATAGACAATAAGCTCCTTGACATCGGTCGTGATATTTTGGATCTGACCAAAACAAAAACAAAACAAAACCCCACATAAAGGATACCAAACTCAAAGGTACTACATAAAACAATAATAAAATAAAATGGTAATGCATAGCAAAGGAAAACATCAACAAAATAAAAAGGCAATGCACTGTATGAGGAAACATTGCAAATCTGTATCTGATAAGGGGTTAATATCTAAAATATATTTCAAAAACTCATATAACTTAGGGCGCCTGGGTGACTCAGTTGGTTAAGCTTCTGCCTTCAGCTCAGGTCATGATCTTGGGGTCCTGGGATTGAGCCCCATGTCAGGTTCCCTGCTCAGTGGGGAGTCTGCTTCTCCCTCTGCCTCTCCCCCCTACCCACCCCCCCACTCATACTTTCTTCCATGCTCTCTCTCAAATAAATAAAATCTTAAAAGAAAAACAAAAAAAAATTCATATTACTCAAAGGCAAGAAAACCCCCAATCTTACTAAAAAATAGGCAGAGGACCTAAATGGCTATTTTTCCAAAGGCGACATACAAATAGCCAACAGGTATATGAAAAGATGCTTAAGATCACTAATCATCAGGAGGCGCTTGTGTGGCTCCGTTGGTTCACTGGCTGCCTACAGCTCAGGTCATAATTCCCAGGGTCCTCAGGATCATGCCCCTCATGGGGCTCCCTGCTCAGTGGGGAGCCTGCTTCTCCCTCTCCCTGCTGCTCCCCCTGCCTGTATCCCAATCTCTCAAGTAAATCAATAAAGTCTTTAAAACAAAACAAAACACTAATCATCAGGGAAATGCAAATCAAAACCAGACTGAGATATCACCTCACATCGTTAGAATAGCTATTTTCAAAAAGTCAAGAAATACTAAGTGTTGGCCAGGATGTGGAGTAAAGGGAACCTTTTGTGTAGTGTTAGTGGGAATGTAAAATGGTACAGTCACTATGGAAAAGTCTGGAAGTTCCTCAAGAAGTTAAAAGTTGAACTACCATATGACCCAGCAATTTCACTTCTGGATATTTATCTGAAGAAAATTAAAATACTAATTTGAGAAAACATATGCACCCATGTGCACTGTAGCATTACTAACAATAGCCAAGTCATGGAAACAACCTAAATGGCTATCAATGGGAGAATGGGAACAAAAATATGCTATACATACAAACAACAGAATATTATTCAGCTATAAAAATGAACAAAAGCTTGTCATTTGTGACAATGTGAATGGACTTAAAGGGCATTATGCTAAATGAAATAAGTCAGACAGAAAAGATAAATATCATATGATCTCATACATGGACTCTAAAACAAAACAAAACCCAAAATATTTCCAAGACCATGAATATAGAGGACTGATTGCTGGCTGCCTGGGGAAAGGGAGCAAAATGGCTTAAGGAGGTCAAAAGGTACAAACTTCTAGATATAAAATAAAGAAAGAAAAATACAAAAGTCCATTATTTATTTCACTTTTCTAGATTATGTGACCAAGAACACATAAGTATCTCCATAGTGTTTTCTCTCTGACACAATCTTGTAAAACACAAAATTTTAAAGAAAATCTGTGTTAATCTGTATTAATCCCATGACATTAATTTCATTCACCCATACAGAAAAACATATCAATAATCCATTAAACTGACACAATCCAGTACTTTGTCAGCTAATAATGGTAGAGGATTTATGTGGCAATTCACAATTGCTCCCCACAATATCTACTCTCCTTTTATTTCAAGTATACACTTTGTTCAAACTTTCAGCATGTCTCTAAATTCTATACTTCAAAATTAAAGAGTAAGACTTAACTATGCAAACTGAAAAAGATTTTAAAAACTCTTGTTTTTATACTTCCCCACCAAAGAATGGTAAGATATTTAGTTTATTTTCAAGAATGCTTCCAATCCCTTTTCCTCTAGATACCTAATGTTCAAGAGCTCCACATTATCTGGATAATTTATTATTTGAGACTCTGCAGTTCCAGGTTACAAGGGACGCAAAAATTAGAAATAAAAGTACTCATTAATAAAACAATCATCTGTAAAATGGGTTTCCCATCTTGACCAGCCACCCTCACAATCAACACGTGTCTATATCTGCTCATCATACCTTTAGTCTCTTGCTAGCTATAGATTTGTAAACATCTGACAATATAATCCAAACACAACACAAATTGACTACATTAAACCACATTACCAAAATATGTAATATTTCATAAAGTTAATAAAAATGTGCTCAAAACTTCTTCAGATCACATAAACTATCTTGAACAGAAAAGTTATATAAGTTAATAACCGAAAATAATCAACAAAGACGACACTGAGTGCAATTTTTTTGATCACTAAAGTATTAAAGAAGGTTCTTTAAAATTGAAGAAACACTCAAACATTTCTGCAAAAATGACTTTCATTATAATTATATTGCAAAACTGAAAAAAGCTAGCATTTTTGTCTCATATCCTGACTTTAGAACCCAACTCTGCAGAAAATGCAACTCCCTGGTAAAAACCTGGTTCCAAATTAGATATCATCTAAAAGGCTATCTTCCATTTATTCAGTATGTATAATATAGGGGCAAAATAATAGACATATTATACACATTAATTTTTT
Organism: Nasua narica; assembly: GCA_028533885.1. Lineage (NCBI taxonomy): Eukaryota > Metazoa > Chordata > Mammalia > Carnivora > Procyonidae > Nasua > Nasua narica. The sequence continues at coordinate 14,804,848 of CM052807.1, forward strand.
TAAATCCCCAAAACAAAATTCACATTTCAAGCTGGGAAGCAGCAGCTAATTCCTGACGTAGGTACCAATTACTAACAGCACTGCCAAAAGAGAGCTCAAAAGAACTAGAAAAACTATTTACAAAAATAGAAAAAAAGAATTCCATGAAGTTAGAACAACACTATTATCATTTTGCCTTACAAAGAGACAATAAAAGCTAAACTGATGAACTATATTGACCTATTATCCTCCTGTAGGCAATCTACAAAAACTTTTCACTAAGGGGCTTCACAATTGACTCACAGCAGAGCTGGATTTCATCTTATCAATAGAACATGCAAGCTTTCAATCGAGATTCTCTATAAAAGGCAACCTTTGTGATAAATGAACCACCAGAGGAGATTCTAATAAAACTTACCATTGTGTATTGCATTCAGCAACTCTGAGAAAGCTTTTAAGTAAGGAAAAAAGGACTTCAGGTTAAGATCATTCTCAAACACACAAAAGAAATACATAGGCATAGACTGAATTGGTATAATAAAATCTCAGTAAATCTATTATGTATCATTGTTTGAAACATTAAAACTGCAAATTTGGCTGTTTTTACATGTATAAATTTCTAAATATTGTATTTCATTTGCCAAACTAACACCTAATAAATTTAAGTAAAACGTTAGATATACTGTCATAATGGTGACAAATGTTCTTAGTAATAAAACATATATGTGAAATTACTTTTAAAAAGACTTTTGTTTAATAGTCTCTGTAATGTCTTTCTTGGTACAAGTATTGATTAGGATGCAATTCTATATAGGTAAATCTACCTCAACAATTGTACACTCAGCAATATTATAAAGAAAAACTTCATTTTATCATCTAATCTGATCAAATATCCTATTTCTTAGACTTCAGTATAATAGTCTCAACATACATAGAGGTCGAAGCAAGAAAGCTATCTAATGCCAACATACAGATATTGAAAGATTATATTAACATTAAGATTAGCAGAAGTCAAATTCTGAAAATATTACTTCAATAGGGAACAGAAGTCACAATTCTCCAACTGAAGCACCATTTTAAAAAGCCAAAATAATTAAAATATGGTCACAGTGACTCTAACATGGATCCTGAACATAGGACAAGCAGTAAATTCTCTCTGTAGAAGAAAAAAATCCTATTCAATTAAGAACCAATTTCATTGTGGAAAACTAAAATTTAGAGATTCAGTGGTGGCATAATATAACAGAAAAAAACACTAAAGTAGAAGTCAAAAAGCCTGGGTTACCAACCCAGTTTGACAACTTACTAGTTGTTGGACAAGCTCCATCATGCCGATACTGCATAGAAATTTCTGTTGGGAGGGAGGAGAAAGGAAATCAGCAAAGAAGTTGCCAGTGACTCAAGGACAGAAAAAGAAACAGGCCAGAAAAACAGGGAAACATTCACCTAAAAGTCTAGCTGAGAAGGGCAAACAGAACGGTGGGAATAGAAATTATAAGCTAGTACCTGGGATATGATGGGTAAAGGACAAAATCTGATAATCAGAATTCTCACAAATCTTTAAACAGGATAATATGGGAATGTGTGTGTGTGTGTGCATGTGTGTGCAAAGAATAAGGAAAAGACATAAAGGCTTACAAATAAATATGCAAGACAAGTGTCTAAGAAAATATGGATTCATAATATGAGGGAGTATAGTTAGCAACACACTAATGTGTTTTATATAATTCATTAGATGAGAACGATTTATCAAAAACATCTGAATTCCATGGTTAATTAAATTACTATTCAAGTACGAAAATTATTTAGTTTATATCTGAGCAGAAATCTATGACTTATATCACAGTATTAAACTTGTTAAACTACACTCTGCTTACTTTCTTGTACCTTTCATTTTTGATGACAATAATGAATGAATAAACCATTACTCTTACTCTTTTGCTCCACCCAAATGAGGAGAACAAGCAGAGGATGACATGAAGCAATAAAACACTGCTAAAAGCAAAAGGCTGCTGAGAAAATGAGAAATAAATTTCTATATGACATTCCAAAGGAAAAAAATAACTGATAAAACTAGGATCAAGTCTGTGACTCAAAGGACTTCACCTGCTAATCCTGAAAACAATAGGTACTCCTTTGTGGCTAACACTATTGGTCCAATTTTTCTTAAAAGAAGCATATCTGGAATTATCTTGGATACTACTTAACCAAAAACATGACTTCTAGAAACTATGAGTACAACAGAGTCTTCAAGGCAACCATCATTCACACATCTACCCATATGCATATCTCAGAAGTCAAGTCCAATCATGGGTCCACTCCAAATGACTTGAAATAAGAAAAACAAAGCAAGGGCGCCTGGGTGGCTCAGTTGGTTGGACAACTGCCTTTGGCTCAGGTCATGATCCCGGAGTCCCGGGATCGAGTCCCATGTTGGACTCCCGGCTCTGTGGGAAGTCTGCTTCTCCCTCTGACTTTCACCCCTCTCATTGTCAGTCTCTTGCTCTCTAATAAATAAATAAAAAATCTTAAAAAAAAAAAAAAAGAAAGAAAAACAAAGCAAGACAGAGCAAGCCAGCACTCATTTTTAATCATTTACATTAGATATTGTTCAAGAATCAAATCTTTAGACCAGTTTAGTGTAAGCCCTTTCTGATGGACTCAAAACCAAGACATGGTGGGAGAATCTGCCATCTTTAATGGTCATTAACAAATTCAAGTGATATTTTGAAGGGTAGTGAAGGCTACTGAAGAGATTGATGTGGTACATTACAGAGAAAGGGTAACCTGTTTAGAGTGGTGCCAAAAAATAATTAAAGAATGCTCATAATAATGGAAGGATTTTTTTCAATGGGGAAAAACTGTAATATGGCTATTCTGCTCTTTGATCTGGGACTTCTGTAGAAAGACATCCATGGTAAAGGGCCAGCAAATTTTCAAATCATCAAGGAAGAAAACAAAAATCAGAGGTATATTATGGTCTTAGTCTTAGCAGTACCCAATGTCCTATATGATTTTCATTTATGACCCAATGTAACCAATTTATATAAAATCATGAACCTAAGCCATTAAGATGGGTGTAAAGTATATTCAATAACTGTATCTACTCCTTGGTCTACAATACTGTATTAGTTACTCTTGTGAGTTTATTAGATTAATCTTTGTCTCTTTATGATTCCCTTATTTGTTAACAGAATCAATCTATTCCTAATTAAAATATTTTACCAAGGAAAGATGTCTCAATTTCATTTTATTAACCTAAGTGGATATATTTCATAACAACCAATTCATAGTCACATGGGCTCAAGTTAAACTTTCATAACCTTCATATTTCAGAAGCCAGAACAAACTTCTCTTGAAGTTCTCTATTCATATTAATAACTCATCTCCCTGAAATCTGTTAAGACTTTATCACTAAATAAATAAGCCAGTCAGTCAGTCAGTCAGTCAGTCAGTCAGTCAGTAAAGACTTTATCACAAAATACTTAGGGTCAGAATCAAACAACTACTTTCCTAGAATCTCCTTTCATAGCATTTATGACCACTAAAGAATTCCATCACTGAAACCGATTTCAAGTATCTTAACTTGGAAAGGTATGACCAAATTATACTAAAGAACTAGAGACTAAGATTTTTAAAAAACAGGCAAACTTCAAAAGGACATAGTATACCCAAGGAAAATACGTTAATGCTAAATCGTCAATACTTATCATTTAATGAATACCAGATTTTTCTCAGAGAAAATAATAAGATGTTGATTTTTATGAAGAAAAAAGTTTCTTCATAAACTTTCACTTTAGTAAATTCTAAACTCTCTCATAATATGGTTGAGATAAATAGGAAAAAGGAAAAGGGCAAATACATGTTAACTCTTCCAAATGCTGTACTAATTTTCAGTGCTCCAAATGTCCTACTTGTTTAAGATCTCAAAGAATATATAGGAAGGAATTCAATTAAAAGCTTAATATAATCTATACACCAAAACTTACAACCTTTAGAAGCCACTTAAAACAACACACTGATTTCCCATTTTGTACAAGTCACTGTAACAGTAAATCACTTATTAAAATGTACTTCAATTTATTACAAAAAAAATCTTACAATCCAAACCCTTGATCAGACAAGGAATTTATAGGTATTTTCTGGGTTTCTATTCTGACAGGACCTGGACCTGAGATTCCTAGAATAAATATCTTGCTTCATATATGCTACTAGAATTTGAATATGTCATGATAGAATTTTGATTACTGTTAAGTCAATGCTTCTAACACTTTTAAGACAATCACATCCTAAGTACCTGACTCTACCTCTACTGTACATCCTGGTTGTGGTAAAGAGAAATCACAACAGTAATAGTAGCTGCCTTGCCGATTTCACAGGATTATTCTTAGGAACAAAAAGATAGTTTAGAAACTGTTCGGTGCTCTCAAATGTAAGATAATACCATTACTGCAAGCTGATGGAAGCAACGTATTTTTTTTCCGTCAATGAAATTCTTTTAATAGTAAGTGGCCAGAACTAAGTACAGGATGCTTATTCTAAGACCAACAGCCTGTAAGTGTAATTTCTTCAGCTTGACATTCAACTTTCCATAAACCCACCCCACTTTATCAACCTTACCTCCAACTATCCTACAAATTAGATTTCCCTATCAGTTTTATCCCTCAAATATAACTTTACTTTCTTTTCTGTTAATACTGTTGGACTTTTTCTGCCTATTCCAAAGTATAACTCAAATTCTAACTTCTCCATGGTCTTTTCCAACTTAATTAACACATCTTTAACTGGTCTGTAATACTACATGAAAAGCTTTACAGGGCGCCTGGGTGGCTCAGTTGGTTGAGCGACTGCCTTCGGCTCAGGTCATGATCCTTGAGTTCCGGGATCGAGTCCCACATCGGGCTCCCAGCTCCACGGGGAGTCTGCTTCTTCCTCTGACCTTCTCTCCTCTCATGCTCTCTCTCACTTTCTCTGTCTCTCAAATAAAGAAATAAAATCTTAAAAAAAAAAAAAAAAAGAAAAGAAAAGCTTTACAAATGATTTCACTTGCAATCTAACTATGGACACTTGGAAGTCAAATACAAAATCACAGAGGAGGGGCGCCTGGGTGGCTCAGTGGGTTAAAGCCTCTGTCTTTGGCTCAGGTCATGATCTCCGAGTCCTGGGATTAAGCCCCGCATGGGCTCCCTGCTCAGCGGGGAGCCTGCTTCCCCCTCTCTCCCTGCCTGCCTCTCTGCCTACTTGTGATCTCTCTCTCTTTCTCTCTCTCTGTGTCAAATAAATAAAATCTTAAAAAAAAAATCACAGAGGATATTACTAACTACATGATATGTTCTCAGTGATTACTAACAGTATGCATTCTTTTTTTTTTTTTTTTAAGATGTTTAGCATTTATCACAAACAAAGTCCTGTGCTGGCAGTCAGTGAGGAGACAGTAATGAACATGACACACACAGCCCCCAGCCTCATGAAGCCAGGATTACATAGTGTGTGTTATAGTCTAACATCATAGCCAACAAATGCTTACAAAGGTCACCTTCATCATTACTAAATCGTCACCCCGTCATGAAAGCAAACAAATCTTTTGGAAAGGGCATCATTCAAAAACAATTCTTGGTAACACAGTACTTAGTATACATTTCTTCTTTCTACTTATTTATGTGGGAAGAAAGTTTCCTGATTTTACAGCTACTAAATGATATCTCTATCTAAAATCAGTTGGAAGAAAACAGCATTTTCATATTAATGGGAGATAATATTATTGCAAGTGAAATTATTGGCTCAAATTTTCTCACTGATCCCATTGATTAAAGTACAACTGACATTATACTAGTGTAGCTGCAAACCTTCATCAGCAAACACTCTGAATTTTATAGTTGAGGGTCTCTGGAATGAAGGAAAATGTACTGTTCCACCACTTAGAGCTGTGAGAATTTTGTCTGTTTCTTCATCTGTGCAATGAGTAATAATACTCAATGCTTGTCAAGTGCCTAAGATAGTAGTAGTATATACTACATTTCAACAGCAGTTAGTAATTCTTAACTTATGAGTAAGAGGACATAATTCCTAAATACTCACGGCATTTAGCCAGTTTCTTCTAAGAACAGACTTGCTAGCACTAAGTTTATCAACAGGGTGTGCTCTGATCTAGTCATAAAACTTTTATTAAAATGTACAAAAATTAAAGAATATATTATCTCAAATAGTTTTGAGTAACTAATCTTAGTGCACAATTATGGCTTTAACAAAACGTAAGATCTTCAGTTATTTTTAAGCACGCTTTTAAAGGAAAAAAATCCTAGCAAGTCTAAATGTAAGTCATTTACTTCCATGAAATAATAATATTTATAGAACTTTCTCCCTAAATTTCTTTACCTAATGGTGAGGTAAAGGGGATACAAATTCATGCTTTTCTGTCATGGATGTAGCACAAACACTGCCTCTGAAAGTAGTAATTGTGAAAAGAACACTATTTCCCAAGGCTAAAATCTGTCTAAATCTGTAACAGGTAGGAAAATCTTTTCACAAATGTAAAGATCAATATTTTAATTCCATTAATTTGAAGATGTGTATTTTAAATAGCATCCAAATGCAATTTGTGAAATTCAGTAATTTTCAGACTATGCTTCTATGTATAGGATATCAGTGAGGTACTCTTACAAAAGCAAATTCCAGCTTAATTTTCTCAGTAAGTTATTCATCTGATTACTGTGTATCTTGCTAAAAATGAGTATGAACTCAATTTTTTCTAAGTATATTCGTCTAAACTTATTTTTTTGTGACTAGGGGCTAGGGCTAGTTGCTAAGCCCTTCTGGCCTGAAAGAAAACATATGAATATACATAAAATAAATGAATATACATAAAATGTATATCCAAGTATGCAATATACTTAAGTTTTTTCAATGGATTTCTCATTACAATTTATATTATTTCCCCTTTTAACGGTGATTTTACACCCTCCCCTCAAGCCCCCAATATTTTTGTCACTATGAGGGGTGAAGGGGGAAACCTAGGTGCTACTGGCATCTAGCGGGTAGAAGCTGGGAATTGTGATAAATGTCCTACACTGCATAGGACAGGATGGCACAACAAGTAACTATCCCAACCAACATGTGAATAGTGCCAAGACTAAGAAATCATGGTGTAGTGCAAACCCATCCTTAATGCTTTTAATAAAACAATTCTGTCATAGTTTCCACTTATTTCTCAAAAACAAACACACAACTTGTCCAACAGGTCCAAGGTGGCACTGAAGCTAACTAGGAAAAACAGAAAGAGAAAGAAATCCCCAGCTATGACCTTGGGCAGCTTATTTTACCTGTCCCTGTTTTCTACCTGTCTCAGTTTTATCAGCTGTAAAAAGGGGAATAAATAGGCCTTACTTCATAAAAATGGTGTGGGGATTAAACAAGATAATAAATATAAAGCATTAACAGACCCTGGCACAAATGATAGTGATAGTTAATAATTTTCACATCTGACCTTTACATATACTCTTTTCTCCCTTAGAATGATACTTACTTACTGAAATTAATGTCTGCACTATAAAAACAATCCAAAAATCAATATTTATAAAATACACATAAACATTCTTCATTTAAATTGTGTTTATTATATTTCCATACCATTTCCTACCTATTCTCTCCACCAACTAATAGAACTGATAAAATCTGTAATAGTTTATTTTAGCCAAAAACTCATCATTTCTACAACCAGAAATCTAAAATCAAAACAGGTCAGGTTTACAACACTTATTTAAAACAATTTACCTCAAATTCAAGATCAATTTAAAAGATAAATGCTGACATTTAGCTAATACCTAAACCGTTAAGTTTTTGTCTAAAAACATGAAACTTCAAATTTTTAAGAATTAACAATATTCATCATATAAAATATAGGTTAAAGAGGCATCCCAATGATGTGAATAACAACACATGTAAATTCACTCCTACTATAATAAAGATAATGGTAAAAAACTGTTAAACATACTTGAAAATGAAACAAATATAAATCATTTCAGATATCTTCTGAAATAAAATATGACTGTTAAAGTTCATATATTTAAATCATTTTACCACTGAAAAATATTCCAGATGGATAATTCAAGTAGAATTTGTGTGAGGAAGTCTTGAGAAAATGAAGACTAATTAAACTTTAGAAAAATGAAAGCTCAAAACAAGCACAAATCAAAAACATAGTGCAAACTATGCAAAACTCTCACACCTTAATTGTGATTTCTGAGTTGGGTTTCAAATACTGTGCAGGCAAAGCAAAAACAAAAATGAGATATTAATTCCAGGTACTTCATAAGAAATGAGTAACCAATAAACCAGTTAGCCTGTATTTAAGTAAACTATCAGATTAGTGCCAAACATCTTGTCCAAACACCAAATCATCTTCCTAAGATCTTAACATTTTTTCTTTCATTAAGACAAGTAAATGTCATTTAGCAACTCAATGTATATAAATGGTAGTTTAAAACAAATTTCCCTTTCGGGGTAAAGGAAGGGTGGTGGTGGTGGGAATAAGTAAGAAAAACAATGGGCAAATCCCTACCTGAACCAACTGGAGATGAGCCAACACTAAGACTTTGTAAACTTCCATTCCTGAGCAATGTAGGAGATTTCTGAAGACTAGAGCTTGTTACACTTCCTGCAGCTGATGCTACAGATGATGTTGGTGAAGCAGAAGAAACTGAGAGATGAGAAACATTCTCTTGATTTTTGTTTCCTTTAGGTCTACCAGGCCCATGCTTACTTTGTTTATTTCCTTTTCTTTTCTTTTCCTTTACAGTTTCTTCTTCTATGCCAGAAGTTTGAGCCCGCTTATATCCTGCTGTTGGAAGGCTGGAATTACCCAAATCTCCAGGTGAATTTTCAAAGCTTTTAGGCTGTGAAATAACAGCTGAGGTCGAAGGGAGACCCATTATGGAACTAAAACTATTTACCCCCCCTTCCTGGCTTCCAGACTCTCCTTTATGTACATCTTTGGTTGATGATGACTGTTGGGAGTGAGTATAACTGTCATTACGCAGATCTGAGTCTGTAAAGCTCAAGAAATCCTGGGGAGACTGTACTGAACTTCCCGAAGATGATTTTACACTGCCTGGAGTTCCTGAAAAACTGCCTGTAGTAAAATAAAAAAGGGGGGGGGGGTAGGAAAAGAAAAAAAATTGGATGCAAAAGTTCCCACGAGCAGTAGAAATGATACAATCATCAAAAAGAGATGGAGAAAAAAACTAACTATAAAACTTAGGACATCACTATGTAACAGAATTTTAAAAAGGTTATTGAAATCAAGTTGATCAAATTATCTTTAAAAATATTTGTCATTTCATAGCTATTAAACTGAATATTAACTCTAGTTGCAAGCTGTCAGTTCTACAATGACCAAGATGTAAGATGTGCTTTATTTAACCTACCTTTTACTATGGCAACATTCCTCAATGTTCCCCCAAATACCTGTGTATGCTTGAGGAAGGACTGAAGAACAGCAAAGTCTCGAAGAGTTTGACAAGACTACTATTGTATTCTAGAATTTTCTTTTTCAATTACTAAAGATTTGATTTAAATGTTCCCAACACACACCCAGAACAAAAAGTTCTTGCTTAGATTTTAAGTTCTGAGTTTTAACTTGAAGATAATGTTAGTGAATATTATTATTCAGTTAAATCTATCTCACCAAAACATGGATTTGATAAAACAATAATGATTACATGGAACTTAATCTATATACCTAACATTCTCCCAGTCCACTACCAATGGAGCTACATAAAGAAACCAGCCACTAACATTGTTCTATTGCTTTTTGAAAGTAAAATCACAGGAGAGGAACCCTCATGAATCTCGTTCACAACTGACTGTCTCCTCACTCTTTAAAGAACATTAGCAGCCCACTACGTCATTATGAGATTAAAAGATTCTTAACTATTTGGTAGAAAAATAATATGGCTGGGATGAAACAATAGTTTGGTCCACCATCCTAATTCACCAAACCATCTCTTCATGCTCGCCAAATGAAGTGACAAGTGTTTAGACTCAGTTGTGATCACACATCTGTTATGTTTCATAAAACTTAAACTATTTCATATTTTAACTAATGTATTTGAAAACAAAATATATTGAATTCATATTCAAAATAAAGTGTTTCATTGGAATGGAAGGGAAATTTCAAGCTAAGGGTTAAATTTTATTGCAGAGCACATTCAAAAGTAATCACACATAAATCCACCTAAATATTTACAACAGTATTTTTTTTCCTCACACACAAGAAAGAATTTCTTTTTAACTAAAGTCTCAAGGTTTTGAATTTTAGATCTTAAGCTTTCCTGAAATGGCTTATTATGCCAGAACATTAATATAAAGTCTAAAATTTAACTCTTTGAAGAGAATATCCATCTTATTTACAAAATTATTTGTACCTATGAGAGCATTTTCAAGTTATGTCTATATAGAAAAACATACATATTAAGAAGCCATTTACATTACATCAATCACTTAAGGATAACTGTAATTTGCCACTTAATTAGCAACTATAAAGAAGTTCTTTATTATCCATTCTGATCTGTCACCATCTGTCTTTCTTCCACACATTTTTGTTTTTACAGCTGGTGTTAAAAGCTCACTACAGTGTAGCAAATACTTTCAAACATTTAGTATATGCAATACTTTAACATATAGTTTCTAAAATTCACATACTGCCTCAAATGAAAAAAACAAAACCAAGCATCTTAAACACCCTATCTTTAAATTTCAACTTTTAAAACTTTTATAGAATATTACCTCAGATACGAAAACATAACACATTCTATACCATGTCTCAACAGAGGCAGGAAAAGACAATTCAACATTGTGAATGTTAAGAAAACGAGGTATTTCTTTTCTAAATGGATTAGTACTTCAAAGATTAAAAACTTAAAAACGGAAAATAAGGTCTTAATTATATAAAAGAGATGGCTGAATTCTGCTAATATCATATTCAAATGCAAATAAAGTTACATTAAAAATAATTAAGGTTTTTACTACTTATTTTCCACAGTGGCATAAAAATAACAACAAATATAAAGTAAATTTATTAAACTAAAACAGCAAATTTTGCATTTTATTTCTTTTCTACTTATCTAATTCTTTGTACTATAAGGCAAAAAAAAAAATTAAAAATAAAGTGGAGGACTTAAAAATCTTGAAGACCAAAATAGCTATCTATGTTTAAAATATACAAATAAACCTTTTAATAAGGGATCAGCAGACTACACAATCTCTCTACATACTCAAATTTTTATTATCAGCAAAATTAAAGGAAAGAAAAAGACAATTTTTCCCCCTCATTTATTCCTAGGGGAGTAAAAAAAAAAATGGGGGGGAAGACGCATTTATTGTATACTTTACTAATATATTTATCTCCAACAGTTTTTAACATTTATATTTCTGAAAATATTTATGTTCAAGTTAAAAACACAAACGTAGGGCTAACGGAATGTAAAGTCAGCTGAGTTATTGTTTTCCATAAAATTCGGTTGCCATATAAAATACAGCATGCCCAACTAATTCTGAATTTTAGTGAACCACTAAAATTCATTTATTTTTTCAGTGTAAATACGTCCCATGCATTTATTTGGGACATACTTACACTGAAAAATAATTTGTTAAACTGAAATTCAAAAATAAATGAGCATCTTGTTACAGTAGCCTCACCAAAAGATACGTAAGCTTAGTAAAATACTGTTTTAAGCTTAGTAAAATACTGCTTTAAACTTCAAGTTTTATAATAAATGCATTAATAACAACTATTATTTACTGAGAACTATTTATATTCCCTACAAATTGCCCAGTACTGGTTTACTTACTAAGAACATATGATTTCACTGTTTTAGTGTTTAATTACGACAGGTAAATGGTAATAATTCATTAAAAAGAAAGACTGTTCTATAGAGCAGAAAGGAAAACTCCAGCTTTTATTGTTTTTTCTCCCCAAACTTAAACTTTATTCCACATCTATTTAAACATTAAAATTACAGTTCAGCTTTGGAAGCACATGTCATAACATAAAAGGTCCCAGAAACATTGTAACAAGGAACACTAGTCTTTGAATCTTACTACAGTAACTAGTCATAAAATAATCTCCAATGATCCATCAGTTATAAATAAAAAAATAACTTCTTTTACAAAACTTAACGGCTATTGATCATCGCAAGAACACTTATTTTAACTAAAACATCATAATTAATACCTTGCTGGAAAGGACTAGCTGCTGACACAGTCGTTCCTGGATTTCTTCCACCAGGCTTTCTTCCCCTTTGACCTGAGCTGTGAGTTGAAGATTTCTTCCCTTTGCCCTCTGACCCTCTAGCCTCTGAAACATCTTTTCCGCTAGTTGTGTGCGCAGAGACTTCTTGGAAGTTTGCATTTGTAAATCGAGCTGCAGTATCTTCTAAGCGCTTCAGCGATCCAGAAATAGAGTTGCTGCTAGTGCTTGTATAAGTCTAACATTTTCATTGAGAAAGGAAGTTGAAAAAGAATTGATTAGATTTTGGCTATGCCGGGGAGGGGGAGTACATATTAATAACAATAATTACAAGACTTATAAGAAAAACATATGAAAGTGTCAGTTATAAAAGTGAGTCCACCTAAGAAAATCATGTAAAAAAAATTATCTGAGTCTACTGCAAATACCTTTAAACTGCAGCAGTTAGTAAAAGTACATATTAGTCATAGTTACTCAGCAACACACAGTAAGTAGTAATGAAGGAACTTGTTTCTCAAGTAACATCATTTCCAACAAGAAAAAATTACTTCTTAGTCATAAAATTAAAATCTGCTTTAATGTGCACAAAAGCAACAATGAGAGAGAAATAAGGTGCTACAAATTCATGAGAGGACTATATCCATGAGATTATAAGCACAGGTCAAAGTAAGAATTTTTAAAATTCAGGTGAAGTCTGCTTTTCAAAACAGGAAAGACTAAACCTTTTAAAACAGAAATCAATTTCTTCCAAGTGTTATGATAAAAGAACAGTTATACATTGCAGTTTAAGATTTTTAAAAATTTGAAGTATTATTATCCCCTATGGAGTCTCAGTCATCCCTCTTGATCCAGATATGTAAGGGGAAAATGCAAAATAAAGATCTGTTTAAATAATTAGTTTCCAGTTTTAAATAATCATTTTAAGACAAAGCATATGCAAATAATGGTAACTTAAGTAACTATGAAAATGTGAAAATGTGTTCTAACGAATGTACATTAATCAACATGCTTCAAAATAAAAGGCTTATAAAGTCCACTGGGTCAGAGATTTTTGTTGCCATTGTTTAAGTTCCCTAAATGCCTGAAAGACAAACAGCCCTAAATTTCTGCTGAATAAATAAATGAGCATTTTTCTGATACAACTATCTAAAATCTCTGACGTAATACAAATAAAAATCTGAAGTAAACAAAACTGAAATTTCCCACACATAACCACAATTCAATACAAACCGTCAGATAAAGATAGAAAATGAGAAAGAAATGATAAAATCAGGTTTCGAAATGGTTGGCATTTTTAGCAAAATCAATGTTCAGAATGAGAAATGAAAGATTTCAAATATTTTGAAAACCAAATACTTTTTACTATTACTTTGGCTACTTGCCCCCCATATCATCCTCCCCGTTCATCATCTCATTGCCAAACAGATTTTAATCATCAAATACAACAGACATTACCTCATAAAAAGTAAATTATTATTTTTGTAACTGAAAGGCCCAAAAAGAGAACAAAGTTCTCAAAGAAAGTTTTAGGAGAAAACCAATCATGTTTAATCTGATTAAACTCTGTGAATTACTTTAGAAGCATGAACCTTTTCCATGCTGGGCAAGTCATCTTGGAAACTGAATCACTTCACTTTTCAAATATATCTTTGTAATAACTCAATTTGATCCTGAGGTTCTCCATCCTACTCACATACAAGTGAAGTCATCTGGGGGGCCTGGGTGGCACAGATGGTTACGCACTCTACTTTTTGTTTCAGCTAAGGTCCTGAGATCAAGCCCTGTGTTAGGCTCCATGTTCAGCAGAGGGTCTGCTTGAGATGCTCTCTCCCTCTCCCTGCCCCTCTCACGTGTGTGCATGCATGTGCGCTCTCTCTCTAAAATAAACAAATAAATCTTTAAAATAAAATAAAGAAAGAAATAAAAGTCATCTAAAGAGAATACAGTGAAGGGTGCCTGGGTGGCTCAGTGGCTTAAGCCACTGCCTTTGGCTAAGATCATGACCTCAGTGTCCTGGGATCAAGCCCCACATTGGGCTCTCTGCTCAGCAGGGAGCCTGCTTTCTCCTCTCTCTCTGCCTGCCTCTCTGCCTACTTGTGATCTCTCCCACTCTGTCAAATAAATAAATAAAATCTTTTTTTATATAATAAATGATAAAGAGACCACAGTGATGTTCTTCATTCAGGTACTCTGTCCATACATCAAATAAGCAAAGAAGAAACTCAGTGGAAAACCAAACACAGAAATATACTATCCAACGGACATTAGTAATAAGTCAGAAATAGAGTTCAAAATGACAATTATCAAGGTACTAGCTGGGCTCCAAAAAAGCATGGAAGATATTTGAGAATCCCTTTCTGGAGAAATAAAAGAACTAAAATCTAGTACTTTTCTAATCAAGAGAAGATTAGTTTAAAGGTTTAGTTCTTTTCTATCAATCTAATCAAGCTGAAAACAAAAGAGCTGTTAGTGAGGTACACTAAAAAATGGAGGTTCTTACTGTTGGATAAATGAGGTAGAAGAGAGAATTAGTGATATAGAAGACCAAATGACAGAGAATAAAGAAGTTGAGAAAAAGAGAGACAAACAACTATTGGACCATGAGGGAAGAATTCAAGAGATAAGTGATACCATAAAACACAACAATATTAGAATAATTGGAATCCCAGAAGAAGAAGAAAGAGAGAAAGGGGCAGAAGATATATTGGAGCAAATTATTGTAGAGAATTTCCCTAATCTGGCGGAGGGAACAAGCATCAAAATCCAGGAGGCACAAAGATCCCCCCTCAAAAACAATAAAAATAGGTCTACACCCTGTCATCTAACAGTAAAACTTACAAGTCTTAGTGGCAAAAAGAAAATCCTGAAAGCAGCTCGGGACAAGAAGGCTGTAACATACAAAGGCAGACTATCCACAGAGACCTGGCAGGCCAGAAAGGACTGGCATGATATATTCAGAGGACTAAAAGGGAAAAATATGCAGCCAAGAATACTATACCCCTCTAGGCTGTCACTGAAAATAGATGGAGGGATAAAAATCTTCCAGGACAAACAAAACTGAAAGAATTTGCAAACACCAAACCAGCCCTACAGGAAATATTGAAAGGGGTCCTCTAAGCAAAGAGAGAGCTTAAAAGGAACATAGACCAGAAAGGAAAAGAGACAATATACAGTTAACAGTCACCATACAGGCAATACAATGGCACTAAATTCATATCTGTCAATAGTTACCCTAAATGTAAATGGGCTAAATGCCCCAATCAAAAGACACAGAGTATCAGAATGGATAAAAAAAACAAGACCCATCGACACACTGTCTACAAGAAACTCATCTTAGACCCAAAGACACCACCAGATTTAAAGTGAGAGGGTGGAAAACAACTTACCCTGCTAATGGACATCAAAAGAAAGCTGGGGTGGCAATCCTTATATCAGATAAATTAGATTTTAAGCCAAAGACTATAGTAAGAGATGAGGAAGGATGCTATATCATATTTAAAGGGACTGTCCAACAAGAAGATCTAACAATTGTAAATAGCTATGCCCCTAACATGGGAGCAGCCAATTATACAAACCAATTAATAACAAAGTCAAAGAAACACATCAACAATAATACAATAATAGTAGGGGACTTTAATACCCCCTTACTGAAATGGACCGATCATCTAAGCAAAAGATCAACAAGGAAATAAAGGCTCTAAATGACACACTGGACCAGATGGACATCACAGAGCAAAGCAACAGAATACACGTTCTTCTCTAGTGCACATGGAACATTCTCTAGAAGAGATCACATCCTGGGACACAAATCAGGTCTCAATAGGTACCAAAAGAGTAGGATCATTCCCTGCATATTTTCAGACCACAATGCCATGAAACTAGAACTCAATCACAAGAGGAAAGTTGGAAAAAACTAAAATACATGGAGGCTAAAGAACATCCTACTAAAGAATGAATGGGTTAACCAGGAAATTACAGAAGAATTTTAAAAACTCATGGAAACAAATGAAAATGAAAACACAACTGTTCAAAATCTTTGGGACACAGCAAAGGCAGTCCTGAGAGGAAAGTATATAGCAATACCAGCCTTTCTCAAGAAACGAGAAAGATCTCAAATACACAACCTAACCCTACACCTAAAGAAGCTGTAGAAAGAACAGCAAAGAAAGCCTAAACCCAGCAGAAGAAGAGAAATAATAAAGATCAGAGCAGAAATCAATGAAATAGAAACCAAAAGACAGTAGAACAAATCAACGAAATTAGAAGCTGGTTCTTTGAAAGAGATAATAAGATTGATAAACCCCCGGCCAGACTTATCCAAGAGAAACGAGACAGGGCCCAAATTAATAAAATCATAAATGAAAGAGGAGACATCACAACTAACACCAAAGAAATACAAACAATTATAAGAACATATTATGAGCAACTATACGCCAGCAAATCAGATAATCTGGAAGAAATGGATGCATTCCTAGAGACACATAAACTACCAAAACTGAACCACTTAGAAATAGAAA
>CM052807.1:14822087-14849113 GCA_028533885.1 Nasua narica
AAGAAGGAGACAAACCATGAGACTCCTAAACTCACAAAACAAACTGAGGGTGGCTGGGGAGTACAGGGGGTAGGGATCGGGTGGCTGGGTTATAGACATTGGGGAGGGTATGTGCTACGGTAAGTGCTATGCAATGTGTAAGCCTGATGATTCACAGACATGTACCCTGGGACAAATAATACAGTATATGTTAATAATTTTTAAAAAACTAATAAAAAAAAGAAATATACTATCCATTTCCACATACTAATCTAAATTGGGGTTGGTCAATTTTCCCATTCCTTGCTTATCCCTGAAGTATAAGTATCTCCGTAAATCCAATGGAAATTTGGCATATGGAAGAAAAGGTATTACAAAGAAAGCAAAGAGTGAAAATTATGCAAATTTCCACGTCAGAAGTAATATTAAGACCATAGCATTTTACTTTTCAAAAACTTAGACAACTTCTAAGTTGAAAAGGTATCAGAGATTTCTGAACAAGAAAAAATAAAGCTTTAGTTGAAGATTCTAACAGTTTTTTTAAAAAATTATACCTAACAACAAGGGAAAGAAGTCTATATGGTTTTACTCAAAGAGAGACCTCCAACATTTACTCCACCCCTTTGTAAGTTAATTTTAAGAGTATCTGTTCCATAATATGCTGTTTAAATAATATGGAACTGTGGAATTCCATTACAAAAACACAATTCAGTCAAAACCAAGAGGTGGAAGAAAGTAAAAGGAGAGGGTAGTGGGGAGGAGCTGAAAGAGACCCGATAGAACGCCATAAATCTGCTCTTTTCCTCAGTTTCACATGAGCATCTCACTACTCTGAGAGCAATTCTAGTGCTTAAAATATATACATTTTCTATGTAAATTAACCCAAAAAACTAACTACTTCATTTTGTACTTGACTGAATAGTCTGTTTCCCCCCTTTTTCACTAAGGATAAACTGCATATTGGCCATACTGAGACTCTTTGAGGAAACATATACATATTGTGGGTTATATTGTGATTTATAGGCACCTTAATGAATCTTTTAAAATAAATATTTAGAATATGTATGATTTTTGTTTTGTGGCTAGCTGCAATTATTAGTCCTCAGATAAGATGCAATGTCAATAAACCTACTAAATAACATTCACTGAAGCAAAAAATACACCCAACTTTGTAAAATTTTAAATCAGACTCAGAATTCACAATGACTCTGTAATATGCTAACCAATGTAATAGATTTTTTCAAAAGTATGGCTGCCTTAGATCATTCTACAAAGCTCTGTAATACACATTCAGCAAAAAGAGGCAGAGGGAAGAGAAACAACCAAATGTTGTATCTTCCACTACCATGATGAAATATAATAATGCTGGTTAAATATTTTTTAAATTATGTAACATTCAAGTGTCTCATAAATTTTTTATGCAGCCAACTCTCAAAAATGAAGCACAGAAGGAATGAAGACTTTAAAAGGAAATTTGGGGAGGGGGATCAGTGAACCAAGGGACATTGTTAAGCAGCCTAATTTACATGTTATTGGAATACCCAAAGGAAAGTAGGATGGGAAAAAAAATGTAAGAAACAAGAGCTGAAAAAAGTTACAAAATTTAACGAAAACAATAAACCTACCAATAAGCTAACCCCAAGCACAAGAAACATGAAAGAAAAATCCATGAATACACATCACAATCAAACTGTTTACCATTAAAAACCAACAATAAAGAGAAAATGATACAAGCAGCCAGGGAGTTAAAAAAAAAAAAAAAAAAGATGCCTTATGTGCTAAGAAACAAAGATAAAAATGAAAATAGATTTCTCATGGAAACAATGCAAGTTAGAAAACAAGAAGACAAAGAGAAACAAACTGTTAAACTAGAATTCTATACTGAGCTAAAATATCTTTCAAAAGCAAAGGTGAAATAGAGTTGACCCATAAACAACACCAGTTTGGACTGTATGACTTCATTTATACACAGCTTTTTTCAATAAAAACAGAACTGCACTGTAAATGTATTTTCTTTTCCCTTTGATTTTTTCTCTTTTTTAAAGCTTTTGTTCATTTATTTGACAGAGAGAGAGATCATAGTAGGCAGAGAGGCAGGCAAAGAAAGAGGGGGAAGCAGTCTCCCTGCTGAGCAGAAAGCCTGATTCGGAGCTTGATCCCAGGACTCTGAGATCATGACCTGAGCCAAAGGCAGAGGCTTAACCCAATGAGCCACTCAGGTGCAAGTTCCTTGTGATTTTCTTAATAACATTTTTTCTCTAGATTATTTTATTATAAGAACACAGTATATAGGGGCCCCTGGGTGGCGCAGTTGGTTGAGCGACTGCCTTTGGCTCAGGTCATGATCCCGGAGTCCCGGGATCGAGTCCCACATCGGGCTCCCAGCTCCATGGGGAGTCCGCTTCTCACTCTGACCTTCTCCCTTCTCATGCTCTCTCTCACTCTCTCTCTCTTTCCTAATAAATAAATAAATAAATAAAATCTTTAAAAAAAAAAAAAAGAACACAGTATATAAAATGTATATAACATGCAAAGTATGTGTTAATGTACTATTTATTTTATCAGTAAAACTTATGGGTCAACCATAGGCTCTTACAAGTTAAGTTTTTGGTGAGTCAAAAATTATAAGCAATTTTTTTTCTGTGCAGTGGTCCTAGCCCCCACACTCTTCAAAGGTCAAATATAATTGCCATTCAGATAAAAAAGCTGAAAGAACTAACCACCAACAAAGCAACACTACAATAAATGCTGAAGGTTGTCTTCTAGGCAGAAGGAAAAACAACAAAGGAAATGTGGATCTAAACAAACTAATTA
This sequence comes from Nasua narica, assembly GCA_028533885.1. NCBI lineage: Eukaryota > Metazoa > Chordata > Mammalia > Carnivora > Procyonidae > Nasua > Nasua narica. Next base: position 14,824,881 of record CM052807.1, read on the forward strand.
GGAACACCAGAAAGGGTAATTACAAGGGTAAATATAAAGTACTTTTTAATTACTTAATCTCTTTATAAGACAACTGCCGACTTAGACCAAATTGGTTACAATTGCAAGGTTTATAAAATATGTAAAAATTTAAAATAGGACAAAAATAGCAAACCCCAAAAAGATAGGAGTGCTAGTGTGTAAACTGCTGAATTGTATATTCTTATTTAATATGTGAAATTAAATGTGTATATCATTTGAAGGCAAATGCTGATAAATTAAAAGATATGTATGCCATAGACACCAAAGCAATCAATAACACAATTTTTACTATTCAGTAAAATAAAATCATAAAAAATATTTAATGAAAAGGGGAAAAAAAGATGAAATAGGCGAGAAAAAAGGATTAGCAAATGATAGATTTAAATGCAACAATATCAATAATCATATTATATGTAAATTACCTAAGACCTCAGTGAAAGGCAGAGATTGGAATACTGAAAACAGAAACTCAAGACTATATGCTGTCTGGATGCCTGGCTGGCTCAGTCAGTTAAGTGTCTGCCTTCAGCTCAGGTCATGATCCCAGGGTCCTCGGACTGAGTTCCGCATCGAGGTCCCTATTCCACAAGAAGCCAGCTTTTCCCTCTGCCTCTTTCTCTTGGCCGCTCATGAATAAAAGATCTTTTTTTTTTTTTAAAGATTTTATTTATTTATTTTAACAGAGAGAGAACGCAAGCAGGCAGAGAGGCAGGCAGAGGTAGAGAGAGGAGCAGGCTCCCCGCCGAGCAAGGAGCCCGATGTGGGACTCGATCCCAGGATGCTGAGATCATGACCTGAGCCGAAGGCAGCTGCTTAACCAACTGAGCCACCCAGGCGTCCCTGAATAAAAGATCTTTTTTAAAAAAAAGACTATATGCTGCCAAAAGAAATCCATTTTAAAGACACAAAGATAATAAAACTATAAGTGTAGGGAAGAAAATAACAATCTAACGCTAATTAAAACAAAGCTGAATTCAAAATATTAGTATCAAGCAAAATAAATTTCAAAACAAGAAATATTGCTAGAATAAAGAAACCGATTAATCAAGAAGATTAAATCCAAGACACTTTTGCACCTAATAAAAGACCTTCAAAAAAAAAAAAAAAAAAGACCTTCAATATAAAACTGACAGAATAGAGAAAATGGAGAAAACTGTGAAATCCACAACTACAGTAAGAGAGATCTAAATCCTCTTCTCAATAACTGAACAAGTACATAGAAAACATGTATACAAAAATAAGCACATAGAGACCTTAAACAGTATAAATCAACTTGACCTAACTTATATTTACATTATAATTCCATATAAGCAGAGTGAATACACATTGTTTTCAGAAGTGTACAGAAAATTAAACAAGATAATCCATGTTGTGTCATTTTTTATTTAAAAAAAAACTTAAAAGAAATTATGTAACACAAAGATATAAAACTGAAATCAGTGACAAGAAGCTATATGAAAAGTCCCCAAATGTTTCAAAAGTAAATAATACACTTCTAAGTAAACCATGGATCAAAAAGAAATCAAAAGGAAACCACAAGGTATTTGTTCAAATAAAAACAAAAATACAATGTATCAAAATTCAGAAATGGTGCTTAGAACAAAGTGTGTAGCATTAAATGCCTATGGTAACATTTCTGGGACTCCCGTCCAGCATGTAGAAAACTTAGGAGAGAAGAGATGAGAAAAGATGAGGGGAGGGAAGTGGTGGTAAGCGGACAAGAAGATAGAGATGCAGTGTTTGAAGCAAGAATAACTACAAATGTCCCAAACTAGTGTCAGAAACTATACCACAAATGCAGGAAGCTCTGAGAATACCAAATAAGACAAATATCAAAACAAAAAACCAAGGTGCCTGGGTGGCTCAGTGGGGTAAAGCCTCTAGAGGCCTTTGGCTCAGGTCGTGATCTCAGGGTCCTGGGATCAAGCCCCCATTGGGCTCTCTGCTCAGCAGGGAGCCTGCCTCTCTGCCTACTTTTGATGGCTCTCTGTTGAAAATAGAGCTACCCTACGATCCAGCAATCGCACTGGTAAATACTGGGTATTTACCCTAAAGATACAAATGTAGGGATCCAAAGGGTCACATGCACCTGAATGTTTATAGCAGCATTGTCCACAATAGCCAAACTCTGGAAAGAACCTAGATGTCCATCAACAGATGAATGGATAAAGAAGATGTGGTATATATATATACACAATGGAATACTATGCAGCCATCAAGAGAAACGAAATCTTGCCATTTGCAACCACGTGGATGGAACTAGAGGGTATTATGCTAAGCGAAATAAGTCAGTCAGAGAAAGACAATTATCCCATGATCGCTCTGATATGAAGAATTTGAGAGGCAGGGAAGGGGGTCGTGGGGGGGGGGGTGGGGAAGAAAATGAAACAAGATGGGATTGGGAAGGAAACAAACCATAAGAGACTTCTAAACTCACGAAACTAAGGGTGGCTGGAAGGTAGGGGTGGTAGGGTTATGGACACTGGGGAGGGTATGTGCTATGGCAAATGCTGTGAAATGTGTAAGCCTGATGATTCACAGACATGTACCCTGGGGCAAATAATACAGTAAATGTTAATAAAAACAACAAAACAAACAAAAAAAAACTTCAACTTTTTCTTACACTTACTTAATCTAACAATGTTCAAAATGATGGCAACAATATATCTGATTATACAGTCTTACACATATATATGCTTATGTATGAATCTACATAAGGGAAATGAATTACAGCATTGACAGAAAAGATGGGAGGCAGGAATTAGGATTATTTTGTCATTGTAAGGTACCTGTACTATCATGAAATGGGATAATACTATTTGAAAGTAAACATGGATTAGTTATAAATATATACTGCACAAAACAGGGCAACTATGAAAAAAAGTATCACTGATATGTTAAGTAATAAGAGAAAATGGAATCATTAAAAAAAACCCAATTAAAACCCTTAGAGAGAACCTTGCCTTTCCCCTTCCACTACCACCAGGCACCCCAGAAGTTGTACTTGCTGTGCTGCTTTCCCTCCCCCACATTACCCCGTGCTCTTCCCTTTCCAACTATAGCCTGGCAGAATGGCTCCTGCAAAGAAGGGTGGCATGAAGAAGGGGGGGTTCTGCCATCAACGAGGCAGTGACCAGAGAATACACCATCAACATTCATAAGCACATCCAGAGAGTGGGTTTCAAGAAGCTTGACCCTCACACCCTCAAAGAGATCCAGAAATCTGCCATAAAGGGGACGGGAACTCCAGAGGTGTGCACTGACACTAGCCTTAACAAAGCTGTCTAGGCCAAAGGAATAAGGAATTTTCCATCCTGTATCTGTGTGCAGTTGTTCAGAAAATGTAATGACGATTAAGATGTACTGAACAAGTCATATACACGTTGATTACCTATGTACTAGTCACCACTTTCAAAAATCTACAGAGAGGGTGCCTGGGTGGCTCAGTTGGTTAAGTGACTGCCTTCAGCTCAGGTCATGATCCTGGAGTCCCAAGATCGAGTCCCACATTGCGCTCCCTGCTCAGCTGGAGGGGTCTGCTTCTCCCTTTGACCCTCCCCTCTTCATGCTCTCTCTCTCTCTCTCAATCTCTCTCTCAAATAAAATCTTTAAAAAAAAATGTGGATGAGAACTAGTCGATGACTGTCAAATAAAGTTTAAACTGAAAACAAAACAAAAACAAAAAACCCAAGAAGTAGAAAACCTTTGGAAGACAAAAGCAGAAACAAAGATAAAGAGCAACAAATAGAAAACAGAAACAAATTTGGTAGATGTTAACCTCACTGTATCAATAGTTACCTTAAACATAAATATTCTAAATATACCAATTAAAAGAATTGTTAATGGGTCAAAAACAAAACTCATCTATAGGTTGTCTACAAGAAACACTTTAAATAGGAAAACACATATTGATTGAAAATCAATGGATGGAATAAGATATACTATGCTAGCAGTAATCAAAACAAAGTGAGAATAGGTAATTAATTTCAGACAAAGCAGACTTCAGAGCAAGGAAGTTTTCAGGAAAAGAAGTGACACTGCATAATAATAAAGGTGTCAATACTGAAACTTCTTGACACAACAATCCTTAATGTATATGTGCCTGACACCAGAGGATCAAAATACATGAGGCAAAACCTGATAGAACTGCAAGGAGAAAAAGATGAATCCACTCTTAAGAGATAGAGGTTTGAATACTCTTCTTTCAAAAATGGACATATCCCCCAGACAGAATATCAGTAAGGATGTAATTAAAGTAAACACCACCATTAATCAACTGGATATAAATGATATCTATAGACTATTTTATTCAGCGTCAGCACAATATATATTCTCCTGAAGCTCTCATGAAACATTCATCAACATACACTACACTTGGGGCCATAAACACACCTCAACAAATCTTAAGGAAGAGAGACCACATAATTGTGCTCTCAGACCAAAATGAAATTAAACTAGAAACCAATTAACAGAAAGATAGCTAGAAAATCCCAGAATGCCTGAATAACACACTTCTACATAACACAAGTCAAAGAAAGCTCAAGAGAAATACTATTAACTAAAACATTATTAACTAAATGACAATGAAAATACAATCTAAAATTTGTGGGATGCAGCAAAAGCAGTGCTTAGTGTGCTTAAAGATGCAGTGAATGTATCTATGAGAAAAGAAGAAAGACCTTTTCTTGTTTGTTTGTTTGTTAGGTTTATTTATCTATTTGTCAGAGAGAGAGGGAGAAAGAGAGAGTATGAATAGGGGGAGCAGCAGGCAGAGGGAGAAGCAGGTTTCCCACTGAGCAAGGAGCCTGATGTAGTACTCGATCCCAGGACCCTAGGATCACGACCTGAGCCAAAGGCAGACGATTAACTGACTGAGCTGCCTGGGCATCCCAAGAAGAAAGACCTTAAATAAATACTTTGAGCTTCCTCTTCAGGAAACAAAAAAATAAAAAGCAAATTAAATCAAAATAAAAAGGAGGCGCCTGGGTGGCTCAGTGGGTTAAAGCCTCTGCCTTCGGCTCAGGTCGTGATCTCGGGCTCCTGGGATCAGGCCCCACATTGGGCTCTCTGCTCAGCGGGCAGCCTGCTTCCCTCCTTTCTCTCTGCCTGCCTCTCTGCCTGCTTGTGATCTCTTTCTCTCTGTCAAATAAATAAAATCTTTAAAAAAATAAAAATAAAAAGAAATAATGAAAACTAAAGAAGAAATCAAAGAAATTAAAACAGGAAATCAATAGGAAAAAACCAACAGATACAAAAGTTTGTTCTTTGAAAAGATGGATAAAATTGATAAACCTCTGGCCAGTACAACTGGAAAAGTGAGACAGAACACAAATTGTTAATACCAGAAATGAGAGAGGGGACATCACCATAGATCCCATAGACATTGAAAGGGTCATCAAGGAATATTATCAACAACTCTATGCCCACAAATTTGACAACCTAGATGAAATGGACCAACTCTTGAAAGATACAAGCTGCCAAACTCACACAAGAAGAATTAAGACAATGTGAATAGGCTTATATCTATTTTAAAATGGGAAAGGGGGGGGCGCCTGGGTGGCTCAGTGGGTTAAAGCCTCTGCCTTCGGCTCAGGTCATGATCCCAGGGTCCTGGGATTGAGCCCCGCATCGGGCTCTCTGCTCAGCGGGGAGACTGCTTCTCCCTCTTTCTCTGCCTGCCTCTCTGTCTGCCTGTGATCGATCTCTCTGTCAAACAAATAAAATCTTTTTTAAAAATAAATAAATAAATAGATAGATAGATAAATAAAAATGGGGAAGGGGAACGCACCTGGATGGCACAGTTAGTTGAGCAACGGACTATTGATTTCAGCTCAGATTGTGATCTCAGGGTCATGGGGTTAAGCCCCATGTCAGGTCCTGTGCTGAGTGCGGAGTCTGCTTGAGTTTCTCTCTCCCTCTCCCTCTGCTCCACCCAACCCCATATGCATGCTCACTCGCTCTCTCAAATAAATAAATAATAAATAAACAAACAAACAAATAAATAAATCTTTAAAAAAGATTTCTGAGAGGAGCCTGGCTGACTCCTGAACATGTGACTCTTGATCTCTGGGTTGGAAGTTCAAGCCCCATGTTGGGTGTAGAGTTTACGTAAAAATAAAATCTTGGGAAAAAAAATTGGCTCAATCATCCCCCAAAAAGAAAGCACCCAGGCCCAGAAGGGTTCACTGGTAAATTCTACTACATATTTAAGGGAGAAATTATACCAATTTTCTACAGTCTTGTTCAGAAGATATAAACTTAGGGAATACTTCCTACTTCATGCCAGGAGGCCAATATTACTCTAATACCAAAACAGACAAAAAGATTATAAGAAAGAAAACAACAGAACAACATCTCTTAATAAATAGATAAAATCATCTATAAAATATTAGCAAATCAAATCCAACGATCTATAAGAAGAATTATATACCAGACGCAAGTGGGATTTATCCCAGCAACACAAGATTGGGACAACATTCAAAAATCAATTAATGTAATCCATCACATCGACAAGATAAAGAAGAAAAATCGTCTGTCATATCAATAGTTACAAAAAAGCATTTGGGGGTGCCTGAGTGACCCAGTGGGTTCAGTGTCCAACTCTGGTTTCAGCTCAGGTCATGATCTCAGTTGGGCTCTGCACTCAGCACGGAATCTGTTTGAGATTCTCTCTCTTCCTCTCCATCTCCCCACTTGCCCTTTCTCTAAATAAATTAAATTCTTTAAAAAAAAAAAAAAGCACTTAAAGTGTAACACCTATTCAAAGTAAAAACTCTCAGCAAACTAGGTATAAAAGGGGAACTTCCTCAACTTGGTAAAGAATATGTACAAAAAGCTAACATCATGCTTAATGGTGAGAAACTAGGTTTCCCACTAATATCAGGAACAAAGCAAGGATGACAGGATGACTCCTATCTCACCACTGCATTTCAACATCATACTGGAAGTCCTAGTTTATATAAAAAGACAGGAAAAGGAAATAAAATACACACTAACTGGGATGAAGGAAATGCAAGTATCTTTTTTCAGAAAGGACATGATGGTCTACCTACAAAGTTCAAAATTACTAACCAAAAACCTCCTCAAACTAATAAGTGATTATGTAAAAACTTCAGAACAAAAGGTTAATATAAAAAAGAAAAATTGGGGCATTTGGGTGGCTCAGTCAGTTAAGCATCTGACTTTTAATTTTGGCTCAGGTCATGATCTCAGGGTTGTGAGATCAAGCCCCATGGACATGGAGCCTGCTTAAGAATCTCTCTTTCCCTCTCCCTCTGTTGCCTTTTGCCAAGAAAGAGAAGAGAAAAATTGTTTTCATTTACAGTAACAGAGAAAAAGTGGAATTTTAAATTAAAAACACAATACTATTTACAATACGACCTCTGAAAATTAAATAAAGTTTAAATCTAATAATATGTATAAGTTTAAGGTCTATATGAGAAAATCAACAAAACTTCTATGAACAAAATCAAAGAACTAAATAAATGAAGATATAGCCCAACTTCATAGCAAAACTTAATATTGTCAAGATATCAGTTCCTCCCAACTTGATCTGCAGATTCAATACAATCTCTTTTTTAAAAAGATTTATTTGTGAGAGAAAGCTCGCGTGTGTGCTTTTGTGTGCACATTTGCATGTACACGCCAATCAGCAGGGGGAGGGGGAGAGGAAGAGAGAATCCTGAAGCAGACTGGTGGCTCAGCACAGAGTCCTATGTGGCTCAATCTTGGGACCTGAGCTGAAATCAGTCAGCCACTCAACTGACTAAGCCACCCCGGCATCCCGAGATTCAATATAATTTCAATCAAAATTCCAGCAAATTATTTGTGGATACTGACAAACTGAATCTAAAGCATATATATGAAAAGGCAAAAGAAAGAATAGCCAACAATATTAAAGGTCAAGAATAAAGTTTAAGTACTGACATTACTTGTGCTCGCTTCGGCAGCACATATACCAAGTACTGACATTACTTGATTTCAAACTTCCTTTAAAGCTACAGTAATTATGATAGTGTAGTGCTATTGAAAAAATAAACAGATCAATGGAACTGATAAGAGAGTTCAGAAACAGACTCACATAAATACAATCAATTGATTTTTTAAAAAGATTCATTTATTTATTTTAGAGAGAAAGAGAAAGCAGCAGTGGGAGGGGCAGAGGGAAAGAGAAAACTTTCTCCCTCAGTGAGGAGCCGGATTCAAGGCTTGATCCCAGGACTCTGAGACCACGCCCTGAGCTGAAATCAAGAGCTGGCCACTTAACCAACTGAGCCACCCAGGAGCCTCAACTGATTTTTAACAAAGGTGCAAAAGAAATATAATGGCACTAAGACAGTATTTTCAATAAGGAACACCAGAGCTGAAAATGAATGCACGAAATGAATCTAGACATGCATTTATTTACAGTCTTCACAAAAATTAACTCAAAATGGATCACAGATCTAAATGTAAAATACAAAACTATAAATCTCCTAGAACATGGGAAAAAATAAGGATAATCTTCAGTTTGGCAATGACTTTTCAGATATAACACCAAAAGCACAATTTATGAAGGAAAGAATTGGTAAGCTGAACTTAATTAAAATTAAAAACTTCTGCTCTGTGAAAGACATAATCAAGAAAATGAAAAGATAAGCTACAGGTTGTTAGAAAATATTTGAAAAAGACATATCTGACATTTTGCACAAAATTATGACAAATAATACTAACATTTGTATGGAACCACAAAATACCCCAAATAGCCAAAGTAATCTTTAAAAAGAACAACAAAGCTGGAATTATCTCAAATCCAGATCTCAGATCTACTACAAAGCTGTTGTAATCAAAACACTATGGTACTGGTACAAAAACAGACACACATAGAACAGAACAGAGAACACAGAAATAGACCCATTACCTCCATGGTCACTTAATCTATGATAAAGGAGGCAAGAATATACAATGGGGGAAAGATGGTCGCTTCAATAAATGGTGCTGAAGGGACACCTGGGTGGCTCAGTTGGTTAAGCGCCTGCCTAAGGCTCAAGTCAAGAACCCAGGGTGGTCCTGGGATGGAGCCCTAGGCTCCATATTCAGCAGGGAGTCCACTTCTCCCTCTCCCTTAGCCCCTCCTCTGCTCATGATGGCATGTACTCTCTCAAATAATTAATTAATTAATTAATTAACTAATTAATTAATGGTGCTAAAACTGGATGGCTACATTCAAAAGGATAAAATTGGGCCACTTTCTTACACCATATACAAAAATAAACTCAACATGGATTAAAGACCTAAATGTGAGACCTGAAACCAGAAAATTCCTAGAAGAAAACAGAGGCCATAGAAACATTTTTCTAGATATGTCTCCTCAGGAAAGGAAAATAAAAGCAAAAATAAACTATTGGGGCTTCATCAGAATAAAAAGCTTTTGCACAGAAAAGGAAATCATTAACAAAACATAAAGGTAACCTAATGCACAAGAGTATATCTGTCAGTGATATATTTGACAAGAGGTTAATATCCAAAATATATAAAGAAGTTATTCAACTCAACACCAAAAAAAAAGTGATTGAAAAATGGACAGAGGATCTGAATAAACATTTTTCCAAAGAAGACATATACAGATAGCCAACAGACACATGAAAAGATGCCAAACATGACTAATAATCAGGGAAATAAGCAAATCAAAAATAGTGAGATATCACCTCATATCTATCAGAACGGCTAGAATCAAAAGGACAAGAAATAAGTGTTGGCAAAGATGTAAAGAAGAAGGAATCTTTGTGCACTGTTGCTGGAAATGTAAATTGTTATAACCACAGTGGAAAACTGTATGGAAGTTCCCAAAAAATTAAAAATAGAATTCAGAACACAACTAAATAATCTTCTTATTTACACATAATAAAAAGTTCTCTATTCCTCAAAAAAAATTAAAAATAGAAATACCACATGATCTAATAATTCCACTACCAGGTAGTCGACTTCAAAAAGATACATGCACATCCTATGCTTGTACCAGCCTTATTTACAAGAGCCAAGATATGGAAGCAACCCAAGTGGCCACTCATAGATGGATAAAGAACATGTCGTATATATACATATAAGGAATGGGAAGGAATACACAATGGAATATTATGCCACCATATAAAAGGATGAGAACTTGTCATTTACATCAACATAGATGAACCTACACATATTACACTAAGTGAAATAGGTCAAAGATTTCCTTACAGGTGGACTCTAAAAAATAAATGAATAAGCAAGCAAAAAGCAGAATCAGACCTATAAATACAGAGAACAAACCGATGGTTGCCAAAGAGGAGGGACATGGGAGGATAAGCAAAATGGGTAAAGGGGAGTGGGAGTTACAGGCTTCCAATTATGGAAAGGGTAAGTTATGAGAGTTAAAAGACACAACACAGGGAATATAGTCAATAGCATTTTAATGGCATTATATTATGACAGATGATAGCTACACTTGCAGTGAGCATAGCATGACATACAGAGCTGTTGAATCACTAGGTTGTACAGTTGAAACTAATGCAACATTGTGCTGTCAACTGTACTCTAATAAAAAAAAAAGAGAGCAACATACCTGATAAAAAAGATTTATCCAAAATATATAAAGAACTCTTTAAAGTCAACAATAAGAAAACAAATGAACTGATTTTAAAAAGAGCCAGAAACCTGACACCTCATCAAAGAAGATATAGATAGCAAGTAAGCACAAGAAAAGAAGCTCCACATCCTATGTCAGCAGAGGAATGAAAATTTAAACAATGAGATACCACTACACACTTATTATCATGGCCAATATCCAGAACAATGACAACACCAAATGCTGGTGAGGATGTACAGAAAAAGGAACTCTCAAATCACTGCTGGCATTGGAAGACAGTTTGGCACTTTCTTAAAAAATTAAACATACTCCTACCATATTTTCCCACAATCACACGCTTTGGTATTTATCCAAAGGAAGTGAAAAATTACGTCCACACAAAAACCTGCACACGGATATTTACAGGCGCTTTATTCATAATTGCCAAAACCTGGAAGCAACCAAGCTGTTCTTTTGTAGACAAATGGATAAATAAACTGTGGTATATCCAGTTAATGAAGTATTATTCAGTCCTAGAGAGAAATAAGTTATCAAGCCTTGGAAAGACATGAAGAATCTTAAATGCATATTACTAAGTGAAAAAAGGCAGCCGGGAAAGGGTTCATACTATAAGACTGCGACTATATGACATTTCAAAAAAGGCGCAAGTATGGACACAGTAAAAAGATCAGTGGCTGCCAGGGGCCGGAGGGTGAGAGGGATGAATAGCTGGAAAACAGACGACATTTCAGGCAGTGATTTTCTGTGTAATACTATCATGGTGGATACATGTCATCATACATGTATCCAAACCATAGAACACACAACACCAAGAGTGAATCCTAATATAAACTATGAACTTTGGGTGATAATTATGTGTCAGTGTAGGTTCACTGATAGTAACAAACTTACCACTTTGTTGAGGGGTGTTGATAATAGGGAAGGCTATATATGTGTGGGAATAGGGGATATATGGGTTATCTCGGTACCTCCCTCAAAATTTTGCTGTGAACCTGAAACTGCTCTAAAAAATATAATGTCTTGGGGCGCCTGAGTGGCTCAGTGGGTTAAGCCTCTGCCTTTGACTCAGGTCATGATCAAGGTCCTGGGATCAAGCCCTGCATCAGGCTCTCTGCTTGGCAAAGAGCCTGCTTCCCTCTCTCTCTATGCCTCTCTCTGCCTGCCTCTCTCCCTACTTGTGATCTCTCTCTGTTAAATAAATAAACGAAATATTTTATATATATGTATATGTATATATGTATATATACATAATGTCTTAAAATGTTTTTTTAAAAAAGACATGAAGGAAACTTTACGTAGCATATTACTACTTTAAAGAAGTCAATCTGAATAAACTACATACTGTAGGATTCCAACTATATATAACATTTAAGAAAAGGTAAAACTATGGAGATAATAAAAAGATTAGTGGTTGTTGGGCTTGACAGGAAGGGGGAATAAACAGGCAGAAAACAGAGAATTTTTAGGGTAGTGAAAGTATTCTGTAGGATACCGTATCATTAAATATTTTTTTTTATTTTTTTATTTATTTATTTGAGATAGAGACAGTGAGAGAGAGCATGAGAGGGGAGAAGGTCAGAGGGAGAAGCAGACTCCCCGTGGAGCTGGGAGCCCGATGTGGGACTCGATCCCAGGACTCCGGGACCATGACCTGAGCCGAAGGCAGTTGCCCAACCAACTGAGCCACCCAGGTGCCCTCTCATTAAATATTTTTAAAAACCCACTGAATACAACTTTATAACACCAAGAGTGAACCCCAATGTCAACTATGGACTTTAGGCAACCATGGTGTTTCAGGGTAGGTTCACAGCTTGTAATAAATGTACCACTCTGATAGTGGGGGAAGATGTGTATGTGTGGTTAAGAGAGGGTACATTGGAAATCTCTGTACTTTCCACTCAATTTTGCTGCAAATCTAAAACTGCTCTAAAAAATAAAGATGAGTAGTTGCCAGAGGCAAGGGAGGAAGTGGGGAGTGAGAAAAAAAAATGGGTGAACTGGTTTTGTTTTGGTTTAAGTTCAAATAAGCTGCATTTTAAAAAAATAAATAAGAGCTAGTTGTCCGCCACTCAATTACCAAGCAAAATTTCCCCACCCACACAGCACTTAAATCTGCCCATTTATCTATTCCTTTAACTTCTGTGCGTGAGAACTTCTTTTAGGTGTTCACTTCCTAAAAATGGAAATGCACAAATTTACTTACAAATTTTGAAAGTTCAGTATTTATGAAAATGTCAGTGCAAAACATGTATTATTTGCAGGTTCTAAACTAGAAAGTATGATTCCATTCTATTGAATAGATAACACCTCTAAAAATTCATTTTAAAGTTTATTAATTTTTTTAAAACTGCCTATACCAGAAAAAAGGCCTCAAGTAAATTCTGTCATTTTATACCTTAAAAAAATTAGAAAACGAAGAATGGATTAAACCCCAAAGTAAGAAGTAGGAAGGAAAAGATAAAATCAGAGCTAAATAAATAGGTAGATAGATAAATAAAATCAGAGCAGAAAAACTAAAACTACTGAAAACTAAAATACAAAATATTAAGATCAATAGAGAAAATCAATGAATACAAAAGCTAATAATTTAAGATCAATAAAATTCAAAACCTCTAGTTAGCCTAAGTTAGAAAAGAAAAAAAGATACAAATTGTCAAAGGTACCTCAAGAATAGATAACCTAAATAGTCCTCTAGCTATTAAAGAAATGGAATTATAGTTTAAAAACCTTCCCAAGGAAAACTCTATCCCCAGATGGCTTTAAAAGTAAATTCTACCAAATATTAAGAAATAATACTAAACCTAGACAAACTCTTCCAGAAAACTGAACAAAAGTGAACATTTGGCAACTCATTCTGAGGCCAGCAATTATTTTGTAACCAAATCCGAAGACATTCTAAGAAAAGAAAACCATAGGGGGGCCCCAGGTGCCTCAGTCAGTTAAGTGTCTGGCTCCTGACTTCGGCTCAGGTCATAATCTCAGAGTCATGAGATCAAGCCCCCATTAGGGCTCCGTGCTCGGCATGGCGTCTGCTTGAGATTCTCTCTCTCCCTCTGCCTCTGCCCCTCCCCAGATTCACGCATGTGCACTCTCTCTTTTTCTCTCAAAACAAATGACATCTTTTAAAAAAGAGGAAAAAAAAAATACAGGCTAAGATCCCTCACGAACACAGATGCAAAAATTCCTTTAAATTTCAAAAACCTGAATTCAATAATATTTAAAAATGGTAATGTATCAAAGCCAGGTAGGATTTATCCCAGGAATGCAAGTTTGGCTTGGGGGGGGGGGGGCGGCACAGGAGGAGATTAGCCAATGTATTTCACCACATTAACAAATTAAAAAAGAAAAAAACCTATCATATCAATCAAAATACGTAAAAAAAAAATTTGACAAAATCTAATATCCACGGCTGATAAAAACTCTCAGCAAATTCGGAACAGAAAGAAACTTCCTAAACATCATATATAAATAATATTAAAGGATTACTTTCCCCCTGGGGCATGTAGGTGGTGCAGTTGGTTAAGTGTGGGATTCTTGATTTCCGCTCAGGTCATGATCTCAGGATCATGAGATCGAGCTCCTCTCATGGAGCTCCAAGATTCTCTCCCTCTGCTCCTCCCCCTGCTCATGTTCTCCCTATCTCCAAAATAAATAAAATCTGGGGCGCCTGGGTGGCTCAGTGGGTTAAAGCCTCTGCCTTCGGCTCAGGTCATGATCTCAGGGTCCTGGGATCGAGCCCCGCATTGGGCTCCCTGCTCAGCAGAGAGCCTGCTTCCCCCTCTCTCTCTGCCTGCTTCTCTGCCTACTTGTGATCTCTGTCAAATAAATAAATAAAATCTTTTAAAAATAAACAAACAAACAAACAAACAAATAAATAAATAAAATCTTTTAAAAAAAATTACTTCGGGGTGCCTGGGTTGCTCATTTGTTAAGCGTCTGCCTTCAGCTCAGGTCATGATCTCGGGATCCTGGGATCGAGCCCCACATGGGGCTCCTGCTCCACGGGAGGCCTGCTTCTCTCTCTCCCACTCCCCCTAATTCTGTTCCCTCTCTAGCTGTCTCTCTCTCTCTCTCTGTCAAATAAATAAATAAATAAAATCTTTAAAAATAAACTAAAAATAAATTACTTCAAAGTAATTGTACAAAGCAAACATGCTCACTCTCACCACTTAAATATTTAACAATATAACAAGAAATAAGGGGCAGATCAGAAAGGATAAAGTACAACTCTCTTATTTGTAGTTACCATGATCATATACGAAGAAAATTCCATGGAATCAATTAAGCTACTGGAAAGAAATTTCCAGCAAGTTCGCAAGATACCAGACAAACATAAAAAAAATTTAAAAATGTATTTCTAAGTACTAGTAAGGAACAATCAGAAACTGATATTTTAAAAAAGATCATAATGCCATGAAAAAACATCAAATATTTAGGAATAAAGCTGAAAAAAGATGTACAAAACCTGTACACCTACTGCTAAGATAAAGACTTAAATAAATGAATAAATGTACTCTTTTCATGAATTGGAAGACTCAATATTAAGACACCAATTGTCCCTCAAAATGATTTGTAGACTCAATACAGTTTAAGTCAAAATACAGGAAGTTTTATTTCTACAACTTGACAATCTGATTCTAAAATTCACATAAAAACAAAACAATTCTATATTCATAGCCACAATGACTCTGAAGAGAAGAGCAAAATTGGAAGATGGATCCTACCTGACCTAACTGGTTATTATAAAGCTACAGTAATCAAGATAGTATGGTATTAAATGTAAAAGCTGATAAACAGATCAATGGAGAACTGATACATACCTGGTCAAACGGGTTTCAACAAATGTGGGTAAAGGCAATTCAGTGGAGAAAGGACAATCTGTCCCACATGTAGGTCTAGAAAAACTGTTTATCTCTAATTCAATAAATAAGTCATTCAATATGGATTTGTCCACCAAAAGTGGACTTTGATATATAACCCACATTATATGCAAAAAAAACACCTTTTTTTAAAGATTTTCTTTATTTGACAGAGAGAGAGAGAGAGCACAAGTAGGCAGAGCGGCAGGCACAGGAAGAAGGTTTCCCACTGAGCAGGGATCCTGGCATGGGGCTCGATCCCAGGACCCTGGGATCATGACCTGAGCCGAAGGCAGCCGCGTAACCAACTGAGCCACCCAGGCATCCCTCATTGTATGAAAAATTTAATACAAAATGGATCATAGACCTAAATGTGAAACATAAAAAATATAAAACTTCCAGAAGAAAACATATTTAAAAATGTATATATTGAACATTTAATTAATGTTGGGGTCATGGGTTATGGGTTCAGGCCCCAAGTTGGACACAGTCTACCTTAAAAAAGAAAAAAAAAATGTCTGTTTAAGTCATTGAGTAGGAAAAATACTTGCAAAAATAACGTATCTGATAAAGGACTTGCAACCAGAACACATAATGGCTCACAAAATCCAGTATTAAGAAAACAAACAAGCCAGGGATGCCTGGGTGGCTCAATCAGTTAGGCGACTGCCTTCAGCTCAGGTCATGAATCCAAGGTCCTGGGATCGAGTCCCACACCAGGCTCCATGCTCAACAGGAAGCCTACTTCTCCCTCTCCCTCTGCCTGCCGCTCCCCTGCTTGTGCTCTTTCTCTGACAAATAAATAAAATCTTAAAAAAAAAAAAAAAGAAAACAAGCCAATAAAAAAGGGCAAGCAGTGGATAGATCTGAGCAGATCTTCACCAAAGAAAATAAAGAAATGTCAATATGCACATGGAAAGATGTTCAACATAATGTAGTCATTAAAGAAATGCAGAATGAAACCACAATGAGAAACTACTGCATACCCACTAGGAATACTAAAATTACAATGACTGATCCATACCAAGTGTTGCAGAGAATGTAGAGGACTAAGAACTCTGGCATGCTACTGGCAGAATTGTCGAATGGTACAACTATTTTAGAAAATAGTGGAATCGTGTCTTAAAAAATTAGGATGTACTTACCATGTGACCTAGTTATTCCATTCCTTGGTATTTATGCAAGAAAAATCTGTCGTATAAAGATTTGTATAATGTTCCCAGTAGCTTTATTTGTAATAGTGAAAAACTGGAAAACAATCTGAATGTCCATCAATTACTGAATGGATAATCATTATGGTTATGTCCATGTATTAGAAAGTAGTCAGCAATAAAAAGAAATAAGCTACCGATACACACAACATGGATGAATCTCAAAATACTTATGCTGAGTGAAAGAACTCAGATAAAAAAGTGTACATACTGTATGTTTCCATTTTTAACATTCTACAAAGTTCAAACTAGAACTTTCAGGTCATCATATGACTAAATGCAACAGCTAGTCCTCATACTATTATGACATTATGATGGTTAACTTTTTTTTTCTTTAACTTGGCTTCCAGCATATTCACATCCCCTTGGTTTTCTTCCATACCTTGGCCTCTTCTTCTCAGTCTTGTTTACTGGTTTCCCTTCTTCTTTCTGGCAGCCCTAGGACTTCCTAAGACCTCTTCTCCTCTCAACCTGCACTCACTCCTCCACTGGTACCCACTCTTATGGCTTAAAGTAAATTCTATAGAGAGACAACTCCCAAATTTATATCCAGAGTCTAGAACTCTTTCCCAAATGCCAGACTATGCATGCCACTGACTAACATTTCTACTTGGATGTCTAATAAATATCTTAACCCTAATGTAGGCAGAAGAGCCCTGCCAAGATGTCCACATCCTAATCCCTGAAACCTGAATCCCTGAAATACGTATGTCACATGGCAGAAAGGCCTTTGCAAACAATGTAACTAAGGTTACATACTTTAAAAAAGAAAATTAACCCGGATTTTTCAAGCAGGCCCAAATCTAATATCATGAAACCTTGAAAGAAGGGAACTTTCTCAGGGCACCTGGTGGCTCAGTTGGTTGAGCGATTGCCTTCAGCTCAGGTCATGATCCTGGAGTCCCAGGATAGAGTCCCGCATCGGGCTCCCGGCTCAGCAGGGGGTCTGCTTCTCCCTCTGACCTTCCCTCTCTCTTGCCTGCTCTCTCTCATTCTCTCTCTCAAATAAACAAAATCTTTAAAAAAAAAAAAAAAAAGGGCACCTGGGTGGCTCAGTTGGTTGAGCGGCTGCCTTCGGCTCGGGTCATGGTCCCGGGGTCCCGGGATCGAGTCCCATGTCGGACTCCCGGCTCTGCGGGAAGTCTGCTTCTCCCTCTGACCTTCTCCCCTCTCATTCTCACTTTCTCTCTAATAAATAAATAAAAAATCTTTTTAAAAAAAAAAAAAAAAGAAGAGAAAAGAACTTTCTCTGGCCAGAAGCAGAAGAGATGCAATACGAGAGAGATTCCAAGGGTGGAAAGGAGTCAACAAGCCACTGCTGGCTCTGAAATGGAGAGGCACATGTGCAAGGACTGAAGAGAGCCTCTAGAACTGAAGGGCAGACCCCAGTTGAGAGCCAGAAAGGAAACAGGCATAAATCTAACCACCTGAATGAGCTTAGAAGCACTCGCTCCCAGGTGAGAACCCAGGCCATCCACCACCTTGATTTCACCTTTGAGAGACCCAGAGTAACTAGCTGAGCCCACCCAGTCTTCGGGCGTACAGAACAAGAACATAATAGGTTTATATTGTTTTAAACTCCTAAATGTGTTCGAATAGCAGAAGAATACAAATACCATATCCCAAACTGAATTTTTCGTCTTGCCCTCAACCGACCACACCCACAGCCTTTCCCATCTTTTTTAACAGCAGTTCCATTCCTTCTGGTTACCTGGCCCAATGCCCTCAGACTGTTCTTTGGATCTTCTCTTTCTCTCACACCTCTCACCTTCTTTATGAGAAAGCTACTTTTAAATACACTCAGAATCTGATCACCTCTCCCACCTCCACTGTTCACACCATCTCTCTCTGCGTTACTGTAATCATCTCCTAAATGGCCTCTCTGCTTCCATCCTTGACTCTCTACAGTCTACCTGCAATGAAGCAGCCAGAGATCCTTACAGAACCTAGGAGAGATCATATTACAACTCAGTTCAAAACACACCAATGGCTCACGTTTCACTCAAACTAAAACACCAAGCCTTTCCAGTGGTTACAGAGCCCTACGTGAGCGGCCCCTGCCCAGCCTCCTACTGTACTTCCACCTCACCCCTGCTACCTACGTCGTCACTGTCTTTACCTGTCTCCACTTCTTTTTATATTAGGCATATAATAATAATCTCAATAATATTTAACACTATAATAACTATAACACTTCCTATGAGCCAGATTTTATTATAATTGCTTTACATATATTATTTCACTCAATTCCAATAATTATTTCCCCCACTTTATAGATGAAACTGAGTTACAAAGAGGTTCATTAACCTAAGAGCTCATTCAGTAAATGGTGAAGCCAGAATTCAAAACCCACTCTACAACCCAAATTCTTAATCTCAATGATGCCCTCCCCCAAGCAGTTAGCCTTACTTAATTATTTTTCAAAAACAAGTATAAACAAAAAGTAGGATAAAGGACTAAGAAATGGGAATCCTAAAGTCCTTAATGTATGGTCAAAGAGGCAGGAAAAGTTAAAAAGTTAAAGGGAACCAGGACACTGGGAATAACATTTCTTAAAGGTAAAAGCCAGCACACAACTAGGTCTTATATAAAACAAAATATGGCACTTAAAACTTACTTTCTCTGTGGTAACAGTCAAAGAAGGAACCAATGCAGGTGATGGTTCTGGTTGCTTCTTATGTTTTTGTTTGTGTTTGTCCTTTTCTTTATATTTCTAGAAATGAATACAAATAAAATCCAATTTAAATATAAATCATAACCATATATGTACAATAAAGATAAGTTTCCTCCATAATTCTGTTTAGTAATTCAAACTGTTAATGAATACTTGTCAAAAAATAAAAAGATGACTTCTGCTGATCATGTTCTTATTATATATAATTATATAGCCCATAATTATTTGTTACATTTATATCTGGAAAACTGTATTTTCTTCTTGTTAAAAGCACCAAATACTGGGGCGCCTGGGTGGCTCGGTCGTTAAGCATCTGCCTTTGGCTCAGGTCATGATCCCAGGGTCCTGGGATTGAGCCCTGCATCAGGCTCTCTGCTCAGCGGGAAGCCTGCTTCCCCCTCTCCCACTTCTCCTGCTCCTGTTCCCTCTCTCATGCGCTCTCTCTTTCTGTAAATAAATAAATAAAATCTTTAAAAAAAAAAAAACACCAAATACTTCTGTGTACACTTTATAAACTGTACTATAAAATTTACATAGCACTTTGACATTCATTATCACATTAGAACAGTGTCAGATTCTACATCATTATACATTAAATTCCATAGCCTACAAACTAGAAACTCAGGCAATAAATTCCTTCCTAGGTTCACTCAGAAAATGAATGAATTGGGGGGACCTGGGTGGCTCAGTCTGTTGGGCATCTAACTTTGATTTTGGCTCAGGTCATGATCTCAGGATCATTAGATTGAGCCCAGAGTCAGGCTCCATGCTCAGTGGGGAGTCTACCCAAGATTTTCCTCCCTCTCCCTCTGCTCTTGCTCGCCTACATGTGTGCTCTTTTCTCTCTCTCTCTTTTTCCAAACATAAATAAATAAATAAACCTTTAAAAAAGTAAATGAGTGAATCAACTACATCTAACAAAAATTAGATAATCTGAAGTTGTGGTGTGCTACTTTCACTTTGAAGTACTAACACTGATGAACTGAATATAAGAAAGAATTCAATTAATTAGAGGTTAATTACATATTGGGAGCCCAACTTTATTTAACGACAAAAAATTTTAACCAAATTGTTATCAATTGTTTTAATTGGTATGTAAGAATCAGTACTGGGTGTGAAATTTACTATCATTTAAAGTGTTATGTTTTAATTGCGACAGATTAATGAACCACCAATCATGCCTCTGTTTCTTTGTAGTAGGATGTCACTGCTTCTTCCATCATAAGATGTCCTCTTCTCCACCCACATAGACCTGAGTTAGCTTTGTGACTTGGTTTAGCCAAGAGAATACAGCACAGTAATGGACAAGTTCAGGAGCTCAAAGCTTAAAGAGATCTTAAATGACTTCCACCTTTATCCTTTGGATTCCAGCCACCGTGCAAATAATGAGTTGATATTCTCTGATAGAGAAGTCAAGTAGATAATGAGACCCTATGGAGAAGAACTGAGGTACCCAACCCTAGAGACAGCACAACACATGTATTTACATATATTTAGTAGAACAACTTAAAATGTCAAAAGAATAACATAACATAACATAACATAACATAACATAACATAACATAACATAACATGACATCCCTATCTTACACTACCCTACCAGTCACCAGTTGAATGTAGCCTCATAGGTAAACCCAGCTGATACCACATGAAAGAAAGATGCATTGTTCCTGCTGAGCCCTGCCTGTTATAAGCCACTGTAAGTTGTGGGGTGGTTTCTCAAGTAACAGTAGCTAACTGAAACAGGACTAGAATCCACAACTGGATAATACCAGTTAAAGAAAGTATAAATAACAATTTAATTTATAAATATAAAGGTTCAAATGATCCTGGGTCTATCAGTTCTATATCAATATTTTTCTCCCATAAAGACAATAAAGAAGGCTTTTCTGTCTGTCCTGTTCTACTTCCCACAATGGCTCTTATTTGTCATGGGTAGAAGAGCTGGGATGATTTAATAGTAAATGACCTGACAAGGTAAACAAACACTTAAAACATGGGAACTACTTGAGAATAAAAGGCAAAGTATGCACATGTACATATATGAAAATATGAACATACTGAAATCATCATGGAATTATACAGAACTCTAGTCCTATGTGATACATCAAGAAATGTATCCTGAGATGAGGACTGCAAATGTTCAGTGGAAACAGACTGAATATATTAAATTATTAGTCTGTAAAATATGAATGAGAGCACCTGCACTACTATTTACCCAAAGGATACAAAATTACTGATTAGTAGGGGCACAAACACCCGGATGTTTATAAGAGCATTATCAACAAACTATGGTAAAGAGCCCAAATTTCCACAGACTGATGAATGCATAAAGATCTGATACACACACACACACACACACACACTGGAATATCACCCAACCGCAAAAAAGAATGAGACCTTAACATTTCCAATGATGTAGATGGAGCCAGAGAATAGTATGCCAAGTGAAATAACTCAGAGAAAGACAAATACCATATGATTTGACTCACATGTGGAATTTAGGAAACCAATGAAGATGGTGGGAGGGAAGGGAGGCAAACCAAGAAACGACTCGAAGAGAACAAACTGAGGGTTACTGGAGGGGATGTGATTGGGAGGATGGGTTTAAATAGGTGATGGGGATTAAGCGGGACATTTATGAGGGGCACTGTAAGTTGTATATAAGTGATGAATCACTGAATTCTACACCTAAAACCAATATTACACTGTATGTTAACTAACTAGAATTTAAATAAAAATTTGGTGAAAGATTAAAAAGAGAGAGGCTGATTTTAATACATCAATAGGACAAAATTAATTTCCAGAAAAAGACTCAATTATATGTAATAGTAATACAATATAAGGAAGAGTTTCCAAATCGGTAGGGAACAACTAAAATTACAAAATAATAGTAGTAGAAAAACTGGTTAATAATTTGGGGAAAAATATCTTATTCAAAATAAAACAAAATCCAGATAGATTATTTTAATGTGTTAAGTAACAAAATAATTTAGAAGTCTGGCAGAAATACTTTTCAAATCTTTAACTTTTAGGAAGAAAAGACTCTTCAAAGTATTAAAACAAAGTAACAACTTAAGAAGGCAAAAGCAGTTTTAGTTATTCGAACTTAAAATGCTTCTACATCGATTTAAAAATGATTAAAAGGCAAAATCCTGAAAAACGAGTAAAATTAATGTCCTATATTTTAGCGTTATTTAAATTTTACAAATCAATAAAAAATACCTATATAAATGCCGCAGAATAATGTACAAAGAACAACTCATGAAAGAAATGAGTCACTATACAACAACAAAAAATGTGCAACTCAACCATTAAAGAACTAGAAGTACTTTTCTCTCACCTAGTGATCAAAATCATTGGGTTTGTATTTTATGATATGTTTTTTATGATAAGACCCAACATTGAAATAAGCACTGGCATACACTTTTAGAGAGATTAAATATGTGAAAGAATTTTTTTTAAGATTTTATTTATTTATTTGACAGAGAGGAGAGAGATCACAAGTAGGCAGAGAGGCAGGCAGAGAGAGAGGGAGAAGCACGCTCTGCGCTAAGCAGAGGGCCCGATGCGGGGCTGGATCCCAGGACCCTGAGATCACAACCCGAGCTGAAGGCAGAGGCTTTAACCCACTGAGTCACCCAGGCGCCCCTGTGAAAGACAATTCTAAAACCAAGAATTGGAAACCATAAAAATGCTTTTTGTCCTACTAATTTCACTTCCAGGAGGTGAACAAAGTTTTGTTTTGTTTTTAAGATTTTATTTATTTGACAGCGAGAAAGAGGGAGAGAGTACAAGAGCACACAAGCAGGAGGAGTGGCAGGAAGAAGGAGAAGCAGGCTTCCCGCTGAGCAAGAAGCCTGATGTGGACTTGATCTCAGTCCTGGGATCAGGGCCTGAGCTGAAAGCAGATGCTTGACTGATTGAGCCACCCAGGCACCCCTGAACAAAGCTTTAAATAAGTTTATTATAATACTATTTGTAATGAGAAAAAACCTGAAAACAATCTGAATATGCAACAACAGAGATGTGATTGAAAAAATTATTATAAAATCATATAATGGCCATTAAAATAAGTAAGTTCTGAAGAAATACTTAGAGATTTAGAAAAATGGTTAATATGAGTTTGTTTTTATAAATGTATTATGCTTGAAGAGAAAACAGCCAGAAGGAAATAAACCAATACTGGACATTTTTTATACAAACCCATAGGCCAGGGCAACCAGTGTCACTCCCAACTGAATCAGCGTGCACGATTAACAGTAAAAATAATCAGAATTAGGGACGCCTGGGTGGCTCAGTTGGTTAAGCAACTGCCTTTGGCTCGGGTCATGATCCCAGCGTCTTGGGATCGAGTCCCGCATGGGGCTCCTTGCTCGTCAGGGAGACTGCTCCTCTCTCTGCCTCTGCCTGCCTCTCTGCCTGCTTGTGTTCTCTCTCTGTTAAATGAATAAATAAAATCTTTAAAAAAAAAAAAATAATAATCAGAATTATACAAACACATAAATTATCTCATTTAATCTTTAAGAGTCCTAAGATGACCCATTTTTATAGATCAGAAACAAATCACCTAACCAACCACAAAATAGACTCTTATCTATATTCCCAAAGAAACTTAACTAAAACTTTTAAAGAACAAATCAACGAAACTAGGAGCTGGTTCTTTGAAAGAATTAATAAGATTGATAAACCCTTGGCCAGACTTATCAAAAAGAAAAGAGAAAGGACCCAAATTAATAAAATCATGAATGAAAAAGGAGAAATCACAACCAACACCAAAGAAATACAAACAAGTATAAGAACATAATATGAGCAGCTATACGCCAGCAAACTAGACAATCTGGAAGAAATGGATGCATTCCTAGAGA
>CM052807.1:14849613-14916597 GCA_028533885.1 Nasua narica
GAGACAAACCATAAGAGACTCCTAGACTCATGAAACAAACTAAGGGCTGCTGGAGGTGGGTGGGGTAGGGATATGGACATTGGGGAGGGTATGTGCTAGGCAAATGCTGTGAAATGTGTAAGCCTGGTGATTCACAGATATGTACCCTGGGGCAAATAATTCATTATATGTTAATAAAAAATTTTAAAAAATTAAAAAAAAAACCTTTTAAAAGCAGACTTTTCTTAATTAAAAAAAAATAGCCCCCCCCAAATAGATAAGGTATCCATGATGAGAAATTTTAACGTGGAAATTTCAAAGAATGGGGAAAGGAAGGAATAAGAAGGAAGGGAGAGAAGAATTTCTCTTTTAAAGTAGCTTCAGTTCCTGAATGAACTATTTCCCATGTAAAGAAACTAAGGAATGAATTATACAGGAGTTTTTATGTTTAGTTTCCGTGTGCAAACTGAAAGGGGTGAAGAAATTCTTAAAGGAAAATTAAAGGATAAGACAGTATAGATAATACTTAAATTCATGTCTTCAGACCCAAAAAATTAAACAGATCTCAGAGAGTTTTGAAAGTATACATATAATCACTGAACCACTGACAGAATGCTTAGGGTATATTAGAAAGTATATTCTAGAAGGCATCTTGAGAGAGTTTGAGCTTACCAGAAAAATTCTAAATTTTTTTTAAAGATTTTTTTTTTATTCATTTATTTGAGAGAGAGAAAGAGAGAGCACAAGCAAGGGGAGTGGCAGGCAGAGGGAGAGGCAGACTTCCTGCTAAGCAAGGAGCCATACATATAGGGCTCGATCTCAGAACCCCAGGATCATGACCTAAGCCGAAAGCAGACACTTAACCTGACTGAGCCATCCAGGCACCCCTAGAGTAAATTTTTAACAGAGATTAAAAACGCTAGTATGTAATAAAGAATTTCATTATCACTAAGTGCCAAGAAGAGTTCATCAGGGAGCTCAATATTAGAAATTAATATGTAGCCATAACATAAGAAAGAAAACGAGTTATTTTGACATAATTCAATTCTGGAATGGAACTGAATTTCCAAAAAGGAAAGAGTGCCTATGTTCAAATAACTCTCAGCACTTAAAAAGGTGATGTGAAATCACATTATATTTTTCCAATGTTAAACAAGTAAAAAAGCAAATGAACAAAACCAGCAATCAATCAATCAAACAAGAAAGCCAACAGTGACTAAAATTGGGAAGACAGAAAAGACAGGTAATAATTCATTAAACAAAAACTGGCAACTAAGCCGTGAAATAGAAGATTTTAAAAACAGAACAGAAATTGTCCCAATCTGAGCTATAAGATTCAGCTGTTAATCTTACTGTTTCCAATTCCTTAAAATTTTTAGAATACTACAAAACTCCCAAACCTGGAAGGAAGGAATCTTTTTATCTTTTGTTATCCTGCCTCCTTAATTTGTTCTTTCTCTGCCTAAAGAGTAGGACCAGCTTCAGAGCAGAAATAGGAAAAAATAGGAAAGAAAGACATGAAGAGTAATGAGGTGCTAACTCTGAAAATCAAGGATCTAGGCTATGAATTAATTATATAAAATCTTAGGGTATTCTCCCATAGGAATGAGAAACCCCCACACAGTAGAAAGATTAAAATCTAGTACAACACATTTAATCAAGTTTAAAAAGAGATCTGAACCGAGGTTTTTACCAAAAACTCATATTATCCTACCTGAGCTTTCATACTGAGCCCTGACCATTTCCTCTGGCTTCAGAAAGAGGCAAAAATACTTATTAGCCCTCACATACCTCAACATAATAAAGACCTTATCTGAAACACCTACAGCCAATATCACACTCAATGGTGACAAACTGAGAGCTTTGCACCTAAGGTTAGGAGGAATAAGACAAGATGTCCACTCTCACCACTTTTATTCAACACAGTACTGGAAGTCCTTGCCACAGCAATCAGACAACATAAATAAATGGCATCCAAATTGGTAAGGAAGAAATAAACTCTTTACAGATGACATGATGCTATATAGAGAAAACTTGAAAGACTCCACCAAAAAGCTACTAGAACTGATCCTAAAACCGCAGGATACAAAATCAGTGTACAGAAATCTGATGCATTCCCATACACTAATAATGAAGCAGCAGAAAGTGAAATTAAGAAACAATCCCACTTGGGGCACCTGGGTAGCTCAGTGGGTTAAAGCCTCTGCCTTCAGCTCAAGTCATGATCTCAGGGTCCTGGGATTGAGCCCCATGTTGGGCTCTCTGGTTGGCGGGGAGGCTGCTTCCCCCTCTCTCTCTCTGCCTGCCTCTCTGCCTACTTGTGATCTCTCTCTCTGTCAAAAAATAAATAAAATCTTAAAAAAAAAGAAAAAAAGAAACAATCCCACTCACAATTGCACCAAAAATAATAAAATATCTAGGAATAAACTTAACCAAGAAGTGAAAGTGCTCTGTAAACTATAAAACACTGATGAAAGATGGGGCTCCTGGGTGGCTCAGTGGGTTAAAGCCTCTGCCTTCAGCTCAGGTCATGATCTCAGGGTTCTGGGATCGAGCCCCACATTGGGCTCTCTGCTCAGCGGGGAGCCTGCTTCCTCCTCTCTCTCTGCCTGCCTCTCTGCCTACTTGTGATCTCTGTCTCTCTCTCTCTGTCAAATAAATGAATAAAATCTTAAAAAAAAAAAAAACTGATGGAAGTCAAAAGAATGAAAAGAAATGGAAAAACATTCCACGCTCATGAACTGGAAGAAAAAATACTGTAAAATGTCTATATCACCCAAAGCACTCTAAACATTTAATGCAATTCCTAACAAAATACCAACATTTTTCATAGAACTAGAACAATCCTAAAATTTATATGGAACTACAAAAGACCTCAAATAGCTAAAGCAATGTTGAAAAAGAAAAACCAGAGGTATCACATTTTCAGATTTCAAGTTATATTATAAAGCAATTAGTAATTAAAACAGTGTGGTACTGGCATTAAAAACAGACAAATAGATCAATGTAATAGAACAGAAAACCCAGAAATAAATCTTCAATTAGATGGTCAATTAATAATTGACAAAAGAGGAATGAATATACAATGGGGAAAAGATAGTCTCTTCAACAAACAGTTTTGGGAAAATTAGATAGCCACATGAAAAAGAATGAAATGGGACCACTTTCTTTCACCATATAACACACACACAAAAAAACCCCTCAAAATAGATTAAAGACCTATATAAAAAACCTGAAACCATAAAAATCCTTAAAGAGAACACAAGCAGAAATTTCTGTAACATCAGCCATATCAACATTTTTCTAGGTATGTCTCCTGAGGCAAGGGAAATAAAAGCAAAAAAATACACTATTGGGACTACATCAAAATAAAAAGCTTCTGAACAGTGAAGGAAACAATCAAAACTAAAAAGCAACCTACAGAATGGGAGAAGATATTTGCAAATGACATATCTGATAAATGGCTAGTATCCAACATATATATAGAACTGATACAGCTCAACTCCCAAAAAACAATCCAATTAAAAGAGGCAAAAGACATGAACACACATTTTTCCAAAGAAGACATGTAAGTGACCAACAGATACATGAAAAGATGCTCAACATTACTCACATCAGGGAAATGCAAATCAAAACTACATCACCTCACACCTGTCAGAATGGCTAAAATCAAAAACATGCCAAACAACAAATGCTGGCAAGGATATGAAGAAAAAGGAACCCTCTTGCACTGTTGGTAGGAATGCAAACTGGTGCACCACTCTGGAAAACAGTATGGAGGTTCCTCAAAAATCAAAAATAGTATTCATCTATGACCCAGTAATTGCATTATTTGGTATTTATCTAAAAAATACAAAAACACTATTTCAAAGGGACACATGCTCCCCTATGTTCATTGAAACATTACTTACAGTAGCCAAACTATGCAAGCAGTCCAAGTATCCATCAATAGATGAATGGATAAAGAAAATGGGGTATATATTCACAATGGAGTATTATTCAGCCATTAAAAAAATTAAATCTTGCCATTTGCAACAACCTAAATGGGGCTAGAGAGCATAATGCTAACAGGCAAAATAAATCAGTCAGAGAAGGACAAAAACGATATGCTCTCACTCATATGTAGAATTTAAGAAATAAATAAGCAAAGTGAGAAAAAAAGAGCAAAAAAGACA
Organism: Nasua narica; assembly: GCA_028533885.1. Classification (NCBI taxonomy): domain Eukaryota; kingdom Metazoa; phylum Chordata; class Mammalia; order Carnivora; family Procyonidae; genus Nasua; species Nasua narica. Next base: position 14,853,768 of record CM052807.1, read on the forward strand.
AACCAAGAAATAAAGACTCTTCACTACAGAGAACAAACTGATGGTTACTAGAGAGTAAGTGGGTGGGGGGATGGATGAAATGGGGGACAAACTTCACCCTCAAACCCTAGTCTCAAAATGGTGAGAAGAGATTCAAGAAATTACCTAAATTATAGTAGAGCAAACGCCTAAAAAGAGGCTCCCAAGCGTGCATAAGATGAAAATTACTGTACAGCCAAGACACTACAGCCAAAAAAAACCAATATAAAGAGCATAACACACATAAGATAACCAAAACTCTCAACCTAGGAGTAAACATAACTCAGCATAAAGATATTTCTCAAAACTGCCCCATGCTAACTAAAACTTATTTTTGAACATAAATTCATACGAAACTCAATAATGAAATGACAAAACAAGAAAAAAAAAGATAAAAAATCAGGGATTGAGAACCAAAGTAATTTAAAGACTAAAAGAGAACAGGTAAACAGAAATAGCAAGGAAAAGAATATAATTGTTGAAAATAAAAACAATGCTAAAAGGCTTGAAATAATCACAGTATACATATGAAAAACGGCAGATATTAAAGCAGTTGAGAGGAACTAATAGCAAGGATGCAGAGAGAAGGGAATCCTTTCACACTGTTGGTCGGAATGCAAGCTCCAGAAAACAGTATGGAGGTTCCTCAAAAAGCTGAAATTAGGGCGCCTGGGTGGCTCAGTTGGTTAAGCAACTGCCTTCGGCTCAGGTCATGATCCCGGAGTCCTGGGATCGAGTCCCACATCGGGCTCCCAGCTCCATGGGGAGTCCGCTTCTCACTCTGACCTTCTCCCCTCTCATGCTCTCTCTCACTCTCTTTCCTAATAAATAAATAAATAAAATCTTTAAAAAAAAAAAAAAGCTGAAATTAGAGCTACTCTATGACCCAGCAATTGCACTACTAGGTATTTACCCCAAAGATACAAATGTAGTGACACATGCATGACAAAGGGACACATGACAAAGGGACACATGCACCTGAATATTTATAGAAGCAATGTCCACAATAGCTAAACCATGGGAAGAACCCAGAGGTCCATCAACAGATGAATGGATAAAGAAGATGTGGTACATATATTTAATGAGATATTACTCAGCCATCAAAAAAATGAAATGCTGCTATTTGCAATAATTGGATGAAACTAGAGGGTATTATGCTAAGTGAAATAAGTCAATCAAAGAAAAATAATTATATGATTTCGCTCATATGTGGAATATAAGAAATGAAACAGAGGAGCACAGGAGGACAGGAAAAATAAAATAAAACAAGACAAAATCAGAAAGGGACATAAACCATAAGAGACTCCTAATCACAGGAAACAAACTGAGGGCTGCTGGAAGTGAAAGGGTGGGGATATCGGATAACTGGGTGACAGACATTAAGGAGGGCACAGGATATAATGAGCACTGCATGTTATATAAGACTGGTGAAAAACGGGGATGCCTGGGTGGCTCAGTTGGTTAAGCATCTGCCTTCAGCTCAGGTCATGATCCCAGGGTCATGGGATTGAGGCCCACATTGGGCTCCCTTCTCAGTGGGGAGCCTGCTTCTCCGCTCCCCCTGCTTGTGCTCTGTCATATAAATAAAATCGTTAAAAAAAAATTTTTTTTTAAACCTTAAAAAAAAAGACTGATGAATCATTGAACTCTACCTCTGAAACTAGTAATACACTATATGCTAATTGACTGAAAGTAAATTAAATTTTAAAGAGAGAGAGACAGGAACTAATAGCTACAGAAAACAAAGATAATCAAATATAAGGATAATTCTTGTCCCTAAAGTAGAGAAGCCAACGAATGGGGAACTAAAGATATGTATTCGAACATAAAAGCTGACAAAATAAACTGAAATAATGCATTCTGAAACACTCTGTTACAGAATGTTTAACAGCAAGACTTATAATTAAACTTAGGAGAATACAAGGGGGAAAGTGGGCGGGGAAGGGGACGCCAGGAATTGTCCTTGGACCTCTCCATAGCAATATTCCAGGCCCACTGTTTAAATTCTTAGGGGAAAAAAAGTGTGACACAATGATATTATATATAGTATAGCCAAGATATATAAATTCTAAAATGAAGGCAAGAAAGGTACTCCACTATGAAAAAACTCAAGGTCCTAAGAACTTATTCTTGGAAAAAACTTGACAATAAAATTCACTCAATTTAAGAGATGATATAAATAACTTAGAAGCTGTGGTAAAAGGACTGATAGTGACCATCTAACAAATTTCAATTAAATACAGAACAAACCTAAAAAAAACTCTGAGGAAGTAACTATTTACAAGCCTGAAAGATGTAACACAAACATCTTAACAACAAACGGGATAGCAGGGACAGAATGAGAGCAGACTGGGGACACCAGGGCTCTCAAAACAGGCTGGGTGGGGGGGGGGTGATATGGGTGTGTTTGTGCCAATTAAGATAAATCTATTGTCCCTCGTCACTGGCTGCTTTACGTTTACAACAGGTTGAGGCTGGGATAATAATAGAAGGGGACATTTTCTGTGATATGGCTGTGAACATTCTTTGCTCTTTTTTTCTAAGATTTATTTATTTGAGAGTGCATGAGCACTCACGCACAAGTAGGGAGTGGGGCAAGCACCCATAATGGCCAGACAGGAGGCAAACTGTAAGAACTCTCAATTAAGAATAAGCTAGTATTATGCTCATAATTTTTCATCACAAAAGCTTCCCAATCTACCTGTTGCCTGAAAGTCTTAGTACAGAGTAATTCCTTACCTACTATTGGTTGACCTAAAACTTATTAGTGCCTATTTGATTCCCATATTTGAGTAATACACTTCATCATGAAGTAAATGGTTAAACAAAGTAAGAAACTGAATAAAAACATTTTATAATTTAAACCCAAGTAACCCTATATTTACCCAGAAAACATTAGACATGAACAACCAGGCTGTCATTATTTTCTAAAGCCATGCTGCCCAATATGGTATCAACTTTCCACATACTGCTATTTAAATTTAACTTAATTAAAATTAAATGAAATTAAATATTCACTGCCTCAGTTTGACACATTTCAAGTATCTAACAGGCAGATGTGGCTAGTGGCCACTGAATTAAACAACACAATTACAGAACGTTTCTATCAATGCAGAAAGTTTTATTGGACAGTTTGGTCTAGAACTTCATATTAAATCAATAAAATTTATATTTGAATATTCTCTCACTTTTGCTCTAATGTAATTCTCAAATAATAATCATAAACAGAGAGCCCAAAGACTGAGTAACTTATAATGAAGGTAACAAAGAGAAAACAAAAAACAAAGTGTTGGTAAAGATGTGGAGAAACTGGAACCCTTGTTGGTAGGAATATAAAATGGTATAGTCATTGTGGAAAAAAGACTGTTCCTCAAAAAATTAAACACAGAATCACCATGTCTGATTTAGTAATTCCGATGCTAGGTATATACCTAAAAAAAATGAAAGCAGTTTAGAGATATTTATACACCCATCTTCACAGTTGTATTCACAGTGGTTAAAATGTGGAAGCAACTCAAGTGTCCATCAACAAATAAATATGCAGGGGTGCCTGGGTGGCTCAGTGGGTTAAAGCCTTTGCCTTCGGCTCATGATCTCAGGGTCCTGGGATCCAACCCCACATCGGGCTCTCTGCTCAGCAAGAAGCCTGCTTCCCCCTGTCTCTGCCTGCCTCTCTGCCTACTTGTGATCTCTCTCTGTCAAGTAAATAAGTAAAATCATTTAAAAAAATAAAATAATATGCAAAACATAGTACATACATACAATAGAATATTACCCAACCTGAAAAAAAAAAGAAAGGAAAAAAAAAAGGAAACTCTCTAACAAGACACAACACGGATAAACCTTAAAGACAGTATGCTAAATGAAACAGGCCCATCACAAAAAGCCAGATACTGTGTGATTCCACTTAAATGAAGAATCTAGAGTGGTCAAATTCCTAGAAACAGAAAGTAGATGATGGTTGCAAGGGGCTGGGGAAGAAGGGGTAGGTGGGAAGTTATTATTTAACGGTTACAGAGTTTCAGTTTTACAAGATGAAGAGTTCTGCAGATGAATGATGGTCATGGGCATGCAACAATGTACTTAATACACTGAACTATGCACTTAAAAATGGTTAAGATGGTAAATTTTGTTACATGTATCTTGCCACAATAAAAAAAACTAGGGGGCACATAAGCGTCTGCCTTCAGCTCGGGTCATGATTCCAGCATCCTGGGATTGAGCCCCATATCAGGCTCCCTGCTCAGCGGGGAGCCTGCTTCTCCCTCTCCAGCTCCCCCATGCTTGTGTTCCCTCCATCCCTATCTCTGTCATAAATAAATAAAATATTTTTTAAAAATTAGGTAAAACTAATATATAGAGAAAAATTTATGGCCCATGTCATTATCGCGATCATAGGAGAAATGAAATAAGCTTGAACAGACAACAAATGGCTGGAGAACTACCACAAAATGCTTATATAATATATTCTGTCTATACACTACATACTTTTTTTTATTCTCCCCACTTAAATAAAGTGCCATAATTAAATATTTGAGATCTGATATTGCCTTTAAAAAAAAAGATTTTATTAATTTATTTGAGAGAGAGAGAGAGAGCAAGTGACAGACTGAGAGAACAAGTTGGGGGAGGGACAGAGGAAGAAGCAGGGAGAGGGAGAAGAGGGAGAAGCTCCCTGCTGAACAGGCATGGGACTTGATTCCAGGACACCCCCCCCCCCCCCCCCGGATCACGACCTGAGCCCAAGGCAGATGGTTAACCAACTGAGCCACCCAGGTGTGCTGATGTTGCCTATTTTTAAAGTGAAAAACAAACAAAAAAATCTCTTGCTTTTAAAATATAGCTGTTAAAGGGGTGCCTAAATGGCTCAGTCAGTCAAGTGTCCAACTCTTGATTTCAGCTCAGGTCATGATCTCAGGGTCCTGGGATCAAGCCCCACATTGGGATCCCGGCTCAGCAGGGATTCTGTTTCCCCCCTTCTCGTGCATGCTCTCTCTCTCTAAAATAAATAAATAAAATCTTTTTAAAAATAAAAAATAAAATACAGCTGCTATGACACAAAAGATTTGATCAAACAAGCCTTGTAAAACTACTTTGTACTGCTTCCATCACGAATTATCATTTGAGCTTAAATTCCCCCTTTAAAATTTTAAGTGAACCAAGGATAGATATCATGAATCAGTGATAAAACTACCTCATACAATAAAATAAGGTAGTAGCATAAAATTAACATATAAAAATCAATAATTTTTATATACACAGACAATAAAATTAGATATAGTAAAAGAAAACTCCTCTTAAAATAAGAAAGAAATTAGGGATGCCTGGGTGGCTCAATCAGTTGAATGTCCGACTCTTGATTTTGGCTTGGGTTGTGATCTCATGGGTCCTGAGATCAAGCCCCACGTCTGGCTCCTCACTCAGTAGGGGTCTGCTTGAGATTCTTTTCCCTTCCCTCTGTCCCTCTCCCAACTCGTGTGTGCATGCCTGTGTGCTTGTGCTCTCTCTCTGTGTGTCTCTCAAATAAACAAATCTTCTAAAAAAACAAGAAATCAAAATAGTAAGAAAAGGAATATGACGGCAGCAACATAGCTTCTCAATCTCTCTGAATCTCCACATAAAAAGAAACAACTTAAACAGGAAAACCAAAACCCATGGAATTTTATTTACAACAAAACTGCGTGTTCAAAAAAAAAAAAAAAACAAAACTGCGTGTTCAAAATATTGCCATGAACTCCAAAATACAAGCAGGTTGGGACAACGCACTACAAGACTGCGAGGTAAAAAAAAAAAAAAAAAAAAAAAGACTGCGTGGTAACAGTATTTGTGAAGGGAGAAGGAAGGAACAAACAAACTCCCAAATGACCAATAGTCTCCACTGGAAAGACTAGGCACCAATCTGAGAAGAGCATCTGAAACAAGGAAGGGTTTTGCACTTATAAATAAATATAAGAGGCCTATGGGGAAGAAAGACTGATGTAACATATCAAATTAACCTTCCAGACAGGGGTCCATTATAAGCAGAGACCCACTCCAAAGAGAATGGGTTTCTAAATACCATCCCCACTAAAGGATATGACATGATGATCCTTATTATTTTTTTTTAAAAAAAGGATATGATTCACTGTGAACAATACACCACTTATATGGTGATTCTATCAAATATGTGTAACATGGATCTGAACAGGAGGCTTAAATAAATACTACAAATCCCAACAGAGAGGCATTCTATAAAACAACTGGCTTGGACTCTTCAAAAATGTCAATGTCAATGTCATGAAAAGTAGAAAAGCCTGGAGCATGCAGGAGATTAATTGTTAATATATGAGTAGTACAATGGACAATATTAATTAATATTATTAATCATACATTTAGTTATCTAAATGCAATATTTGATACTTGGCTGAATCCTGGGTCAATTTGTTAAAGGATATGACTGGGACAAAAGCAGATATTTGCATATGGACTGTATGTTAGAGTATTTGTATTTCCTAAGTATGTTAATTTCCTAAGTAAAATATTTATATTAATGTTAGTTTAACGTAATGTCACATGTTTTATATTATGATGTTAATATATTATAAACATTAAATATAATCAATACATTAATTATAACTAATAATAACTAATGATTAATGTAGTATATGATTTCATATTATACTAATAATATATTCCCTAAGATTATTACATTGTAGCAAAGTAGAAGAATGTCCTTACAAGATGTCCCTATTTAGAGATGAAGTCTCACAATGTGAGCAATTAATTATCAAATGAATACAAGGTAGATTTTTTTAATGTCTCTGTATTTTATGTAGATGTATAAAGATCCAGATAAATCAAATATGGTAAAATGTCAACAACTGCTGAATCTAGGGCAAACCTACATACTTGTCCATTGTACCACTCATACAAATTTCCTGTAATATTAAAATCTTTTATTTTTTCAAAGATTTATTTTTGATGATGATTCACAGACATGTATCCCTGGGGCAAATAATACATTATATGTTAATTAAAAAATAAAATTAAAAAAAAAGATTTATTTTTGAGAGAAAGAACACATGCATGTGTGTACTTGAGCAGGGGAAGGGGCAGAAGGAGAGGGATAAAGATAATCTCAAGCAGGCTCCATGCCTAGCACAGAGCAAAACATGGTGCTTGATTTCACAACCTGGAGATCACGACCTGAGCCAAAATCAAAAATTGGACACTCAACCAATTGAGCCACCCAGGTGCCCCTTAAAATCTTTTACAATAGAAAGGTAAAAATAAAATAGTATATGAACTATTTAAAAAACAAACTAAAAAATATTTAGAAAATACAGTTTTAAGAAAAAAGCAAATATGGTATATCCATAATTGGTAACACCTTGCTGAATTTTCTTCTAGCCTTTTATAAATAAGATTCTTAAGTAAAATTAATTTTTCCCATTTAAAAAACCTAAAGTGCACACTTTTGTATACTACTTCTTTCATTTATATTAAAAACCCCTTCACCTATCATTTCTCTTTTAAATCATGATTTTGAATATAATAATATTAATTAACACTTTAGATATTATTGAGTTGTCTATTTGGACAACCGGATTTTCAAGCAGCACTTTAAGAAGTGCAAATGCATTTTACATGTTATTAACTCACTCAATTTTTTACAACCCTATGAAATTAAATACTAATATCACCTAGATGCAATGAGAAAACTGAGGCACAACATATCCCATTCCACAGATATGTCATAACTTCTCATCTATTATTGGCCATTTTATCATGTCTAAACATTAGCCACTATAAGTAGCTAAATAGTGATAACCACATATATATAAATCTTAAAGTATATTCTAATACTTAGTAGGGAAAAGAATATGAACTTTTAAGGTCTCTGGCATGCCATATGTAATAGATTCTAAGCAACTTATTTAAACCTCTAGGGGCGCCTGGGTGGCTCAGTGGGTTAAGCCTCTGCCTTTGGCTCAGGTCATGACCCCAGAGTCCTGGGATCTAGCCCCGCATTGGGCTCTCTGCTCAGCAGGAAGCCTGCTTCCCCCTCTCTCTCTGCCTACTTGTAATCTCTTTCTGCCAAATAACTAAATAAAAATCTTAAAAAAAAAAAAAACCTTATTTAAACCTCTAAAATGGACATGTATATTACATGTAATACACAATGACATGTATATTATATTAAAATGGACATGTATATTACAATTACGATCATAGTTTATTTGGCATCCTTTGTTTTTTTCTTTTTTGAGATTTTATTTATTTTTCAAAAAGAGAGAGAGAGCACAAGCGGGGGAGCAGCAGGCAGAGGGAAAAGTAGGCTACCCACTGAGCAAGGAGCCTGATGTAGAACTCAATCACAGGACCCTGGGATCATGACCTGAGGAAGGAAGATGCTCAACTGACTCAGCCCCCCAGGCATCCCTCCTTTCTTTGTTCTTAGTGGTCTGTATACATCAGAAGCAAATCAAATTAGATGAAATACAATAAACAGCTTTTCAGAAACTTCCGCCTGTTTTATTTTATTTTCCACTCTCACTGCTTGTAGCTATGTTTCTGAAATACATAAAAGTCAAATGAAGAGAGCACAAAAGTTTAAAAATACAAACTGGGTTTTCTCATTGTTATGCTCCCAAATATGTAACTTTGGACAAATTGTTTAATGTCAACGTGACTCTCTAGATTTTTAATTTGTTCTCCTAGGAAATGAGCATGGCATCTTGAATTTAGTAACTGCTTCATAAACACTTATCAAATTCAATTAACATTCATGTCCTTATTTCTTCATCTATGAAAAAGGAAATTAAACGAGTTTAATATAGATAATATATTAACAAATATTTATATTATTATAAAACAATTTGTTGTAGTCACTTAATCTCCATAATGCTATGGTTTTAGATAGCTGGAATATAACTAAACACCTAAATGCATTTAAGCATTTAAGTCTTTATATTTTGTGCAATCTTAACCTTACAAAAAATGGTAACTCTAGAGACTAAAGAACTTAGCCGTCAGCCAATTTAATCAGTCATTAAATCCCGTTTCATGGACATGCCATTTAATTGATGCACACCATATTAATGTTTGTCTTCAACATCTGAATTCAAGAAAAATTTCAGGGATGCCTAGGTGGCTCAATGGGCTAAGCATCTGTCTTCGGCTCAAGTCATGATCCCAGGGTCCTGAGATTGAGTCCCACATAGGGCTCCTTGCTCATTGGGGAGCCTGCGTCTCTCTCTGCCTGCCACTCCCCCTGCTTGTGTGCTCGCTCCCGCTCTCTCTCTCTCTCTCTCTCTCTCTGACAAGTAAAAAAAGAAAGAAAAGAAAGGATAATGAAATGTTTTAAAAATTTTTTTCAAAAAAGTTATTCACACCAACTTGTAACTTTCACATTTATTTATTTATTTATTTATGTTTGTTTGTTTGTTTATTTGACAGAGAGAGAGAGAGAAAGAAAACAGGCAGAGAGAGAGGGGCAAGCAGGCTCCTTGCTGAGTAGAGAGCCCAATGCAGGGCTCGATCCCAGGACCCTGAGATCATGACCTAAGCTGAAGGCAGAGGCTTTAGCCCACTGAGCCACTCAGGCGCCCCACATTAGTATTCTTTTTAAAACATGCAAAAACTTCACCATGTGTACTAATACAAAAGTTAAATTTTGTTAATATATCTGATTTATCTAACTTTTAAAGAAATGTGATTATTAAGCCTTCAAATAAGTTAGAAAGATAACTGAAAATGGACTTTGGAATCAGGCATACTTGGTCTTGAATCCTGGCTCTGTCATTTATTAATAGATAGCTCTTGTTTCTGTCTACCCATTATTTTTCTTTAGGTAATTCTTCCCTACTCCACATGATTTGGGGACGACCTTCAACCACAGTATCCCAACAGCCCTGACCACAAGAGTGGATGTGTTACCAAAATAAGGCTAATCCTAAGTGGACATATCTCACAACCCCCAAACATCCTCAATTCCAACAGTTTCCACAATCCTCTCTTCTTCAATATGCCTATAATAACATCTTGTGCCAAAAATTAGGAAGGGTCTAATATCATACTTGAAATATAACAAGTTAGGGACGCCTGGGTGGCTCAGTTGGTTGAGCAACTGCCTTTGGCTCAGGTCATGATCCCAGTGTCTTGGGATCGAGTCCCACATCGGGCTCCTTGCTCCGCAGGGAGCCTGCTCCTCTCTCTGCCTCTGCCTGCCTCTCTGCCTGCTTGTGTTCTCTCTCTGTTAAAATGAATAAATAAAATCTTAAAAAAAATATATAACAAGTTAGCCTGCCAGTTTCATGGATGCTTGAAGAAGACATAAGACTCCTAGGTTGTATAGAGAGGGCTTTATCACTCACAGCAATAGCAGTAGCCAGAATCCAGCTTTCTTGCTCCTCAGTTCAATGGCTTCCCCAAGCCCTAAGTCTGACAGCATGACTTGAAAAGGGCCAAGTGACACTTGCACACAGTGGGTTGTGTTACAGGAAAGGAACCATGGGTTTGGGGAACCTAATTCTGAACTGTAAGCAGGCCTGCTGTCAATTATCCCAGAAAAAGATATTATCTCTGTATTTTCCATGGCTGTAAGCAAATCTGCCCTTTACTCATTATGATGTTGCCTCCATTTTCCAAGGCTGTTCGTTACATAAACAACTTTGAAAAGATAATCTGGAACAAAGGCAGTCAAAGCCTCTATTCACAAGATGTGTACAAATGTGAGAGACCCACGAGACTTGTCTGCCAGAACAATCCAGTAAAATACTGAACCACTATGATCTGCACTTTCTCCATACCTTACAGTTGATTCACACTCTTACTTGTTCTTGCACATCACCCAGTCTTCCAGGTCCTTGCTCCAACATTTTGTCCAAATCTATGTGACCCTGTTCCCCAGTTTCACTTACATCTATCATCCGCCCTTGGATCTCATGACCCACTGCTTCAAACACTTGTGGAAACGAACTTGTTTCCTTTTCCTTATCTTTCTATCCAATCTTCCTAGCAATATCTCCCTTAGGATTCTATCCATACCTATTTTCTCTGCTTCATTATCCAGGTGACCAAGTTATTCACCTAAATGCCTCTCTCCTTCTTCCTCCTGCAATAGGAGAGGAGGACACAGTATTCTTCTTCTTGTCCACTACTACATCTTAGTATCACACATGCCTCCAGTTATTTCCCTATTTCTCCCCTCTTCTTGACATTCACGATTTTTTAAAAGAGTTAAATATTCTCTCATAATTTACATTTCCTCATACCTACTTTATTCATTTACCAACTTCAATTAGCTTCTTGTCTGACCACTACACTGAGACTCCTTCTCAACTTCTTTAGTACTGAATCCAAAGGACATACATTGTGCCTTATATTAGTTGATCTTTCATATGCAATCTAATTGCTGAGCACTAACTTTCTTGAAATACTCACTTCTCCTGGATTCCAAAATCACTTCTCCAATTCCAATACTCACTTCTCCTGGTATGGTCTCTTCTAACTTTCCTCCTGTATCTATGGGCTACTTCTGATTTCCTCTGCAGAATCTTCCCTTCCCCATTACTGATGAAGAAACTGAGAAAGGGAGAGAAGCTCTAATTTATGGAGTGCCAATTAATGGATATAGAATGAATTATGGAAAATCACCTTTTGTCAAACATTATTTCAGATATAATCATCAATGGATGCTGGATGAAAATTTAATGGGAAACAGGATTATCTACCCAATTCTCAGGGTACAGTAGCCAGCCTCCAAGAGTTTCCATGATCTCTGCTCCTAGGTAGTATCCAACAACACTGAACAGGTTGCTCTGTGTAACCGACAATACTGCAAAAATGAGTGCCTTAAAAGTGGTTAAAATGGCAGATGATATTTTATAGTCTTACCACCAAAAAATGTTTTTTTTAAAAAAAAGGCATTCATCAGGAAAAAAAGATAATATGTAACATCAGGGCTAAATCACAAAAAAGCTGCAGCTTCCACCTCGCTGTCTTAGATCACTCACCCTGGGGAAAGCTAGATGCCATGTTATACGGACATTTATCTAGCCCTATGGAAACACCCATGCAGCCAGAAAATGAGGTTCTTGTGCAGCCAACAAAAACATGCTGGCCATGTGAATAAGCTATCATGGAAGCACATCCTCCAGCCTGAATCAAGCCTTCAAATGACTATATTCTTGCCAAAATTTTATATACATAAAATTTATTATATATAATTTATAAAATATATTAAAAGTTTATAAAATCTATAATCAGAGAGACCCTGAGCTAGAAATACCCTAAGTCCAAATTCCAGACCCATGGAAACTGAGACAATAAATGTTTATTATAACTAAGCCACTAAATTTTAGGGAAATTTGCAGCTCTGATTCTGAATTTGTTATAAGGAATGGGATGCTACCGTAACAAAAAACCTAAAACTGTAGAAGTTGCATGGAATTAAGTAATGGACAAAAGTTAGAAGGACCTTTCAGGAGATTATGAGTGAAAACCTAACGAATACTGAAGAGATGTTACTACAAAACTTATGGCCTTCCAAGGAGGCTGCTATCCAGAGCATAAAAGAAAGTGAGAGAAATTTAATTGAAAATTAGAGGAAAAGGGGTCCCTGTTATATAGAAGCTGGAAGTTAAGCAACACTGTTGCCTTTGGTAACACAGAAAACAGAGTGTACTTAATGAATTGGATGATTTAACTAAGGTAATTTTTTAGATAGCATGTTGAAAGTGCAGTCTAATTTTTTACTTGAAAAAAATACAGAAGTATAAACTAAATTAGGAAAGGCTACTTGCTGGTTCTGAAAATACACTCTACAAAAAGCAAACAGTATAAAAGTAAGGGATGGTTTTTAGACAAAGACAAAACCTAAGCCACTCTCAGAAAACCATTCCATGAAAAGTGAATCAAGCGTGTGACTGTAAAATCCATTCTTAAGATCAAGGCAGGGGTGTCGGTGTGGCTCAGTCAGTTGAGCACCTCTTTTTTTTTTTTTGAAGCTATAATACAAATCTTTAATTACTGGCACTATACTATAAAGCAAAATGAAGAATATCTTATTTAAATAAAACAAGGATAATATTCCACTGGGGAATATATCCAACACATTTTTTCCCCTTTATATATCTACATCCAATGGTGTATTTTATAGGCTGATTTCAAAACAAAGGCAAATTTTTAAAAAATAAATGAAAGGCATGTTTTGCTCAGGAATACTATTGTACACATACCATACAGGTTGTTTTTACAGCAAATCCTAGTTTGCCAAATTTCAATGGCAAAACACTAAACTGTGAGTTTGGTATTGCCCACCTAGTTGTTTCTTGCTGCCCTGGAGAATCTGGCAGTGAGTAATGTTGAGAAATCACCTTGTTGCCACCATTTCTCTTCTTAGCGGTGACTCCACTGTGATAGAACATTCATATCCTTAAGATGCAAGGCCTAGCAAAAAGCCTCCCACAAATCTACAATGTTCTGTTTGAACATTTGAAACAAACACAATGTTGTCTGATAAATTCTGTTGCCTCTTCAATTATATTGTTGATTTCAGGCGCTGCCTTATTTGCTCACTTCTTAATCTGTCTTTTCGCTTTGTTTACATCTTTTTCAACTCTTTTCCAGTCAATCTGCACAGAGCCACTGTGACTGGCAATCTGAAGAAGAAGAAGAAAGCCACCACCCACTGCGGTTGCTGCAAGCTTTCCAACTTTCTGGAACAAAAGTCCTGCGCACCTGCCAGTCACCCCACCCATTACAATCTGGGTGGCTACCGAGTATTTTTCAACCATAGGTCTGGAACTGTGGCCAAACACTCGATTCCACCAATGGTGTCTTCTTGCATGCTCAGTTAAATCCAGCACTTCATAAGACTCGTCATCGCTTTCATACTCTTGGGGAGGGGGGTGCCGGGTCCGAGCATCTGACTCTTGCTTTTGGCTCAGGTCATGATCTCAGGGTCCTAGGATCCAGCTCCACATTGGGCTCCACACTCGGTGGGGAGTGAGCTTGAAATCCTTTCTCTCTGCTCCTCCCCCCACCCACACATGTACTCACGCTCTCTCTCTCAAATAAATAAATGACTCTTAAAAAAAAAAATCAAAGCAATGCCTCCAAGTACCTAAAACAAGGCTTCAGAGACGTCAAGGTCATGAAAGACAAAGAATGAGGAAATATTCCAGAATGAATAGACTGAAAACTGAAAAGACATGAAAACTAAATGCAGTGTGTGATCCTGGACTGGATTCTGGACCAGAAGAAGTTTTCCTCTTCAGTATAGAGGATATAATTTCAATAGGACCTGCAGATTACCTAACAGCCCTGTGAAAAATGTTAATTTACTAATTTTGATTAATGTACTATAATCAAGTAGAAATTCCATTTTTTATTAAAACTACACATTAAAGTAGTACACTCAAGCTAAGGGGGTATTGTTTCTAATTTATTCTGTAATAATTCAGAAAAAGATTATACAGAGAATGAGAAAGCGGGTCAGCAAAGAGGGAGGGGAGAGAGGACAAGTTTAAAATGTCAACATTTCAAAAATTTGGGTGAGTGGTATAGAGAAATAATGTGTAGTATTTTTCTACTCTCAAAGTCTAAAATTATTGCAAATTCAAAAGTTAAAAAAAAAATTAATCTTTCTGGCTGGCTGTCCAGAATGAAGAATCAAACTGGTATACTTATAAAAATCCCAGGAACTGGCTGGCCCCCTCTTAGGGAAGTAGTCTTCTGTCACTCTTTAGCCCCACCAAACACACACCCCAGGCATTCAAAACTAAAAGCCCTGCCCTCTCTTAATTCTTTGCACATGTAGAGAAGCTCAAAGCTTAACCTGAGTGAAAGATTTCCAAAGAAGAAAAGTATACAAAAAAGGGAAGGGGATGACAGGTAACTCTCAATGCTGAAAATGTATTTAAAAAGATACATAAAGAAGTAATGACAACTCTGAAATGAGAGTTTTATTCCTCTGAGGGCCACAGAGAATAGTCTAGTTCTTTTTTTTTTTTTTAAGATTTTATTTTTTTATTTGACGGAAAGAGAACACAAGCAGGGAGCGCAGCAGGCAGAGAGAGAAGGAGAAGCGGGCTCCTTACTGAGCAGGGAGCCCGATGCAGGACTCCATCCCACAGGACCCTGGGATCATGACCTGAATTGAAGGCAGCCGCCTAACTGACTGAGCCACCCAGGTGCCCCAGCCCAGTTCTCTTCAAAGAGATGAGTAGTCCTAAAGTAAAGGAGGTCCAGTCAATTCCTGAGGTTCAGAAAACACTAACTGAAAAACCTATCTCCCACAAACACCCACCCAACATAGGCTAACAGTATTCACGTTGACAATAGTTCTTTTATCTATTGCCAGTTACTAACAACAGAAGGAAATCAAAAACAAGTAAGGGGATGGGGAACACAGTGGGAGATAAATCCTTCTAGCTGTAGTAGGGGACAGACGGTTTCCTGGCAAACCTACTTGGAAATGAATATATTTCCACATAATACTGTCACTAATGGTGACTTTGCTGTAAAGTATTAGAAGTATAGTACTATACCTTTGATACATTATGGATTAGTTAACATTAATGAGTGTAGAGAGGATGTGTCTGAAGATCAACTGAACTGGTACAAGATTATCTCAATGTAATAAATAACCAGTGATTTCTATATAAAGACCTACAAATTAGCCTTCAGAAAAAAAATCCTTTCTGAAGCTGGGAACGTCCCAACACAACAACATACTGTCATGTCTGATACATCTCTGCATTTCCTAACCCTGGCCCACATCTCACTCTGTGTCAGTGCTTCTGTAACACAAAAATACCAGGCTTAAAAGAAAATTCTATTTTATAAGGAACATTAATCATCTTAGAAGATATTCTTCTTAAATAATACCTAATGATACAAACTGTTTAATGAATGAATTAAACCCCTCCTCTACATAGCTTCAATTCATTTCAAACATGTACTTTGACTTTTTTTGGAAACTGTCCTTTATTCAAAGTCATATCTCATTATTATATCTTCCACTCTCCTTGCTGGGATTTCACAGTTAATATCTAACCAGTATTAATATATCTTGGGTCGCATAGAAATTCTCTGAAAAGCGAAAACTATGTATTTTTTAATTTTCTTATAGTTACATAAAAAGTTAACTTAGAAATCATTGATTTCATTTTAAAATAAGTGATTTGGATAGCACAATATTTAGTATGAAATATTCTTTATCACCACTTACTTATAACACAAGATTATTTTAAAATATATGCCAGTATGAAGGAGATAAAAAAAATTCAGAAGAGTGACTCCAACATATTTTGTGAACAATACCACCAAAATTTAGCTCGCGATACACAGTATTTTAAAATACTAAAGTCTGAATGGATTGTGAGTGTTATACTTCAATGTAAGATTTTTTAATATGATAAGCAAATCTGAGACAAACCTACTAGATGTTAAAATCTTAAAGGAGGTAGAAAAGGATGGGGAGTAAGATAGTCTATCATACCTAATCTTTTCAGATATATTATCACTTACTTAACATCATACCATAATAAAAAGTCCCTTCCCAAATATTACCAAGGCAAACAATTGTAACAATAATAAATTTATACCGTTTACCTCACAGCCTTTATAAACGATCAGAAAAACTGTTACAAAATAAAATGTACAAATGGATTTTAAGTTTGACAACAAAATCAAATTATACTAAACTTATATATGCCAGAAGTAAAATGCAAATAGTACCTCCATACTAATAAAAATACCAACTGCTATAATTTATAGCTAAACAGGTTTGACTAAACACAATGTTTTCATCTAGCACTCAAAAACTGCAAATAACTCCTAAAATGAAAGATCTCATTCCTCAAGGAAAAAAAAAAAGATCAATAAATATAACAGCACTATATTTATTAAACACTATACTAAATTTAATAATTGTCCATTAAAAATATCATGGCAGGGGACATATTAAGATAAATATGATCATACCATGAACACTTCTTTAAACAAGAGAATGCTCATGAAATGACTGAAGAAAAGAATATCATCAGTAAGACTTTCTCCTCACAATTTACAGAGTTCTACCTGTATCCCTCATTTGTGGATTCAAAGGGTTACATAAAATTTCACAGTCCTTCTTAGTAAAACTGCTAATTAAACTCAACCTGCCATTTTCCCTTCAGCAATCCAAACAACAATAGACAGCAAGATAGAACCCTATAATTGTCACTATCACAAAACCACCTTATTAAAGAAGATGAATATGTATACTTGCTGCCTACGACTTACAAAACATACATATAAACCTAACAAATGCTCTTAAAGTGAATATAAAGTTATAATTACTATTTCACTCACAACTGGAAATTTAATTTCAAAATTAAAAATTTAAGTTTTTTAAATGTTTATAAAAAAAGGCACAGAAATTCAAGCCAAATCTATTCCCAAATTCTAAGTATTTATAAACATGAAAATGTTCCAAACTATTTTATACCAACTGTTTAAGAGTAATGTTATTTTCTAATTGAAGAGGTCTTTTTTATGCTCACTTTGTTAAAAACAATTCATAGTAGTATCCTTTTCCTATGTTGGCAATTATATCCTATAAATGATACTACAGTACTTATTATTAGTTCACTAAAAATTACTCATATCTTTAAAATAAATAAAAATGTAAGCAGAAAACAGGTAAGTCAGAAGAAGACAGATTAGTATCAGGCAAGCTTTTAGTGCTTTATTAAAAGACAAAATATTCTCAAATAAATGGTATGACATTTGGCCATTTAAAAAAAAAAAGAAAAAAACCATTATTATCAACACTGGGGGGGAAAACAGTCAAGAATATACAGAATTTCAAAACTGTTCTTATAAAGTGAAAAAGCTGATGAGATTTTTACTTACATGTGACATAATCAGTTAATAATACATAGCCACAAAGTATTATTGCTGAAGTCACCTAGAGATTTCACAAGATGACCACAGCAACACATGCAAAAAATCTCTCATACTTTCAATTTGTATTTCAAATTTTCAGTGGAAATAGGTCCTGCCATACAAACATATTCACAAATATGGCATTATTTTAAACCTATTTTTTTACTTTATACTCTCAATTAGTCAAAAATTTTCAGTATTTCAACATCTCCATCCAGCTATCATGAACTTAATTTTATCTAAAAAAGGGAAAAAAAATCTATTAAGTCGATGTGCTACATATATAGCAACAACAAATCCACTTACTTTTTTCTCTTTCTCATGATGTTTATCCTGAGAGTGAGAGGAAGAATCACTTAAACTTTGATCATATGACCTATTAGATCCCCGTTTGCTCTTTTTCTAAAAAAGAAAATATATATACATACATGTATATGTATATAAAAAATTTTAAGTAATCTTTTGTTAGGCTTAACCAATTCAAGTGTGTAGTATTTAAAAATGTCTACTGAAGTAAAAAAAAAAATTCTCACTATTTCAAACTATATAATCCAGTTTAGACATCATCCATATATATTGTCTATTACATTCATTATAAAAGAAAATCTAAACCTAAATTTAACATTAATGCCATATTTTTGTACATTTATTAGAATGTGTGAAAACAGACTATAATTTCAAATAAGCAGTAGCCATGTCACTTTATCACAAAATCACCTCTTAAAGAAATGAACTATAATTTTCAATTTCTTTAAAAAAGAAAAGGAGTTTCAACCAAACTAGAGAATGCCATACTGAGGAAGGATGCCAAGACTAGAAGAAAAGAAAATATTTGAGGAGTTACTTTTTGCCATACTAGGAAAAGCAAGAAGCCTTTTAATCTCATAAAATTTCTGTATTAAGGCATAGTTTTCTAAAAACTTATCTCTGCAGTTCATTAAGAAAAAAATTAAAGGAAGTATCAGCATTAGACCCATGCATTTTTCAAAGCATTATGGAAAGTACCGCACATTCTATTTAAAATACTTCTACAATTTCATAATAAAGTATTAACAGTGAGAGTTATTTGAAGTGTTTAAAACTTAGTGGTACCGTAACTAGTTTAAATTAGATAGCAATGACTATGAAAGTTATTCAAAGTCCATGCAAATGAGGAGGTTATACAATCTTATTAAATTATTAAAGACTCTTCCTCTCTAGCAAATGGGATAACATGTCAATAACTAGCAGTGAGAAAATCCTATTTACACATACTCAAAATCCATCTTATTTCTAGATTTTTTCTATATCATCTTCCATTTAGAAAATTAAGATTCCAATATGCTTTTCACATCTAGGAAGCAAAATTTTCAATTTTATTTTCTCAAAATTTCTCTTAAAACACTTCAATATTCTCTGTTAGCCCTTAAAATAAATCAAAGTCTTCAATATCAAACAATATATTTAGATAATCTTAAGTATTTTAATATGCATGAACCAGAATAGTCATGAGTTGATTTCATGAGAAAGGGGCCCCTAATGATATTGTTTCTTTAAAAGAAAAGAAGAAAAAGCCCCACTCACAAGAGAATGGTAATAAGGGGAAAAAAAGACACACACACACACAAAAAAAAAAGATTTAAACTTTCAGTGTACACATCTAATTGTTATCATTAAAAATGAAAAAAATAGACACTTAGGACATTAAATATTGATCCTTCAAAGGAACATGGACATGATATATGTAACAGGTAACCAAATTTTACCAACTCAATCATCCATGCGACTATGTAACAGTAAAGACTGGCAAAATCTGAAATATTCCCAAAGTTGTATTTAAATACATTTTTCTCAAGATCGTCAACTAAGAAGTTACAAACCAGCTTTTAGCTTTACTATCTCCTAGTAAATAAAAATGAAAATAATTAGCAAAAAGATGAGAAACAAGTGAGAGAAAAATCACAAAATGCATAATCAAATACCAAAAAAATGAAATTAAATGAAAAATGTTATAGTCCTTTACACATGCTGCTTCTACTAGATGCATCCTAACATTTATTATTAATAGAAAATATTTTACAATATTCACCTTTATAAATCCACCTAAATAAAGCAAAAATCTTTAAAAATTACTCAATCTTTCAATTTCCAGTACAGAATATGTGAACCAAACAATCCATGCAAAAATCAAGAGAAAGGGAATAGCTGTTATGCTTTTTTTATAAAACAGAATCAACTCTATTGTTAAAACTATGTGTTACCATTTTAATGTTAAATTCAAGATAAATTCTTACCAGCTTACTAAAATGGTATTTACAGTAGCCACAGTATTGGACATTATCTGCACCATTCCCTTCTTCTTCACAAAGTAGTCCAGCAAACTGAGCACTGAAAATAAAAACCAAAAAATATACATAAAATACATATAACACCACATACTAAACTTCAAACTACAGTATATATAAAATTAAAATTCACTTTAAAGGATGTAAGATTTGTAATTAAAACTACACATCTCCTAAGAGAAAAGGAGAAAATGAAAGAAAGAAAGAAAGGAAAAGAAAAGGAGAAAATGAAATGCTTTATTCTCACTGTGACCAAGCACATTTCACCTCAACCTTTGGCTGATATTTTCTAAAGTTATATTTGTAGTTTATAATAAACTTTTGATCCATTCATCTCTAACAAGGATCAAGACTTATACATGTTTTATGTCATCAGACATTAAACTGCTTTAAGATAACACCCAACCCCATAATTAACACTTCGTTTTGCCTTTTCCATCTGTATCACAGGTACAAACAGCACTAAAGTTTATGACCATCATCTTGTCAATCTGTTATCAGTGTCAATTACCAATTTTAACATTTCAAAATTACAATAGTATTAGTACACATCTCTACCCAAAAAAAAGAACTTTCAAGATCTTTGAAAAATTAAGTTCATTATTAACAGAATTTATAAAACCAAAAATCTTTTCTGTTCCCCAAAAGTAATCCAAAATGGAGTTCTTAAATCCACATACGAAAAGCTCAGGAAATAAAGCAAGTGCCTATACTGGCTGCTAGATATAGACTATTTCTTAAAAGTAACAAGTACATGGATTATTCCTAAACTCTAATTTTGAACTGTTGCTTATTATGCTGAATATTTTATTTTAGGATTATCTTTGCTCTTGAAATTTTATGCCAAGAAAAGTATCCAAGTAACTTTTTAGGAAGTAGCCACTAATATACTGTGAATATGATGGTGACTGCTTTTTCCCCTCTTCAAACACAAAATGAAGAAACACAGTCATTTACGAAATCTTCATTAATATTTCAGGCATTACAGTAAGTTTACCTACATCAGCTCTTTTAGTCCTAACAACAAATCAAAGGGTATGTAACCAACACCAATATTTTAAATAAAATGGAACTAAATAAAACATGAGAACCAGAGTCCACCTATTCAAAATTAACTCTGGTAAATTCAATTATTAGAATCATCTTTATTATAATTAAGAAAATCTAAACATAGAAGCTATCCCAAGAAAATTTACTGTAAATATTTGGATACCTAACCCTCTAACTTAAAAGGTATTCTCTTGTACAAAGTACAAGAATTGCAGTTCTTCACAATGATAGAAACGTACTTACCATGTCACATGGAAAGCCTGTCGACATCCATGTTTATTACAGGTCATGCAAGCACCAGTGGCTGCTTTGCTTTCTCTTCCTTGTTCATCACAAATGTAGCAAGTCTTAGTATAGAGAAAATAAACAAAATCAAGCAAAATTTATAGAAATTAATTTTACAATTATCTTCAGAAGTCAAGACTGGGTTTACTATCTAACCTGCTTTACTTCAAAATATGAATGCATTTTTTCTGACGGTAATCTAATTTTTTACAAACATGAAAACATAAACGAAGACATGGAAAGAGTCCCAGTAGGGTCTCACAAAGGCCCAGTCTTCCTTAGGCTCAAAGACCCTACACAATAGGAAGAATCTTCACAGGCACTGAGGTCAGGGGCCAGGACACAGCCTACAATACCTTGGTCTTAAAACTTCCTCACCAAATAAATAAATAACTTCTGCTGTAAGTAAGCATATCTAAGGGAGTTTAACACGAGGGGTTGGGACCTAAGAGAGAAGGATGGTCCTAAGTGAGCAAAATTTAGGCCATTTCAACTGTTCATGAGAATCCCACATGTGCGGTCATTCAGTCTGCCAACCTGACATACTGAGCGTTAGAGGAAGACACTTGAGCTAAGGAGGTCAGAGATGTCTCCAGGAGGAATTGGCCAATGAACACTCCCAGGAACTTTGAGTGACATCTGGTTCTTTTCCCAGGTAAAAATAGATGATAAAATTATCAGCTGACTAGAAGCTGAGTATACAAAAATTAAGGTCTATATAAAATCAGGTGATACACTTCTACAAAGAAACCAACTTCCTTCTGCACACTAATGAGGTATAACTTAGCCAATTTCAATAGGACCACATGTATTTTTAAACCTAAAGAGGTTTCCCCCACTATGCACTGTGGTGCCAAATAATACCATTCAACAATATTTACAAGAACACAGGTCTCAAAAAAAGCCTTGTATCAAGTCAGGTAAATTAATTTAAACTCCCTTGTTGAAAAACAAGGACTCAGAGTGAACTGAATTACAAAAAATTATTTTATACCTCTAATAAGTAAAATTCCAAGTTACAACAAAATCAACCCAGATATACTGAATAAAAGCATCTCTACCCATTCAAATTATACCAAAAAAGTACCAAACAATTATAATGGAAGAATGTAACAAACATTTTTTAACCCACAAATGATCAAGATTATTAAAAAAAGAAAAGACAGAGCAAACTGAAACAATAACATTTTATATAAAAAAATTTAGGGAAAATATGCAACAGTCTTTAAAGAATTCTCAGTAACTTCCAAAGCAGACAGCGAAAAGACACCACCATTTGACCATTCAGGAAAACTAAAAATTATGATGAATATTAAAAAGAAAGGGGAAGTAGGACTTCTAAACTTCTGGAATGGCAGAGTGAAGAGCTCCATCATGGATCCTCTCCCCTAGTGAATTAACCACATCACAGATTAAAAAAAAAAAAAATAGTCTCTGAAAATTATCCTAAAAACACACAGCAAACAGTAGAAATTTTATTCAAAAAATCTACTAAATCTTAATAAGAACAGTAAGAGTCTGTGGAACTTGAGTCATGATCTGCTCCCATCACACCCCACCACACACACAGCTTCCTGTGATGGAAGTTATCCTCTGAATGGACATGGTTTGAGAAGGCTCCCTCTCCCCCAGCTCTTAGTCTAAAGTTATACTTCTAGAGAACCAATCTCTAGTGACTCTCAACCTACTTAGTGCTCTTAGCTCTCACTCACAGAATCCCATCCTATGGCCAAGAATCCTGAGGCCATAGCATCTCTACTCCAGCTTGCTAATAGATTGGAAGTCCCAATGGTAGGAGAAACGATCTGAGAAAACCAGGGGCTACTATACTATACCCTTCCCTCCTCCCAGAACCCTGTTGGAGTAGGCGTCTCTTCGGGAGCAGAGTGTTGTCACCACCCCCAGTTCCAGAAGTTCTCAGAAAGGTGCACGGAGTGAGCAAAGAGCTCAACAGCTCTACCTGAGGAGATAAACTTTATTTGGAACAGGGCTTAAATGTTGGCAAGCAACTAAGACAGGACTGGTAGCTCCAAGATACTGGTAGAAACATACATGTATGAGTGTTTCTAGTAGAAACAAGCAAAACCAACCTCAAGATTAATAGAGACAATGAGGAAAAGACAACAAATAAGGGCCCTCCTAGGTTCACATTCATCCCAGGGGTTCCAGAAGTCTATGTACATGTACAACTAGGTTGCACCCAACTGGGAAAATTCAAAGTGGGACTTGGGGCAGATTTAAAAGCATTCCCCAAAGCCACACACAAATCCACAGCGAGTAAAGTTCAAGTGGCTACCAGTCTGAAAATAAAATCACACTTATGCATGATAGTTTGAAAGACTGCGTGCATCAGAAACAACTACAGAGAGAACTCAGATTTACTTAGAAAATAATCTCTAAACCACACATATTAAATGATAAAGGGTGAAAAATCTAACTAGCTAATGGGGCTTAAGCACAATCTTTGACTAATAAAGTGGTTTATGTTGACCCATGGACAACCCTAAAAACTCAGGACTGTTTTGTTTTGTTTTTAGGGAAGATATTTGAGCAATTCCACCTTGATACTATACATTGCTGAGAAAACAGACATGAGAAAATTAACCCAGCCAAGTCATTAAATGAGTAAGTGACCAAACAACAGGACCTACAAGGAAAAAGAATGATCCTTCTCCTGAGTGGCTTATTATCTAAAATGTTGTTTCAACAAAAAACTATAAGACATGCAAAGAAACAAGGCAGTGTGACATCTACACAAGAAAAAAAAAAAAAAAGACATTAAAAATTGCCTTTGAGGAGGGGCCCAGATGTTGGACTTGAAAGACAAAAAAAGAAAGACAAAAAAAGACTTCAATGAAATGGAAATTTTAGAGTTCAAAATTCACCAGAAGGGCTCAGTAGTAGATTTGAGTTGGAAGTAGAAAAAGAATCAAGAAACTTAAAAATAGATCAATAAAGGATACTTGGCTGGCTCAGCTGGGAGAGCATATGACTCTTGATCTCGGGATCATGAGTTTGAGCCCCACACTGGGTACAGAGATTACTTAAAAATAAATAAACTTTAGGGGCACCTGGGTGGCTCAGTCAGTTGAGGTCCAACTCTTGATTTCAGCTCAGGTCATGATCTCAGGGATGTGAGATCAAGCCCCGTCTCAGTCTCTGTGCTGCACGTGGAGCCTGCTTAAGATTCATTCTCTCTGTGCACCCCCTCCCTCTCTAAAAAATAAATAAATAAATAAACTTTAAAAAAATACATCAATAAAGATTATACAGTACAAAGAAGAGATGTCTTTAGATGACACTACCTAAAGTAGAGTTTCAAAAAAAGTGATACACCATTATGTACACCAATATATGTATAATAAGAAAACCGGGAAGGGAAAAAAAGGGATAGAAACTGTAACTAAAGAACTAATGGCTGAAAACATCTCAAATTTGATGAAAAACAATCTACAAATCTAAAAAGCTTGATAAATACTGAGAGCCACACTCAAAATGATCAGTCAAAAACAAAACAAAACAAAGTCTTGAAAGCAACACGAGGGGTGTCTGGGTGTCACAGTCCACTAAACATCCGGCTCTTAGTTTCGACTCAGGTTATGATCTCAGGGTTGTGAGACCCAGCCCCATATGCTCCACGCTCAGTGGGGAGTCTGCTTAAGACTCTCTCTGCCCCTCTCCCTCTCTAAAATGAATAAATCTTAAAGAAAAAGAGAGACAAGAAAGAAGGGAGGGAGGAAAGAAAGGGCACACACAAAAAATCGATCATCACATACATGGAAACTACAATAAAATTTATACCTAAGGTCTCAACAGAAACATTGGAGGACAAAGGTAGTGGAATAAGATATTCAAAATGCTTTAAAAACAAAATTATCAACCAAGAATCCTATATCCAGCAAGTCTATGTTGCAGAAATAAAGATATTCCCTAACAAAAACTAAAGCTACTTTTGGGACACCTAGGTGACTCAGTTAAGCCGCTGACTACCTGACTTGGTTTTGGTTCAGGTCATGATCTCAGAGTCATGAGATAGAGCCACACATTGGGCTCAGCACAGAGTCTGCTTGTCTCTCCCCCCTCCCCTTCTGCCCCCCTCCCTCCTCACACTCTCTCTCTCTAATTTTATAAAAAAATCTTTAAAAAATAAAAAAAACTGAGACACTTCGTTGCTCCAATCTTGACTAACAAGAAATACTAAAGGAAATTCATTAGGCTAAAATCAAGTGACATGACACAATAATTGCAATACACACACACACACACACACACACTCACGAAGCTCCAGTAAATTTTACCTCAATAGAGCTGAAATCTTAAAAAAAAATGAGACCAGTTAAACAGACATAAAAAAATCTCTGATAAAGGAAATTATATTGGAAATTATAAAAGGCAGTTTTATAATGTATTTCTTTCTCATTCTTCTCTTCATTTAAAAGGCAATAGTACTGGGGCGCCCAGGTGACTCAGTTGGTTAAGCATCTGCCTTTGGCTCAAGTTGTGACCTCAGAGTCCTGGGACTAAGATCCACATTGGCTGAGCAGGGAGTCTGCTTCTCCCTCTTTCCGTCTGCCCCTCTTCCCTGCTTCTGCTCTTTCCCTCTCAAAATAAATAAATAAATAAATGGCAGTAGCATAAAACAATGTCCATAAGTTGTACTGCTGGGGCTATAACACAGAGAAATGTAGTATTTTTGACAACGAAAGCACAACGAAAGAGGATGTGAATAAAGACATACTAGGAGTAAGAAAGTAATACCAGATGGTAACTTGAACCCATAGGAAGAAATGAAAAGAAACACAAATGATAACTAGGACTACACACACACACACGCACACACACACTATATAAATATATTTGAGGTTTCCTTCTCTTAGCTTTAAAAGACATTATATACAGCAATAATTTTAACAATATATTATTGAGTTTGAAGTATATATAAACACAATATCTTCAATAATAACAGTACAAAAAGGGAGAAAGGAATGGAGACATATGGGAATGAATTTTCTATCTTACTGGAGTTAAGTAGATTTCAATAAAGTAAATATTGTAAGCCCTAGAGGAAGCACTAAGAAAATAACTGGGGGTGCCGGGTAACTCAGTCAGTTGGGTACTGACTCTTGATTTGAGCGGGGGTCATATCGGGCTGTGAGTGAGAGCCCTGCTTCAGGCTCCACACTCAGCACAGAGTTGGCGTGGGATTTTCTCTCTCTCTCTCTCTCTTTCTTCCTCTGTCTCTTCTCCCACTCATGCACGCTCCAAATAAATGAAACCAAAAAAAAAAAAAAAAACCCATAAAATATAATTTGAAAATCATGCAGGAATGAAAATGTATACTAGAAAATATCCACTTTAGAGAAGGTACTATAAAAGGAAAAGAAACAAAGTAGTCATTAAGACAATGCAAACAAAAAGTAAAATGGCAGGGGGTGCCTGGGTGGCTCAGTCAGTTAAGTGCCTGAATCCAGAAGTCATGATTTCAAAATCCTGGAAATGAGCCCCCCTCCACCCCCTCAGGCTCCCTACTCAGTGAGGAGTCTGCTTATCCCCCTGCCCCTCCCCCTGCTCATACTCTCTCTCTCTCAAATAAAATAAAAATTTTAAAAAGTAAAATATCAGGCATAAACCCAACCATATTAATAATAGCATTTAATGTGATTATATCCCAATCAAAAGACAGAGATTAATAAACTAGACTTAAAAAAAAAGCAAGTTCCATATACTGCCTACAGGAGGCATACCCGAGAACTGAAAGTACAAATTAAAGTACAAATAAGGGAGAGCCTGGGTGGCAGTCAGTGAAGTTCTTGACTTCAGTTTTTGGCTCTGACTATGATCTTAGGGTTGTGAGATACAGCCCCACATCGGGTTCTGTGCTCATTGTGGAGTCTGCTTGATATTCTCTCTCCCTCTGCCTCTCCTACTCGTGCTCTTTCTCTCTCTAAAATAATTATTTTTTCTAATTATGGAAGTAGAAATAACTTAAAAATATAAAAAAAGAAATACCATGCAAAGGGCAACCATAAGATGGCTAGAGTAGCTATCATTACATCAGATTTAAAAAGTAGACTCGGGCGCCTGGGTGGCTCAGTTGGTTGAGCAACTGCCTTCGGCTCAAGTCATAATCCTTGAGTTCCAGGATCGAGTCCCACATCGGGCTCCCAGCTCTGCGGGAAGTCTGCTTCTTCCTGTAACTTTCTCTCTTCTCATGCTCTCTCTCACTTTCTCTGTCTCTCAAATAAATAAATAAAATCTTTAAAAATTAAATTAAATTTAATTAATTAATTAATTAATAGGCTCTTGAAACAACACATGATTAAAGAGAGGTGCCTGAGTGGCAAGTCTATTAAGCATCCAACTCTTGATTTTGGCTCAGGTTGTGATCTCAGGATCATGAGATTATGCTCCACCTTAGGCTCAGCACTGGACATAGAGCCTGCTTAAGATTCTCTCTCTTCCAAAAAAAAAAAAAGATTCTCTCTCTTCCTATCCCTCTGCCCCTCCCCACTCCCACTCATGCTGTCTCTCTCAAAAATATATATATATATATATTAATGATAGAGGCATTTTTTAATTAAAAAGGTCAATCCATCAGGAAGATAAAACAACTATAATTGTGTGTGTATACATATGTACATATTGAGAGAAAAATATAACAAGAGAGCCCCAAGATATATCAACCAAAGTAGAAATAAGTAATTTGATAATTTTTAAATGTTAGCTACTAGATCAAGGAGAAAAACTTGTAAAATAACTGAGGAGATTAGGGGCGCCTGGGTGGCTCAGTGGATTAGGCTCTGCCTTCAGCTCAGGCCATGATCTCAGGGTCCTGGGATCGAGCCCCGCATTGGGCTCTCTGCTCATCAGCAAGCCTGCTTCCCCCTCTCTGCCTGCCTCTCTGCCTACTTGTGATCTCTCTCTGTCAAATAAGTAAATAAAAATCTTTAAATAAATAAATAAATGAGGATTATTGAGAAAATGCTCCCAAACAACAAAAACGTATCTAAATAAATGTCAAGTATGTGAATAAAGCTATACTCAAGAGGCAAATTCATGGCCTGAAAAGTTTTCACTTAGGGAAAATAAAAGCTGTATTTTAACCTAGTTTTTTTTTTTTTACTATAGAATATATAATTATATCAGTTTTTCATCAATACAATAGTCATTTAATGATGATTATACTGGCCATTTCCATTGGCTGGCCAAAGGCTCTTCTACTAAAGGCTTCCATGGTTTCCATTATTTTTCTTGCCAGACTTAGTTCATTTTCAGCCTGAAGAATCACCTCTTGCAGCTGGACACCCTGAAGCTGATCTTCTAACTTCTTTTTTTTTTTTTTTAAGATTTTATTTATTTATTTATTAGGAAAGAGAGAGAGTGAGAGAGAGAAGGTCAGAGTGAGAAGCGGACTCCCCATGGAGCTGGGAGACCGATGTGGGACTCGATCCCGGGACTCCGGGATCATGACCTGAGCCGAAGGCAGCCGCTCAACCAACTGCGCCACCCAGGGGCCCCGATCTTCTAACTTCTTAACATCTGATTCCACTTCAACCATATTCAGCTTTTTTTTTTAATATTTTATTTATTTATTTGACAGACAGAGATCACAAGTAGGCAGTGAGGCAGTCAGAGAGATGGAGGGAAGCAGGCTCCCCTCCCTGCTGAGCAGAGAGCCCGATGTGGGGCTTGATCCCAGGACCCTGAGATCATGACCTGAGCCGAAGGCAGAGGCTTTAACCCACTGAGCCACCCAGGCGCCCCCATATTCAGCTTCTTCTTTGTAATCTGTTCTGTATACTTCCTACGTGCTGCATTTTGGGAATTTGCTCAAGAACAGCAAGAATCTTTGTGTACAATCTTCTTAGCCTCTCGTGTGAATTCTCACATACAGCCAATTCCACAAGGCTGGTGGTCTTCTTCAGCAAACCCATCCCCACAGTGTTGACAGATGGGGACACACAGTCCTCTGAATCTAATTTTTTAAATTAAAGAAATAAGGTTCATATAAAAAGGATTCAGGGGCCAAATTCCAACTCTATCTAAGAAGTATCTGAAAGCATCACTCGAAACCTAACTTGAACAAGCCACTTAAACTATAAAAATACAGTTCTTCCTGTAACTGAAAGGTACAGTTGTAAGTCAACCAAGTAGCCTGAAATCCAAGGGGATATACACTCTCCCCACAAATCCCTAAGAACTACAAGATGTTCTGATATCCACCAATGATATAGCAAGGAGAAAGACCTGCAGTTAAGAAGAAATTAGCTATGAGGCACCTGGGTGGCTCAGTGGGTTAAAGCCTCTGCCTTCGGCTCAGGTCATGATCTCAGGGTCCTGGGATCGGGCCCGCATCGGGCTCTCTGCTCGGCAGGGAGCCTGCTTCCCCCTCTCTCTCTGCCTGCCTCTCTGCCTACTTGTGATCTCTCTCTCCCTCTGTCAAATAAAATAAATAAAATCTTTTAAAAAAAAATTAGAAGAAGAGGGTGCCTGGGTGGCTCAGTTGGTTAAGCAGCTGCCTTCGGCTCGGGTCATGATCCCAGAGTCCTGGGATCAAGTCCCACATCGGGCTCCCAGCTCCATGGGGAGTCTGCTTCTTCCTCTGAACTTCTCCTCTCTCATGCTCTCTCTCACTGTTTCTATCTCAAATAAATAAATAAATAAATAAAATTTTAATAAATAAATAAATAAAATTAGAAGAAATTAGCTAAGATTTTAACACTGCTAAAGGCTGATTATGGGCTAGTATGACAGTGTAGAACCATTGGAATCACTGACAGAGTTCTTACCCATTCACAAGCTCTATTCCATGAACTTTTTTTTTCATTTATTTTTTTAAATTTTTTTATTATGTTCAATGATTCATTAGTTGCATATAACACCAAGAATTCATCACAACACGTGCCCTCCTTAATACCCATCACCCGACTACCCCATCCCCCCATACCCCTCTCTTCTATAACCCTCAGTTTTGTTTTTTTTTTTCCCCAGAGTCTCTCATGGTTTGTCTTTTTCTCTCATTTCTTTCCCTTCGGTTTTCCTTCCCTTCCCCTATGGTCCTCCATGCTATTCCTTATATTCCACATACGAGCGAAACCATACATGAACTTTTTTAAGAAGCTCATAGGGAGGACTGACAGCAAGGAGACAAAATCATCAGAAATAATCTCCCCTGATGGTGCAGGCATGACGAAGTGAATAGGGTACTACTACTGGTAAGATATGAAATCCCACCTCCTACCCAAACACTCCTTTCAGAAGCCTTAAGCATTTGGGGAACTGGAGGCAAACCCTGTCATATCCAAGGCATGGGTAAAGAACCACCATGATTAAGAAGACAAAGGAAAAAGTCTTTACCCTTACACTTTAAGTGAGGGACAGGAAAAATTCCCAACCCCAAATTCCTACCCCTGTTAACAATACTACTAGAGGTTTTCTACTGGTGGGGGAGAGGCAGGAAGCCCTCTTCCTCACAGGTCTTTCCAAGACACAAATATAGGTCTGCCATTGGGAAGAAGAAGGAATGCTGAAACTCTGAGGCCCAGATATACAGGGCCTAACAACAAAGACTGAGGCTGGACCAAAACAAAGACTGAGGCTGGACCAAAACAAAGACTGAGGCTGGACCAAAACAACAGAGAAATCGCAGGCCCAAAACATCAAACAAAGGCAATCAAACACTAAGGGAAAACCAAAGTGTACCAGGAAAAAACTCAGCATGTCTGACAAAGCATCAACTCTTAAATTCAGAATTTTATCTATATATTGTAATCTCAAAAATTCTCTATCTCATCTTCTGAATCATCTGAATCAGGTGTAGGTGAAACTCTGGGTATGGTTGATCCTGAGGCAAAATTCATTTCCATCTGTGACCCTGTGAAATAAGGAAAAGTTACCTGCTTCCAAGATATAGTGGTGGGCTAGGTGTAGTATAGACAGTCCCATTTTAAAGGAAGTTAGGGGCGCCTGGGTGGCTCAGTGGGTTAAAGCCTCTGCCTTGGGCTCAGGTCACGATCTCAGGGTCCTGGGATCGAGCCCCGCATCGGGCTCTCTGCTCAGCAGGGAGCCTGCTTCCCCCTCTCTCTCTGCCTGCCTCTCTACCTACTTGTGATCTCTCTCTCTGTCAAATAAATAAAATCTTTTAAAAAAATAAATAAATAAAGGAAGTTAGAAGGAAAAAGGGGTTTACTGAAGTAAAGCAGGTTTATAACTCAATAGGACACGTTTGGTTAGAGAATCATTCTCTACGGTTTGATGTTCTGTCCTTTGAGCCCAATGGGGTAGCTTGCCCCTCAGTCTTCCTCTAATAATACCTCGTATTTCGGTTGAGGGCTGGAGTATTAGATTTTTTTTGCTTCCACAATGTTTGTGTTCGGCCCCCAGCTTTTAGCCTTATCTGTTCACTGGTGCCACAGAGGCTGATTTCTCTCCATGCTCTTCACTTTACCACACTTTTTCCCCCCACAAGTCCCAAGTTTGTTCTGTTCACTGTATGACAGGCCAGTAAGTCGAGAGGCATGATACTGGGGTAGGAAAGAGACTGTATTTTGAAAGCCAGCCAATCAAAAAGGTGAAGGACTACTGTCCCAAAGAACCATCTCCTCAAGCATGAAATACAAGCTTTTATGTTAGGAAGAACATAAAAGGGGGAAGTTGGAGTCAAAAGGTGACTGACGTCTGTAAACATTCGGGGAAGGTCAAGTAACTTCTTTGTTCTTGGTCAGCTGATCTTTGCACACAGGAGTCTAGTAATGTTCCTGCAAATCTTAAATGTAGCATAGTCATTTCTGTACATACTTCTTTATCTCTTTGGGTAAGGTATATTTCAGGTAAAAAGCATTTTTTGCAAATTTTAGCTGTAATATGCCTACATGCAGGGCTAAGCAGAAGTTTCTAAGTTTAGGTCACAGTAGCAAGGGAAAAAGAAACAATATGGCATCAGACATTGATGCTAGAATGAATTAAGACTCTGGGAGATGGTAGGATGAAATAAAAGTATTTTGCATGTAGGAAGAACATGAAGGGGGGGTAACAGACTACTATATGCTGGATTGTGTCCCCAAGAAAGGTATGTAAAGACCTAATAACCCCCAATAATTCAGAATGTGGCCTTACTTGGGAAAAGGGTAATTGCAGATTAGTTAGTTGAGATGAGGTCACATTGAGGTAGGGCAGGCCCCTAACTCAACATGACTGGTCCTTATAATAAGAAGATGGCCACTTGATATAGAAGCAAAGGAAAAACACTGCGATGAAAAAGCAACTGGGGTGATAAATCCATAAGTGAAGGAATGCCAAGGACTGCTAGCCACTACCAGAAGCTGGGAAGAGGCCCTTTTTTTTTAATAGGTAATAGTGATTTTTTTTATTTTATTTATTTATTGACAGAGAGAGAAAGATCACAAGTAGGCAGAGAGGCAGGCAGAGAGAGAGAGGGGGAAGCAGACTCGCTGCTGAGCAGAGAGCCCGATGCAGGGTTCCATTCCAGGACCCTGAGATCATGACCTGAGCCAAAGGCAGAGGCTTTAACCCACTGAGCTATCCAGGCACCCCAGGAGAGAGGCCTTGAACATTCTCCCTCAAAATTCTCAAAAGGAACCAATGCCAATACCTAAATTTCAGACTTTTAGCTTCCATAACCATGAGAGAATAAATTTCTATTGTTTAAGCCACCCAGTTTGTGGTACTTTCTTACGGCAGCCCTAGGAAACCAATAAAGAGGTTGTACAAAAAACTGGCTATGAGTTCGTAATGTTTTGGAGTTGGGTGATGAATTGAGATGGGAAGTAGTTTCATTATATTATCGTTTATTTTAGTATATGATGATTTCTAAAACACATATTCTTATAATATGTAAGATAAAAATGAAAATTTTATAAAAGCATAAGTAAAAAAATTAGAAAACATTTGAATACAGTTAGAAATAAACCCTAAAACTGCTCTTTATATTAGGTACAAAAGAGATCAATCAAGAGCTTAAAGAAAGGTAAAAATCTCAATGAAATGTTCTTGTGAAGAAACCCAACAGAAATGAGGTGACACAAAAAGAACTCAAGTCCTTCAAAACAGTAAAACTAATTTTTAAAGGAAGCATCAAAGTTATTTCTATACTCTTACAAATTTCTATATTATATTCTCCCACTGTCATGGAGCACACCAATCCAGTAGCCTACTACAAACCCAACTTTTTTGCAGCAAGGATACATTCCTTTGTTACCTCAAGTAGTAGAGACAGAAAGATGGTAGATACAAAAGGTACCTGGCTTATCCCCTAAAAAAAAAAAAAAAAGGTCACCTGCTGTGTTAACTAGGAATTTGGGTGGTCATAGTTTCAGAGCAGGCCAATGCTTTGAACTTTCAAAGAGAAAAAATTAGATCCATAATGGATTTAAAAATGGCAAACTCCATTCTACAACTTTGTACCTTGAGAAAAATCCCTATCAGCAATAGTAACCTGATCAAAATTAGAACTTATTGCTAGGTGCTTTACTGCTACTTGAAACTATTTCATGATTTTCTATTACCTGAACATTTTCATTTCATATTTATTTCATGATTTTCTAATGCTGAATATTAGTTGGGTGATGAAATCTCATCATTTCAATTTCAGACCCAAAATGTATCCTTATCATTTTTTTCTCATATCTGGCACCTCTGACCATCTTATTACTCCTTGTAATTACAAATACAGATATGATATTTATATGACCCTGTAAAATAAAAACTTCAAATTTTCTTTCTTTTAAAATAGTAATGTAAGCTCTCTGTTTCCTAACCTATATAACATCCCCATTTTCATACTCTCTCTCTGAACTTGCATGTTCTATTTGTAACCCTCCCATTTCCCTTTCTAACAAGTTAATAAATTTTGACTTGCATTTCCATATAATTTGGTCTGAGAAAAAAAATTTTTGACAGAACACAATGCCTAACCCAGTAGTATGGAAGATAACCATGAAGAAAGCTCCTATTGGATGAATGGCGGCAGAGACCTAACCTCTATATATGTTGTCAGAGTGCTCCCATAGCTGTGAAAAGATCACTCTGCCAACATACCCAGATATGCAATTCAACTATTATTTTCTTCACAAAAAAAAGAATTGACCATGTGTGTACTCTTGCACAAAAGACATTCACTTCTGACAATCCTTACATGTTTAATTTCAACATTATGGTTTTTAGTGCTACAGATATAGCCATTATGGCAAATGGACTTTCCCTCCTAAAAGATAGTATTTGACAATGAACAAAGTCATTTTCATCTTCCATGTGACTTGGAATACTGCAAGAGAAGCTGTACCATTTTGCCTTACATGTCTCACTTACAGCATGCAGAAAATATCAGATTTTAGCTACCTATGAAGAAAGAGCCAGAGTAAGGGTAATAGTTATTACTCTGTTAATTTTCTGGAACTTGCTGAAAGAGTTTGTGAACGTGATATATAACTTCTTTAGTTCTATGCAACTGTTCTGTGCATATGTGCAGAGCTCTGTGTATACAAAGAACGATCTCAGCTGCCTGGGTGGCTTAGTCAGTTAAGCAGCTGCCTTCAGCTCAGGTCATGATCGCAGGGTCCTGGGATAAGGCCCCACATCAGGCCTGCCGCTCAATGGGGAATCTGCTTCTCTCTCTCTCCCTCTGCCTGCCACTCCCCTTGCTTGTGCCCTCTGTGTCACATAAATAATAAAATCTTTTTAAAAATGATCTCTGCATTACGTACAGAAAAATAAGAGTAAACTATAATTTGGTGCATACTATATACAGTTGACCCTTGAACATGCAGGTTAGAAGTCTCGATCCCCTATGCAGTTGAAAATCAGGTATGGGGCATCTGGGTGGCTCAGCTGAGTAGCCGACTCTTGATTTAGGCTCAGGTCATAAGCTCAAGGTCTGCATCGGGCTCCCTGCTCAGAGGGGAGTCTGCTTGTCACCTTCTACCTCTGCCCCTCCTCCACTCGTGAGCATATGCTCTTGCACGCAAGAGACGCTTGCCCCTCACTTTCGAATAAATAAATCTTTAAAAAACGAAAAAAAGAAAATCCAGGTATAACTTTTGACTCCCCAAAACTTAACTAATAGCCTACTGTTGACCAGAAGCCTTAATACATATTTTGCATGTTATATGTATTAAATACTATATTCTTACAATAACATGAACTAGATGAAAAAATGTTATTAAAAAAATATCATAAGAGGGGCGCCTGGGTGGCTCAGTGGGTTAAAGCCTCTGCCTTTGGCTCAAGTCATGATCTCAGGGTCCTGGGATCGAGCCCCGCATCGGGCTCTCTGCTCGGCGGGGAGCCTGCTTCCCCCTCTCTCTCTGCCTGCCTCTCTGCCTACTTGTGATCTTTCTCTCTGTCAAATAAATAAATAAATAAATAAAATCTTTCAAAAAAAATATCATAAGAGAAAAATACATTTAGGTAATGTACTGTACTTACCAGAAAAAAATCTGCCTATAAGTGGACCCACACAGTTCATACCTATGCTACTCAAAGAGCAACTGTAATCCTATATAAACTAATGACTTTTCAAAAATTCAATTTTTTAATCACCCTGTATCTTGCTACCCCTCCCCAAAAAACTGTAGTTTAACTGTGTGTTTATAAATATTTTCTTATGTCACCAATATGAAAAGATAAACTGAAAAAGTACCTGTGATATATTCAAACAAAACTTTGGTATCATTATTTAAAGAGCTCTTAACTTTAGAAAACCTAGCAGTTTAAAAGAGAAGGAGAATATAGGGAGCAACCCCTTCAACCTCAGCCACAGCAACTTCTTCCTAGACACATTGCCAAATCAAGGGAAGCAAGGACGAAAATGAACTATTAGAACTATCATCAAGATAAAAAGCTTTTGCACAGCAAAGGAAACAGTCAACAAAACAAAAAGACAACCAACAGAATGAAAGAAGATATTTGCAAAGGACATATCAGATAAAGGGCTAGTATCTAAAAATCTACAAAGAACTTATCAAACTCAATACCCAAGGAAGAAATAATCTAATCAAGAAGTGGGCAAAAGACAGGAACAGACATTTCTGCAAAGAAGACATCTAAATGGCCAACAGACACATGAAAAAGTGCTCCACATCACTTGGCATCAGGGAAATACAGATCAAAAACACAGTGAGATACCACCTTACACCTGTCAGAATGGCTAAAATTAACAAGTCAGGAAACGACAGATGTTGGCAAGGATGAGGAAAAACATGAACCCTCCTACATTGCTGGTGGGAATGAAAGCTGGTACAGCCACTCTGAAAAACAGTATGGAGGTTCCTCAAGAAGCTGAGAACAGAGCTACCCTATGACCCAGCAATTGCACTACTGGGTATTTACCCCAAAGATGCAAATTTAGTGATCCAAAGGGGCATGTGCACCCCAATATTTATAGCAGCAATGTCCACAATAGCCAAAGT
The DNA here is from genome assembly GCA_028533885.1 of Nasua narica. Classification (NCBI taxonomy): domain Eukaryota; kingdom Metazoa; phylum Chordata; class Mammalia; order Carnivora; family Procyonidae; genus Nasua; species Nasua narica. Next base: position 14,890,786 of record CM052807.1, read on the forward strand.
ATGGAAAGAGCCTAAATGTCCATCAACAAATGAATGGATAAATAAGATGTGGTACATATAGAAAATGGAATACTATGCAGCCATCAAAAATGAAATCATGGGGGCACCTGGGTGGCTCAGTGGGTTAAAGCCTCTGCCTTCGGTTCAGGTCATGATCTCAGGGTCCTGGGATCGAAGCCCACATTGGGCTCTCTGCTCGGCGGGGAACCTGACTCCCCTTCTGCCTGCCTACTTGTGATCTCTCTGTCAAATAAATAAACAAAATATTTTTTAAAAAATGAAATCTTGCCATTTGCAACGACATTGATGAAACTAGAGGATATTATGCTAAGGGAAATAAGTCAATCAGAGAAAAACTATTATCATATGATCTCACTGATATGTAGAATTTGAGAAACAGCGCAGAGGATCATAGGGGAAGACAGGGAAAAATGAAACAAGATGAAACCAGAGAGGGAGACAAACCATAAGAGACTCTCAATCTCAGGAAACGAACTGAGGGTTGTTGGAGTGGAGGGACATGGGAGTGGCTGGGTGATGGGTGGGGAAGGTATGTGTTGTGGTGAGGGTTGTGTGTTATGTAAGACTGATGAATCACAGACCTATACCCCTGAAAAAATACATTATATGTTAATAATTTTTTAAAATAAAAAAAAATTTTTTTTTAAATACACAAAAAGATGTATTATTCTAATGACCTGATGAGTAATAAAATAAAAATTAAAATAACTGGACATCATTTTTAATTACCAAATTAACAAATATTAAAACTGATAAAAACCTGGGGCACCTTGGTGGTTCAGCTGGTTGAGCAACTGACTCTTGGTTTCAGCTCACGTAATGATCTCTTAAGTTGTGGGACTGAGCCCCACTTCAGGCTCCACACTCAGTGCACAGTCCGCTTGAAGATTCTCTCCCTCTGTCCCCCACCCCCACATGCACATGCTCTCTCTGTCAAATAGATGATAAATCTTCCCCAAAAAATGATTAAAAACCAATATAGACAATGATGTGGTAAAAATGGCATTTTCATAAATTCTTAGCTATATAAATTTGAAAAGCAATCAGGCAATCTCATCAGAACTTTAGAAACAGGTATAGTCTATAACACAATAATCTAACTCTAGAGCTCTAGCAAAAAAAAATGATTCAAAGCACAGAATAAAGGGCTTGGTAAAGCAAGATTCTTGTCATGCTTAATTTATAACAGAATAATACCTTAGTAATATGGGAATAGTTACACAAATTATGACATAAAACATTATAGTTAGAATCATCAAAAGTAAAGAGCTAGAAATTGGGACACCTGGGTGGCTCAGTTGGTTAAGTGTCTGCCTTCGGCTCAGGTCATGATCCTGGAGTCATGGGATCGAGTCCCACATCGGGCTCTCAGCTCAGCAGGGAGCCTGCCTCTCCCTCTGCCTGCTGTTCTCCCTGCTTGTGCTCACTTGCTCTTTCTCTCTCTCTGACAAGTAAGTAAATAAAAATCTTTAAAGAGCCAGAAATAAAATCTGTACATTTGGCATTATTATAACTCCTACGTACAAATTTTTTAAATGCCAAATATTAAAAATGTTTATACATTAAATCTAAAATTTATTGTTTTGGGGACAGAACCCCATAACAGGCTCCATGCTCTGTGTTCCACTCTGCTTGAGATTCTCTCTTCTCCCCATTCCTCCCCCTGCTTATGAGCACATTCTCTCTCTAAAAAGAATATTTTTAAATGATAATTAAATATGTTATTTTTAAATATATCAAGTATTAAACTATTTATTATTTTATATAATCTAAAATTTGGTAATCCTCATTATGACTGGGAAATAGAATGAGGATGCACCAAGGAGTATTCTTACAATCCTCCAGAAAGTATATGTAAAATATTGTGTTATATTTCAGGTGTATATTATTCTGTAGAAAGAATTCTTATGTTTTATCAGAATCTTGAAGACCCCAAAAAAGTAAAGAAACACTAGTATGGGGGCACCTGGGTGGCTCAGTGAGTTAAGCCTCTGCCTTCGGCTCAGGTCATGATCTCAGGGTCCTGGGATGGAGCCCCGCCTCACACTCCCTGCTCAGCGGGGAGCCTGTTTCCCCCCCCTCCTCTCTCTCTGCTTCTCTGTCTACTTGTGATCTCTCTCTCTCTCTGTGTCAAATAAATAAAATCAAGAAGAAAGAAAGAAAGAAAGAAAGAAAGAAAGAAAGAAAGAAAGAAAGAAAGAAAGAAAGAAAGAAAAGGAAAGAAAAAAGAAAAGAAAAGAAAAGAAAAGAAAAGAAAAGAAAAAAGAAAAGAAAAGAAGAGACTAGTTGGGAAAAATCTGACATGGCTTCAAAAGTACAGTGTGTTCCCAGACACCTTATACACTTTGCTAAGACTTACTGCTTTAAAATCAAACAACTCAAACAGATCAGTTTACTCAATCTTATTCAGCATGATTCCATGCTGTAATAGCATATACTAACATTTTAGCCCTAATTCAACATGTTAGTTTTATATAATGAGAAGAAAAAGAAAGTCCCAATATACAATTTATCCCTGGGTCTGTCTTTTATGAAGTCATCAACTGACCTTAAATCACCTTTTTTTTTTTTAAGATTTATTTATTCACTTCAGAGAGAGAGTGTATGGGCACCAGATGGGTGGGAAAGGGGGCACGGAGGGAGAGTCTCTCAAGCAGACTTCCCACTGAATGTGGAACCAGACAGAGCTTGATCTTGTGGCCTAGAAATCATGACCTGGGTCAAAATCAAGAAGTAGATGCTTTAGGGACTAAGCCACCCAAGCACTCCTTAAACCACTTCTTTTAAAAGTTGGCCAAAAACTCCTTTGTGAATTATTAAATATAATTTTATTACCAAAAAAAAACCAGAAATGCTCGAGAAGTTTATGCAGAACACTATACTATTTTATAAAAACTAAAGAATCGGCATATGCAATTTGGCATATGTACATCAAGAACAGTTTATAGGCTTTTACATAAATGAACATTTATGAGAAAGGAAGTAAGGAAGAGCACCTAAACAACTCCTACCTCTTTTGTAAAACTGTCCATATCTATGCTCAATTTCTAATGATGCAGTGGTAACTAGGTATCCATGCTTTGCTAGGTGAAAATGGCTTCTAAGCCCAGGTACCTAGACCAGACTTGCTCTGTTAAAATTTAGAACCTGGACACTGAGTCAGTTACTTATAGGGAATTCAGATAAAATGAGAAGCAGAATTATAAATTATGTGAAAATAAGAAGAGACCATAGACCAAAAAAAGACTGTAGGACCCACAGTAAAGATGAAACAGACTAATATAATTAATTATATTAGCAGATTATAACATATAAACATCTATCATCTAGGAGTGCCCAAGACATTAAACAAACATGAAAAAAACTGATACTGGCAATCTGTATGTTAGTGAGATTATTCCGTTTGATCTCATGAACAATTTTAAATTAACTATTATTGTGTACTGGCATTTTCAGTTTAGACTGGAAAAATAAGGAAAAGTTACCTGCTTCCGAGATATAGTGGTGGGCTAGGTGTAGTATAGACAGTCCCATTTTAAAGGAAGTTAGGGGCGCCTGGGTGGCTCAGTGGGTTAAAGCCTCTGCCTTCGGCTCAGGTCATGGTCTCAGGGTCCTGGGATCGAGCCCCACATCGGGCTCTCTGCTCAGCAGGGAGCCTGCTTCCCCCTCTCTCTCTGCCTGCCTCTCTACCTACTTGTGATCTCTCTCTCTCTGTCAAATAAATAAAATCTTTTAAAAAAATAAATAATACAAAGGAATGTATCATTGCTGCAAAAAAGTTGGGTTTGAAGTAGGCTACTGGATTGGTGTGCTCCATGACAGTGGGAGAATATAATATAGAAATTTGTAAGAGTATAGAAATAACTTTGATGCTTCCTTTAAAAATTAGTTTTACTGTTTTGAAGGACTTGAGTTCTTTTTGTGTCACCTCATTTCTGTTGGGTTTCTTCACAAGAACATTTCATTGGGATGAATAAGGAAAAGTAAGCGGAGAAAAGAAATAACACAAAAGAAATTAGACTGCCATTCTGCCACAGTCCTCAGTAAACCCTATTTAATAAAACTGCCTGAGCCTTAGAGTTGAGAGAAGGCAATTAGAAGTAAAGCTGAACACGGAAGCACAAAATACACAGAGAACAAATATAAAGAAAAATAATGTACAATACCCTGAGAAAAAGAGAAACAATACCAAACAAAACAGACTGTGTATACATGTATGTTCTGGTGGGTAGAGGTGGGACACTAATACAAGAGAGAAAAGCCGAACAGAGAAAGTGAGAATCAGCTTAGGTACAAAAAGGGCAAAAAGATTTTTCTATAGATAACCAGTTGCAAGACTGTTTTCCTTTTCCAAAGGACTCAACTGTCTAGAAAAGAAAAAAAGAATTTAAGTGTTCCTTCGAGTAACAAGGATAAAGTGCCAAGCAAAACAAACATATATTAGACATATACAAAAGCAAATATTCAATGCTTCAGCGGAAATGTGAATTTTACCCTGGGGTCTTATCATCATATTGTTAATATATGCTAGCAACAACTTGTAGACACAAGATCTGTTTTACAAACAAGGTAGTAAGTCCCATTAACACATGCCAAGAATTTAAAGTTTAGTGTCTTTGTTCTAAGAAATGAGTCAATTAACTTGATGACTCTACATATACTCTATCTCAGGTGATGATGATGTACCCAGTACTTACCTTCTTGAAGCTGAAAAGTGATTCTGATTTTTTTCCTCCCTCCTCTTGTGCGTCACACTAAATTAATGACCATACCTGGTCAATCAAAACTCTAATATATTACCTAAATATATGTTCCTTCATTCCTAATACTGCTCTATTTAGGACCCTCATTATTACCTATGCTGCAGAAGCCTAAACGGTGTCTAAGTAACTACTCTTGTCTATCTTACCTCTCCCAATCCTCCTCTCACTATTCTTTAGGATGGTAGACCTGTGGAGTTGGTAGATCAGCTCTTGATCTCGATTCAGGTCATGATCTCATGGTTGTGCGATCCAGCTCTGCTCTCAGCTGGGAGTCTGCCTAAAGATACTCTCCCTCTGCAGGACGCCTAGGTGGCTCAGTCAGTTAAGCTGCTGCCTTCGGCTCATGTCATGATCCCCGGGTCCTGGGATCAAGTCCCACATCAGGCTCCTTGTTCAGTGGGGAGCCTGCCTCTCCCTCTCCCTCTGTCTGCCACTCTCCCTGCTTATGAACGCTCTTTCTCTCTCTCTGGCAAATGAATAAATAAAATCTCTAAAAAAAAATAAAAGATTCTCTCCCTCTGCCCCTCCCTCTCCACCCCACACTCTCTCTCAAATAAATAAATCTTTAAGAAAAAAGGGTAGACCTGAGCACATTCTTTCCAAGCAAACATAAAATCCTTTCAATAAAAATAAAATTCAAACTCCTTAACATGATATAAGAGGCCCTGGAAAATCTGGTCCTTGATGACCTCTCTCAGCATTCTACATATCACATTCAAACTCTTGGCAATACTGCCCTTCTCCCTCACCACCACCCTCACTTTCTCTCCATTTCCTCCTTCAAAGCCTTTGCTCCTTCAGTCTGTAAAAGTAGCCACTGGTGTGCTCCTTCTTCTTTCCTCTCCTCACAGCCAGCACCTGGAGTCTTCTCACTCTTCAAAATTCAGAGAAGCTACAATCTCTTCTAATATAATGCTTCTCGCTTCTCTTCAGCCCTGTATGCTACATTAAGTAAACATTCTCTGTATTCTAGAATTCTTGCACATTCTACACTAACAATCAATAATTTGTGTATATGTATCTACCATGTAGGAGCTTTATGTACTCCTCATGCCTCCAGCAGTGACTGATACAGAACAGAGCATGCCATACATAAATGTTGGCCAGATGAATGCATACATGAAATATTTAGCTCCACTATCTGAAACCTAGCTTTTTAAATGGCACTAATGAGGAATCCCAAAATCAGAGAGAATATTTAGTACTTTCAAACTTCTCCACTCATTTGCTAAATATATTGATCAACACTTCTTGGGGGGCCTGGGTGGCTCAGTCAGTTAAGTGTCTAACTTTGGCTCAGGTCATGATCCCGGTATCCTGCGTTCAAGTCTGGTGTCTGGGCTCCCTGCTCAGTAGGGAGCCTGCTTCTCCCTCCCCTCCCAGCTCATACTCTCTGTTGCTATCTCTGTCTCTCTCTCTCAAATAAATGAATAAAATCTTAAAAAAAAAAAAAAACCGCTTCTCCTAAAAGCTATCCCCCTACCATCCCTTTTGAAAAAAATAGAAGGGATGTTGGGCTAGCAATTTCTAAGTATTCCTCCACCTTTAAGCTTTTACAGTTAAATGACACCATGTTTTTATGGTGCTCTTTGTTTCTTTGTTTGGTCTATTATAACCCTTCCTTTACTTATAAACACTCATTTCTTCATGCCATCAATAAATACTCTTCAAAAGCATATATACAGAATACATACATCATCTACCAACTATTCTGGAAATTGGAGTTTTCTAAAATAAATGCCTCCTGGGGAGCCTGGCTGGCTCAGTTGGTGGAGCGTATGACCTGATCTCAGGGTTTTAAGTTCAAGCTGCATGTTGGATGCAGAGATTACTTAACAATAAAATCTTTAAAAATAAAAATAATTAAGATAAAATAAAATAAAATGTTTCCTTGATTCTGAAGAACACAAGTCTCTACTACCAAAAACTTCAAAAAAAGTCTCAATGTTGCCCTAGTCCTCACATTTCTTAAAAATTATTAAAAGGTAACTAACTTAAAGGGGCACCTGGGTGGCTCAGTCAAGAAAGTGTCCAACTCTTGGTTTTGGCTGTGCTCATGCATGGTCTCAAGGTCCTGAGATCAAGCCCGAGGTCAGGTTCCAAGCTCAGCGTGGAGTCTGCTTGAGATTCTTTCCCTCTTCCTCCTTTTTTCCCCTTCCCCCAACCCCAGGCTTACACGTTCTTTCTCTCTAAAATAAATAAACAAAATCTTTAAAAAAAAAAAAAGGTAACTTAAAGGTAACATATGCCATTCTGTTTATTAACAAAATGTATATGTCCATGAAATGAAGACTTGATTGATACAACATGAGAGGTCAAAAAATAAAAAAAAGAATCCTGTGACAAATGATACAAAAACTGGCTGTTATATATTTAGTGACATATAGAAAATTTCACAACACAGTTAAGTCAACACAGTGAGTCCTCTGCAATTTAGATACACTACACGGATATTTTAGAAAATTTCCTTTCCTGTCATTCACAATACTTCTGTTTGTTGGTTTGTTTGTTTTTTTCCTAAATCTCACTATGTTTCACCACACAGGATTATTTATTGTTCTATGAACTGGCTACCGCTTTCCCTTTGTACTTACTATACTAATTTATGTAGCTTTCTGTCTGGAATTATTATTTCAGTCTTTTTCCACAGGTCAAATTCCTAGTTATTCTGCAAAATCCTTATAATCTCTTTGTATGCTTTATTCAATTCCTTAGGCAAAAGTAATCCCTCCTTTCATTATGTTCCATAATACTCCATTCATATTTATTATTATTACAGGTATCCCCCATTTTTCAAAGTCTGTGCTATGCCACTTTGATTTTATAAGACTTATATTAATACTTGTTTGGCTAACTGAAAAAACTCCAAAAGGATTTTTGCTTTTATGAAAAAAGGCAAAAAGGAAAGTTGTGTTCAACATTTGCTTTGCATTGAGCCATTACAGAGGCAACATGCACCCAGAGCAGCATGAATGGCACTGCGAAGCTCCTTCTTGAGGAACTACACTGGGCATCTCCACATCAAGCCTCCAGAGCTTTGAACTATGTCTGTACCCATCTGTGCTTTGTCCGGTTTATTTTGTGCATTTGGCTCGGTGAGTCCTAAGGTATCAGGAAAGTCCAAGAAAGGTTATTTTTCAATCTGGGAATGCTCAAAACTTTTTCCATATAAATTAATAGTAACTGCTTTCTCAACGTTATACCAATTTCGGCTTAGGAAAGGTTTCACAGGAATGCTTTACTTATGATAGCTGCAGAAACCTGTATTTATAACATATATTATTATTATTTTCTTTTTTTTTAAAGATTTTATTTATTTATTTGACAGAGAGAGAGAGAGAGAGATCACAAGTAGGCAGAGAGGCAGGCAGAGAGAGATGGGGAAGCAGGCTCCCCGCCAAGCAGAGAGCCCGATGTGGGGCTCAGTCCCAGGACCCTGAGATCATGACCTGAGCTGAAGCCAGAGGCTTTAACCCACTTTAACCCACGCCACACAGGCGCCCCTATTATTGTTATTTTAATATGTTATAAATGGAGGGGGAGACAGAGGGAGAGGGAGAAGCAGACTTCTCACTGAGCAGGGAGCTTGACAGAGGACTCGATCCCAGGACCCTGAGATCAGGACCTGAGCTGAAGACAGATATTTAACTGACTGAGCCACCCAGGTGCCTAACTGTCTTTCTCATTCAAAGTGGCATATGGAAAAAAAACCCTCATTTTATGCTTCTTTGAATTCCCAGTGTCTAGCACAATGTTTGATACAAAAAAGGTCCACAGTAAGAGACCAATACATTAATAAATGCTCTTCAAAACTCTTTACTACCACCCATTAAAAAATGGTGTCTTCCAAAACTCAACAATCCATTTTCCAATTGTTCCTATCATTTCAGAATTACATGCCTGTTAACCACCCTAATAATCATGAACAGAATATTAAGCTTTTAAGGTTAACTATACAAATCAACAACCATAAAAATCCAAGAAACAGAGAAGAGTGCTGACTCATAAGCACTGTTGAACTTGAACTGTGCCGACCTACTTTTATGTGGGATACAGTATAACTTCTCTTAGGATTTTCTTAATATTTTCTTTTCTCTAGCTTACTTTACTGTACAAATATAGTATATAATACACATAATATATGTGTTTATCTACTAGTTTTTGGTAAGGCCTCTGATCAACAGTAGGCGACCAGTATTCAGTTTTTCGGGAGTCAAAAGCTATACGTGGATTTTTGATTGTGCAAGAGTCGACAGCCTTAATTCACATATTCAAAGGTCAAGTGTATAGCACCCTCATATAAGGAAAACTACAAAATGAACTTAATAGAGATATCATGTTTCTAGAAGTGAAGATTCAGTATTATAAAAAGATCAATTCTTCCTCAAAATAATATTTCACTGTAACACTAATATAATCAAAACTGTATTTAGTTAGTCCTAATGTTAATCTGGAAAAAGAAATATGTAACAATATTTGTTCTACCATGTACTAAAATGTACATAGAGCTGTAATAATTTAGAATAGGTACTAGGGTAAGAATAAACAGATGCAACAATGGAACAGAGAAAATGTCAAAAACAGCCAAGAATTTAATAATGATCAAAACAGTATTTCCTTTTTTTTAAAGTGATCTCTACACCCAACAGGTGGCTTGAACTCACAACCCTGAGATCAAGAGTCCCGTGCTCTTCAAATTACTCTGTAAAACACAGATTAGTCTATAGTGATGAAAAAGTTGACTATGTGGGAGTGGAAAAGTTAGACACATATCTCACCGTATTATAAAATGAAGTCTAAACGGATAAAAGATTTATATCTAAATAGTCCATTCTTCCTTCTTCCTTCCCTTACTCCTTGAGTACTTAGTCTTGAAGCCATAAGATGGGTCCAAGCATGGCAGCATCCATGCGGGAGAAGTGGGGAAGTCTAACACAGGTGTCAAAGCCCCAGCAGAGTAAGCTCCCATGAGGGTGATGAGGGTAGGGGTAGAGTAGTGTCAAAGCCTAAGCAAGGTGAGGAGACCAACCATTTGAGAGACTGAGGGAGTAGTGATTAAGTATCAAATCCCAAAAATGGTGAAAAGGGCAGCCAACGCAGGGAAGCAGCAGCAACCCAGAGTGAAGTGTGGAATCCAAACAAGGTTAGGATGATTGCAGCATTAGAGGATCACAGCAATCCATCTGTTAATACAAGAGAGACTGATCAAATAAGTAAATTCATCGAGGACAATGGGAGTCAGGTTTCTTACTGTTGGGATGAGAGTCATAAACATGAAAAGGAAAAATTTAAAACAATTCCTGCACTGTTAGATTCAATTTGGAGACATTAACAGTGTATGGTTCTGTCTCCCTCCATATAAAAATACATATAGATATGTGTACATCTATAATATATACTCATATTTTGAACCAAAAGTATCACTGTGACCTCATAGACTTCAAAATATAGAGAATAAGCACTGAAAAAATATTAATGTGAATGTGTATGTATCTCTGTATCTATATATACACATATATTTCCTAGCTATTCCCACTGAGAGGGCCTGAGAGTAGCAATATCCCAATAACAATAATCACACTTAGTGGGACACCGGGTGGCTCAGTCAGTTGAGCATCTGCCTTTGGTTCAGGTCACGATCCCAGGGTCCTGGGATCAAGTCCCACATCAGCCTCCTTGCTCAATGAGGAGCCTGCTTCTCCCTCTGCCTGCCACTCTCTGTTTGTGCTCTCCCTCTCTCTAATAAATAAAATCTTTAATAATAATAATAATAATCACATTTAGCACCCATTTTGGTTTCCAAAAGGAATCAAGACTCCTTAGAGAAACAGATGATGATTCTAGGGCTAGGTCAGGAATGATCCAAGATGAGCACAGAAACATACTGTTGCATCAAAGTAAAGAGCTCACAACATATCAAAACACACAGAAGCCAGCTTGAAGATAAATGATAGTAATGGAGGAATGACTCATTAAAATAAAATAGTAACAAATAATAAAAAAATAAATAAAATAAAATAGTAACACATAAGTCCATATCAGTCTATACTAATATAAACGGATAAATGGGGCACAGAGAATGTTATTCCCTCAAGTGGAATGCCATCTGATGAATGTGAAACAAGTGATGGAAACAGAAAACCACCATTTGCTATCAATCACAGCAATAAACTAAGCCAAGAAATAATAATGGATACTAAAATTAGGGGGTAAAGACACAAGGAACAAGATATTTATATACAAGCTACTTCCTCACAAAATGCTTTATTATAAAGGGAAAAAAGATTGACTTCCCAGTGAAGAAACCTTACAGACACCACCTTAACCAAGTGATCAATGGGAAAAACTGAAATCGTGTACCACCTGACAGGATGCAATGAGAGTACGGCATCACTTCTGTGATATTCCTGCCAAAATACAAGATCTAAATTTAATCATGAGGAAAATCCAAATAGCAGAACATTCTACAAAATAACTGGCCTGCAATCTTCAGAAACAACAAAGTTATGAAAGTGAAGGAAAGACTGAGTTACTATTTAAGATTAAAGGAGACTTACAAGACGTAGTACAATCTGTGATCTCTTTGCTATAAAGGGCATTACTGGGAAAATGGGGGAAAACAGGAATGAAAATCAGGGAAATGATGATGTTGGTGGTGGATTAGACAGTAATAATGGATAAAAGTTAATTTCCTCTTTTTGATGGCTGTACTCTGGTCATGCAGGAGAAAGTCCCTTCCTATAGGAAATGCATACTAAAGCATTCTGGGGGACACCTGGGGAGACTCAACTGATTAAGCGGCTGCCTTCGGCTCAGGTAATGATCTCAGGCTCATGGGATCGAGCCCCATGTCAGGCTCCCTGCTTAGTGGAGAGTCTCCCTCTCCCTTTGCCCCTCCCCCCCTCCGCTCATGTCAAGCTCTCTCTGAAATAAATAAATAAATAAACAAATAAGTAAATAATTTTTTTAAAGTGAAGCATTCTGGGATGTCAGTATATAATGATAAGTAACTCTGAAAAGGTTTACAAGAGGAAGAGCTCTTTGTACTATTAATGCAACCTTTATGTAAATTTGAAATTACTTCAAAATTGAAAGGAAAAACGGGGTGCCTGGGTGGCTCAGTGGGTTAAAGCCTCTGCCTTCAGCTCAGGTCATGATCTCAGGGTCCTGGATTGAGCCCCGCATCGGGCTCTCTGCTCAGTGGGGAGCCTGCCCCTCCTCCCTCTGCCTGCCTCTCTGTCTACTTGTGATCTCTCTCTCTCTCTTTCTCTCTCTCTGTGTCAGATAGATAGATAGATAGATATTGAAAGGAAAAACAAGTACTTAAAAATATGGACTTGTTGAACAATAAAGGAACTTAAAAATATGAACTTGAAAGTACTAATAAAAAATGTATACATTAGCATGGAGAAAATTTTCTTTGTGTGGCATCAAAAGCAGAAACAGAAAATAGCTGTGTAAATTATATAAAAATGTTAAACTTCTCAACTAGAAAAAAAAAACCTGCTAAAATACCATCAACAATAAAAACCATGAAGACATAATGAAAGTTAAAAAGCAAATGTTAAATTATGGGCAAAAGCATACACAGCAAGTATACAAGACGAAAGAAAAAAATCTCTAATATAAAAAACACTTTGTAAGAAAAATTTTTTAAATACCGTATTAAAATGAACAAAGACCTATTCAAGGTCAATTAGTAAACATGAGTAACTTTTTTTAACTATAAAATATTTAACCTAATATTTTTCACTAAAACAAACAGCAAAGGGGTGCCTGGTTGGCTCAGTCAGTTAAGCAGCTGCCTTTGGCCCAGATCATGATCCCAGAGTCCCGGGATAGAGCACCATATCAGCCTCCCTACTCAGTGGGGAGTCTGCTTCTCAGGCTCCCTCTGTCCCTCCCCACCCATTCATGCTCTTTCTCTAAAATAAATAAAAACCTTTTTTTAATTAAATAAATAAAAGATCAGCAAAGATTGTTTTAATGGTACACAGTACACTAACAGGATATAAGATTATGAGCAACCTCATATATTACTCATGTAGTATAAATTTGAAACTGTATTCCAGAGGACAATTTCATACAATATATTTATAGAAGTTTACAAAATATTCACAGCCTTTTACACAGAGATTCCATTGGTATATACAAGCCAAAGCCAAAGCAGGCCCTTCAGAGGAAGGGATTCCTTGATGAACTTAGTTTATCAAAACTAATAACACTCTGTATTACATGCTAAGTATCCACTAAAACTAATGGTAAAAATCTAACAGATACAGAAAGATGTTCAAGGTTGATAAAGTTTCAAAAACAGACAACAGTATAAGCAATATAATCCATTTTTTACAAATATTATATATAAAAATGCACACACAAAAAATCTAACAGAATCATAAAAGAGAAAACTTAGGATGATTTCTGTCTTTAATTTTTCTGTTTCCTACATCTTTAAGTTTTAAATATAAATAATCTGCATTATAAAACACTTAACACAAAAATATTTGAAACCTTAGAATTGATGATACCTCTTCCCCACAGAAATGATATTAAATGGTAACACTATATTTAAAGACACCCTGGATAAAAGAAAAGTCATCTAACATTCAAAAGAATGTAAATTCTTAAGAAAAAGCCAACAACAAAAATCCTATCTTGGAGGTAGAAAATAATTTAGGAAAGGAAAAGGAGCAAGTAATACTATGTAACAGGATTATTTTTAAGAAAGGATATTTGATATAATAATAAATGTTATACCAAATAATGATTAATTCAAATTTAACAGAAGCTTTATGTTTGAAAGAACATAAAAAGCCAGTAATTCTTAAAGGACAAATCTATGAGAATTTAAATGTCATTTAAATGTTAAAATACTGACTATCTAGGTTAGCATAAAAGATAATATAGTTTTGTTTTGTACTCCCATGACTTTAGAATATATTTTAATAATTGCAGTTTACCATTTAGTAATTATACTTTTTTCAAATCTCTCTGGACTCTGATTGAGGCATATGATTTAAAATTTTTTAATGAAGGCCTATAATAAAAGAAAATACAAAAAAAAATCCTTTACAGTTCCCAGCTTTAGAACAAAACAATTATATTCGAACATCAATAAAATAATATCCACTGTACCTTATTGTAACGATCATGTGGAACAGATTGTAAAACAATTGGTTCCATTGTAGAAACATTGGCAAACTGTACCTCTGGAATATACAGGGCACAAACCACATGAGCCCAACCTAAAAATAAATAAAAGTATGGTCATTTTCCAGTTTTCAATAAAACTTTTTGAAACATTAATAAAATCATTAACTTTCTAAAGAGATCCTTTAAATGCCTATGTTAAGTAAATGCACAACAAAACATAGCACATTCTCATTACTAACTGTATAGTCAAACCACTACTGATAAAGTACTCAATCATTTCTCCAGCATAGTAACACAATTAAAACATTTTTAAAATTCAAATGCTAGCACTGATAATTCTTACAAGAGTACACTAAATAATTCAAATAAATATTATTTCTGAAAACCACTTGAAAAATAAGATAAAATAAGAGGCATATGGGTGACTTAGTCAGTTGAGCATCTGACTCTTGATTTGGGCTCAGGTCATGATCTCAGGGTCATGGGATTGAGCCCATCAGGTTCCAGGCTGGACATGTAGCCTACTTGGTATTCTCTCTCTCTCTCCCTCTGCCCCTATTCCTCCTTCTCAAAACAAAAAAGGAAAATATAAATAAAAATTTTAATATTTTAATCTTAAATGTCAATAATAAAATTTTAAATTTTGTTAATGTTGATACTTTAAATCCTAGTAGTAATACTAGTTAGTACTAGTCATTATTTTACTGTTTCAATATTTTACTTAGAATATTTTAACAATTGATATTAAATATTAATGCTTCTTTTAATTTTTTAAAATGTGATTGAAGGTATCAAAAAGGTGTGATAATGAGGAATTACTGAGCCAAAACTGGAAAAGATGAAAGTCCAGGGAGGTGAGTACAGCTTCTGGCCACTTTTGCCACCCAAGAGACATCTGCCTTCTTCAGAGAAAACAGGTAAAAAAGATGAAAGGTGGTTTTGACAAACTCAGAAGGCCAAAAGAACAGGAATGTAGGTCTGTTAGACAACTGAGGGAAAAGTGGAACTAGGAAGCCCCAACCCCCTTCCAGCTGAGATAATGAAGGGCTGCAAGTCAGAACAATAAATTAAAAGTACATGGACCCTCAAAGAGACTGCACCAAGGCTTTGATCATCTCAAACTCTGAAACTGGACTCATGTAATACTAAATTACAAGTGCCCCCGGCACCAGAGAGAAGCAAATATACATCCTCTTTGAAGGAAAACAATGTAATTTTGACTACAAATAATTTCTACTATAGGTTCATTATCATTTTTAGCAGAATAGAAAGTACCAAACACATGAGAGATAAGACAACATAAATGAAAACCAGCAGAAACAAAAAATCAAAACAGATCTATATTTTGGAGTTTCGCCCATAGACATTAAAATAAGTATTCTTATTAGGTTCAAATACATACAACACAACATTGAAAATTTCTTCAAAGAACTGAAAACTGTAATAATAAACCAAAAATACTGGAAGTAAAAACAAAAATTTGTTAAAAATCAATGGGCAGGGCACCTGGGTGGCTCAGATGATTAAGCATCTGCCTTCAGCTGAAGTCATGATCCTGGAGTTCTGGGATCGAGTCCTGCACCAGGTTTTCTGCTCAGCGGGGAGCCTGCGTCTCCCTCTGCTCCCCTCTCTGTCTCTCTCTCTCTGTCTCTCATGAATAAATAAATAAAATCTTAAAAAAAAAAAAAATCAATGGGCAGGGGGAACCTGAGTGGTTCAGTCCAGTTAGGCATCAGACTCTTGATTTCAGCTCAGGTCATGAACTCAGGATCATGAGATTGACCCCTGTGTGGAGCCTACTTAAGGGTCTCTCTTCCTCCCATCTTCCCTCCCCACTTGAACACGTGTGCTTTCTCTCTCGTTCTTTAAAAAAAAAAAAAAATCAATGGATGGGATTAACAACAATTTAGACATAGATGAAAACAGAATTAGAGGGCAACAACAAAACAGTCAGAAGAAAATATCCAAAACGTTAGCACATTAGAGTTCCTTCAGGCCAAGGTACAAGGAGAAGAACTGAGGCCAAGCTCAAGACACTCCCAAAGTTTAGACGATTAGGTGAGACCAAGACAGGCAAAACTGGCAGGACAAAGAACCAGAAATGAAAGTTCTTCACATAGAAAACAAATACTCACAGACAGAGATACACAGAAAACACCACTTGAATATTAAAGGAGAGAACAAATGAGTGAAAAAATTACCTGAGGCTGGAATTAAAGGAAAGAGTATCTGGCAGACAAAAAGAGCCAGGAACACTGCCTGGTCCCCCTAGCCAGAATGGAAAAATTCAACTTAACGGGCATTGGTTATGTGAATACTCGGAAAGATCTTGCCTCAGTAGTGGAGAATAATTACCCTTAGACCAAGCACTACTCTAGACCTATCTAATAACTCATAAGAGCAAAAGCTGAAAGGATCTAACTATTTCCAAAGAACCTAACTGTATCTCAGAACAAACCTAAGAAAATTTAAAGGAAAGCAAAAATATCCAGATTTATGTTAGAAAAAAGGTGAAGCAGATAGCTCCAAAAGCACATTCCACCAAGGAAATATGAAAAAATCAAGCAGGAACTGTCAGAACCAACTTTGTTACAACTCTGGAAAAGAGTAAAAGATTTGCAGCAACCAAACACTAAGTTAAGAAAAAGGCAACCTGGGGCACCTGAGTGGCTCAGTTGTTAAGTGTGGGCCTTCGGCTCAGTTCATGATCCCAGGGTTCTAGGATCAAGCCCTGCATCAGGCTCCCTGCTCCTCGGGAAGCCTGCTTCCCCCGTGTCCCACTCCCCCTGCTTGTGTTCCCTCTCTCACTGTCTCTCTGTCAAATAAATAAAATCTTTAAAAAAGAAAAAGGAAAAAGGCAACTTAAAAATAGTAGGAAAGCGTTGGACATTTTTATTTTCCCTTAACCCATGCCCATCCTAGGTTCAGCATAAGTCTTAAAGAGAGCACTCATTGAGTTTCCAATGTGGAACCCTGGTTCTCCATTCCATAGGTTCAGAGAGTTAAGTGCATACACAGAAGAAGATATAAAAAAGATCCACAATAAATAATTACTTAAACAGAAATAGTAAGCATTCATTGTAGGGTTTATAACAAAGATAAACATGACAATAACTGCATAAAACCAAAAAGAGAGAAATAGAATTATATGATTTTGAGGATTTTAGACTATATGAGAAGTAGTATAATAATGTCACTTGATGGTAAACTATACTAAGAAAAAGATGTAAACTTTAAGCCCTAAGACAATGACTAACACAACACAACAACATTTATGGCTAATAACACAACGAAGTAGACAAGATGGAATCATAAACATCTCAAAAGAAGGCCAAAAAAAAAAAGAGAGAGAGAGAGAGAGAACAAAAAACAAATGGAGCAAATAAAAAACAAGTATCGGTGCACCTGGCTGGCTCAGTAAGTACAGCATAGGACTCTTGAGTTCGAGCCCCAAGTTGAGTGTAGAGATTACTTTAAAAAATAAAATCTTTAGGGGCGCCTGGGTGGCTCAGTGGGTTAAGCCTCTGCCTTCGGCTCAGGTCATGATCTCAGGTTCCTGGGATGGAGCCCCGCATCAGGCTCTCTGCTCAGCGGGGAGCCTGCTTCCCCTTCTTTCTCTGCCTGCCTCTCTTCCTACTTGTGATCTCTCTCTCTCTCAGTCAAATAAATAAATAAAATCTTTAAAAAAAAAAAATAAAATCTTTAAGAAAAAAATAAAAATAAAGAACAAGTATCAAGATGGCAGATTTAAATCTAACCATATAATTAATCACATTAAATGTAAATTAACTAACCACCCCAATTAAAAGACACAAATTGTTGGAATGAAGATAAACGGTCAATAAGCACGTGAAAAGATGCTTAACATCACTAGTCATTAGAGAAATGAAAATAAAAAATAAAATAACACTTCATATTTATCAGGATGGCTAAAACCAAAAAGATAAACATTATCAAATATTGATATAGATGGGATGTAGAAAAACAGGACATCTAATGCCCTGTAAGTGGAAATGTAAAATGGTACCTCCACTTTGGGAAACAGACTGGCAATTTCTAAAAAGGATAACAGAGTTAACACATGAACCAGAAATTACACTCCCAAGAATAATCTGAAGAATGAAAACCTATTTCCACACACAAAAAAAATGTAAATAAATGCTCACAGCAGTACTATTTGTTCATAGCAGTATTATTCAAAATAGCCAAGTATTAACAATCCAAATATCCATCAACTGCAGAATGGTTAAAGAAAACCTGATATATTGATACACTGGAATATCATTTGGCACTTAAATGAATTACTTAGACACGTTGCAACATGTACAAATCTGGAAAACAGTACACTAAGTTAAAGAACCCAGTCACAAAAGACCACATATTGTATGATTCTAGTTATATTAATGTCCAGAATAGGACAACTGGACATAGAATAGGTTAACAGTTGCTAGGGTAGAAGTGTTTAAGGGAAATAGGAAGTGAATGCTAATAATGGTGACAGTACATCTTTTTAGCTTATGAAAATGTTCTAAAACTGACTGTGATGATGGTTGCACAAGTCTTTGAGTATTTTTAAAAACACTAAATTGTATACTTTAAATTGATTGTATGATATATAAATAAAGCTATTATATAAAAAATTAACAATAAGAAAAATAACTCAATTTTTTAAATGGGCAAAAGATTTTCGAACACAGACATGACCAACGAAAATAAAAGAATGGCAAATAACCACCTGCCAAAGAGCTCAAACTTACCACTTATTAACAAAATGAAAATTAGGGTCACCTGGGTGGCTCAGTGGGTTAAAGCCTCTGCCTTCAGCTCAGGTCATGATCTCAGAGTCCTGGAATCAAGCCCTGCATCAGGCTCTCTGCTCAGCAGGGAGCCTGCTTCCCACCCCCCTACCCCCCATCTGCCTCTCTGCCTACTTGTGATCTCTCTCTCTCTCTCTGTCAAATAAATAAATAAAATCTTTTTTAAAAATTTAATTAAAAAAACAAAATTAAAATTAAAAGCAAACGGATACCACTCTGCACCTATTAGAATGGCAAAACTAAAAAGAGTGACCGTACCAAGTGTTGAGGATGCTCATGGGAATGTAGAATGTTATAACCACTTTAAATACCAGTTTATCAGCTCCTTAAAGAATTTAACATGCACTTATCATTATAAACTAGCCATTTCACACCGAAGTATTTATCCAAGACCAAAAAAGACTATGATTATAGAAAATACATACTTAAATGTTAACAGTAGCTTAATTCGCAACACCTAAAAATATAAACAGTAAACTGCTATACCCATACAAAGGAAAAAGTGACCCAAAAAAAGGAATAAATTATTGATGCATGTAACAACAAAAATAATCTCAAAATATTTATAATCATGGAAATTAGTGAGACAAAAATAGTGTCTGTATATACTAAATACATATTTGAGTGTCTAGATACACATGCATACATACACAGATATATTCCACTTAAATAAAATGCCAGAAAAATACAAATTAATCTATAATAATGGAAAGCAGGTGAATGGTTACCTGGGACAAGGCTGGGGAGAGGAGGGCTGGTATACATATAGTACAAAAGAGTAAAAAAAAGTTTTAGGAGTGATGGATATGTTCACTGCCTTAATCATGTTGATGATTTCATGGGTACAAACATAAGTCAGAATTTAACATGTTGTTCACTTTAAATATATACAGTATACCGAATGTCAACCACATCTGAATAAAGTTGTTTTAAGTATTTTTTTAAAGAACAAAGATCATAAAAGGGATCTCATTCCAAATTTCAATTTATATTAAATGTTAGTCATTTATACACAACCAGTTAAGGCAGAGATTGAAAGGGACAGAGTCGATTAAAAAAAAAAACCATACTACCATTTGCTGCCTATAAAAGACACATTTTTAATAAAGACTGATAAGTTTAAAGTAAATGGATAGAAAATTATATATGATGCTAACAGTAAGAATATGAAAGCTGCAGTGACTATTTTGATGTCATATAACACTATGAAACAAATACTCCACAGCTAAAAAGGGACATTTCCTACTGATAAAGGAATAATTCAGTAGAAGATCAACGAGAAGAGTTTCTACACCTAATAATGACACCTTAAAATACATAAAGCAACACTTGACATTATTAAGAAATAGACATCATAACAGATATTTAATACACCATACTCAGGAACAGATGAAGTAGATCCCTCCCAAAAATCAGTAAAGACATAAAAGAGGTTGGAGTGCCTGGGTGGCTCAATCGGTTAATTGTCTGATTCTTGACTTTGGTTCAGATCTTGATCTCGGGGTTGTGGAATCAAGCCCCATGTTGGGTTCCATACTCACTGAGGAGTCTGCCTGAGATCCTCCCTTTCCCTCTAACCCTCATCCCCCCTCTAAAATAAATAATCTTGGAGTGCCTGGGTGGTTCAGTGGGTTGAAGCCTCTGCTTTTTGGCTCAGGTCATGATCTCAGGGTCCTGGGATCGAGCCCCGCAACGGGCTCTTTGCTTAGTGGAGAGTCTGCTTCCCCCTCTCTCTCTGCCTGCCTCTCTGCCTACTTGTGATCTCTCCTATCAAATAAATAAATAAATAAATAAATAAATAAACAAACAAACAAATAAATAAATCTTTTTAAAAAAATAATAAAGTAAAATAAAATAAAATAAAATAAAATAAAATAATCTTTAAAAAAATATAGGGGCACCTGGATGGCTCAGTCATTAAGCATCTGCCTTTGGCTCAAGTCATAATCTCAGGGCCCTGGAATGGAGCCCCACATCAGGCTCTCTGCTCGGCAGGAAGCCTACTTTCCCTTTCCCACTCCCCATGCTTGTGTTCCTGCTCTCGCTGTCTCTCTCTCTGTCAAATAAGTAAAATCTTTAAAAAAAGAAAAAAGACCTATAAAGAAGCTCAAGAGTATCAGCTACCTTGATCAGACTTTTTTTTTAAGATTTTATTTATTTATTTGATGAAAGAGAGCGCACAAGCAGGGAGGGCAGAGGAGGGAGATGCAAGCTACCCACTGAGCGTGGAGCTCAATTCAGGACTCAATCCCAGGACCCTGGGATCATGACCTGAGCTGAAGGCAGGCGCTTAACCAACTGAGCCACCCAGGCGCCCTGGTCTGAAATTTAGAGAATACTATCTATATTCAACAGCAGAATACATATTCTTTTTCAAAGGCCTATGGTACAGTAAGCACAAACCGTATGCTAAGCCCTAAAATAAGTTGCAGTGAATTCTAAAGGACTAAAATCCTCTATAGAGTGTAATCAGTGACCACAATAAAATTGAATTACCAACCAATAATAATTAGATCTATAGGAAAACCCCCTAATATATGAAAAATAATATACTTCTAAATAATTTAAGAGTCAAAAAGAAAATCACAAGGGAAATTGGAAAACATTTTTAACTGAATGGCAATAAATATACAGCATACCAAATTTTGGGACATGCTGCAAAAGCAGTGCTAGCAGGGAAACTTACATCTTTATATACTTTTATTAGAAAAGAAGATCTATGGAGGGGAGGGAGTGGGGGGTTAGGCGAGCCTGGTGGTGGGTATTGAGGAGGGCATGTATTGCATGGAGCACTGGGTGTGGTACATGAACAATGAATCTTGTAACAGTGTAAAAATAAAATAAAAGTATCTGGGGGGAAAAAATCTAAATTCAAAGACCTAAGTTGCTATCACAACAAGTTAAAAAAGAGCAAAATATACGCAAAGTAATTAAAAGGAAGAAAATAGTAAAGAGGAGAAATCTATAAATACAGAAATCTATAAAATAGAAAACAACTTGAAAAATTCATGAAGCAAAATGTTGTTTTCTTAAAAGAGTAAACAAAACCGACAAGTTCTATAAACAGTGGTCAAGGAAAAAACAAAAACTGAGAATACAAATCACCAGAATCAACAATAAAAATGAGGTTATCATTACCCATACTATTGATCCAACAAACATTAACAGGATAATAATACTACAAACAACATTATTCCAATAAATCCAGCAAGTTATGCAAAGTAGTCAACTTTCTTGACAGAAGAACAACATAGGAGCATCTCTATACCTACTTTTCAAAAATAAATTTATCAAGCAAATTCCCAGAAAGGTTTCACTCTAACATCAGAAGGTTTCACTGGTAAATTCTATCAAACATTCAAATAAAAAATAACACCTTTTACGTAAATTTAATCATTTTTAAAAAATCATAGTCCTTACACAAGAAATCTGACAAAATCATAACAATTTTTAAAGATATGGAGAATTAAAATACATGACAACATTAAGATGTCTGTCAAGAGTTGGAAAAATAAATCTAGTTCCCTAAGAGTTTCATAGGGTTCATAAAGAAAGTAAAAGCATATATTAATAGAGGGGATAGAACAGAATGACAAAAAGTTATCCAAGAGAAACCTCTACACATCTATTAAAATGACCAAAATCCAGACCACTGACAACAAATGCTGGGAAGGATGAGAAGGAACAGGAATTCTCATTCAATGCTAATGGGAATGCAAATGATAGAGCTACTTTGAAAGCATTTTGGCTGTTTCTTAAAAAAAACAAAACATACTCTTACCAAATGAGCAAGAGTGTATTCCTTATTATTTACCTACCAAAGGAAATAAAAACTTAGCTTTATTCATGACTGCCAAAACTCAAAAGCAACCAAGATGTCCTCCTACATGTAAATACATAAAGTGTGGTACAGTACATTCAGACAAGCCAGAAATCAGAACTAACAATAAATGAGCTGTCAACCTATGAAAAGGCTACATACTATATTACTACAGCTACATATAGGACATTCTGGAAAATGCAAAACTATAGAAAAAAAAAAAGATCAGTGGTTGCCAGGGATTAGCAAGGAGGGAGGGATGAATAGGCAGAGCACAGAGGATTTTTTTTTTTTAAGATTTTACTTATTTATTTGACAGAGACAGAGATCACAAGTAGGCAGAGAGGCAGGTGGGGGGGGGGGAAGCAGGTCCCCTGCTGAGCAGAGAGCCCAATGCAAGGCTCGATCCCAGGACCCTGAGATCATGACCTGAGTTGAAGGCAGAGGCTTAACCCACTGAGCGACCCAGGCGCCCCATGCACAGAGGATTTTTAGGGCAGTGAAAATGATGCCCTAAACTGTACAATATTATAAATACAATACTCTGTGTGATATTATAGGTCATTATAAATTTGTCCAAACACACAAAATGTACAACACCAAGAGAGAACCCTAAAGCAAATAATAGACTTTAGATGATATGAGGTCATTAATAATAACAATGTTCCAATCTGGTAAAGATGTTGATAATGAGGAGTTGATAATGAGGAGTTGATAACGAGAACTATGCATGTGCAGGAACAAAGGGTATACAAAAACCCAACTTCTGGGGCACCTGGGTGGCTCAGTCAGTTAAGCGTCTGCCTTTAGCTCAAGTCATGATCCCAGGGTCCTAGGATCGAGCCCCACATGGGGCTCCCCGTTCAGTGGGAAGCCTGCTTCTCCCTCTCCCACTCCCCCTTCTTGTGTCCCCTCTCTTGTTGTGTCTCTTTGTCAAATAAACAAATAAATAAAAATCCTAAAAAAAAAAAAAAAAAAAGAAACCTAACTTCTGCTCACTACTGCTGGGAACTGCTCGGAAAAATAAAGTCTACTATTTAAAAAGTAATCCAAAAGAAGGTAAAATGAAGAGAAAAATAACATAAAAGTAAAAAGACTGGCGCCTGGGTGGCTTAGTCGGTTAAGCCTTCAGCTCAAGTCATGATCTCAGGGTCCTGGAATTAAGCCCCACATCAGTTCCCTACTCAGCGGGGAGTCTACTTCTCCCTCTGCCTCTGCCTCTGCCCCCAACTCCTGCTCTATCAAAAAAAATAAAATCTTAAAAAAATAAAAAAGTTAAAAGACAAATAGAAACATCTAGTAAGATTTAAATCCAAATCTTTAAACCCAAATCCAAATATACACAGACACAAAGAAATGCAAACAGGCACACACCTATATACATACATTAAATGTAAATGGAGTATAATTTACTTCAATTAAAGACAAAAATTGTTGGACTGGTAAAGAACAACTATTTGCCAGTTAACAAGAGAATTCACAAAAATTAAAACTAAAAGAAGAAGGGCACCTGGGTGGCTCAGTGGGTTATATAGCCTCTGCCTTCAGATCAGGTCATGATCTCAGGGTCCTGGAATCAAGCCCCGCATCGAGCTCTCTGCTCAGCAAGAGGCCTGCTTGCCCCCCCCCCCGCCCCCGTCCCGCCTGCCTCTATGCCTACTTGTGATCTCTCTCTGTCAAATAAATAAATAAAATCTTTAAAAAAAAAAGAAAACTAAAAGAAGATATACCATTTGAAAACAAAAACTAGTACCTAATGCAGCTATGTTAGTATTAGTTGAAATACACTTTGAGGCAAAAAAAAAAACACAGTACCAGAGAAAAAGCAGTATTCTACAATGATAAGAAATCCAATTCATAAAGAAAAAATACAGCAAGCAATTCTAAATGTGCATGCACCAAATAACATCATCAAAATATATAAGGCAAAAACTGAGACTACATAATGACAATGTGAAATATTAACATATCTTCAGTAAATGACAGAATAAGCATTCCACGTAACTGCAAGGATACAGATGATCATAACAATGCAAATATCAAATACAACCTTATGGATATATATAAAACACCACAACAATCCAAGATTATAGAACTTTTTTAAAGCACATATAGAACTCCTTCAAAAACTGACCATATCTCCTCTCAATTGATGCAGAAAAAGCATTTGACAAAATTCAGCATCCTTTCCTGATTAAAACTCTTCAAAGTATAGGGACAGAAGGAACATTCCTCAACATCATAAAGTCTATCTACGAAAAGCCCACAGAAAATATCATTCTCAATGGGGAAAAGCTGACAGCTTTCCCTTTGAGATCAGGAACACGTCAAGGATGCCCACTCTCACCACTCTTGTTCAACATAGTACTAGAAGTCCTAGCGACAGCAATCAGACAACAGAAAGAAATAAAAGGTATTCAAACTGGCAATGAAGAAGTCAAACTCTCTTCGCAGATGACATGACACTTTATATGGAAAACCCAAAAGACTCCACCCTCAAACTACTCGAACTCATACAGCAATTCAGTAATGTGTCAGGATACAAAATCAATGCACAAAAATCAATTGCCTTCCTATACACTAACAGTGAAAATATGAAAAGGGAAATTAGAGAATCGATTCCATTTACCGTAGCACCAAGAACCATAAGATTCCTGGGAATAAACCTAACCAAAGAGGTAAAGGATCTGTACTCAAGGAACTACAGAACGCTCATGAAAGAAATTGAAGAAGACACAAAAAGGTTCAAAAAGCATTCCATGCTCATAAATCGGAAGAATAAACATTGTTAAAATGTCTATACTTCCCAGAGCAATCTATACTTTCAATGCCATCCCGATCAAAATCCTATCAGTTTTTTCCAAAGAGCTGGAACAAACAATCCTAAAATTTATAAGGAACCAGAAAAGACCCTGAATTGCTAAGGAAATGTTGAAAAAGAAAAACAAAGCTGGGGGCATCATATTGCCTGATTTTGAACTTTACTACAAAGCTGTGATTACCAAGACAGCATGGTAGTGGCACAAAAACAGACATATAGACCAGTGGAACAGAATAGAGAGCCCAGAGATGGACCCACAACTCTATGGTCAAATTATCTTTGACAAAACAGGCAAAAATATCCAATGATAAAAAGATGGTCTCTTCAATAAATGGTGCTGGGAAAACTGGATAGCTATATGTAGAAGAATGAAACTTGACCATTCACCATACACAAAGATAAACTTGAAATGGATAA
>CM052807.1:14916697-14959342 GCA_028533885.1 Nasua narica
CAAAGAACTCCTCGAACTCAACACTTACAAAACAGATAATCACATCAAAAAATGGGCAGAAGACATGAACAGACACTTCTCCAAAGAAGACATACAAATGGCTAACAGACACATGAAAAAATGTTCATCATCTTTAGCCATCAGAGAGATTCAAATCAAAACCACACTGAGGTACCACCTTACACCAGTTCGAATGGCCAAATCAACCAAGCAGTAAACAACAAATGCTGGAGAGAATGTGGAGAAAAGGGAACCCTCCTCCAATGTTGGTGGAAATGCGAGTTGGTGCAGCCACTTTGGAAAACAGTATGGAGATTCCTCAAGAAATTAAAAATAGAGCTACCCTATGACCCTGCAATTGCACTACTGAGTATTTACCCCAAAGAAACAGATGCAGTACAAAGAAGGGCCACATGTACCCCAATGTTCATAGCAGCAATGGCCACAATCGCCAAACTATGGAAAGAACCAAAATGCCCTTCAACAGATGAGTGGATAAGGAAGATGCGGTACATCTATACAATGGAATATTATGCCTCCATCAGAAAGGATGAATATCCAACTTTGTATCAACATGGACGGGACTAGAAGAGATTATGCGGAGTGAAGTAAGTCAAGCTGAGAGAGTCAATTATTTTATGATCTCGCTTACGTGTGGAGTATAAAGAAAATCATGGAGGGCATTGTGAGAAGGAAGGGAAGGGTGAATGGGGGGAAATCAGAGGGGGCGATGAACCAGGAGAGACTGTGGACTCTGAGCCAACAAACTGAGGGGTTTGAAGGGGAGGTGCTGGGGGGTTGGGCGAGCCTAGTGGTGGGTATTGAGAAGGGCATGTATTGCATGGAGCACGGGGTGTGGTGCATGAACAATCATTCTTGTAACACTGAAAAAATAAAATAAACATATTTGGGGGGAAAGAAAACTGACCATATCCTAGACATAAACCAAGTCTCATTTAAGATCCCACAGGACTAAAATCAAAGACCATGTATTCTGATGAGATTAAACTCAAAACTGATAAAAAGAGAAATCCTCCTGTACTTGGAAATTAAACAAACCCCTTAATTATGAATGGGTCAAAGTAGTAATTAGTAAGGAAGTTTAATTATAATGAAAATTATATCTAAGTTAGAGGGTAAGTTAAATTTCTCTCCAGAAAAATACAACTTGAAAAGTATACACTGGAAAGCCTGCAAATTAATGAGCTAAATAAATTACCATCATAAAATTTTAAAAGAGAGCCAAATAAAACTCCCAAAAAAGTAGAAGGAAATAAAAATGTATTTGGAAATACTTATCTTTTGGGGTGGTTTTTGTTTGTTTGGGGGGGGTTGATAGTCACCCTCCTAAATGGGTGTGCACTCATGTCATTAAGGTTTTAATTTGCATTTCTATGTTGATTAGTGATGTTGAGCATCTTTTCATGTGCCTGTTGGTCATCTGCATATCATCTTTGGAGCACTGTTTATTCATGTTCTTTGCCCATTTTTAAATCGGGTTATTTAATATTTTTGTTGTGGAGTACTAAGAGTTCTTTATATATTATCATCCATTCCATTGCCTTTTCTTTTTTTTTTTTTCCCGTTGCCTTTTCAATCTATTGACTGGGTTCTCTGATGCACAAAAGTTTGTAAGCTTGAATGGTTCCACTTGCCTATTTTTTCTTTTTCTATTTTTATATTTTTTTCTTTTCTGGCCTATGTATTTGGTATCATATCCAGGAAATCATTTCCAAGCCCAAAGTCGTGAAGCCTTTCCCATATGTTTTCTTCAAGAAATTTCGTAATTTTGAGTCTTATGTACCGAAATCTTTGATCTACTATGAGTTAATATTTGTATATGGTGTAAGATAAGAGTCCAAGTTCATTCTTTGGCATGTGGATATCCCATTTTGCCAACTCTATTTGTTGAAGAAACTGTCCTAACAACTAATTTTTACATGTTGGTTTTGTATTCTGCAACTTTGCTGAATTTTTTAGTGCTAACAGTTGTTCTGTGGAATCTTTAGGGTTTTCAACAGATACGATCATATCATCTGCAAACAAAGATAATTTTACCTCTTCCTTTTTAGACTAGGTGTTTTTGATTTCCTTTTCTTCCCTAAGTGCTCTGGCTACGACTCCAATAATATGTTGAACAGTCATGAAGAAAGCAAGCATTCTTGCCTTATTCCCTGTCTTAGAGGAAAAGTTTTGTCTTTAACTACTGAGTATATTAGCTATGGGTTTTTCATATATAGCCTCTGTATATATATGTTAGGATAGTTTCCAACCATCCAAGTTTGATGGGTTCATTTATCATGAACAAGTGCTGAATTTTGCCAACTGTTTTTTCTGCATCAATGGAAATAAAATGATAAAGTGGGTTTTGTCCCTCATTCTGTTAATATGGTGTATTACACATTGACTGACTTTCATATGCTGAACTATGACATTCCAGGAATAAATCAATCATATACAATCCTTTTAAAGTGCTGCTGAATTTAGTTTGCTAGCATTTTGTTGAGGACTTACATTTTTATCAGGGATACTGGTCTATAGTTTTCTTTTCTTCTTATAAAGTCTTTGTCTGGTTTTTGTTCTCAGAATAATGCTGACCTCATAAAATGAGCTTCAATGACCCCTCTTCAATTTTTTTGGAAGAGTTTCCAGAGAATCAATTCTCTGGTGAAACCATCTGGTTCTGGACTTTTCTTTGCTGGGTTTTTAAATATTGATTCAATCTCCTTATTAGTTGTTGGTCTGTTCAGATTTTTATTTCCTCATGACTCAATCTTGGTAGGCTGTGTGTTACCCATTCTTCTCAGTTATTCAACTGTTACCAAATTATTAAATTCTCTAATAATTCTTTTTATTTCTGTGGCATCAGCTGTAATGTGCCCTCTTTCCATTTCTAATTTTAATCATTTCTATACTTTCTTTTTTTCTTAGTTTAGCTAACAGTGTGGAAGCTAAAAAATAAATAAATAAAACATGAATAAACAACAAAAAAGCAGAATCAAATCTATAAACATGGAGAACTAATGGCTGCCAAAGGGAAAGAGGGTAGGGGGATGGGCAAAATGGGTAAAAGAGAGTGGGAAATAGAGGCTTCCAGTTATGGAATGAGTAAGTCACAAGACTAAAGTGTACAGCATAGGGAATACAGTCAGTTATATGGTGACAGATGGTAGCTAACACTCCCGGTGAGCACAGCATAACTTACACAGAAGTTGAATCACTATGTAACATTCTATGTCAACTATATTCAAATAATAAAAGTCTCCCATGCTATACAAAAAAGAATCTAGCTAAGTCAATTTTGTTCATTTTTTTTTCAAAAAACCCTTAATTTCACTTATTTTTTCTATTGATATTCTATTCTCTATTCCATTTATCTCTCTTCTAATCTTTATTTCCTTCCTTCAGTTTGCTTTGTGTTTGTTCTTTTTTATCTAGTTTTTTGAAGAGTTAAATTAAGTTGATTTGAGATCTTTATGTCATAGTTAAGAGAAGGGCAACAGGGTGTAAAGTACAAAAAGGGAACAAATGTTATAAGATTAATTACGGAGGGGAACCTGGGTGGCACAGTAAGTTGGGCATCCTACTCTTCATTTTGGCTCTGGTCATGATCTCAAGAATATGAGACTGAGGCCTGTGTTGGACTCCACTCAGCACGGACTCTGCTTCAGATTCTGTCTCCCTCTCCCTCTGCCCATCCCCCCATTCTCTCTCTCTCTCAAATAAACAAATCTTTAAAAAAGATTAATTATGGAGGGGTTGGCAGGGGTAGGTTCACTTAGTTCTGTAAAAAAATTGGAGAGGTAAATCTGCCTTTAACTGAAATGGGTAGGGTAACCAAATGAAATGAGAAAGTGGACTTTAGATATCCAGGTTGGGTTTTTTGCTTCTATGGTGTCTTTTTTTTTTTTTAATTTTATTTATTTATTTGACAGAGCGAGAGAGAGAGATCATAAGTAGGGAGAGAGGCAGGCAGAGAGAAGGGGGGAAGCTGACTCCCTCCTGAGCAGAGAGCCCGATGCGGGGCTTGATCCCAGGACCCTGAGATCATGACCTGAGCCAAAGGCAGAGGCTTTAACCCAGTGAGCCATCCAGGCCACCCTCTATAGCGTCTTTTTTAAATTGAAATATAGTTGACACATAATGTTACATAGTTTTAGGTGTACAACACAGTGATTCCACAAGTCTATACCAAATGTCCATGTTAAGTTTATGTACTTACCACACAAGCAGATGATGTGACAAGCAACTGGATTTATGAATCCAGAGTTCAAGAGAAAAGAAAAGGTTAGATATAGAAGTTTGGGTGCTATCAATGTATACACCACAGATGTTATTAAAAGCCGTAATACTCAATAAGTTCATTCTGGAAGTAAGTACAGAAGGCCTATACCCTGAACTATTCTAATATTTAGAGGTCAATGTCTGCAAGAGGATAGTCTGGAAAAATACAAGAGGCAATCAATAAGGTCGAAGGAAAAGAGGAGCGCTATCCCAGTGTCCCAAAATTAAGTGCTCAAGAAAGAATGATCAAAATTGTTAAATGTTGCTAAAGATCAACTAACATGGGACTTGAGAACTGGTTCGGTCACACAGAGATTACTGATTACCAAGAACAGGCCTTGGTTGGGATGCCGGGGCTCAGTCCTTAAGCATCTGCCTTTGGCTCAGGTCATGATCGCAGGGTCCTGGGATGGAGCCCTGCGTCAGGTTCCCTGCTCTCAAGAAGTCTGCTTCTTCCTCTCCCACTCCCCCTGCTTGTGTTCCCTCTTTCTGTGTGTCTCTCTCAAGCAAATAAATAAATAAAATCTTAAAAAAAAAAAAAACGGGCCTTGGTGACATGGCGGGGGGAAAAGCCTGACTGGAGTAAACTCAAGAATGAAAGACATGTGGGGCGCCTGAGTGGCTCAGTTGGTTAAGCGACAGCCTTCGGCTCAGGTCATGATCCCAGAGTCCTGGGATCGAGTCCCACATTGGGCTCCTGGCTCCGTGGGGAGTCTGCTTCTCCCTCTGACCTTCTCCCCTCTCATGCTCTCTCTGTCTCTATCTCAAATAAATAAAATCTTTAAAAAAAAAAAGAATGAAAGAGATGAGGGACGTCTGGGTGGCTCAGTTGGTTGGGCCTCTGCCTGCCTCTCTGTCTGCTTGTGTTCTCTCTCTCTTAAATAAATAAATAAAATCTTAAAAAAAAAAAAAAGGAATGAAAGAGATGAAAAATAAGAAATGAAGTTGAAGAAATAAAACTGTCATTTACACATTTGTCATTGTCCGTACAGAAAATACAGAATGCCGATTTCAACAATTTGCATAAAATAAAACTAGTTCAGGACACCTGGGTGGCTTAGTCATTTAAGTGTCTGCTTTGGTTCGGGTCATGATCCCAAGGGTCCTAGGATCGAGCCCCGCATGGGTCTCCCTGCTCAGTGAGAAGCCTGCTTCTCCCTCTCCCACTCCCCCTGCTTGTGTTTCCTCACTCACTGTCTCTTTCTCTGTCAAATAAATAAAATCTTAAAAAAAAAGAATACAACTAGTTATTTTATGTTTTTTTCATTTTAACTCTAATATAGAGATTACTATGCATAGGCCTTGTTCTACATGCTTCACATACCTTATTAAACTCTCATAACCCAGCAGAGTATATAATGTTAAACACATTTAACTTGGAGAAAACTGTACCATAAAGAAATGATTACAATTCTAAAATTTATATGTAAGAACAATGTTCCAAGACTACTCAAGTTCCATCTGAAGAATAACAAAGGGGCTCTTACCCTCCCCAACTTGAGAGCTTATTATGAAGCTGATTTTCAACACAACAGCCACAGTGATCATGTTTTTTAAAAAATCCTGCTTTAGGGCGCCTGGGTGGCTCAGTTGGTTGAGTGGCTGCCTTCGGCTTGGGTCGTGGTCCCGGAGTCTCGGGATCAAGTCCCATATCGGGCTCCCGGCTCTGCAGGGAGTCTGCTTCTCCCTCTGACCTTCTCCCCTCTCATGCTCTCTCTCTCAAATAAATAAATGGAATCTTAAAAAAAAAAAAAAAAAAGTCCTTTCATCTTCCTCATTTAAAAAAAAAAAAAACCTGCTTTAATCAAGTCATCCCTCAGCTCAAATCACCCCAATGGTTTAGCAACTTATCCTATGTAACACCAAGTTATTACAGTGACTTTGCAAACCCTACGAGACCTATGTCCACCCCATCCTCCAGTTCATTAATCTCAAGGTCTCTTTTCAAATGTCATTTCTTCAGTGGAGTCTTCCCAATCATGCTACATAAATTTCAAAAGCACATTACAGATTTCATTCTGCATCTTCTTTATTTTTCTCCATAATGCATAGTAAACTGTATATTTTATTTACATATTTCATTTATTATCCAACTTCCCCCTCCCAAAATGTAAGTAAACCTTATTGGTCTGTTTTGTTCATTGCTACCTAGAACACTGCCTGAAGTACATAGGAGGCAACACAATAAATATATTGTTCAAAGAATGTCAATTTTCCATAAGCTAATCTACAAATTTAAGAAAAGTATCATCAAAATACCAAAGGGATTTTTAAAAATTAAACAGCCTGGTAATATCATCAGTGATGTCTTGTGGATTTTTTGTACTCCCAGATATGACAAGATGAGCAGGAGACTTAACCTCTATGGTACTTTTTCCCAAAATCCATCAATCCAAGCTAATTATGAGAAAATACCAGCCAAACCCAGATTGGGGAGCACTGAACATGTACCTAGCCACTATTCCTCAAGACAGCTAAGACAATGAAAAACAAGACTGAGAAATTCTTACAAACAGAGGAGACATAGAAACAGGGCAATTAAACGCAAAAGAACATTAAGGGAAAAAATGGTTAAAAAAAAAAAAAAAAAACAACCATCTGGTAGGAAAAACTCCAGCAATTCATACACAATAATCCAAAAATGTAACTTGAGGAATTTACTACGAGAAAACTGAGGTAAGAATATGAAGTAATACTTCACATAAAGGAAATACAAATTATCTTTTAAGCATACGAAAAGTTGATAAACTCTCACAATAACAAATACAAATTAATCATTGACGGGGCGCCTGGGTGGCTCAGTGGGTTAAGTCTCTGCCTTCAGCTCAGGTCACGATCTCAAGGTCCTGGGATTGAGCTCGGCAAGGGCTCTCTGCTCAACAGGGAGCCTGTTTCCCCCCTCCCTCTGCCTGCCTCTCTGCCTACTTGTGATCTTTCTCTCTGTCAAATAAATAAATAAAATCTTTTTTTAAAATAAAAATAAAGATACATTGACATAATTTTTATCTACTACATTGGCAAATATAAAAAGATCTTTAATAACGATGGATGGAAAGGGTTAAGAACTGGACTCAGAATTCCTCCTTCTGATTCTGGAGGAAAATACAGTAGTTTAACTTCTTACATAACTAACTCTGAAGATAGATGACAGTACTGTAGGGAATGACATGTACTAATAACTTATCTGAGCATGCTCTTTATTTTAGCCTGTTGTATGTGGTTGTCAGGAGTCTACACTGTATGACGTACATAATTTATGTACGTCAGCTACATTAAAATAGCCAAGCCACTTAAAAATACAGAGGATATATCGCTTCTCGGCCTTTTGGCTAAGATCAAGTGTAAAATACAGAGGATATATAACTAGTTAGCATTTTAAGCTGAGAGTAACCAAATCTGGTGGCTTCCCCATGCTAATGTGACCTGCATTCACATTAGCTTCTTGTCAACCTTAAAACCAAAACAATGAAGACATTAAGACTTGCATCAGAGTTTGGAGGTCTCTGTACTACTACAACTATATATAGTTTTCCTTTATTAAGTATATTTGGTGTTGGATAAGCCAATTATGACTTACGAGTTTGATGAATGATACAAAATTGAAACACACTCAGATGGCTCTATAACAGCTAAGGTAAGTATGATAAGAACAGGTTCTTCTCATGTATTGTGAATAAAGTGTGAATTACTACAATCTCAACAAAGGAGCATTTGGCAAAATCCACTGAAATTACAGATGTTCATACTCTCTGACCCAGCAATTCACTTGTAGGAATTTTTGCTAATCACCCAGTATCGATGATTACATTGTATACGGTTATGCAATCTCTGTAAAACTTTGTTAAAAAAAAAAAAATGGGATGGGGTGCCTGGGTGGCTCGGCCTGTTAAGTGTCAAACTCTTGATTTTGGCTCAGGTCATGACATAAAGCCCAGCACTGGGCTCCCCGCTGGGCTCGCTGTGCCCCTTACCCACGTGTGCACTCTCTCTCTAAAAATGAAAAAAAGGGGACAGAACAGAGAAGCCAAGTTCAGAAGAATTGCTGGTGAGAATGAAACGGAATTGGATCTTTCATACATTGCTTATGGGAATGTAAAAATGGTAGAGCCATTGTGAAAAAGTTTTGTGGTTCCTCAAAAAGTGAAACACAGAATCACTGTTTGACCCATCAATGCCACTCCTAGTATACTCCCCCCGAAACTGAAAAAGAGATTAAACAGATACTTGTACAACCATGTTCATAGCAGCACTATTCACAACAATCAAGGCAGAAACAACACAAATGTCCAAAAACGGAAGGACCGACATGAACAATCTCTCTCTTTCTCTCCCCCTCACACACCCACACACCCACCACAGGAGTTATTACCCAGCCATAAAGAGGACTGAAGTACTAATACAGGCTGCAACACTGATGAACCTGAAAAACATTCTGCCAAGAAAGAAATGAGTCTCAAAAAGTCATACATTGTATGATTATACAGAAGAAAATCCATAAAGACAATAAACAGACTGCTGGTTGCCAAGGGCTGGTGAAGGAAGGGTAGAAGGCAGAATGTACAGTTTCCGCTTATGAAAGCATACTTTCTTTTTTTTTTTTTAAGATTTTTTATTTATTTATTAGAGAGAGAGTGAGAATGAGAGGGGAGAAGGTCAGAGGGAGAAGCAGACTTCCCGCAGAGCCGGGAGTCCGATATGGGACTCGATCCCGGGACTCCGGGATCACGACCTGAGCTGAAGGCAGCCGCTCAACCAACTGAGCCACGCAGGTGCCCCAAGCATACTTTCTTTTAAGGTGATAAAAATGTTTTGGAAATTGACAGAGGTAGTAGTTGCAAAACACTGTGAAAGTAGTAAACGTCAATGAACTGTATTTTAAGTTGGTTAATGTTATGCTATCCAAATTTTACCACAATTTTAAGAAACAAGAATAAAATATCCTGTCTTTCCTTCACAACCTGCACTTCAGGGTAATGAAATAGTTGATAACAAATCGGTTCTCTTTATAGAATTAATCCTGCTAATACTTAATGACAGAATATCACAATTTATTCAACCTCTAAAATAATGGTCCAGATATCGGCCAATACCTGCTAATATCACAAAAAAAGAAAATAACCAAATATATGCTCCATGAAGGAAGTATACAACAGTAGGAGGTATTTTTATAACTGCCCCTCCAATAAACTGAATATGATCAAGTCTCTCAATACATCTAACTACTAATGTAGAGAAAATATGGAACAAAGTAACACGTTCACACACATACACACACACTCCATCTGAGAGGCAATCAGTGAAATGTACTGTGGGAAACGATACAGGGCAAATATCCCAGGTTGTTCCGTAAGTAAAGTGACAAGAGAAAGGGGTGGGGGTGTACAAAGAAACCTAAGAAACATATCAAGCAATTACAATGTATGCACCTTATGGATCCAGTTTATGGACCTTATTTGGATATTGATTCACTCAAATACAAAAAGAAAACATTTAGGGAGACAATCAGGAAAATCTGAACAAGGACTGAATAGTTGATGGCTTTAAGAAATCCTTGTCAGGGTGTCTGGGTGGCTCAGTGTGTTAAGCCTGTGCCTTCGGCTCAGGTCGTGTTCTCAGGGTCCTGGGATCGAGCCCTGCATCAGGCTCTCTGCTCAGTAGAGAGCCTGCTTCCTCCTCTCTCTCTCTCTCTCTCTGCCTGCCTCTCTGCCTACTTGTGATCTCTCTCTCTGTCAAGTAAATAAATCTTAAAAAAAAAATCCTTGTCAATATTTTTTGTGATAATATATTGTGTATTTTTTTAACATTTTTTTTAAAGATTTTATTTATTTATTTGACAGAAGGAGAGAGATCACAAGTAGGCAGAGAGGCAGGGAGAGAGGAGGGGGGAAGCAGGCTCCCCGCTGAGCAGAGAGCCCCATGCGGGGCTCGATCCCAGGACCCTGAGATCATGACCTGAGCCAAAGGCAGAGGCTTTAACCCACTGAGCCACTCAGGTACTCCTACATCGTGTATTTTTAAAATATCCACAGTTGTGATGCTCACAAAATTCAAAATAATCAGAATGGCATAGCGAATGGTTTAGATGAAACAAGACTAGCCATGGCTTGATCACTGTTGAAGCTAAGTACCTGGGGATTCTACTTTTACGTATGCTCAAAGTTTCCCATAATAAAATAGGTATTTTTTTTAAGATTTTATTTATTTATTTGACAGCGAGAGAGAGATAACAAGTAGGCAGAGGCAGGCAGAGAGAGGGGGGAAGCAGGCTCTCTGCTAAGCAGAGAGCCCGACACGGGGCTCGATCTCAGGACCCCGAGATCATGACCTGAGCCAAAGGCAGAGGCTTTAACCCACTGAGCCACCCAGGCGCCCAAAATAGGTATATTTTTTAAAATATACCTGCAAAATTTTACCACTTAATATCTCTGATGTCCATTCCCTCACTTTTTTTACCCTCCTACTACTGCTATCTTCAACCTTTCCTTCATCATCAATCTCTCTTTTAGACTTACTGCTATAAAGCAGAGTCTCATCTCTGTAGGGTTTAAAGTTTAAAGCAAAAAATAAGCATAACCAAAACTGTCCTTGAAAAATCCCTTAAAATTCCAATTTTGAAAACATAACCCTGTCAGATTTTGTAAGTTCTTCTCGTTTTTCTGTCAGGTAGTATCTATCAATGAGCCTCAATTCATTCTGAAATTTCTTCAAGAGTGTAATTAACAAATAATCCAATTAAATATGGGCAGAAGAAATGGACATTCCTCCAAAGAAGACAAACAGATGGCCAAAAGACACATAAAAAGATAACCAACATCATTCATCATCAAGGAAATACAAATCAAAACCACAATAACATTTCACCTCACACATGTCAGAATGGCTAAAATAAAAAACACAAAAAACAAGTGTTAGTGAGGATGTGAAAAAAAAGGAACTCTTGTGCACTGTTACTGAAAATGCAAATGGGTACAGCCACTGTGGAAAACAGTACAGAGATTCCACAAAAAATTAGA
This sequence comes from Nasua narica, assembly GCA_028533885.1. Classification (NCBI taxonomy): domain Eukaryota; kingdom Metazoa; phylum Chordata; class Mammalia; order Carnivora; family Procyonidae; genus Nasua; species Nasua narica. Next base: position 14,927,995 of record CM052807.1, read on the forward strand.
AACAGAACTGCCATATGATCCAGTAATCGCAATACTAGAAAGATATATGCACCCTTATATTTATTGCAGCATTATTTACAACAGCCAGCTTATGGAAGCTGCCCAAGTGTCCACCAATAGATGAATGGAAAAAGATGTGGGGGCACCGGCTGGCTCAGTCAGAAGACCATGCAACTCTTGACCTTGGAGTTATGAGTTCAAGTCTCACGTTGGGTATAGAGATTATTTAAAGTAAACTTAAAAATATATATATATTACACACACACACACACACACACACAGAGAGAGAGAGAGGAATATTATACAGCCATTAAAAGGAATGAAAGCTTGCCACTTGCAAAAACATGAATGGATCCAGTTATAATGCTAAGTGAAATAAGTCAGTCAGAGAAAGACAAATACCTATTATTTCACTCATATTTGGAATTTAAGAAAAAACAAATGAACAAAGAAAAAAAGACAAATCAAAAAACAAACTCTTCACTACAAACTGATGGTGGGGTGCGGGTTGTGTGAAATAGGTGAAGGTGATGAAGAGTAACACTTATCTTGATGAGAACTGAGTAATATATAGAATTGTTGAATCACCATATCACAGACTTGACGCTAATAAAACAGTGTATGTTTACTATACTGGAATTAAAAATTTTTTTAGTTTTGGGGAGCTGGGTGGCTCAGTGGGTTAAAGCCTCTGCCTTCGGCTCAGGTCATGATCTCAGGGTCCTGGGATCAAGTCCCGCATTGGGCTCCTTGCTCAGCAGGGAGGCTGCTTCCCCCTTTCTCTCTCTGCCTGCCTCTGCCTACTTCGATCTCTCTGTCAAATAAATAAATAAAATCTTTAAAAAAAATTTTTTTTTAGTTTTAAAAAACAAAAGAATGTAAGTAACATCACCACCTCTTGCCTGGCTCCTTCAATAATATATTTCACATCTTTGTCAATGAGGGTTGGGAAAGCCTTAAATCATTCACAGGGATTTCATATAGGTTTGCTTAGAACGTACGCTCAGTGAGGAAAATGGCAAACTGAATTACCTCTACAATTTGTTTTTTTCTGTATCTCCTCCCAACCCCCAGGCTATATAGCTGATTTCAAGTATGTTCAATGCACTTATGATCCAGCTCTACTGTTCTTTTTTATAGCTGGTCTAGTCTCATATCCTTCCAAGCCATTCACCACAATGCTGTCAGAGAGTGACCTTTCTAAAACAGAAATCTCATGTTATTCCTCAGCTTCAGTGGCTCCCCACAATCAACAGGATCAAGTCCTTAGTACAGAAAAGGGGAGGGGAGAGGGAAGGGAGAGAAGGAAGGAACAGGAAGGAGATGAGCAGGGAGGAGGGGAAGGAATGACAACTTTGCCTATATCATTACTTTCACCTCTCAGAAGGCCTGCCATTCAAACTTTATAGTCTAATTCCCATTTTCAATTCTTTGATATATTTGTGTCCTTTATCATTTGCTTCTCCTTCTGCCTGTAATACCCCAACCCCACTTTTCACATATGAACCTATGTTAGGCTTGTTAAGTATTTACTTACCTTTAACAACTGAAAACTATATATAGCAGATGAGAATGAGAAAATTAGAAGCTGCATTGAGAAACTCCTCATCGTGATTGCCAAGAAAAGAAAACCTAAACTAAAACTTGTAACGTATTTCCCAGCATGAAAAAGGGGTATCAGATGTTAAAAAATAGTATCAAAAAAAAGAAAGAAAGAAAGAAAAAAGAACAGTTACTATCAATACTGTTCCATCAGGTACACTGTGGGTTTTTTTTTTAACTACTCTAGAAATATAATTAGCATTTCGATAGGAAAATGCATTCCAGGTTCCAAAATAATTTACAAATCAATTTTGGAATACCGTTTAGTCACAATGTTTTAAGTACACATCAAATTTAGACCCTAACAAAGATGGTATTTCAAATCAGTGAAGAAAAGATGAACTGTTTAATAAATGGTGATGGGACAAATGGTAGCATTTTAGCATCTAGGAAAAAATAAAGTTGGATCCATACCTCACACTGTATTACCTGGATACATTCCAAATGTATCAAAGATTAAACTGTAAAAAAAAAAAGAAACCATAAAAACACTAGAGGAAAATGTGAAAGAACTCCTTTATTAACTTTGGAGTAGGGAAGGCCTTTCTAACTAATGGTTCAAAACGAAAAACAAGATCAATAAATTCACCTAAATAAAAATAAAAAACTTCTGCATGGTAAAAAGCCCCATAAGCAAAGACTAAACTGGGCAAAAAATTAAAAAAAAAAACTAACTCAACTCATGTCACAAAAGCCTAATGAATGAGGGGCATATGAAAGCTCCAACAAATCAAAAAGAAAATGATCAACAACCAAAGAGAAAAAAATATTAACAGACCAGAAAGAAAAAAATACAAATTGCTTTTAAAAATGTAAGATGCTCAGCTTCACTCACAATAAGAGAAATGCAAATAACTGCTTGGAGATACCAATTTTCACCTACGGGATTCCAACGGATATGGAGGATAAGTTTTTCGTTCATTGTGCCAGAAACATAAATTGGTACAACCAATGGCAAAAACAACTGGGGAATTGCTATCAAATTAACTACAAACTTTGACACAATAGTTCCACCCCTGGGAATTAATAATCCTACAGATGTACATACGTATGACATGTATATAAGCATTAGTCATAAGAGGAGATCAAAAAGCCTATCAACAAGGGACTGATTACATAAAAAAGAGAGCTTTATACTGGTAATAAATTGTTCAGTGGAAAATTTAAGATGCAAAAGAGTATGTATAATATTCATCCACCCACATAAAATTTAAAAGAAAGTATCTCTTTATTTCTATTTATTTGTATATAAGAAAAAAACCCTAGATGGATATCTAAATAAGTAATAACAGCAGTTATATCAACAGCAGGAAAGTTGTTGAGAAACTAGGCAGATGGTGAACAAGAACAGGAGTAAGGGTTTCTCTATTATTTTTAAAATTTTGTACAATGTGACTGTATAACAGTCTAAACATTAAAATCGTATATAAATAAATTTATGTAGAGCTAGGCAAAAACATTTTATTTTTCCCTTTTATTTAATCATGTCATTCCTCTATTCTACGCCAAAAATGCTTGAGAGGTGGCTGCCCAAAATGAAACAGCATACTAACAGGAGTTACAACCTCTACTTTATGGGTTTCTTCATCTGTTTATACTCATAGTATGTCACAGTTTGATAAATTCATGTCTACATATTTAAGAATGGTACAGAGTTACAAAGAAACATGGATTTCTCAGAGGAAGGTTAACTAAAGCTGGAGATGTACATGAAATATACACAAGGGCCATCAGGAAAGCACACCAAAATTTAAAGACAGAAGTCAGCATTTCTCTATATTCAAACAATAAAAATCTTCAGGGTGTTAAAATTAACATTCACTAGAAGTATCATCTGTCATAATGATACTAGAAGTATCATCAGCAATATAAAAAAGAGAGGGAAAAAGACTCTAAAATATCAAAGTTAAGCTCTAACAACAAAAAAAGTAGCTTATTTTTCCAAAAGTAATTTTTAATATAAGAAAATTATATCTACTTTAAAAAATCAATATTTTAATTAGAAGTATGTGGACCATTCTACATTTAAAAAACGCTTAGGGGTACCTGGATGGCTCAGTCGGTTAAGAGTCCGACTCAATTTCAGCTCAATTTTAAGATCTTGGGGTCATGAGATCAAGCCCAGATTCTGGCTCTGCACTAGGTGTGGTACCTCACTCTCTGTCTCTCCCTCTCCCACTCCCCCCCCCAGCACTCTCTCTCTCCAAAAAAAAGCTTAAAAGTTTTTCCATAAAGTAGCAAAAAAGATTCATAAATTACATCTATTACTATTAAAAATATGAGTGGTAAATATTTAATTTGATATTATAATATGAACTATCAGATATTTTTAAATACTCTCCACTCTAGTTTTCAATAAAAAAATTTTTAAAAGTCTCTGTACTTACCCCCATTATCTGTTCTTTTTAAAGCTCCATCCTTATGAGGACACAGTTCACATCTCTATTTTTAAAAAGGAAAGAAAACAAAGAGATTTTACAGATTACCAAAGTATAACATCTTCCCTATAACCTCGAAACTTTTAAAACATGGGAGCAGAAGCACCTGGGTGGCTTAGTAAGTTAGGCGTCTGCCTTCAGCTAAGGTCATGATTCCAGGGTCCTGGGATGGAGCCCCACCTTGGGCTCCCTGCTCAGTATGGAATCTGCTTCTCCCTCTCCCTCTGTCCTTCCCCCCTACTCATGCTTGCTCTTTCACCAAAATAAAATCTGAAGGAAGGAAGGAAGGAAGGAAGGAAGGAAGGAAGGAAGGAAGGAGGGCAGGCTAGTATAATTATTTCTTTTCACTACTGAAAAGAGACAGATACAATTATAAAAATAATAAACTGAGTGGGGCGCCTGGGTGGCTCAGTAGGTTAAAGCCTCTGCCTTTGGCTCGGGTCGTGGTCTCAGGGTCCTGGTATCGAGCCCCGCATTGGGCTCTCTGCACAGCAGGGAGCCTGCTTCCCCCCTCTCTCTCTGCCTGCCTCTCTGCCTACTTGTGATCTCTCTCCTCTCTGTCGACTAAATAAATAAAATCTTAAAAATAATAATAATAATAATAGTAATAATAAACAGAGTAAGTTCTAACAACATTGTCTTACTATGAAGAATATGCTCCTGGGGGTCGCACTTGAGTATTTATTATTTGTACCCTACCTTGCTGCTCTCCAAAGAGGTTTTACAGCATATAATGTAGTAATATAAACAAATTACAAAGGAAAGTAAGAGAAGGAAAAATAAGATAGTGAATAAATAATAAAACATAAGCCATTAGATCCTGTATTTGTCTTCCAGTATTTCACTCTCCCAATTTTCCTCGAACCTTGTTGGCAACACATTTCCGATCACCATGTCTAACCCTTAAAGGAGGTAGTTCCTCAGAGCTCTGGCTTAAGATGCCTTCTCATTTCATGTTAAACACTAAGCAATCTCCTATTTTTCATACATCTGTTACCAACTAAATTACAAGTATGCCAGTAACTCTCATCCATATATAAAACTTCCAAAATTGCAATGGTACTTTAAGCACTGTCCAAAATCTGTGGCAACATATGCTCTTCCTACAGTATTCCCTATCATTTTTTTTAAGTTTATTAATTTTTTCTAGTAATCTCAACACCAAACATGGGGCTTGAACTCATGACCCCACAATCAACAATCACATGTTTTTTTGACTCAGCCAGCCAAATGCCCATTCCTTATCTTTGTAATAATACACTCAACCATATATTGCCCGAACAAAACATCTAGACATCATGTTTTGACACCTTCACCCTACTAACTCATATTTAATGAAACAGGATATTGTGTCCATTTGTCCTCCTGAGTACTGGTGAGATCTGACTACCTCTCTCCATCTTCACTACCATTAGTCCACTGCAAGCCAAATCACCTCTCATCAGAACCACTTCAGGGATGCCCACTCAATAGTCTCCCCAAACTTACTCTTAGCTATACCACCAATCCAGAGTGAACTTCAAAACTGCAGGTCCAAGAATATTACTAGACCACTTAAACACTTTAATGGTATCCCTACATGATCTAGCCTCTACTTACTTCCACAATCTTCTCTTTCCAACATCTTGCTGTCTAGGCAATACTGCCTTTTCTTCTTTCACTTTTTGTTTCTTTTTAAATAAACTCTATGCTCAACATGGGGCTCGAACTCACAATCAAGAGTCGCATGCTCTACTGATCGAGCCATCCAGGTGCCCCTCTTCTTTCACTTCTATAAATACTCCAAAGTTCATTCTTGCTTCATAGCCCTTAAATGTGTTGTTTTTACTCTCCGCCCATAATGCCTGTCCTAGACCCCAACCCTCTTTCACAGCTAGGTAACTTCTATTCATTTTAATTTAATTTTATTTTAAATATGTTATTTTATTATTTTTTTTCATGTTCCAAGATTCATTGTTTATGTATCACAGTCAGTGCTCCATGCAATATGTGCCTTCCTTAAAATCCACCACCAGGCTTCCCTCCATAACCCTCAGTAAGGCTTGTCTTGTAAAGCTTGGCTTTTTAAAATTATTTACTTATTTATTTGTTTTAATATTTTATTTATTTATTTGAAAGACAGAGTTCACAAGTAGGCAGAAAGGCAGGCAGAGAGAGAGAGGGGGAAGCAGGCTCCTGCTGAGCAGAGAGCCCAATGTGGGGCTTGATCCCAGGACCCTGAGATCATGACCCAAGCCGAAGGCTCAGTGAGCCTCGGGGAGCCACCCAGGTGCCCCATGCTTGTCTTTTTTTTAAAGTAATCTCTACACCCAGCGTGGAGCTTCAAATCAAGTGTCACATGCTCTCACAACTGAGTTAGCGCTCCCTTTCACTGCCCCAGTAAAGTTTTTCTTAAAAGATAATCCTGGGGCACTCAGTGACTCAGTCACTAAGCATGTGCCTTTGGCTCAGGTCATGATCCCAGAGTCCTGGTATCAAGCCCTGCATCCAGCTCCCTGCTCAGCGGGGAGCCTGCTTCTCCCTCCCCACTCTCCCAGCTTGTGTTCCCTCTCTTGCTGTCTCTCTCTCTGTCAAATAAATGAATAAATCTTTAAAAAAAAAAAAGACAATTCCTAAAATTCTAAGTGCAGTGAACATTAATTTTCATATACTGTTGATTGTACTATAATCCAATTCTTTTGGAGAGCAATTTAGCAACATGATTCAAGAAAAATACTAATTCAGGGGCGCCTGGGTGGCTCAGTCATTAAGCCTCTGCCTTCGGCTCAGGTCATGATCCCAAGGTCCTGGGATCAGGCCCCGCATCAAGCTTCCTGCTCAGCAGGAAGCCTGCTATTCCCTCGGCCTGTGTTCCCTCTCTCTGTGTTTCTCTGTCAAATAAATACAATCTTAAAAAAAAAGAAAAAGAAAAATACTAATTCAATTACTTCATTTCTAGAGAGCCAAAGGAAATAATATGATAGAAGTAGCACTTATTAAGTACCATGTGTCATTTTTACATCATTTATATACTTTAATTTCAAGACATGAAAATATGGGGCGCTTGGGTGGCTCAGTGGGTTAAGCATCTGCCTTCGGCTCAGGTCATGATCCCAGGGTGCTGGGATCAAGCCCCACAGCAGGCTCCCCACTCCATGGGAAGTTGCTTCTTCCTCTCCCACTCCCCCTGCTTGTGTCCCCTCTCTCACTGTGTCTCTCTCTGTCCAATAAATAAATAAAATCTTAAAAAAATAAAAGACATGAAAATATATGTATACAAAAATACTTTATATGGCTGTTTATAATGATAAAAATTGTATAGGCGTACCTGGGTGGCTCAGTCAGTTGGGCAATCACTCTCAGTTTCAGCTTAGGTCATGATCTCATGGTCCTGAGATCAAGCCCTGTGTTGGGCTCCATGCTCAGCACTGAGCGTACTTAAAATTCTCTCTCACTCTCCCTGCTCCACCCTCCACTCATATGTGCTCTCTTTCTCTCTTGCAAAAATAAATAAAAATAAAGCTTTAAAAATTGCATAAAAAAGATGAGGTGCCTAGGTGGCTCAGTCAGTTAAGCATCTGCCTTCAGCTCAGGTCCTGATCCTGGGTTCAGGCTTTCTGTTCAGCAGGGAATCCACCTCTCCCTCTCCCTCTGCCCATTCCCTCTGCGTGTGCTCTCTCTCTCAAATAAATCTTTTTTTACAAATTGTATAAAAAGTCTAACTGTATAACAATGAGGGAAACAATGGTATATTCACATAAATTTATGCAGAGAAATAAGCCCTAACATACACAAAACATGATTAACAGGACTATGATGAAGATGATAAGATTATGAGTTAATTTATTTCTTTATTCCAAAATACTGTTTCTTCTATAATTTAAGTTTTTGTAGAGATACATTATTACATGCCATGTCTTCCTACTAAAAAAAATAGATATATATGAGCGTACAGGAAGAGTAAAGAAAGTACAGGAAAAGAAAAGAATGTTAAATTATAGTTAGAAGACTATAACCTAACTCAGGAAGGATCTGGTATGAGGGACCCTGAACCACAGAGACTCCAGATCTTATAGTAAACCAATTCAAACTGAAAAGTTTTTATTTTTTTTAATTTAAATTCAATTAACATACAGTGTATTATTAGCAGGCTTCCTGCTAAGCAAGTCCCACATAGGACTCGATCCCAGAACCCTGGGATCATGCATGACCTGAGCTGAAGGAAGACATTTCACCAACTGAGCCACCCAGGCACCCCTGATTAAGAGTCTCTTACTGAGGGATGCCTGCGTGGCTCAGTGGGTTAAAGCCTCTGCCTTCCGCTCAGGTAATGATCTCAGGGTCCTGGGATCGAGCCCCACATGGGGCTCTCTACTCAGCTGGGAGCCTGCTTCCCCCTCTTTCTCTGCCTGCCTCTCTGCCTACTTGTCATCTCTCCTCTCGGTCAAATAAATAAATAAATCTTAAAAAAAAATTAGAGACTTACAACCTTAAAAAAAAAAAGAGTCTCTTACTGAAAAAAAAAAGTCTCTTATTGTTTGTCTCCCTCTCTGATTTCATCTTGTTTTATTTTTCCCTCCCTTCCCCCATGATCCTCTGTTTTGCCAAAATGAAATGTTTTATAGGGCAGGATGCAGTCAAACATGTTACTATGACAATTCCACAGATTCATTATTATTTTAGTAAGAAGCAGTAGTTAAAGGTACAAGTAGGGACTAGGGCAGAGGAAAAAAATTAAAATTTCCTGGGTGCCTGGGTGGCTCAGTGGGTTAGAGCCTCTGCCTTCGCTCAGGTCATGATCTCAGGGTCCTGGGATCGAGCCCCACATGGGGCTCTCTGCTCAGCCGGGAGCCTGCTTCCCCCTCTCTGCCTGCCTCTCTGCCTACTTGTGATCTCTCTCTCTGTCAAATAAATAAATAAATGAAATCTTTTTTAAATAAATAAATAAAAATAAAAATTTCCTATGAAAAGGAACACAGATTATAAGGAAATTAAACAAACAAGCAAACACACATTGAAGATCTCGCATTTTACCAAGAAAAAAAACCTTTCACTGAAATGGCCCAAACAAGTGCAAGTTATACAAGGTGGTTCTTTCTTTGCTACGTCATGTAGTATATATACTAAGAAATGATGCAACTATTTTCCACGTTCAGAATGCAGACATTAATTTCCAAATACTTTTTCTACTTTATTAAATTCTTTTGCCAAAGATAAAACCCACTACACTTCATTAAATCAAGTTCACCGAAAATACTGACCCTTTGGGAGGCTGTGGTTATGTAACAATATTTCACTATACTGGTTTACCCAGACTGTGATTACCGTCATAAGATACAACAAGGAAATAATTCAAAATAATACTATATGATGGAAAGAAAAAATAAAATGATAAAGGATAAGGTTTTAAGTTTGATCTTCCTCATAATAAAAGATGTAATTGTGGCATAAAGTAGTATCTATACAATAAAATATTTATCATCATTCATTTTTTTAAAAGATTTTATTTAAAAGAGAGAGAGTGCACACGCATAAGCAGGGGAAAGGGCAGAGGGAGAAGCAGACTCCTCATTGAGCAAAGCCAGAGCCTGATCATCCTAGGACCCAGGTATTGTGACCTGAGCCAAAGTTAGATGCTTTAACTAACTGGGCCACCTAGGCACTCCTCTTTTTTTTCAAGATTTATTTTTGGGGTGCCTGGGTGGCTCAGCTGGTTAAGTATCCAACACTTGATATTGGCTAAGGTCATGATCTCAGGATCGTGAGATCAAGCCCCATATCAGGATCCACACTGAGTATGGAGTCTGCTTAAGATTCCCTCTCTCTCTCACCAAGAGAAAAAAAAAAAGATTTTCTTTTTTGGGGCACCTGGGTGGCTAGGTCAGATGTCTCAGGTTGTGATCCTATGATCAAGCCCCATGTGGGGCTCCCTGCTTGGCAGGGAGTCTGCTTGTCACTCTCCGTGTCCCTCTCCCTCTCTGCCCCTCCCCCCCACTTGAGCTCGCTTTCTCGCTCAAATAAATAAAATCTTTAAAAAAAAAAAAAGGAAAATATTTTATTTTTAAGTAATCTCCCACCCAGCATGGGGCTCAAACTCCACCAACTGAGCCAAACAGGAGCCCCATTTCTTGTTTAAAAAAAAAAAAGGCAAAAATAAACCTAAAATTACCTATCTTTTCTTTTACAAAGACTTATGGCTACCACAGTAGAAATGAACACCTCTAGGGGTGCCTGGGTGGCTCAGTTGGTTGAGCAACTGCCTTCAGCATAGGTCATGATCCTTCAGTTCCCCCGGGATCGAGTCCCAAATCAGGCTCCCAGCTCCACGAGGAGTCTGCTTCTTCCTCTAACCTTCTCTCCTCTCATGCTCTCTCTCACTTTCTCTGTCTCTCAGATGAATAAATAAAATCTTTAAAAAAATTTAAAAAAAAATAGTTTAAAAAAAAAAAAAAAGAAATGAACACCTCTAGTGCCAAGGCTGTGGTCTCCAAACAGCATTTCCCGAAGTCACCAGGACTCCTGAGAGGTGTAAACGATTCCTGTCTAGGTCAAGCAAGCTCAAGATAACTTGTTCTATAAAATAGCAAGGAAGCTATAAAAGACTATTTTATTCATGTCAAAAGAACTTATCAGCCAACCTAAAGAGGTTCCTACTGGCCAAAGATGAAATCACTTAAGGCCACGGCACCTGGGGGGCTCAGTCAGTTCAGCATCTACCTTCAGCTCAGGTCATGATACCAGAGTCCTGGGATTGAGCCCCATGTCAGGCTCTCCACTACGTGGAGAGTCAGCTTCTCCCTCTCCTTCCCACTCATGCTTTCTCTTGCTATCTCTGTCCCTCTCAAATAAATAAAATCTTTAAAAAAAAAAAAAAAAAAGGAAAATCACTTAAGGCCAAAAAAGATAATAACTGCAATAAACTGAACCATACTAAATTTTTTTAATATTATAATAAGCTGATAAGAATAAATCAATAAAAGATAAGGTTTTAGGTTTGATCTTCTTATATAACAGACATAACTGTGGCAGAAAGTATCCGCAGGATAAAACACTGACCATCATCATTTCTTTTTTTGCTTAAAATGAATTTCTACTTCTAAAACAGTTAAGTAAGCTTATTAAAAACAAACCCTTACACAAGGTAAGCAGCCAGATTTTGGTTTCTCATCTGTAGTCAAAACCTGGAAGGGAGCAGCACAGTAAGTTTCCTTTTTAAAAAAAAAAAAAAAATTTTACTGGGGCGCCTGGGTGGCTCAGTTGGCTTAAGCTTCTGCCTTCGGCTCAGGTCATGATCTCAGGGGCCTGGGATCACGCTGAACATCGAACATCGAACATCCGGCTCTCTGCTCAGCAGGGAGTCTGCTTCCCCCTCTCTCTCTGCCTGCCTTTCTGCCTACTTGTGATCTCTCTCTCTCCCTCTGTCAAATAAATAAATAAAATCTTAAAAAAAAAGATTTTATTTATTTATTTGACAGAAAGAGACAGAGCACGAGCAGGGGGAGAGGGAGAAAGAGAAGCAGGCTCCCCACTGAGCAGGGAGCCCCATGTGGGGCTCAATCCCAAGACCTGGGGATCATGACCTGAGCTAAAGGCAGCCACTTAAGAGACTGAGGCACCCAAAGTTTCCCATTTTTTAAAACTTTTAGCCTGAAGACAAGCCACAGTCAGCTGACAGTAGCTCCTGTAGTCTTAATATCTGGAGAACTAAAATATAAAGTTCAGAGCAACAGGGAAAGTAAGGTCTGAATCCATACAAAGAGAAAACCAAGAGGGGAGCATCAAATTTTTATGTATAGAATCTGCCCAACTGGGGCTCCTGGGGGGCTCAGTCATTAAGCATCTGCCTTCGGCTCAGGTCATGATCCCAGGGTCCTGGGATTGAGCCCCACATTGGGGTCCCTGCTCCGCAGGAAGCCTGCTTCTCCCTCTCACACTCCCCATGCTTGTGTTCCCTCTTTCACTGTGACCCTTTCTGTCAAATAAATAAATAAAATCTTTTAAAAAAAAAAAAAAGAATCTGCCCAACTCTCTAACCCTGGAACATCCATGCACAGAACAAGCTAGAGCCTAACTAAGGAAAAAAGAAAGAAATTAGATTTAAGCAATTCTCAAAATACATAATAGTGTGAGTCCAACCAAATCAACTGCCTAAGAAAGACAGTATCAATTTCTTCAAAGGAATATAATAGAATCCAGAACCTCCCACAAACAACATTCACAATGTTTAGAAAACAATTCAAGTGTGCACCTGGATGGCTCAGTCAGTTAAGAATCTGACTTTGGCTCATGTCACGGTCCCAGGGTCCTGGGATTGAGCCCCGCATCAGGCTTCCCACTCAGCAGGGAGTCTGCTTCTCTCTCTCTGCCCCTTACCCCTCATGCTCACTTACTCTCTCTCAAATAAACAAAATCTTTAAAGAAAAAAAAAAAAAGAAAACAATCCAAGTTACCTGATCTACTAAGAAGTAGAAGACTGTTAACCATGCTTAAGACAATCAATGAAGGTCAACCAAACCTATGACTGAGACACTGGAATTAGGCTTTAAATAACTATTATAACTAAGTTTTAAGAGGAAATAAAAATGTACCTATATTAAGTGAAATAGGAAATCTCAGCAAAGTAAAAGACACTATGAAAAACAATTAGGGCACCTGAGTGGCTCAGTCAGTTAAGAATCCAACTCTTGACCTCAGCTCAGGTCTCAATCTCAGAGTGGTGAAATGGAGCCCCAACTAATGCTGGGCATGGAGCATACTTAAGATTCTCTCTCCCTCTCCTTCTGCCCCTCCCCTGCCTCTCCCTCTCAAAATAATAAATAGATAGACAGACAGATAGATAGATAGATAAATATATATATATGAAGTGAAACATTTACTGGACAGGCTTAACAACAAAATCAATATGATAAAGGAAAAAGTCAGTGATTCTGAAGCTAATTACCTCTAATCTTTAACCTGAAAAAGGGAAAACAGTGGGAAAAAATGAACAACGCTTCACCTATTGAACAGTGTCAAGAAATCTAATATATATATTAAAAAAAAGAAATCTAATATATATAATTGATGGTCTAGAAAAGTGGTGAGGAAGAGAATATGAAATATGAGAATACAGCAAGAAGTAAGTTTTGAAAAACAGTGAATAAAATTCTGATTTGAAGAAAGAGAATTTTATAGATTCAAAAAGCTCAGTGAGCCCCAAGTACCCAAACTGCTTGCTGAAAAGCAAACAAATGCAAGAATGTCATCAAGGAGTCAAGAGAAAAGGACACATCAAATAAAGGGAAACAGTTTTTAGATAAATGGCTGAATTCTCATCAGAAACTATGGAAATCAAAAAAGAGTGAAATAAAATCTCTGAAGTGCTTCAAGAAAAACAACTGTAGTTCAACCCAAAATTCTATATCCAACTAATATGTCCTTCAAAAATGAAGGTGAGGGAAACCTGGGTGGCTCAGTGGGTTGGGCATCTGCCTTCAGCTCAGGTCAGGATCCCAGAGTCCTGGTATGGAGTCCCTCATTGCATCGGGCTCCTTGCTCAGCAGGGAGCCTGCTTCTCCCTCTGCCTGCTGCTCCCCCTGCCCTGTATGCTCATTCATTCTCTCTCTCTCTCTCTTTCTCTCTCTCTGACAAATAAATAAGTAGACATTTAAAAAATAAATAAAGGTGAAACAGGTATTTTCACACAAAAGACAGCAAACGGAATTCATCACCAGGAGGCATGGACCACAACAAAGGCTAACAGAAATACTTCATAAGGAAAATGGTACTAAATGGAAATGCAAATCTTTAGATTTAGATTAGGAGAGGACCACAAATGATGAATCTCTGGAAAATATAAAAGAATTTTAGTCTTAAATTCTTAGAAATACAAATGATTATTGAAAGCAAAAATTATAATATTGCTTTCTGGGGTTTATAACAGAGATCTAATATATATGACAATAGAATAACTGAGTAGACAGAAGTTATGTCAAAGAATCTCTATGATTAAAAGATTTCTATACATTTAAGAAAGGGTACAATATTAACTGTAAGTGGTATGCTATATAGACAATAAAAAGGTAAGGAAATACACTAAAATTAGTGGAATGCTAGTGGAATGCTAAGAAACTGATAAAAAGAAAAACAGCTTTACAAAATTCATATATTAAAAATTCTACTCAAAAAAAAAAAAACTTAAGTTGGACCCCTTCTTTATATCATACATAAAAGTAACTCAAAATGGATCATATACTTAAATGTAAGAGTTAACACTCTAAAACTCTTAAAAAGAAACGGGAACAAATCTTCATGACCTAGGGGTAAACAGTGAATTCTTAGATACAGGTCAAAAACTGGTCCTTTGGAAAGATCAACAAAGTTGATAAACCGCTAGCTAAAAGGATACAAAACATACACATAAATTACTACTATGAACAGAAAAGGAGGAATTAACACTACAGAACCCACAGATAGTAAAAGGACAAAAGACTATTAACTTTATGTTAATGAATTTAACAACTTTGATGAAATGGAAGAATTCCTGGAAAAACACAAATTACAAAAAAACTGATGAGATGAAACAAAAATCTGATGAGCCTTTTAAACTGAATTCATTCTAAAAATCTTTCCCCAAAATAAAACGCTAGGCTCAGACTTTTTCACTGGTACATTCCTTCAAACACCAAGGAAGAAACAGCATCAACTTCACACAAACAGTTCCAGAATATAAAGAACATTTCTCAAATTATTTTCTAAGCTCAGCATGAATAATACTAACAAACATATCTAATAATAATACCAAAACCTGAACACAGAAAATACAAAAAAAGAAAATTATAGACTAACATACCTTATGTATATAGACACAAAAATATTTAATGAAACATTAGAAATTTCAATACAGCAATATATAGAGAGGATAATACCAAGTAAAATTTATCCCAAGAATACAAGATTGAGGGGCGCCTGGGTGGCTCAGTCAATTAAGCATCTGCATTCAGCTCAGGTCATGATCTCAGGGCCCTGGGAGCCAGCCCAGCATTGGGCTTCCCTACTCAGGGGGGAGCCTGCTTCTCCCTCTCCTGCTCCCCCTGCCTGTGCTCTATCAAATAAATAAATAAGATCTTAAGGGGGGGAAAAAAAAGAAAAGATTGATAGAACATTTGAAAATAAAACAATGAAATTCACTATATTAATTACATAGAAATATATAATCATCTTGATAGATGTGAAAAAAAACATTAGATGAAACTCAATATCCATTCAAGCTATAAACTGTCAGAAAACCAGGAACAGATTTTACACAATGTTTTATTAATTGCATCTTTTCATTCTGTACTTTCGGTACTTGGGCCTTGGTGACCCTAGAGGGACTCGCCCTTCTCAGGGCTATCTAATTCCTGAAGATATCGAACAATGCTCCAGCTAGCTAGCTTTCATATGCAAATCAACCAATCCAAAGCCCATAGCCCCAACCATCTCTATTTTATACTCTGGCCACAATATTCTGGTACCCTAATCGAGGTACCAGACAACTATGGACAGCCCCTAGCGCCAGACCCTTGAAATTATTCAAACTAGACAATCCTAAACCTGGTCATCATTCATTGACTATTCCTTTCCATGGAAACCAAAATGAAGGATCTTTCCCTCATTCTCATAATTTACACTTTATAATTTTTAAAGGGAGTCCTCTCCTGATCTGTCAGCCTTGTTGCCATACTTAGATAATGATAAAACCAACATTTTTAAACAGCCTGATAAAAAGCCTACAGCTGACATCATAATTAATGGTATGAAGTTGAATGCCTTCCCTAAAGAATGGAAACAAGACTTAGGTACATGTAATAAGGGAAGAAAATAAAAAGAATGCAAAGTGGAAAGAGGTAAAAATTATAACATGACCATCTCCTACAAATATCTGATTTACCTACCAAAAATATTGATAGAATTAATGAGTTACATAAAGTTGTGATGAGACAAAAGTCAATATACATAACTCAATTCTACTTCCGTATGCTAAGAACAAATAATAAGGAAATTGAATTATTTAAAATACCACTTATAGTGGCATCAAATAACAAGGAAAATCTAAAAACCATTTTTTAAACAAAAGATACACAAGACCAAAGCCTGAAAACTACAAAATATTGCTGAGAAAACAAAGATGACCTAAAAAAAATGGAGATAATACCATGCTAATGAAAAAGAAGATTCAATATTGTTAACATGTCAATTCTCCTCAAACTGATCTATAGATTAAAAGCAATGGTTATCATAATTCCATCAACTTTCCTGAAGTGATGGAAAAGGTAATATTTTTTTAATTTTTTTTATTTATTTATTTGAGAGAGAGAGAACATGTACAAGCCTAGAGGGAGATGGAAAAGCAGACTCCCCGCTAAGGAGAAAGCCAGATGTGGGTGCTTGATCCCAGAACCTCGAGATCATGATCTGGGCTGAAGGCAGATGCTTAAATGACTGAGCCACCCAAGTGCCCCTGGAAAAGCTAATACTGAAATTTATATGGAAATGCTAAAAACTTCAAGGATACAAAGCAATCTTTTTTTTTTTTCTTTTTGACATAGAGAGATTGGTCACAAGCAGGCAGAGAGGCAGGCAGACAGAGAGGGGGAAGCAGGTTCCCCGCCAAGCAGAGAGTCTGATGCAGCATTCGATCCCAGGACCCCGAGATCATGACCCAAGCCAAAGGCAGAGGCTTCAACCCACTGAGCCACCCAGGCACCCCTATACAAAGCAATCTTGAAAAGGATGAAAAAAGGTTGCTGGAGTTGCAAACTGGACTTCAAGAGTTACTATAAAATACAAATAATCAAATTAGTATTGTAATGATATAAGGATAGACAAATAGATCAATGGAACAGAATGAACATTCCTGAAATAGAGCCCATTTATGCAGCACTATTTCACCAAAGTAAGTCAGTCAGGAATGGAGGCTCCTTTCCACAAATGGTGCAGAAACAACTGGATAACCAGATACAAAAACAAAAACACCTACAAAACTTAATTTGAGATGCATTAGAGACCTAAATATAAATCTGCAAAAACAAAGGAAATTACTTTCATGATTTCAGGGTTAGGCAAAAATGTCTTAGCACATACACAGTACACAATAAAGACAAAAGAAAAAACTGACAAATTAGACTTCATCAGACTTACACATTTCTGCTCATTAAAAGCACAGTTAAGAAAATAAGTAAAAAACCACAGCCTTGGAAAAACTTACAAAGCATTTATCTAACAAAGGACTAGTATCCAGGACTTATAAGGACCTTCTGCAATTAAAAAAAAAAAAAAAAAAAGACAAAGAATTAAGAAAGAGAAAAAGGAGCAAAAGAAGGAAAAGGGCTTAAGGTCTGAGCAGACTCTTCCCAAAAGAAAACACATTAATAGGGAACGCCAGGGTGGCTCCCATTGGTTAAGTGGCTGCCTTCTGCTTCGATCATGATCCCAGGGTCCTGGGATTGAGTCCCACATTAGGCTCCTTGGGCCGCAGGGAGCCTGCTTCCTCTGTCTCTGCCTGCCACTCTGCCTGCTGGCTCGCACACACGTGCACTCTCAATCTCTCTCTCTCTCTCTCAAATAAATAAATAAATAAATAAAATCTTTGGGGAAAAAAACCCACACGAAGGGTCAATAAGCAAATTAAAATATGCTCAACATCACTTATCATTACGAAAATGTACAATAAAGGCACAATAATACCACTTCTACTCAAGATCAAGTAAAAGGGGCCAGATTCTGCCTTTTGCATGAAATAATGAAAATCTAACAAAATGTATGAAACAGTAGCCCTGAAGATTTTAAGACAAGTAATGAAAGGCAGTAATTCTGGGAAACAAGAAACAAACAACAGAGGCCATATATTTGCCCAGCTCATTGCCTTGGGAGTTTCCAAGCCATGCAACAGGGAGAAGGAACCCAGGCAGAGCATATGGTCTCCCCAAACTGAAAGAACTGAGAGTCCAAGGAAGCCAAGGTGGCTACAAGTCATAAGGGAGACCAGTACTGAGTATAGCTAAAGAGAAAAAGAGAAAAATGAAGAGATCTACAGAAGCTTTTCCTAGAAAATGCTGAGCGAGAAATCAGCACTTGCATGTAAGAGAACTACTGAAGGCCAGGGAGAGAACTACCAGATTATTCAGAAAAAACAGCACCAGAACTCACACAGCAATGCAAATAATGCTTATTCCCAAAAGCCAGAATAAAAAAAAAAAAAAAAAACCTAACAACTAATACTCCATCAGAGTACTGAGAAGGATTATGTCTCAGAAAGAGGTAAAATTTGGGCACCTGGGTGGCTCAGTTGGTTGGGCAACTGCCTTTGGCTCAGGTCATGGTCCTGGAGTCCCGGGATCGAGTCCCGCATCTCTCCCTGCTGAGCGGGGAGCCCGCTTCTCCCTCTGACCTCTCCCATCTCATGTTCTCTCTCTCTCTCTTTCTCTCAAATAAATAAAATATTAAAAAAAAAGAAAAGAAAGAGGTAAAATTTAACCCTACACTAAATAGAGCTCTGGTCTATCCAAACGAAACATAAAAGCAAGATCCAAAAGGGACAAACTCCTCTAATAACTTAACCATGTCACAGAACAAAGTACAAAAGTATTTTTAGGCATACTAAAATGGAGACATAACAAGATAAAAATTCACAATGACTAAAAATCAATACAAACTTAAAAGACATACACAAAAGCAACAATTTACACCCAATAATGAAACAAAAACCAGTCAGTCAAACCAATCTTAAATAACAGGTAATAGAATCAGAACACAAATCCTAGAAAACAATTATAGTGAATACATTCCATACATTCAAAAATCTGGAAAAAACATTAAGTACTAAGTAGAAATATGAATAAAACTTTTCTAAACTTATAGAAATGAAAACTACAAGGTCAAAGACAAAAGACATACTATGAGATTTACAGTATAAGAACTCAAGTTAATAGCTACTAACCAAAATAAAACACACAGAAAAATGACTTTAAAAAATGCAGAGAGGGGTGCCTAGGTGGCTCAGTGGGTTAAAGCCTCTGCCTTCAGCTCAGGTCATGATCTCAGGGTCCTGGGATCAAGCCCCACATCAGGCTCTCTGTTCAGCAGGGAGCCTGCTTCCCCCCTCTCTCTATGCCTGCCTCTCTGCCTACTTGTGATCTCTCTCTCTCTCTCTCTCTCTGTCAAATAAATAAATAAAATCTTAAAAAAAAAAAAAGAAAGAAAAAAATGTTTAAGGGCGCCTGGGTGGCTCAGTGGGTTAAAACCTCTGCCTTCAACTCGGGTCATGATCTCCGGGTCCTGGGATCGAGCCCCGCAACTGGCTCTCTGCTCAGTAGGGAGCCTGCTTCCCCTTCTCTCTCTGCCTGCCTCTCTGCCTACTTGTGATCTCTCTCTGTCAAATAAATAAGTAAATCTTTAAAAAAAAAAAAAAGGAAGCATTCGCCACGACCAAGTGGGACTTACTACTGGGATGCAAGCATACTTCAATTATTTGCTAATAAATCAATGTGATATATCAACAGGAGAAAGGATAAAACAGATATAGAGAAAGCACTGGACAAAGCACAACATCCATTCATGATAAAATCCCTCAAAAAAGTAGTTGTTGAGGGAACATATCTCAGCATTATGAAGACCATATATGGCAAACCCAGAGCTGACATCATAGTCAAGGGTGAAATACTGAGAGCTTTTCCTATAAGATCAGAGACTGAGACAAGTATGTTTACTGTAGCCACTTATATTCAACATAGTATTGGAACTCCTGGCTGCAGCAATCAGACAAGAAAAAGAAATAAAGGGCGCCTGGGTGGCTCACTCAGTTAAGCGTCTGCCTTTGGCTCAGGTCATGATCCCAGCATCCTGGGACCGAGTCTCACATTGGGCTCCTTGCTCAGCAGGGAGCCTGCTTCTTCCTCTGCCTACTGCTCCCCCCTGCTTGTGGGCAAGGGCGCGTGCCCGCTCTCTTTCTCTCTCTCTCTCTGACAAAATCTTTAAACAAAAAAAAGAAGGAAGAAAAGAAAAAAGAAAAACATAAAGCATCCTTGGGATGCTTACAGGTGGCTCAGTTGGTTAAGCATCTGCCTTCAGCTCAAGTCATGATCCTAGAGTCCTGGGATCAAGCTGTGTCAGGCTCCCTGCTCAGAGGAAACTCTGCTTGTCCCTGTCCCTCTGTTCCTCAACCAGCTTGTGCACGAGCGCACGTGCACTCTTTCTCTCACTCATTCATTCTCTCAAATCAATAAATACATTTTTTATTTTTTTAATTTTTTTAAAAGATTTTATTTATTTGACAGAGATCACGAGTAGGCTCAGAGGCAGGCAGAGAGAGGGGGGGAAGCAGGCTCCCCGCCAAGCAGAGAGCCCGATGCGGGGCTCGATCCCAGGACCCTGGGATCATGACCCGAGCCAAAGGCAGACACTTAACCATCTGAGCCACCCAGGCGCCCCCATTTTTTTTATTTTTTTGAAGATTTTATTTACTTATTTGACAGAGAGAGAGAGAGAGAGAGAGAGAGATCACAAGTAGGCAGAGAGGCAGGCAGAGAGAGAGGAGGAGCAGGCTCCCCGCTGAGCAGAGAGCCCAATGTGGGGCTTGATCCCAGGACCCTGAGATCATGACCCGAGTTGAAGGCAGAGGTTTTAGCCCACTGAGCCACCCAGGCACCCCCAAAGGTACACTTATTTTGAGGAGCACTGAAAAATGTATAGAACTGTTGAATTATATTGTACACCTGAAACTTACATAATACTTTATGTTAATGACACTTCAATAAAGTTAGAAGTAAAAATCAACATTATCAGGAAATAAGAGGATCACTTTACAAACATAAAGGGTTTAACTCGTTAAGAAAATACACAAATCCTCAACATTTATTCACCTAATAACACCTTCAAAATACATGAACTACAAAAAGAAATGGGGAAACCCAAAATTATATTTGGAAGTTTCAACAAACTTATGAAAATTGACAGAACCAGTAACCAGAAAATCAGTAAGAATATAATAAACCTGGGGCACCTGGGTGGCTCAGTCAGTTAAGCATCTGCCTTCAGTTCAGGTCATGATCCAGGACTTCCAGGACTGAGCCCCGTGTTGGACTCCCTGATCAGCCAAGAGTCTGCTTTTCCCTCTCCCTCTACCCCTCCCCCTGCTTATGCTCTCTCTCTCTCAAATAAGTAAAATCTTAAAATACATATATAATAACCCTGAACAGTATTATCAACCAGAAGAATATCATCAAACAAATTGACTTTAGTGACATTTACAGAACACTCTACACAAACTAGTAAAATATACATTCTGTTCAAGGACATATGGAAGATTCACAAAGACAGATCTACATCCAGGCCATGAAACAACTCTTAATAAATTTTAAAGGTTTCAGGTTGTACAAAGAGTTTTCTTTGACCAATGAATTGAAAAAGAAATCAAAAGAAAAAATAGAAACTATTTTTAAATGAATGAAAATGAAAACAAAACTTACCAAAATCTGTGAAAGGCAGTTAAAGCAATAATTGAGGGGGAAATTTATAGCACTAAATGCCTATGTTAGAAAAGAAAACTCAAATAATTGACTTCACCTTGTACCTGAAGAGATTAGAAGGACAAAAACAAAAAACAAAATAAGAGAGATCAGAGCAGAAATCAATGAAATATAAATCAAAAATGAAAGAGCAAACTCAATGAAATCAAAGCCTAGATGTCCTCCGTTTATTGAATAATGGAGATGTACTTTGCCCTCTTACGAAATACAAACAAAAACTGTGGACATTATAAACAAAACAAATACATTCTGAAACATGTTAAGAAGGCAAATTAGCTAGAAACCACAGGACCCAAGGAATAACATGGCAATGAGGTTACCTAGGTTTTCTTTTTGCCTAATACACCCCACTCTCGGAATGTTAAGAATTCAGCAACCTAGAAGCACCAACAAGCACAGACTCCCCCAACCACCAAAAAAGCTCAAACAAAAGGCTTCCTGTTTGTCTCTCTAGACAAACAACCAGGAAGGGATCATAATTAGCTATGAAAGAAAACTTTTAGACAGTAGATACCCTACCCAGCTTAACATCACAGAAAAAACTGATCCCACCCACTCCTGCAATGGTGAAGTGGGAAACCAGACATCCACTCCTGTGAGACTGAGTCATCCCAAAGCTACCACTGGGGTAGTGTAAGAGCAGGTCAATTAGGAAGCCAGAATTTTCAGCCTCACTGGTTAATAAAGAGCATGTCTCCCCCGGAGACAACAAGGGAAGCCTGGACTTCCACCTTCATCTGGTAGTAGCAAAGGAATCAACTCTATCCCGTGGGTGGTATCAGAAGGTACAGCAAGGAGTTAGGGGTTTCACCAACATATAGTGGTAAGTGAAGCCACACCCACTGTGGAGATCAGGTAGAGAGCCATAATTCACAACTTTATTCAGCATTAACAAGCAGCCTTCCTCAAATGTCAACAAAGGCCCAACAGGAATGTGAACTTCATCCAACACCTGGCAAAAGGATATGATACCCACAACTCCTCTGTCAGGCAAGTGTCAGAGAAAGCCAGCTAAAACAGGTTTATGCAAGATGCAAAGTCCCATAGCATAATATAAAAATGTTCACATTTCAATCAAAAATCATTTGCCAGAAGACCTCACTGAATGAAAAGATAATCAATAGGTGTCAACACTGAGATATTTGCAATTTTAATATCTGACAAATGTTAGTAATTATCTAATGAAGATTATCTAATGAAGAAGTCATAATAAAAATGACTTAACAGTGGCGCCTAGGTGGCTCAGTCGGTTAAGCGTCTGCCTTCAGCTCAGGTCATAATCCCGGGTCCTGGGATAGAGCCCCAAGTCGGGCTCCCTGCTCAGCAGGTAATCTCAGCTTCTCCCTCTCCCTTTTCCTGCTGCTCCCCTGATTGTTCTCTCTCTCTCCCAGTCAAATAAATAAATTAAAACTTCTAAAAAATAATAAAATAATTTTTTATTGAATGACTCAATAAAAGGCACCTGGCTGGCTTAGTCAGTAGAGTACATGACTCTTCACCTCAGGGTTATAAATTCAAACCCCACTTTGGGTATACAAATTATTTAAAAATGAAATAATTTTTAAAAAATTATTCCATGAGGGGCCCCTGAGTGGCTCAGTTGTTAAGCATCTGCCTTTGGCTTGGGTCATGATCTCAGCCCCACATGGGGCTCCCTGCTTAGCAGGAAACCTGCTTCTCCCTCTCCCACTCCCCCTGTTTGTGTTCCCTCTCTGGCTGCTCTCTCTGTCAAATAAATAAATAAAATCTTTAAAAAAAAGAAAAGGGACGCCTGGGTGGCTCAGTTGGTTGGGCAGCTGCCTTCAGCTCAGGTCATGGTCCCGGAGTCCTGGGATCGAGTCCCGCATCAGGCTACTTGCTCGGCGGGGAGCCTGCTCCTCTCTCTGCCTCTGCCTGACACTCTGCCTGCTTGTGTTCTCTCTCTGTTAAATAAATAAATAAAATCTTAAAAAAAAAAAAAGAAAAGATTCCATTAGCAATTACAAACACAGAAATGAAATCTAGAAAGCCTCAGCAAAAATGAAAATATAAAGAACCAAATGGAAATTTTTAGAACTGAAAAGTATACTACAAAAAATAAAGGGCTCAATGCATGACCTCAACAGCAGCATCAAGGAAAGAGAATAAGAATCCATAAACTAGAAGATATAACAATGAAAATCACTCAAGGTAACCAACAGAGAGTGAAGAAAAAAAAAAATGAACAGACCCTTAAAGATCTTTGGGACTTTAATAAATAGTCTTGGGGCGCCTGGGTGGCTCAGTGGGTTAAAGCCTCTGCCTTCAGCTCAGGTCATGATCTCAGGGTCCTGGGATCGAGCCCCGCATCGGGCTCTCTGCTCAGCGGGGAGCCTGCTTCTTCCGCTCTCTGCCTGCCTCTCTGCCTACTTGTGATCTCTCTCTCTTTCTGTCAAATAAGTAAATAAAATCTTTAAAATAAATAAATAGATAGATAGATAGTCTTAACATTTATGTTATGAGAGTCCCAGGAAGAAGAGGAGAAATAAAGTGAGACTGAAGAAGTACTCAGCTAAATAATGACTTAAAAAACTCCATTTTGGTGAGCCATAAAACTACAAAATCAAGAAGCTAAGCAAATGTCAAAATGATTACAAAGGCATCTACTCTTAAACACACCCTAAATTACACTTCTGAAGTCTAAAGACAAGAAAGATATCTTGAAAGCAGCAAGAGAAAAACATCTTACTTATAGAAGAAAATAATTTGAGAGCAAATTTCTCATCATAAACCAGAGGCCAGAGAAAGTGACACAATAATGAATGAGGAAGCTGCAAGGAAAATGAAAAAATATAATGAACTGAATGAAAATACAATATAATAAAATTTATGTGACATAGCTAAACCAGTGATAAGAGGAAATTTGTAACAATGCACCGAAAAGTAGAAGAGTCCCAAATTAATAATCTAAGCCTCCACCTCAGGAACCTAAAAAAAAAAAGAACAAAATAAACCCAAAGCAAGTAGAAAGTAGGTAAAAATAAATATAAAAGCAGAAATCAGTGAAATTTAAAATAGAAAAAAATGAAGTCAACAAAACAAGGAGCTGCTGCTTTGGAAAGATCAATAAAATTGATAAACCTCTAGCAACACTGACAAAGAAAAGGAGAGAAGACAAATCACCACTATCAGAAATAAAAGAGGGGATATCAGTACTGACCCTGCAGACATCAAAAGAATAAGAAGGGAATACTACAAACAACTTCACACATGTAACTCTTAAAACAGCTTAGATGAGATGAATCTCTTCCATGGAAAAACACAGATTACTCCAACTCACCAGTTATGAAACTGGTAATATGAGTAACCATGTAACTTTTTTTCCTTAAAGTTACTATTTTTTTTTTTTAGTAATCTCTACACCCAACGTGGATCTTGAACTCACGACTGAGATCAAGAGTTTGTATGCTCTTCCAACTGAGACAGCCAGGTACCCGTAGCCCTGTAACTATTTCTAAATTTTAATTTGTACTTTAAAAACAACCAAAAAGGAAATATGAAAATCCAGATAGTTTCAACCCACTGTCTAAAGAACTAACCCTTCTTTTTTTTTTTTAAGATTTTATTCATTTATTTGACAGAGAGAGAGAGAGAGAGAGAGAGACAGTGAGAGAGGGAACACAATCAGGGGGAGTGGGAGAGGAAGAAGCAGGTTTCCTGCTGAGCAAGGACCCTGGGACCATGACCTGAGCCGAAGGCAGATGCCTAACGACTTGAGCAACCCAGGCAGGCACCCCACTAACCCCAATTCTACACAATCTCTTCCAGAAAAGAGATAAGTAGAAGCACTTTTCCCAACTCATTCGATGAAGCTAGTTATTATTACTCCCACTATCAAAACCAGAATATGAAAAAAGAAAACTAAAGACAACAGCTCTCACGAAAAGACACAAAATTTCTTAACAAAACATAAATGCAATCCCATAATATATAAAAGAGTTATGTGCCATAAAAGTGGGGCTTATTTCACTAAAGTCAAATATTCAGAATTAAAGAAGGTAATCTACCATATTAACAGGCTAAAGGAAAAAAAGTGCATCTATCTATTAATGGCAGAAAAAGCACCTAACAAAACTCAGCACCCATTCATGAATTTTTTTAATAAGTAAATAAATAAATTAAGGAAAATAGGAATAGAATACTGGTAAACTTCATACAGACATCTAAAAAAAATCTACAGTTAACATCCGACTTAATGGTTTTCATCATGGAGTAAATGCTTTCTCCAAAGGTCTTAAATCGATACCATGCTGAAATTTCTAGCTGCAACAATTAGGCAAGCGATAAAGGCATACAATGAAAAGGAAGAAATAAAAATAACCCTATCTGTAGATGACACAATTACCTACCTAGAAAATTCCAAGGAATCTATAACAAAACTTCTAGAATTCATAAGTGAATACAGCAAGGTTGCAGGATCCAAGATAAATATAAAAATCAACTGTTACTCCAATACGCTACCAATAAATAACATGGATATCAAATTAAACATACAATACTATTTTCAATTACTTCTTAAAAAAATTAAATACTTAGGTATAAATCCACAAAATATATATAAGACTTATAGAATGAAAACTACATAAAACTGCCAAAAGAAATCAACGATCTAAATAAACATACTACGTTCATGGATGAGAAGACTCAACATAATAAAGATGTCAATTCTCTACAAATTGATATTCGGGTTTAATGGCACTCCTATCAAAATCCTAACAAAGGTGGGGCGCCTCGGTGGCTCAGCAGGTTAAGCCTCTGCCTTCAGCTCAGGTCGTGATCTCAGGGTCCTGGGATCGATCCCCACATTGGGCTCTCTTCTCAGCAGAGAGCCTGCTTCCCCCTCTCCCTCTGCCTGCCTCTGCCTGCTTGTGATCTCTCTCTCTGTCAAATAAATAAATAAAATCTTAAAAAAAAAATCCTAACAAAGGTTTTGGATATGTACAGACAAGTTATTCTAAAATATATATTTAAAAACCAAAAACATTGAGGTGCCTGGGTGGTTCAGTGGGTTAAAGCCTCTGCCTTCAACTCAGGTCATGATCCCAGAGTCCTGGGATCAAGCCCGGAATCGGGTTCTCTGCTCAGCGGGAGCCTGCTTCTACCCCTCTCTCTGCCTGCCTCTCTGCCTACTTGTGATCTCTCTCTCTCAAATATATAAGTAAAAATCTTTTAAATAAATAAATAAAATAAAAACCAAACACCAAGAAACTGGATAGCCAAAACAATTTTGTGAAAGAATAAAGTAGAATCATCCATGTGATTCAAGAATCATCTTACACAGTAATGAAAACAGTTGGTACTGCCAGAGAGGCAGACATAAAGATCAATGTAACAGAACAGAAAACCCAGAAATACACTCAAAGATGCCCAGCTGATTTTGGACAAATGTACAAGAGCAATTCAACAGAAGACGGACTTTTCAACAAATGGTTGCCAACAAATGATTGCCACTGGAGCACTTGGAAATGCATAAACAAAGAGACAAGGAAAAAAAAAAAGCCTCACATCTTATATAAAAATTAACTCAAAATGAATCAGATTTAGAAGTAAAGCATAAAGGGGCGCCTGGGTGGTTCAGTGGGTTAAGCCTCTGCCTTTGGCTCAGGTCATGATCTCAGGGTCCTGGGATCGAACCCCACATCGGGCTCTCTGCTCAGCCGGGGAGCCTGCTTCTCCCTCTCCCTCTGCCTGCCTCTCTGCCTACTTGTGGTCTCTTTCTCTCTCTGTCAAATAAATAAAATCTTAAAAAAAAAACAAAACAACAACTAACTAAAGAATAAAACATATGCTTTAAAAAAAAAGTAAAGCATAAAATTATAAAACTTTTTTAAAAGAATGCCATCTGGTTAGCTAAGTCAATAGAGCATGCAACTCTTAATCTCCGGATCGAGTTCAAGCCCCATATTGGTCACAGAAGTTACAAACAAACAAACAAACAAATAAATAATAAATAAATAAATAAATAAAGGAAACACAACAGAAAAATCTTTGGGATTTAGGATTTTATAGGTACAGGGTTATTAAATTTGATGTCTGATCCATAAAAGAATAAATTTATAAAATAGACTTCATCAAAATTAAAAACTTTGCTCCAATTTGGGATAAAATAAGAGCAAATCACATACTTGGCAAAGAGCTCACAGAATATATAAAGAACTGTCAAACTCTATAATAAAACAATAAGCAAATGATGAAAAAAATCAATATTTGAATAAGAATGACATTAACAAAGAAATCACTGATGTGCCATAAAACTAGGGGAGAGAGAGAGAGTATAGGGGCAGTGAGAGCAGCAGGGAGTATCAGGCTTCTTTCTCCACAACTGGCCTGATGGAGAGAAGAAAGTATATGTTCGCCTAGCTCCTACCATACTTTGAATGTTGCCAACAAAGTTGGGATCATCTAAACTGAGTCCAGCTGGATAATTCTAAATATAAAAGTCTTCAAGGGCAGTTGGCTGGTTCATACGGAGCATGCGACTCTTGATCACAGGGTCATGAGTTTGAGCCCCACACTGAGTGTGGAGATTATCCTTTTAATTAACTAATTAACCTTCACAAAAATTGGAAAATAAGCAAAAATCATGAATAAGACATTTGACCTAAAGAGGATGTATAGATAGCAAATAAGCATATGAAAAGATAGTCAACATCATCAGCCATTAGGTAAATACAAATTAAAATCATAATATATCACTATATACCTACCAAAATTACTAAATAAAAATAGTGACAAAAAGAAAAAAACAGTAACAGTTACAAGGCCACATGCTGGTAAGGATGCCAAGAAACTGGCTTGCTCATATTTCTAGCAGAAATGTAAGTGGTACATTCTGGAAAATGCTTCAGCAATTTTTATTAAAGATTTTATTTATTAGGGCACCTGGGTGGCTCAATGGGTTGAGCCTCTGCCTTCAGCTCAGGTCATGATCTCAGGATCCTGGGATCGAGCCCCGCATCAGGATCTCTGCTCGGCGGGGAGCCTGCTTCTCCCTCTCCCTCTGCCTGCCTCTCTGCATACTTACGATCTCTTTCTCTCTGTCAAATAAATGAATAAAATCTTAAAAAAAAAAAAGAAAGATTTTATTTATTTATTTGAGAGAGAGAGAAAGAGCACAAGTAGGGAGAGGTTGAGGGAGAAGCAGACTCTCTCTCCACTGAGCAAGGAGCCCAACACGGGGCTCGATCCCAGGGCCCTAAGATCATGACCTGAGCCAAAAGCAGACACTTATCAAACTGAGCCACCAGGTGTCCTGGCAATTTCTTTTAAAAAACTAAACATGAAGCCCCCATACAATTCAGCAATTGTACAACTAGACATTCGTCCCAGAGAAATGGAAACCTATGGTCACACAGGAATCTACACAAGAATGGTTATATTAGCTTTATTCATAATAGCCCCAAACTAGAAATACCTGAGGCATCTTGCATCAGCTGAATAATTAAACAAACTGTGGTATATCCATAACATAAAATACTAAAAAATAAAAAGCAACGGAGCTACTGATACATTCAACAAACTGGATGAATTTCCAAAGAATCATGTTGAGTGAGAAAAAAACCCAATCTCAAAAAGTTACATGTTCTCTGCTTCCATTTATATAGCATCCCTTAAATGACAAAATTACAGAACTGGATGATACATCAGTGCTTACCAGGAACTAAGCCTGGAGTGAGCAATGAAGCAGGTGTAGCTATAAAAAAGGCACTGTGGAAAACAAAACAAAAGACACCATGAGAGATCCTTCTGATGGAATTATCCTGTTAACTGTATCAATTTCAATAACCTATCCTATAGTTGTTTTTTCTTTAAGATTTTATTTCTTTATTTGAGAGAGAGAGAAAGCATGTGAAACACAGAGAGCACAAGCAGGGGGAGGGGAAGGGGGAAGTTAGAGGGCGAAGCCAAAGGGAGCCCGACATGGGGCTCAATCCCAGGACCCTGGGATTATAACCTGAGCCAAAGGCAGATCCTTAACCGAATGAGCCACCCAGGCGCCCCAATAACCAATCCTATAGTTCTTAAAGGTATTAACATAGTATCTTTCTTCCTATTCAACATAGGAAATTGAGTAGATGGTATATAAGATCTCTTTGTATTATTTCTTACACCTGCATATGACTCTATATTTGACTCAAAATAAAAGGCTTAATTAAAAAATAACTATAGGGGCCCCTAGGTGGCTCAGTGGGTTAAAGCCTCTGCCTTCAGCTCAGGTCATAATCTCAGGGTCCTGGGATTGAGCCCCACATCAGGCTCTCTGCAGCAGAGAGCCTGCTAACCCCTCTATCTCTCTGCCTGCCTCTCTGCCTACTTGTGATCTGTCTCTCACTCTGTGAAATAAATAAATAAAATCTTTTTAAAAAATAAAAAATAACTGTAGATGAACAATCTGAATGGGAAATCAAGACAATTGCAGGGGCACCTGGCTCAATCAGAAGAGGACCTGACTCTTGATCTTGGGGTCATAAATTTGAGCCCCACACTGGGTATACAGATTACTTAAATAAAAACTTGGTAAAAAAATTGCATTTACCAGGGTGCCTGGGCAGCTCAGTTGGTTATGCACCTGACTCTTGATCTCAGCTCAAGTCTTGATCTCAGGGTCATGAGTTCAAGCCCTGCATTGGCCTCAAAAAAATAAATAAATAATTGTATTTATAATAGTGTCAAAAAAAATTTTTTAGGAACAAACTTATCCAAAGAGCCAAAGATCTTGTACAATGATAACTACAAAATGTGGCTGAAAGTAAAGATTGTACAAACATAAAGAATTAGTCCTATGTTCATGGACTGAAAGATAATGTTGTTGAGATGTCCTTATTATCCAGAGCAATCTACAAATTCAATGCAATCCGTATCAAAATTCCGATGTTTTGGGATGCCTGGGTGGCTCATCAGTTAAGCATCTGCCTTCGGCTTGGGTCATAATCCCAGAGTCCTGGGATGGAGGCCGATGACCAGCTCCCTGCTCAGCAGGGAGACTACTTCTCCCTCTGCCTGCCACTCCCTTTACTTGTGTGCTTGTGTGCACTCTCTCTCTGACAAATAAAATCTTTAAAAAACAATTCCAACGTTTTACGTAGAAATAGAAAAATGCATTCTTTATGGAACCAGAGAAGACTGCGAACAGCCAGCAGAATGTTGAAAAAGAAAACCAAAGTCGGCAGCATCACAACTCCAGACTTCAAGCTCTATTACAAAGCTATAATCATCAAGACAGTATGGTACTGGCACAAAAGCAGACACGTAGATCAACGGAACAGAACAGAGCCCAGAAATGGACCCCCAGCTCTATGGTTGACTAATCATCGACAAAGTAGGAAAGAATGTCCAAGGAAAAAAAGACAGCCTCTTCGACAAATGATGTTGGGAAAATTGGACAGCCACATACAGAAGAATGAAACTGGATCATTTCCTTGGCACCATACACAAAAATAGACTCAAAATGGATGAAAGACCTCAATGTGAGACAGGAATCCATCAAAATTCTTGAGGAGAACACAGGCAGCAACCTCTTTGACCTCAGCCGCAGCAACTTCTTCCTAGAAACATCACCAAATGCAAGGGAAGCAAGGGCAAAAATGAACTATTGGGACTTCATCAACATCAAAAGCTTTTGCACAGCAAAGGAAACAGTCAACAAAACCAAAAGACAACTGACAGAATGGGAGAAGATATCCGCAAATGACATATCAGATAAAGGGCTGGTATCCAAAATCTATAAAGAACTTCTCAAACTCAACACCCAAGGAACAAATAATC
>CM052807.1:14959842-15093665 GCA_028533885.1 Nasua narica
ACACACACACACACACAATGGAATACTATGCAGCCATCAAGAGAAACAAAATCATGCCATTTGCAACGACGTGGATGGAATGAGAGGGTACTATGCTAAGCAAAATAAGTCAATCAGAGAAAGACAATTATCGCATGATCTCTCTGATATGAAGAATTTGAGAGGCAGTGCAGGGGATCATGGTGGGTGTGGAAGGGAAATGAAACAAGATGGGATCAGGAAGGAGACAAACCATAAGAGACTCCTAAACTCACGAAACAAACTGAGGATGGCTTGGGGGTACGGGGGGGTAGGGATAGGGTGGCTGGGTTATGGACATTGGGGAGGGTATGTGCTATGGTAAGTGCTGTGAAATGTGTAAGCCTGATGATTCACAGACATGTACCCTGGGGCAAATAATACATTATATGTTAATAAAAAAATTTTAAAAAAAAAAGAAAGAAAAATGCATTCCTAAAATTCATTTGTCATTTCAAGGGACCACGAATAGCCAAAACAACACTGAAAAAGAACAAAGTTAGGGAACTCATACTTCTTTATTTTAAAACTTACTACAAAGCTACAGTAACCAAAATGGTGTGGTACTAGCATAACCAAGAGATGTATAGAGCAAAAGAAAAAGAACAGAGACCAGAAATAAATCCTCATACAAAGTCAAATGATTTTTTTTTCTTTTTATTGTTTTAATTTTTTTAAGATTTTATTTATTGGGGGGGTGCCTGGGTGGCTCAGTGGGTTGGGGCCTCTGCCTTCAGCTCAGGTCATGATCTCAGGGTCCTGGGATCGGGCCCCGCATCGGGCTCTCTGCTCGGCAGAGAGCCTGCTTCCCTCTCTCTCTCTCTGCCTACCTCTCTGCCTGCTTGTGATCTCTCTCTGTGTCAAATAAATAAATAAAATCTTTAAAAAAAAAAGATTTTATTTATTGGGGCACCTGGCTGGCTCAGTTATCAAGCGTCTGCCTTCGGCTCAGGTCATGATACCAGGGTCCTAGGATAGAGCCCCACATTGGGTTCTCTGCTCAGCAGGGAGCTTGCTTCCCTCTCTCTCTCTCTCCCTGCCTCTCTGCCTACTTGTGATCTCTTTCTGTCAAATAAATAAAATCTTAAAAAAAAAAAAAACTGTGCGCACCTGGGTGGCTCAGTCTGTTCAGCATCTGACTCTTGATTTCAGTTTAGGTCATGATTTCAGGGTTGTGAGATCAAGGTCCCTGGTGGGCATGAAGCCTGCTTAAGAGTCTTTCTCTCCTTTGTCCCTGTGTCCCTCCCCACCACCTTCTCTTAAAAAAGAAAAAGAAAGAAAGAAATTTCTGGAACGTTTAAGTAAAACAAAACTTTTGCAAACAGAAATACAGCTCATGTGGGGTGCCTGGGTGGCTTAGTTGGTTGAGCAACTGCCTTCAGCTCGGGTCATGATCCTTCAGTTCCGGGATCGAGTCCCACATCAGGCTCCCAGCTCCACAGGGAGTCTGCTTCTTCCTCTAACCTTCTCTCCTCTCATGCTCTCTCTCACTTTCTCTGCCTCTCAAATAAATAAATAAAATCTTTTAAAAAAAAAAAAAGAAATACAGCTCATCTAAATTTCTCCTTCCTCATTTTAATGACAAAGGGAATAAAGAAAGAAAGAAGAGGTTAAAATATACACGTAAAATGGCAGAAACTAAAAAACCTCAGGGAAAAATCCAACCATGAAGGAAATTGTCCTTATGACCAATAATAACAGTTGACCCTTGAACAACATGGAGATTATGGGTGCCAACTCCACAAGACTCAAAAATCCAAACCCAAACCCGTGAATCCCCAAGAACTTAACTAGCAATAGCCTACCGTTGACTGGAAACTTTAGCATAATAGTCAACATATATCTTATATATGTTAATACTGTATTCTTACAATAAAGTAAGTTAGAAAAAAGAAATACTGGGCTCCTGGGTGGCTCAGCTGGTTGACTGCCTTTGGCTCAGGTCATGATCCTGGAGTCCCAGGATCAAGTCCCACATCGGGCTCCCGGCTCCGCAGGGAGTCTGCTTCTCCCTCTGATCTTCTCCCCTCTCATGCTCTCTCTCACTTTCTCTCTCTCTCACAAATAAATAAAATCTTTAAAAAAAAAAAAGGGAAAAGAAAAGAAATATTAAGACAGGAATAAGGAGGGGTACCTACATGACTCAGTCAGTTAAGCACCTGACCCTTGACCTCAGCTCAGGTTTTGATCTCAGGGTCCTAAGTTCAAGCCCCGCATTTGGCTCCACGCTGGACATGGAGCCTAAGAGAGAGAGACAGAGAGAAAGAGAGAAAGAGAAAGAAAGGAGGGTGGGAGAAAGGAAGAGGGAAGGAAAGGAGGGGGTAAGGAAGGGAGGAAGGAAGGAAAGGGAGAGAGAAAAAAGAGAGAGAAAGAAAAAGAAAGGTATAAAAAAAATAAAATACACTTACAGTACTGTACTGTATTTATTTAAAAAGTCCAAGAGGGGCACCTGGGTGACTCAGTCATTAAGCATCTGCCTTCAGCTCAGGTTATGATCCCCGAGTCCTGGGATTGAGTCCCACCTCGGGCTCCCTGCTCAGGAGAGAGCCTGGTTCTCCCTCTCCCTCTGCCTGCCACTCTACTTGTCCTCTCTCTCTGTCAAATCAATAAAGTCTTTAAATTAAAAAATTAAAAAGTCCAAGTATAAGTGGACCCAGACAACTCAAATCCATTGTTCAAGGGTCATCTGTATTTCCTAATCTCACCACATTGATGCTACTTCATTTTTCTTCTGTTCTAAAATAACATCAAGGGGCGCCTGGGTGGCTCAGTGGGTTAAAGCCTCTGCCTTCGGCTCAGGTCATGACCTCAGGGTCCTGGGATGGAGCCCCGCATAGGGCTCTCTGCTCGGCGGGGAGCCTGCTTCCCCCTCTCTCTCTGCCTGCCTCTCTGCCTACTTGTGATCTCTCTCTCTGTCAAGTAAATAAATAAAATCTTTTAAAAAATAAAACAACATCAAGATAAAGATATTCATATATACATATGTATTAACACTTCTGGTCACCGGCTTGAACAAGAATCTATAGTGTAGCATAACACTTAAAACGAACATTTCTGGAGTGCCGAGAGTTCAAAACCTGGTGTATTCACTGAACAAATTACTAAACTTCTCTAGGTCCCAAGCTGCCTCATCATTTAAAAACATGACATACAAATAGTACTATTTCATTGTCCTGTTGAGAGAGAAAAATAATATATTCCTTCATAGAAAGCACCTGACAGTACTTGGCACATATGCAGAGCTTCATGCTACTCTACAGAGGAGGAAACTGAGGGTTAGAAGATAAACTTGCCCAGTCACAGATCTAGTCCATCTCATTCCAAGTCCGTGATCTTAACCTTACTACTGTACTGCCTGAATGTCTCTGGGGGAAATTATGGATTTTCTTGACTTATCTTCCTTTCCCCAATTATCCAAAAATAAGCATGCCTGCACTTAGTATACAAAAATCAGAGCAAATTTTCTTAAGACAGAGAATAATACTTTGCACTTTGGGACTCAGAGAACAGAAAATCCCTGATAGTAACTGAGAATAACACATAGAAAGTCATCTTTTGGAGTTATTTGTCTGCTCATAGCTATGTAGAGGACAGAGTAGAGAAAGTGTCTAATAAGAGAGATACGGACAACACAAATGGAGAAAGAAGAGTTTACATCTTGTTAGGGCAGCTGTAATCTCTAGTTGGCTCTAGAACAATTATCATCACTTTCTTTTTTAGTTTATTTATTTAAGTAATCTCTACACCCAACATGGGGCTCGAACTCACGACCCCAAACTCAAGAGTTGCTTGCTCTTTCAATTGAGCCAGCCAGGCGCCCATTATACCATAACTTTCTGGTCATACTGCATAACTACAGAAGTAGACTTTTTTTCTTTTAAGTAAACTCTGTGCCAATGTGGGGCTCAAGCTCACAATCCTGAGATCAAGAATTGCAATACTCTACCAACCGAGCTAGCCAGGAGCCCCCAAACTTTTATTATTGCTGAGGATAGACACATTGGGGAAGGGTGTTTACTCAGCCATACTCCATGCATAAATTAAATGTGTCAGGGGTGCCTGACTGGCTAAGTCGATAGAGCATGCAACTTGGGGTCATGGGTTCATGCCCCATGTTGGGGAGAAATTATTTAAAAAAAAAAAGTGTACATGTAAAATACAATCCTTTAATTTATTTGTTTATTAACATATAATGTATTGTGTTTCAGGGGTACACGTCTGTGAATCATCAGTCTTACACAATTCACAGCACTCACCATAGCACATACCCTCCCGAATATTTATCACCCGGCCACCCTACCCATCCCCCTACTCGCCCCAGCAGCCCTCAGTTTGTTTCCTGAGACTGAATCTTATGGTTTGTCTCCCTGCCTCTCAAATTCCTCATATCAGAGAGCTCATATGATAATTGTCTTTCTCTGATTGACTTATTTCACTTAGCATAATACCCTCTACTTCCACCCACATTGTTGCAAATGGCAAGACTTCGGGTTTTTTGACGGCTGCATAATATTCCTGTGTGTGTGTGTGCGCACGCCACATCTTCTTTATCCATTCATCTGTTGATGGACATCTAGGTTCTTTCCATAGTTTGGCTATTGTGGACATTGCTGCTATAAACATTCAGGTGCACGTGCCCCTTTGGATCACTACATTTCAAATATAATCCTTTTAGTAAAAATACTATGGACCAGAAAAAAAAAGTCTCCTTCCACCAACAGTTAAGAAACACTATAGAAAACTGGAAACAGCAACCACATTTGCTTTTTTTTTTTTCACATTTGCTTTGTGAAGAGAGAGAGAATCTCTTTCAAGAGAGAATCTTGAAACAGAGGTGGACTGTACTGAAAAGGAGAGAAGTAAAAAAGCAAAAGGAGGAGCACATGGGGTGGCTCAGTCAGTTAAGCATCTGCCTTCTGCTCACGTCATGACCCAGGGTCCTGGAATCGAGCCCCATATCAGGCTCCATGCTCAGTGGGAAGCCTGCTTCTCCCTCTTCCTCTGCCTGCTATGCCTCCTGCTTGTCAAATAAATAAATAAAATATCGAAAGAAAGAAAGAAAGAGAAGTTTGCATAAGTATGTGTAATGTGCTACATTTTATAGAAAAGGAATAAAAACAAGAGTCTATATATGTAAACCATATACATATATAAACTAGGAAAAAGAATAAAAAATAGTAACAATGGGAAGTTTGGAAGCAAACCTAAACAATAAGAAGTTTAGGGAGGAAAAGCCTTCACTATCTTCTATTTTATTTTTTCAAGGATTTCATTTTTTTTTTAATTTTTTTTATTAACATATAAGGCATTATTTGCCGCAGGGTACATGTCTGTGAATCATCAGGCTTACACATTTCATAGCACTTACCATAGCACATACCCTCCCCAGTGTTCAAAGATTTCATTTTTAAGTAATCACTACACCCAATGTGGGGCTTAAACTCACAATCGCAAGATCAGGAGTCTCATGCTCCACAAAATGAGCCGGCCAGGCACACCTACTGTTTATCTTTTTTTTTTTTAAGACTTTATTAATTTAAAAAAATGACTTTATTTCTTTAAGAAAGAGCACAAGTTGGGGGGAGGGGGTTGGGGACAGAGGGAGAGGGAGAAGTAGACTCCCCACTGAGGAGGGAGCCTAACATGGAGCTTGATCCCAGGACCCTGAGATCATGACCTGAGCTGAAGACAGACGCTTAACCAATTGAGCCACCCAGGTGCCCCACTGTTTATCTTTTTATAATTTTTGAACCATGTCAATATGTCACCTTACCAAAAACTAAATTAATTAAGTTGTTATAATAATCTAGACCAAAAAAATAAAGCTTAAATTATGCCAGTGACGGGTGCCTGGGTGGCTCAGTTGGTTGAGCAACTGCCTTCGGCTCAGGTCATGATCCCCGAGTCCCGGGATCGAGTCCCATATCGGACTCCCGGCTCTGCGGGAAGTCTGCTTCTCCCTCTGACCTTCTCCCCTCTCATTCTCAGTCTCTCGCTCTCTAATAAAAATAAATAAAAATCTTTAAAAAAAAAAAAAAGATTTAAAAATTATGCCAGTGACTACAGTGGTAGTGAAATCTAATTTAAGATGCCTAGAATACCTAAATAGAGATATCCAGAACGTAATTTCAAATATTGATCTGAAGGTTAGAATAAAACTGTCCGAGTGATATTGATGCTCAAAAGATCCCCAAGCATGCATCATAAGTTTTCACAGGGTAAGGTTATCAAATAAACAAGCCAGAAAAGCAATCATGTAACTTAAATTTTGAAGAAGTAAGGAAGAAATGCCAAACAGGAAACCAAAAGGAAATGTTTAAAGAGGTTAAGAGAAAAAAGTAGCATCCCAAATGTCATGAGAATAGAATTGCAGGGGCACCTGAGTGGCTCAGTGGGTTAAAGCCTCTGCCTTCGGCTCAGGTCATGATCTCAGGGTCCTGGGATCAAGCCCCACATCGGGCTCTCTGCTCAGCGGGGAGCCTCCTTCCACTCTCTCTTTGCCTGCTTCTCTGCCTACTTGTGAGCTCTCTCTCTCTGTCAAATAAATAAATAAAATCTTTAAAAAAAAAAAAAAAAAGAATAGAATTGCAATGGAATGATCATAGTTTTTGCAATGGCACTAGTGATCACAGAGCAATGGAGTGACCACAGTTTTAAATGCTGAAAGTGGATCAAATAGAGTGAAAACTGAAAAAATTTTGGATTTGCCCATTTGAAGTTAACAGCAAAATCAACAGTGGTGGACTTAAGAGCCAAATATAATGGCATCAAAGGTGAACGAACAGGAGTTTGTGACATCTTATGCACTTATTTACCCCAAAACTTTTTTCAGAAAAGGATCTGAGGCAGCCTAGAGATAAACAACCTGTATTATAACAACAAAAAGTGGAAAAATGAACATTGAAAGCCAGTATGAAGGACATCCCCCTGATTTAGGGAAACTGCTCTTACCCCTGACTCCAACTATGTAGCTCTAGTGAGGGTTGCCATTCATAGTACCCTCCCCACTCCAGCCACAGGGATGGTGGGTACATGATCCAAGACAGGCCAATCAGACTCCTTCCCAGGATTCTTCAAGAGAGCCCCTTCTTCTGGTAGAAGGGGTTGGGAAGATGAGAGCCAAGAGCTGCCAGCAGTCATGGTTCCAGCCTCATGAAGCAGAGAGTCTGTAGTATGAGAGAATGAAATCAACACGCAGAGAAACAGAGATAAGAGGTGAAGTCCTAAACCCCACAGGAGAAGAAGGAAGAAACAAATATACTAATAATCAGATTAATACAACTGATATAACTAAAGACCAGATTTGGTTCTGGGCTGGCTGGTAGCCAGAACAAAAAGAAAAACAGAATGTGTATCCGGGAGCTATCAAAAAGGAGGAAATATACCAGGATCCTCAAGGGAGTCAATTTTCCTGAAGCTAAATTATTAAAAGAATTTCTTGTACATGGACTTCTATAAAAGGGTCACTAAAAAGACAAAATGGACAAGTGTCCATGATGAGAATATTATAGCAAATGCAGATTTCATATGCTGTTGCTTAAAATGACAACTAAGTTGCATCATAATCATTATGCACAACTAAGAAGCTAGACTATAGTAGTCAACTGAATGGAATTATCAACTACAGCTTTATTCTTCCAGGAAGCTTGCTAGTGAAAGAGAAAAGACAAAAAATGAAAGGTGAAAAATGTACAGGGAAAGTAGAATCCATGGGAAAATTCAAAATTGTGTGTGAAGTAGGGGGAAAAAATCAAGCAGAAAGAACACAAAACTCAAAACAAGACCCTGGAAGAAATGGTAAAAGACCACATCACAAGCACAGATAGTGAATTCCACTTAAAAACTACCTACTCTCCTTCCTAGAACTCCAGTAAATGAGATAAAAGGACATAAAGCTACAAACAGAAAAAGAACGTAAGAGAAGACTACAGCTATAAAATTTCAGAAGCTAAAAAGGAGACAAGTAGTAAATGACTTAACAAATCAGAAAAGGTTGTTGTAGTACTATAAGCTCAAAAGCGATGCATCTTGAAGTATATAGCAACAACTGGAGGAACTTCAGGTACCAGGCATCGGGGGTAGGGAGTCACACATGCACAGGTGGCGGTACATGTATCCCAAAGGAATGGGTGAAGCTAAAAATAGGAGACGAGGGGCGCCTGGGTGGCTCAGTGGGTTAAAGCCTCTGCCTTCCACTCAGGTCATGATCTCAGGGTCCTGGGATCGAGCCCCGCATCCGGCTCTCTACTCAGCAGGGAGCCTGCTTTCCCCCTCTCTGCCTGCCTCTCTGCCTACTTGTGATCTCTCTCTGTGTCAAATAAATAAATAAAATCTTAAAAAAAATAGAGTTCCCTTTAAAAAAAAAAAAATAGGAGACGAGATACACCCTGAAAAACAACTGAACTTCCCACTAAGCTCCTTCACAACTACTCCCATCCTGGAAAACTGCAGAAAGGGTAAACAAGGAAATCTGGGCTTGGGGATACCAGGCACAGCTAAGGAAAGGGGTACCATGCTGGAAAAAGAAGAACTAACTGAAAATCTAACTGTAAATCGTGAAATTTCAGCAAACATATGGCTCAAAGAATACTGATAACCGGGTTAGTCAATCCCAAACAGATGTTCAGATTTCCCTCTCAGCTGATGGTCTCCTTATAAAAGAATCCAGTTAGATCACCTATGAGGAAGCTAATCAGCAACAATCCCTGCCCACACACACAGAACTTCCAATCAACCCATGAGCAGTTTGTCTTAAATTCAAAAGGTGGTTAAGAGTCATCACATTCGGGCCCCTGGGTGGCGCAGTTGGTTGAGCGACTGCCTTCGGCTCAGGTCATGATCCCGGAGTCCCGGGATCGAGTC
Organism: Nasua narica; assembly: GCA_028533885.1. Taxonomy (NCBI): domain Eukaryota; kingdom Metazoa; phylum Chordata; class Mammalia; order Carnivora; family Procyonidae; genus Nasua; species Nasua narica. Next base: position 14,968,723 of record CM052807.1, read on the forward strand.
CCACATCGGACTCCCAGCTCCATGGGGAGTCCGCTTCTCACTCTGACCTTCTCTCTCTCACTCTCTCTCTTTCCTAATAAATAAATAAATAAAATCTTTAAAAAAAAAAAGAGTCATCACATTCTTAAAAAAGGTCTCTAACAAGACAGGCCAGAACAACAGTACAAAGGAATTCTGAGGAAGAGTCTCCCAGGAGCAGATAAAAACCTCAGAAAAATGAAACAAAATAAAACAAAACAAAACAAAAACCTTAAGATTAATATCCTCACAGTTAAGAGAAAAACTGCATCCAAAGATATTCCATATTCATGGAATGAAAGAACCAATATTGTTAACTATCCTTACTACCCAAAGCAGGCTACAATCCCTAACAAGATAGCAACGTGTTTCACATAACTATAATAAAACTAAAATTTCTATGGAATAACAAAAGACTACAAATGGCCAAAGCAACCTTGAGAAAGAAAACCAAAGCTGAAAGTATCACAATCCCAGATGTCAAGATATACAATGCTATAATAATCAAAACAGTATGGTACTGGTACAAAAACAGACACATATCAGTGGAACAGAAGAGAGAGCTCAGAAATAATTCTAAGCTTTTATGGCCAATTAATCTACAACAAAAGAAGAAAGAATATACAATGGGGAAAGATGTTCTCTTCAACAAATGGTGCTAGGAAAACTGGACAGCTACACGCAAAAGAACAAAACTGGACCACTTAGTCACACACAAAAATAAACTCAAAATGGATTAAAGACCTAATTGTGAGACCTGAAACCAGAAAACTCTTAGAAGAAAACACTGGGCAGTTAATATCTTTGACATCAGCCATAGAAACATTATTCTAGATGTCTCCTCAGGCAAGGGAAACAAAAGCAAAAATAAATCACTGGACTACATCAAAATAGAACATTTTTGGGGCCCCTGGGTGGCGCAGTTGGTTGAGCGACTGCCTTCGGCTCAGGTCATGATCCCGGAGTCCTGGGATCGAGTCCCACATCGGGCTCCCAGCTCCATGGGGAGTCCGCTTCTCATTCTGACCTGCTCTCTCTCACTCTCTCTCTTTCCTAATAAATAAATGAAATCTTTAAAAAAAAAAAAAATAGAACATTTTTGCACAGCAAAGGAAACCCTCAACAAAATGAAAAGGCAGGGGTACCTGGGTGGCTCAGTGGGTTAAAGCCTCTGCCTTCAGCTCAGGTCATGATCTCAGTGTCCTGGGATCGAGCCCCGCATCGGGCTCTCTGCTCAGCAGGGAACCTGCTTCTCCCCTCTCTCTCTGCCTGCCTCTCTGCCTACTTATGATCTCTCTGTCAAATAAATAAATAAAAATATTTTTTAAAAAAACATGTAGTGTGTGTACACACACATACACAATTAAGTATTACTGAGCCAAAAAAAAAAAAAAAAGAGATCTTACCATTTGCAAAAACAGGACGGATCTCGAGAGTATTATGCTAAGTGAAATAAGTCAGAGAAAGACAAATACTATATAATTTTGTTTATATGTGGGATCTAAACACAACAAATGAAAGAACAAAGAAAATAAAAATAGACCCATAAATACAGAGATGTGGTGGTTGCCTGTGGGAATGGGCAACATGGGTGACAGGGGAGTAGGAGGTACAGGCTTCCAGTTACCGAATGAGTAAGTCACAGGGATGAAAAGGCATAGCATAAGGAATATGGTCACTTATTGTGTAATAATAGCATTATACAGTGACAGAAGATAGCTATATTTGTGGTGAGCACAGCATACCATAGAGAATTGTGGAATCACTATGTTGTACACCTGAAACTAATGTAACACTATGTGTCAACTACACTTCAATTAAAAAAAAAGAGAGATACTGCATCCAAGAAATAAAAACAGAAGGGAAAAATAAAGAACAAAGTATAAAAGAGCCCTTGGAAATTAAAAGTATAATACACCTAACACACCTTAGAAATTTAAGTGAAGAGGGGGCGCCTGGGTGGCTCAGTGGGTTGAGCCTCTGCCTTTGGCTCGGGTCATAATCTCTGGGTCCTGATATCGAGCTCTGCATCAGGCTCTGCTCAGCAGGGAGCCTGCTTCCCCCTTTCTCTCTGTGCCTGCCCCTCTGCCTACTTATGATCTCTGTCCGTCATATAAATAAATAAAATCAAGGAAGGAAGGAAGGAAGGAAGAAATTTAAGTGAAGGGGCACCTGGGGGGTGGCTCAGTCATTAAGCATCTGCCTTCGGCAAAGGTCATGATCCCAGGATTCTGGGATAGAGCCCCGCATGGGGTTCCCTGCTCAGTGGGAAGCCTGCTTCTCCCTCTCCCACTCCCTCTGCTTGTGTTCCCTCTCTCCCTGTCTCTCTCTCTCTGTCAAATAAATAAATAAGATCTTTAAAAAATAAATAAATAAATTTAGGTGAAGGGTTAGAAGACAGAGTAAGGAACTGACTCAGAAAGTAGGAAAAAAAAAAGATAATTTAAACACAAAATACTAAAAATTGGAAAATTAGTTCAAAAGTCCAATAACCAAATAAAAAAACATATAGAAAAAGAATAACAGAACCGAGGGGCACCTGGGTGGCTCAGTTGTTTAAGCATCTTTCCTTTGGCACAGGTCATGATCCAGGCATCCTGGGATGAACCCCACATCAGGCTCCTGGCTCAGCAAGGAATCTGTTTCTCCCTCTGCCTCTCCCCTTGCTCATGCTCTCTATCTCTCTGTCTCAAATAAATAAATAAAATCCTTAAAAAGTTGTTTAAAAAAAAAATAACAAAACTGAACAAATCATCAAAGAAATAATTCAAGAAAAATTTTATCATTAACTGAACTTATGTTCCCTAACATGATTTTACCAAATCAAAAGGGTCACTGTGTGCCAGTACAAGTGAAGGGAAACAATACCATGAAGAATATCAGAAATAACCTGGATTTTAAAAAATCCAGAGAAAACTATCACATACAAAGTATTAGATACCAGAACTTTACTAGATCTCTAACAGAAACACTGAACCTAAAAAGCAAATCACCAAAATTCTGAACAAAAATGATTTCCAGGGACTCCTGGATGGCTCAGTCAGTTGAGCGTCTACCTTCAGCTCAGGTCATGATCCCAGGGCCCTAGGATGGAGGCAAGCATTGGGCTCCCCGCTCAATGGAGAGCCTGCTTCTCCTTCTCTCTCTGCCCCTCCCCTCACGCCTCCCCCAACACACGCGCTCTCTCTCTCAAATAGATAAATAAAATCTTAAAAAAAAAAAAAAAAAAAGAGGGGCACCTGGGTGGCTCAGATAGTTAAACATCTGCCTTCGACTCAGGTCATGATCTCCAGGTCCTGGGATCGAGCCCCACATCAGGCTCCTTGCTCAGCGGGGAGCCTGCTTCTCCCTCTGCTCTGCCTGCCTTTCTGCCTACTTGTGTTCTCTCTCTCTCTCTGACAAATAAATAAATATAATCTTTAAAAAAAAAAAAAAAGAATAGCTGCTTTATAGGGGCGCCTGGCTGGCTCAGTGGGTAGAGCACAGAACTCCTAATCCCGGTATTGTGAGTTCAAGCACCATGCAGGCTTTGGAGATTACTAAGAAAAATAAACTTCAGGGGCACCTAAGTGACTCAGCTGCTCAAGTGTCTGCCTTCAGCTCAGGTCATAATCTCAGGGACTTGGGATTGAGCCCCATGTCAGGCTCTCTGCTCAGCGGGGAGCTTGCTTCTCCCTCACCCTCTGCCCCTTCCCCCCAATTGAGCACATGTGTATGAGCAATCTCTCTTTCTAATAAAATCTTTAAAAAAAATTTTTTTTAGAGGTGCCTCGGTGGCTCAGTGGGTTAAGCCTCTGCCTTTGGCCCAGGTCATGATCTCAGGGTCCTGGAATCGAGTCCCACATCAGGCTCTCTGCTCGGCAGGGAGCCTGGTTCCCCCTCTCTCTCTGCCTGCCTCTCTGCCTATTTGTGATCCCTTTCTCTCTGTCAAATAAATATTTTAAAAAAAAGAAAGAAAGACATATGCAGGTAAATACCAGAAGGAGCAGCCAAAAGAGGCTCCTTCTGGGTAATGAGATTAGAGTACAAGAGTCAAGCAGCAAGGTACTGTTTTGTTTGTATGAGAGAAGTTTTCGGTAATACCTGACTTTGACTATACATTTATCACTTTAGTAAATATAGAAATTAAATCCTAAAAAAAAAAGAAATGCGATCTAAACTAAAAAAAAGGACTAAATAGATACCATATGTTGGGCAAGGTATCAATACATTCCTATGATTTCATTTCTTTTACTAGTTGCATAGGCAGGTTAGAAAAGGATAAAACAGGTATTATGCACTTACTTCATGTCAGACATTATGCTAGGCTTTTCTCATAGTAAAAGAAGAATCAAGAGAGAAAACAGAAATTGGCCATTTACTATTTTATCTATGGTAGTAAGCACTAACTTTGTTAACTTTATAAAAGCAACTCTTTTAAAGCTACAAAGCCAAATATTAGATATGAATCAGCAACAGGAGAAAAAATGCTAGCAGATATTTAACTCTGAAGGCATTCTATTTAAAGTATACAAGCTGGGGCGCCTGGGTGGCTCAGTCAGTTAAGCGTCTGCCTTCGGCTCAGGTCATGATCCCAGGGTCCTGGGATTGAGCCCTGTATCGGGCTCCCTGTTCAGCAGAAAGCCTGCTTCTCCCTCTCCCTCTGACTGCTGCTCTGCCTACTTGTAACTATCTCTGTCAAATAAATAAAAACCTTTATAAAACAAAATAAAGCATACAAGCTAAAAAGCTTGTACAAAAATAAAATTACATATGAAATTTTAAAACTGCAATTGTCTTCTTGCACTCAGAAATCAAAGATAAATTTGAAAACAATTTTTAATTATGTAGATAAAGGTTAATCTCCAGTACCAGAAACAAAAAAGAAAAGCTTAAAAAATGAATATTAGTTGAAGCTGAGGCAGTAAATAAAGATACCAGACCTAATATATACCCTAGAGACTGGAATTGACTATGACGCTAGGACAGATCCTAAACCCATGCACACAAAAAGTTCTGAGTTCCCTGCATATGGACAGGAGCTGTTAAGGGCCTATTAAACAACCAAAGGGGAATCTATCATAGAAAAAATATGGCCTAGACCAGTAAGACTAGAGAAGCTGCACTGAAGTGAGATGCTGGTTCTGGACATAAGAAGTCACTCTAGAAAAACCAGAAATTCAGTCGGTGCTGAGAGAGTGTGAGGCCCAAAATCCATTCTCTAAAGGGTACCGGATTCCAGTCAAGAAACAAACTTAAAAATTACTCCGGAGCAGTGAATTCCAGTAGGCAAACTCTGACAGAGTCTGCTGGTTACCAATCCCAAAACCATCCTACCATTCTTCCCTCCTAACAAAACACCAATTTTATTCAGTTCTTCAACTGACCCATATTTTGAAGTCTAACAATTAAAAGCCAATAAAATTAAGCAAAATTTGTTGACTGGGACTTCAGGAAAACAAGAAAAGAAGTCAGCTGGGAAGAAAACCACTTTTTAACTTTACCATCCCCCCCTTCTGCCTGGAACTTCTTTCTGCAGGTCACAATGACTGCAATTCCAGCTGCCATGCTCTGACTGTGGGACAAGCCTGAAAATGAAAACCATGTGCTAAGGTTGGCATAGTAAGACAGCAAAAAAAGCCTGGTCCCTAATGATGTCACAGAGTTGTCAAAAAAAAAGTTTTAAAAGGCCTTCCAAACTCTTTTTAAATGAAAGAATTTATAAATTTATAAATTCCTAATTTGCGGAAGCTACTGTAATCTGGTCTTTCTTAGGGGCCAAACATGCTTCTCCAGACACAGCAAATGCACAAACTCTCCACAGCAACATCTTCACTGTGTTCCTAGAGGAATAAGAATCCACAGAAGATGACAACTCCTGAGAATTAGCTCACAACCAAAAATTACAAAGTATATGAAAATGTCACCAGTTAACAAACAAAACAAATAAAAGAATTCTAAAATCTGAGAAGTACTAAAGTAAGTTGTTTTTAGTAAGCTCTATGCCCAATGTAGAACTTGAATTCACGACTGTGAGATCAAGAGTTGCTTGCTCCACCAAGTGACCCAACCAAGTGCTCCTAAAATAAGTATGTTTTAAATGTTCGAATAATAAAGAAATATCATCCATAAGGCAACAATTGCAAAATATTATGGAAAAAAAGGTGGGGCACCTGGGTAGCTCAGTCGTTAAGCATCTACCTTTAGCTTGGGTCATGATCCCAGGGTCCTGGGATGGAGCCCCGCACCAGGCTCTCTTCTCAGCGGGAAGCCTGCTTCTCCCTTTCCCACTCCCCCTGCATATGTTCCCTCTTTTACTATGTCTCTGTCAAATAAATAAATAAAATTTTAAAAAAAAAGGCAAAATGAAAAATACAATACATATCGTAGATATGATTCACTCAGAAAAGAAATTCACTGATGGGGTTAACAATAAGCATAAATTTCAAGACAGAGCTGAAGAGATTATCCATAATGGAGAGATAAAACAGAAAATACGAAAGAGAAATTAAAAGACATGAAGAGCAGCACCTGGATCGCTTAGTCCATTAAGCTTCTGTCTTCGACTCAGGTTATGATCCCAGCATCCGGGAATCGGAGCCCAAAGTCAGGCTCCCTGCTCAGCGGGGAGTCTGCTTCTCCCTTTCCCTGCTCTTGCCTGTGCATGAGCTCTTTCTCTCTCCCACTCAAATAAATAAAATCTTTTTTAAAAATTCAAAAAATAATAAAAGATATGAAGAAAAGAATAAGAATCCCAAGCATATACCTAAGGAACAGTTCCAGAAAAAAATTAAATGAGGTGAAACTTGAAGAGAGAGAAGAAAATTTTCCAAGATGGGAAAAAAAATTGAGTCCATAGAATGAAAAAGCAAATCAACTCTGAAGCAGGATAAGCACTATGTCAACAGATTTTCTATGTATCACAATTAGATATCGGAAAATAAACTAGAATAAAATCTTTACCTACAGGAAAACAACTATGACTCTAGAACTCAAACTAGCATAGGAGAGAGCAAAATAATAACGTTCTTAGACATAAAAAGACTAATATAGCTTGCTTACGACTTACTAGACAAACACTGAAAGGGAACCCTAGAACTGTGTAATAATTTTAAAAAAAGGAAATGACCCATAAAGCAGCAAGGGAAAAAAACCGAGTTGAACAAAATTTCAGTAAAGTTTCGTCTAAATTATAAATACCTATTAAAGGGGCACTTGGATGGCTCAGTGGGTTAAAGCCTCTGCCTTCAGCTCAAGTCATGATCTCAGGGTCCTGGGATGGAGCCCCACATAGGGCTCTCTGCTCAGCGGGGAGCCTCCTTCCCCCTCTCTCTCTGCCTGCCTCTCTGCCTACTTGTGATCTCTCTCTCTCTCAAATAAATAAATAAAATCTTTAAAAATATGTATATCTATTAAAAAACAACTGGGGGGGGAGAATGGGGGGGGGCGCCTGGGTGGCTCAGATGGTTAAGCATCTGCCTTCAACTCAGGGAATCCCCAGAGTCCTGGGATGGAGCCCCACATCAAGCTCCTTGCTCAGCGGGGAGCCTGGTTCTCCCTCCCCCTCTGCCATTCCCCTCCACCTGTGCTCTCTGGCTCTGCCTACCTCTCGGTCAAATAAATAAAATCTTTAAAAAAAGAAAAAAAATCTGGGCACCTGGCTGGCGCAGTCGGTTAACTATCTGCCTTTAGCTTGGGTCATGATCCCAGAACCCTGCATTGGGCTCTCTGCTCCGCAGGGAGTCTGCTTCTCCCTCTGCCCCTCACCTTGCTCCTCTCTCTCCCTCACTCTCTCTCAAATAAATAAGTAAAATCTTAAAAAAAAAAAATAGAAATTAAATTTTAAAAATTTTAAAACATACACACACGACTACTACTTTGAGATACTAAAAGTAAGGTGAATTTAGAGCACCTGTTTGGCTCAGTCAGTTAAGCGCCAGATCCCTGATTTCATCTCAGGTCATGATCTCAGGGTTATGAGACTGAGCCCCATATCCAACTCATGCTGGGTATGGCGCCTGCTTGGATTCTCTCTCTCCCTCTCATCCTCCCCCTTCAAACAAATAAATAAGGTGGAATTAAAATATAGAAAACATGACACAAATCTTGCAAGGGAAAGAGGGGAATACAAGGCATCCTGAGATCTTTGGTTGTATTGCTTTTTGGCTCACTGAAAATACAAAGTATGCACATTAAAATTTTAGGGCAATCACTGACAGAAAAGAAATCGAATATATACTCTCCAAATCAACAAGGATTAAGAAAAAAAAAAAGGGGAATGGGACACCTGGGTGGCTCAGTAGGTTAAGCATCTGCTTTCAGCTCAGGACATGATCCTGGAAGGTCTGGAACAGGCCGGAAGTCAGGCTCCCTGCTCAGCAGGGAATCTGCTTCTCCCTCTGCCCCTCACCCCACTTGCACGCTCTCTCTCTCAAATACATAAAATCCTTAAGAAAAAAAAATGTTTAGGGTGCCTGGGTGGTTCAGTGGGTTAAAGCCTCTGCCTTCAGTTCAGATCATAATCTCAGGGTCCTGGGTTCAAGCCCCACATCGGACTCTCTGCTCAGCAGGGGGCCTGCTTCCCCTATTTCTCTGCCTGCCTCTGCCTACTTGTGATCTGTCAAATAAATGAATAAATCTTTAAAAAAAAAAAAAGAAAAAAGAAAGAAAGAAAATATTTAGGGGCGCCTGGGTGGCTCAGTGGGTTAAAACCTCTGCCTTCGACTCGGGTCATGATCTCAGGGTCCTGGGATGGAGCCCTGCATCTGGCTCTCTGCTCAGTGGGAAGCCTGCTTCCCCATCTCTCTCTGCCTGCCTCTCTGCCTACTTGTGATCTCTCTGTCAAATAAATAAAATCTTTAAAAAAAAAAAAAAGTTTAAAAAAAGAATAAAGAACATTCAATCACTCCAACTGAAGGAAAAGAGGAGGGGAAAAGGCATGGTAAATAGAAAACAAAATAAAATTTTTGAAATAAGCCCAAATATACCAGTTACTATAAATATAAACAAATTAAAACTTACCTATTAATACAGACTCTCAGATAATATTTTTTAAAACCACAAAGCTTTTGGGGGGGGGCCTAGGTTGGTTAAGCGTCTAACTCCTAATGTGATTTCAGCTCGTCATGATCTCAGGACTGTGAGATCGAGCCCCAACATAGGGCTCTACACTGGACGTGGAGCTATTTAAGATCCTTTCTCTCTCCCTCTCCCTCTGCTCCTTCCCTCAGTATCTCTCTAAAAAAACAAACGAAAACACCAAGCTTTACTAATATAACTACAAATACGCTCACTATAGCGCTTGTGATTGTGAAAAATTAGAACCCTAAATGACAATCAATAAGGAAATTAAATTTAAAAACAAAAATTCAGGCGCCTGAGTGGCTCAGTTGGTTAAGCGACTGCCTTCGGCTCAGGTCATGATCCTAGAATCCCGGGATCGAGTCCCACATCGGGCTCCCAGCTCCGCGGGGAGTCTGCTTCTCTCTCTGACCTTCTCTCCTCTCATGCGCTCTCTCACTCTCTTTCTCCCTCTCTCTCTTCTCAAATAAAAACAAAATCTAAAAAATAAATAAATAAATAAATAAATAAATAAAAACAAAAATTCAAACAGGAAATTAAATAAACTGCTACATTCTGTGACAAAACACTAAAAAGAAAGAAAAAAGAATGAACTAAATCAGTATGCATTAATGCAGCATATCACAAATTGCAGAACATATATAGAGTATGATGCCATTCCTATAAAATTATACTAACATTAATGAATACATACATGCAGTATAAATATTAAAACATAGAGATACACACACACATACACACATACATACACACACACACACACACACACACACACACACACCCCACAGGAATATTATTTGGCCATAAAAAAAGAAGGAAATCATGCTGTTAGCAACAACACAGATAGAGGGCATTATGCTAAGTCAAACAAATTAGACACACAAATACACATCTTCCTCAATGTACAATGGAGTTATGTCCCAATAAACCTGTAAGTTGAAAATACATTAAGTTGAAATGTGTTTAATACACCTAACCTACCAAATATCATAGCCTAGCCTGGTGTGAAATGTGCTCATCACACACATTAGCCTACAGCTGAGCAAAATCTTAACATGGAGCCTATTTTATATTAAAAGTGTTGAATATCTTATATAATTTATTGACTACTGCACTGAAAGTGAAAAACAGAGAGCTTATAAGGGTAGAGAATGGTTCTTTTTTTTTTTAAGATGTTATTTATTTATTTGACAGAGAGATAGAGAGCACAAGTAGGCAAAGCGGCAGGTGGAGGGAGAGGGAGAAGCAGGCTCCTCACTGAGCAGGGAGCCCAATGCAGGGGCTCAATCCCAGGATTCCAGAATCATGACCTGAGCCAAAGGTAGACGCTTAACCAGCTGAGCCACCCAGGCGCCCCTAGAGAATGGTTCTAAGTCTCTCTGTTGTTAGCCCTCCCGATCCAACTTGGCAGCTAAGTGGCAGCACTGGCCACTGCTGCTGCCCAGCATCACAAATGTATTACACTATCACTAGTCTGGGAAAAGATCAAAATATAGGATTTGAAATATGGTTTATACTGAATATACACTGCTTTCACCCCACTGTAAAGTCAAAAAAATCCCAAGTCAGGGGACCATCTGTACTATATGACCTTACTTATATATGGAATCTAAAAGGACCAGTGTCATAGAAACAGAGAACAGAGTGGTGGATGCCAAAGGCAGGGGGTGGTGGGTGGAGAAAAGGAGTGAGGTGGTCGATCAAAAGGTCGATCAAAAAGTAAGTTCTGGGAATGGAATATATAGCATGGTGACTATAATTAACAATACTGTATTGTGTATGTGAAAGCTGCCAAGAGTAAATCTTTTTTAAGTTGTGTGTGTGTGTGTTTTTAAGTAAGCTTTACACCCAACATGGGGAATGAACTCACAACCCTGTGATTAAGAGTCCTATGCTCTACCAACAGAGCCAACCAGGTGCCCTAAGAATGAATCTTAAAAGCTCTCATCAAAAGAAAACTGCAGGGCTGCTTGGGTGGCTCAGTTGGTTAAGCATCTGCCTTTGGCACAGGTCATGATTCCGGAGTCCTGAGATCAAGCCCCGCGTCAGGGTCCCTGCTCAGGGGGAAGCCTGCTTCTCCCTCTCCCTCTATCCCTCCTCCCCACCCACCCAAACAACCGCCCCATTCCTGCTCTCTCTTGCTCTCTCTCCCTCTCTCTCAAATAAATAAAATCTTAAAAAAAAAAAAAAAAAGAAATTTGCAACTATGTGAGAATGGATAGTAACTAAACTTTTAGTAATCATTTTGCAATACACATATATACATATGTATATATATATATATACTCAAATCATTACATTGTATACCTTAAATCAATACAATGTTATAGGTCAATAATATCCCAATGAAACTGGAAAGAAAAAAGAGGGAAATGGTCCCAACAGGGGCACCTGAGTGGCTCAGTCATTAAGCCTCTGCCTTCAGCTCGCTCACGTCATGACCACAGTCTTAGGATGGAGCCCCACATCGAGATCCCTGCTCCATGGGAAATCCTGCTTACCCCTCTCCCACTCCTCCTGCTTGTGTTCCCTCTCTGTCTCCCTCTCTCTTTCTCTGTCAAATAAATAAATAAATAAATCTTTTTAAAAAAGAAAAAGTAATGGTCCCAAGCACACTAAAAGGATAATGGATGACTTAGACTGGGAAGAATACAAAAAGTATTTCAACTTAATTTTTTTATTTATTATTTTAAGAAGGCAAGATTTGGGGCAAATATGGAGAATCCACCTCAGTTCATTCTGGGTGGGGAATATTTATTTTATGTTCTATATTCATACTTATTTATGACAAATATATATCAATATCATTTTACTCAAAATTAAATGTAAATACATAATACAGTTAAGTATAAGTTCAGATGGTTTTACAGATGTATAGTGACTTTTTTGCATTATATATCTTCATTAAGCAAAAATTAAAAAATAAAATGTGGAAGAGTCTGGGTGGCTCAGTCAGTTAAGCATCTGCCTTCAGCTCAGGTCACGATCCCAGGATGTCCTGGGATCGAGCCCCACATTGGGCTCCTTAATCAGTGGGGAGCCTGCTTCTCCCTCTCCCTCTCCCTGTCACTCCCCACCCCTTGTGCTCACTCTCTCTGTCAAATAAATAAAATCTTAAAAAAAAAAATGTGCAAGCCTAGGTCAATCCCTAAAATCTTGATTTACATTCCATCCAGCAGTTATTCCCCAACAATGTTAAGGGGAAGAACTATAATAAAAAGAACTATAGGGGCGCCTGGGTGGCTCAGTGGGTTAAAGCCTCTGCCTTTGGCTCAGGTCATGATCTCAGGGTCCTGGGATCGAGCCCCGCATCGGGCTCTCTGCTCAGCACGGAGCCTGCTTCCCCCTCTCTCTCTGCCTAGCTCTCTGCCTACTTGTGATCTCTCTCTCCGTCTCTGTCAAATAAATAAATAAAATCTTTAAAAAAAAAAAAACTGTAATAAAAAGAGGCAGAACAGCAGGAAAAAGTTACACCTCACCTCCTGTAGAAAATAGTCTTTTCATTCAGAGATAAAATAGCAATACCTAAATAATGCAAATTCTTAATGGGCTTTTGGCCATTTTATTTTTTTGCACAATCCACTCTCACCATGTTTTCAAAGTGAAATATTTAAAATCTAACATATTCTCTTTATCCCATTAAAAGTATATAAATATATAACATTTCTAATAAGTCTCTTCAGCCTGTGGTAATTAAGAACAAATATCCATTAAATATAAAACAGTCATCAGAATTTTAACCTCTAACCACCAGAGAGAGGTTACTAAACAATGTTAAACCTAATCAAAAGTCTTCAGCATGGGGCACCTGAGTGGCTCAGATGGTCAAGCTTTTGCCTTCGGTTCAGGTCATGATCCCCAGGTCCTACGACAGAGTTCCACAGCCGGCTCCCTGCTCAGCAGGGAGTCTTGCTTTTCCTTCTCCCTCTGCCTATCCCCCTGCTTGTGCATGCTCTCCCTCTCTCTTAAATGAATAAAGTCCTTAAAAAAATACATCCAGGAAAAATCCATGTATACTTGAAAATACAAAATATTTGAGGTAAATGAAGCAATTCACGTGCTTTTTCTTTTTAAGATTTTATTTATTTGACAGAGCAAAAGAGCACAAGGAGGGTGAGCAGTAGAGAGAGAAGGAAAAGCAGGCTTCCCGCCAGAGCAGGGAGCCTGCTGCAGAGCTGGATCCCAGGACCCTGGGATCATGACCACAGTCTAAGGCAGCCACTTAACCGACTGAGCCACCCAGGCACCCAATCAAGTGCTTTTTCTGAATAATGAATGCCTACCTACAAAGAGCTTCCTTTCAAAACCAACAAAATTTGGTCTCTAACTTTTACTTCCCTCACTTTTTCAATATTTAGTCTAATCCTACAATCTCTACTCTCTTCAGTGCGTATAATCAGAGTTCTGCCCAAAGGAACTACAACTGTGGTCTCAGAAACTTTTCTTAATTCTTCAGCATCCTTACAGCAATGTCACTATCAACTATTCTTTCCTGAGGAACCAACTGTCTGTTACTACCGCAGGTTCTCTCTTCCTTACAGTTCCTTTTCCTTCCTTGGTAACTTGTTCTCTTATTCTTCCTAAATGTGGATATTCACCATAGCTGTCTTCATTTTTCTTTTCTCTAACAACAAAAAAATGTCATTTGGTTCCCAGTCTTTCTTCTATGCAGCTCCTACTCCATAACTTGACTCCATTACTTTAATCCTAAATTTCCAATGAAAAATCCTAGCATCATCAAAACCAACATGCCCAAATTTAGTATATGTGCTGCTGAAGCGAGGACAAAAACCAACATGCCCAAAACAGAACTTTCCTCGTTCTTCAAATCTGCTGTCCTTTCTCTATTACCATTACTCTATGACTATTAACGGTACCATCATTCCAGTCATTAACCTTGATACTAAAAACCATCTCTGATTATTCCCTTTCCTTTACCCAATATCCATTTCTGTCATTTCATCCTTCAAAACCCTCCCTCCCTTTCTTTCTACTCTCACATTTTTAGTGTAATATCATCCTAAGTCTCTCAGTTTCTAAGCTCCCCCTTCAAATCCATTCTATATACTCCAAACTACTTGTCTGAAATTACAACTTTATTATTCTGCCAAGGTACTAACAGCTCATAAATCCCTTCTCTGAGAAGTGAGCTATCCCAAACCCACAGACATCTCTCTGTGTCTAAGCAACCCTATTGTCTAGCCATGACTAGTTGGTCCAGCGCTAGGCACCTTATCCAAGCCAACAGTTTTCTTTTACCCATAGGAATATGAGACTCAGCGTGAGATTTAGTCTCTTGAGACAGGAAATAGAAAATATTAGGAGCAGAAGTATAGCCACTTTCACCACAGGAGGCAATACAGAACATGTTGGTTGAGAGCTTAATCAGAGCCCAGCCTCCAACTATATACGCATTTCTCTTTTTTTAAGATTTTATTTATTTATTTGACAGAGAGAGAGAAAGATCACAAGTAGGCAAAGAGGCAGGCAGACAGAGAGGGGGGAAGCAGGCTCCCTGCTGAGCAGAGAGCCCAATGTGGAGCTCTATCCCAGGACCCTGAGATCATGACTTGAGCTGAAGGCAGAGGCTTTAAACCATTGAGCCACCCAGGTGCCCCATAGATATGCATTTCTCTTAAAATTAAGATGTCTTTATCCATAAAATGAGAACAACGAAATACCTCAAAGGTTTGATAAGATGATTAAACCAGATAATTTTTATAGAACATTTAACACAGAATCTGACAGTAAACAGCCAGTAGCAGAGAAAACCTACAGAAAGTAAAAGAATAAAGCAGACATACAAAAGCAGAAATAAGATTGAAAGACTAATTCAATTCTTGGGGTGCCTGGCTGACTCAGTTAGTAGAGCACCTGACTCCTATCTCTGGATCATGAGTTCAAGCCCCACCTTGGCATAGAAATTACTTCTAAAATAAACAAAGTAATAATTACCAAAGGGAAATATTTACTCTAAAAAAAAAAAAAAAAAAGACTAATTTGGGGCGCTTGGGTGGCTCAGTTAAGCATCCGACTCTTGGTTTCAGCTCAGTTCATGATATCATGGGCTGTGGGACAGAGCCCTTGGCTGGCCCCTTGCTCAGTGGGGAGTTTTCTTGAAAGATTCTCTTCCAGGGCACCTAGGTGGCTTAGTTCATTAAGCTACTGCCTTCCGCTCAGGTCATGATCCTGGAGTCCCAGGATCGAGTCCCACATCAGGCTCCCTGCTCAGTGGGAAGTCTGTTGACTCCCTCCTCTCACACTCTCTCTCTCTCATTCTCTCTCTCTCAAATAAATAAAATCTTTTTTTATTTAAAGATTTTATTTATTTGACAGAAAGAGAGAATTCACAAGTAGGCAGAGGCGGGCAGAGAGAGAGGGGGAAGCAGGCTCCCAGCTGACCAGGGAGCCCGACACAGGACTCGATCCCAGGACCCCGAGACCATGACCTGAGCTGAAGGCAGAGAGAGGCCTTAGCCCACTAAGCCACCCAGGGGCCCCTCAAATAAATAAAATCTTTAAAAGATAAAAAACATAAAGTGCCCTTTTTCGGCTTATTTAAGCTTAAAATCAGTTTTTGTTTCTTACAAAGGATCTTTTTTTTTTTTTTAAAGATTTTATTTATTTATTTGACAGAAAGAGATCACAAGTAGGCAGAGGCAGGCAGAGAGAGAGGGGGAAGCAGGCTCCCTGCTAAGCAAAGAGCCCAATGCGGGGCTCAATCCCAGGACCCTGAGATCATGACCTAAAGAGGCTTTAACCCACTGAGCCACCCAGGCACCCCAGGACCTTCTCTTTTGTAACTATACACTATAGGAAATTGAAGTTGTGCCTCTTCTTTAAAACCTCAAGTGGACCCCACATCCTAAGAAATAAAGCCAAAATAAAATGTATTCTTCAATATTTGTAAGAAAACTACCTCAGTTCACCTTGATATCTTGACCATATCCTCAGAATAAAGGAATTAAAAACAGGCAAAAAGTGGCATTTAAGGCAAATAATACTGACATTCTACCATTCTCCATTCACAGACCTCTCTATCTTCCCTCTTGATATCCACCTTCCTATTTTCTAATCTTTCTCTGACCTTGAATCTCCTGTGCCATCCTCTGGAACAGCCTCACCTTACAGTTAGGTTTTACTAATGAATTCAAGCATAACTTCCTTGGCTTGGTGACCCATTAACTCCAAAACCATAACATGCTACAAAGAGGAAAAAACAGAAAGGAGACCTATGTATACATCAAGTCCTGAAATTTATATTATTGAGTTCATCCTCTTCTTATTATTTCCCCATTATTGTAATGCTTGTATAGCTATAATTCTGCTACAGTGCATTTTCACACACAAATGAAACATATGAACAGAATACTGCTCTGAGGGGTGCCTGAGTGTCTCAGTTGGTTAAGCGGCTGCCTTCAGCTCAGGTTATGATCCTCAAGTCCCAGGATCAAGTCCCAGACTGGGCTCCCTGCTCAGTGGGGAGTCTGCTTCTCCCCCTGACCCTCCACCCTCTCTCATGCTCTCTCTCTCTCCCCCATTCTCGCTCTCAAATAAATAAATAAAATCTTAAAAAAAAAAGAATACTGCTCTGAGTCTCACAAGCCTAGATAGGCTACTCAGCCATTATTTTGATCAAAAACTGCCTAGGCAAAAATAAAAGCTTCCATGCTACATATGTAGATGGAAGTTGAAATGTTTGTTTTCTACCTCTGTCAAATTCTCTAGTTAACACCAAAAAGAAGGAACTATCACATTGCAAATGGCAATACTTTTATATGATTAATGAAGATCAAATCTATTTCTCCCTGATATTTCCAGAACATCAACAAAAACGCTTTGAGCCACAAAGAATAAACATACCTCCCTTATGACTACAAGAAGTTTACAAAAGTGTTCAGAAAGAAGGTAGCCAGCCAAGTAAGAAAGAAAAATTTTTATGTTGATCTGCCAAAAAGAGTGAATGTCTGAAAATACTGAACATTCAAAATTAAACTAGACACATGCAGATGCAGTAAAAAGAATACAGCAGTTAAACTCTTGTGTTTTTTTATTCATTAAACAGAACCTAGAAGGATTATCACCTTTACTTCCTTATGTTCTACTGCCAATTTAACCCTTCAAAACAGTAGACAGAGCTAAAGCCCAAATACAATTTTATGCTTTATCCATTCAAAGTATCCCTCAACATATACTTATGTGGTTCAACTTGTTTTTCACAGTTTATAAAACTGGCTTAAAACTGTTAAGTCAATATTTGGCCCAAATTCAATATTTGAACAAAAGACTGAAAGTCCTTCAAACTGAAACGTAAGTGTGTGGCATCCTAAGCTACTCATTGAAGTATTTTAATGTTTTTGATAAACAGTTCTTACCACTC
Organism: Nasua narica; assembly: GCA_028533885.1. Lineage (NCBI taxonomy): Eukaryota > Metazoa > Chordata > Mammalia > Carnivora > Procyonidae > Nasua > Nasua narica. The sequence goes on from CM052807.1 coordinate 14,986,181, forward strand.
TGGCTGCTCTCTCCTGAGATTCACATTTCCTGCAAAACCATGGTCCAGTGGGTACTTGAACAATGCCATAGCAAGCTATTGGGAAATAAAAGATTTTAAAATACGTTAAAATTTTTTAAATTATGGAAAATCAAATACCTTTTTAAAGCTTTCTTAAAATAATTACCTCTCAGAATATTCATATAAAAATACCTATTTTGCAAAAAATGAAACACTGTTTTATTTACCACATATGTTACCACCTAAAAAAATTGTATGATATTTTGGAGGTTTTTTTTAAGATTTTATTTATATATTTGAGAAAGAGATAGAGCACGAGCAGTGGGCAGAGGACGAAACAGGCCTCCGACTGAGCAGGGAGGCCAACATGGGGCTCATTCCCAGGACCCTGAGATCATGACCTGAGCCAAAGGCAGATGTTTAACCGACTGAGCCACCCAGGCACTCCAGTATGACATTTTAATGAAACATTAAAAGACTAGCCTTTTGTTATTTTAGATAAGCATAAACATTACAAATTATACTTATTATTTTTTGATAGGAAAAATATTCAGTAAAATTTAACACAGATTTTTACAAAGAATAACTCAGAAATTCATTCATTCCCATACCCTGCAATTTAAGTAGAAAGCATTTTTTTTACATTTTATTTATTTACTTGACAGAGAGAGAGACAGCAAGAGAGGGAACACAAGCAGGGGGAATGAGAGAAGCAGGCTTCCCACGGAGCAGAGAGCCAGATATGGGACTCATCCCAGGACCCTGGGATCATGACCTGAGCCAAAGGCAGACACTTAACAACTGAGCCACCCAGGTGCCCCAATAGCAAGCATTTTAGATAAGTCTAATGAAAATATTTCCAAATCACCTGTCAAAATAAGCACCAAATATTGAAAAGAAAATGAAATGCATTGTTAAACATGACATGATTCCATCTGTGTAAATTGTCCAGAATGAGCAAGTCAATAGACGGAAAGTACACTAGTGGTTGCCTAATATTGGGAGAGTTGCGGGGAAATGGAGAGTAACTGCTAATGGATCCAAGGTTTCTTGTTAGGTGGATGAAAATGTTCTAAAATTGGGGTGCCTAGGAGGTGGAAGGGATGGTGTGGCTGGGTGATAGACACTGGGGAGGGTATATGTTGTAGTGAGTGCTGTGTATTGTGTAAGACTGAATCACAGACCTGTACCCCTGAAACAAAAATTTTAAAAAATAAAATAGGAGCACTTAAAACCTTAAAAATCAGTATGAACACATATTGTTTTCACTACTTAAAAGAAGGTGTGCAACTTTGGTGTTTGTCTAAATACAAACGAGGATAACTGCACTCTGGTAATTAATTCACTATCTCCTAAGTCTCCCTAACTCATTCTGAGATTTCATTCTATGAAGAATTCACTTTAGCCCCTTATGTTTAGGCTTTCTTTCATTCGATAGTATCCTTTCCAATACACTACTAAATATTTGCAACACTCAATACCAAATTCAGAAATGGGAAGCAGGGGGGGTTGGTGAGTAACAGGGAGAGTAGAAGAGCCACCCAAAAATTATGTAGGTTGTTTCCTTACCACATGAAATAGAAAAAGTCAGAAACTTTAATGGCCAGAAAAATCTCTTACTAGTGTCCTCGGCTTTTTTGTAATATCCAAAAAACTCACCGAATGGAAACACCCAGAAATAAGCTAAGATGCTCCCCAAGTCACTGGCCGCACCACTATCTCCTCTTCTCTTCAGTCACTTAAGCTGAGAAAGTGGCCAGATGTAGCCTCAACAGCCTCATCCACCAGCCAGGGCAGCTGAGCCAAGCCACTCCCGCAGCAGCAGGACCGTGGCGGCGGAAGGCCACCGTCTTCTCCGCAGCAAGCTCCCAGTCCGCAGCAGCAGGGTCTCCGCCAGAAAGCTTGGGATGCAGCAGCGGCGCCTCCCCTCTCTAATCTAAAGCGCCCAGGCAACACCCCTGCCTCCACGACCCGCCCTGGCGCAGCGAGTGGCATTCCCAAGCCTGACTCCATGCCACAGGAAGTCTCAAGACACACTGCGGCAAACGGGAGCAGGCAGAAAAGGGGGAGGGGCCCCCACGATTCCAAACCCAAACCCACGGCCACCGCGACTCCACCGAGGGGCGCACACCCACACCGCACACCCCGCCGCCATCCCCGGAGCGCAGGCCGCGAACTCGCCAAACCCTCCCGCCCCGCCCCCTCCAACCACCGCCTCGGAAAGTCTCCAGACCCACGGCTCCGGGGGCAGGCGGCGGCCAAATGACACTTGAGAGAGTGAGCGCAGAATCACATGACAGTCCAGGCCACACGCACTTTCTCTCACATGCACAGCCCACACCCCCTACGCCGCGCCGCGGACCCTCCGAGTCAATCCCGGGCTGCGGAACGGGGCGGGGGCGGGGGCGGGGCGGGACGGGGGGAGGGGCGGCAGGGGAACTGGCAGTTGCTGCCAAGGTGGGGGAAGCGGTGACGGTTGGGACCAGGCCGGGTTCGGCCCGGCGGGCGGTTGGGTGTTTACCTTGATGCACCGCGACGCTGCAGCCGTGCCCGTCGCAATAAACCAGCGGGTTCTCGGCCCAGCCTCTCTCGTCTGAGCAAACGCAACAGCCTCCAATCATCTCCTTCATACTATGGGAGACCTCGTCCTCCAGTGACACGGGCCGGTCGCTAGAGACCATCTAAGAGGGAGTTGGGGGGACCATTAAAAAACACATGCAAGCCAATTAGTGCTTCCCCCCGCAGAGCCACCCGCACCCCCGCTCCGTTCCTTACGTCCCCGGCCCCCGCCCGCCGCTCAGCCGCTCGCTCACTCGGGCTTTGCCGCTCAGTCACTCACGTTCCGCACAGGAGTCAGGAGCCATGTCCTTGCTGACTCCCCCCACCTCCCCTCCACCGCCTCCTCCGCCTCCTCCGCCTCCTCCTCCTCCTCGTCTTCTTCCCTCCCCACCTCCACCCGGCCGCTAACGCTGGAGCCCGGAGAGGGCACACATAATCAAGTAGGCCTCCGCACAGGCGCACTGGGGGGGCTCCCGCTGGGCCAGGGGCAGCCAGGGAGGGGAAGGGGGCTGCGCTTCCTCCTCCGAGCGTCACTCGGCGTGCGCGCCCGCCCTGCGGCCGGCGTAAGGGAGAAGGCCCGGGAATAGCAAGGCCTGCGTGCGCGCCGCCGCGTCCGGCCGGCAGCCCGGCCTACCTCCCGGCCCGTTCCCCTCCCCCGCGCCGCTCGCCGCCGCCGAGGTGTGCTAGGGGGTGGGGGCAAATGGAGTCAGCGGCGCGCTAAGGCCGGAACGAGCCTACGAGAGAACGCGGGGGCGCGCACGCGGGGGCGGGGACGTTGGGGCCGCCTGCTGCAGCGCCGGTCGCGCGGGCTGAGCTTGCATGTCGTGAAAGGGCCTCGGAGGGAGGGAGAGGAGGAGGTTACTGGAGACCCGGAGGGGAGGGGTTTTTATCTGAGTAGCTGGAGGGTACTGACTCCCCTGGAGCATCTCCCAGCCTTGAGAACCTACCTGCGGACCTTTTCCTCAAGAGCTGGCCGGTGGATAGCAAGGGTAGGGCAAGTATGCCAGCTTCCAAGAAGGGTGCAGTGAAGCATGGCTTCCTGCAGTTGGCCGCGCTAACTTCACAGTGCTGCCGAAGCTTCTCCACCCTTTAAATTCACATCCTGGACTCTACCCAAAGTTCACGCAATGGAAATGCCACCAGATCCGCAGCCCATTTACAGACCACATTGGTCCCAATGACAAATGAAAGTGCATCACAGACTGAAGGTCAAAAGCCTGGGTTAGGGTAATAACTACTCAAAGAGGGAACACCAAGGATACCTTCAGGTTGCTGTGTAGGAGTACAAATGGTTGTTAATCAAGAATTAGCAATATAATGTGATGATCTGGAAAATGCAGTAATATGATACTGAAGAATGAAGGAACCCAAGTTCTAGTCAGTCAACAAATGATAACACCACGAGATAGGGGAGTCCAGGTTTGATTGAGGATTTCTCTGATGTGGCTCTGTACTCCAAATTTACTCTTGAAATTTTTAATGTCATTTGTTGTTTTTTTTTTAAGGTGATTTCAGTGGCAAAAAGATGGGAGCTCACTCCTCACATACAAATAGAAAATGGATTAGACCTGTCCGAATAGATTAATTAGCCAGATACTACGCAGTTTTGAGCTGTAAAATCTTCCACTGTTGCCCTATCCCCTATGTATCCTTTTAAGCCCAAGACTGATTTTAGGCAAAAAGTATCTAATTATGAAAGTTTAGCATGAAATAGGAATATACATTGTTTAAGTGACAGGCATACTTACAAGGTGAATTCATGAATTCAGTTAATAATTTGCAGGTAGAAAATGGTTGTTTATCAGGAATTAGCAATATAATGTAAAGATCTGGAAAATGCAGTTACTCAGTGCTAAAGGATGAAGGACTCAAGTTGTCCCAGTCAGTGACCAAGAGGTGACTGTTTTAATCTTTAAAAGGATTCCAAATGTTCTCATAAAGAAAAAAAAAAAAATGGTAGCATGGCTGTTTTTGCCATTTCAAATTAATTGCTAGAAATCTATTTAAAAATTATAATAGATATTCCACAATGCAAACATGTTACAAATATATTCAAACATTCTAAAAGCTAAGTGAGATAGCTACAGTAATGGAAATCTAAAAGTGTAAGGGAAAATGTACACTAAAGAAACATACAAAAATGAGAATTCCCTATTAACTGTTAGGTCATTAGAAGAACATGACAAAAAGATTATATACTTATATAATGCAAATTCTTTTTGGGGGTATGGCAGCAATTAATACATTTCTGCACATGTAATAATTATGTTCTTAAAATGCCATTGATATTTGTAAAATTAAAACCACCTTCAAACAAAACTGTATTGTTTGGTGTGTCTTAACTGTATATTTTATTTTTACCCTTTTCCAAGGGATACCGGTTCGACATCCAATTCCTGCCCAGGCTCAGACTTCCAATGAAGAGTAATTTTGAGTTAAAATCAATGTGGAACTTCCCTTCCCAAACACTGCAGTCAAACCTTAATGCACTAAATTATTCAAACATACATTCATTTTATTTCTAATGCATTGGAACCCAGTTCTTGTAATAGAATTAATTTATATGTAGAAAAGGATAGGTACTTTATCCTATGCTGTAACACTTAACAAAAGAAATATAAGTAAACACTCTTCAAAATAAAACGTCATTCATGAGATTTTTGAAATTTAGGAAAATAGAAAAAATACACTATTTCATAAGAACAGGCCTATATATAAAAAATAGCATCTGAAGCAGAAATTAAAGATGTACATATAAATGTTGATAAAATATGTCAAATTATTTAAAAGTGATATTTAACATGTTAAATGTTGAGTTATGAAAATTATAAGAAAAATATAAAGGGTTAAATAGGCCCCTCTAATTTCAACTCACATACCAGATACAGAACTTTTCTTGTATATCAAAAGTATAATATTTAAAATATTTCTATAAAATATTAAGTGAAAAGGAGAATAACAGACATTATAAAACAGTTTAGATATACAGTTAATTATTTATTCATGCAGTAAATATTGAACATTTACTGTGAACCAGGGACTGTTTTGGATACAGGAAATACAGCAGTAAGCAAGTTATATTTGTCCTTTGTGTGGGATATATACCCATTCACGCATAGCTATCTATCTATATAGAGATACATCTCTGTAGAGATACACACATACATAGACATGTATATGACGATTGAATATGCTATTCTCATATCTTAGAGTGGATAAAATGTATAAATTGCCATAATTGTTAAAGTTCAAGTAAGTTTTTAAAAATACATGGTAATAGGGGGAAAAAGGTCATTGGGATTTATAGAATAACTTCATAGAAAAGGACAATTTCAATCTTAAGATAATGTGACCCTTTAAATCTGATTCCTCATTCTCAAAATACCCTTTAAATGTATATATATCTATATATAGATATATATAGATATATCTAGTATCTAGTACCTGTAGAATAAAACAAAAGCCTGTTGTCCCCAGTATTCCTCACATAACAGCAGCTGACTCAGTACTGGCTCATCTATTTCTCTGAACTAATCATCTGAGGCAAACCACAAAAAACTCAAGTAAAGTATTTTATGATGTAACCTCTAACCCTACTATAATGGGAAACTGTATTTTTTTTCTTTATGGGTAATATATCTTCTTATAATTTTCTTTATTCCTCAACCTAGAGACCAAATTTTTGGATTCCCTTTTCAATAATCATTTAGGTAAGTAGATACTATGAAAGAAATATTTAAAACTAAATTTGGTTCATAAGTTGGTATTGCTTAGATTTATTCCCCCTTTTAAAATAAAGTTTTATTTCCCTTCTGTTTGTGCACATTGTATTTAGTCTATCATACCCATTGTTGAGGTATATTTCTATAATGAGGTATAGAAATTGAGGTATATTTCTATAATGTTAAGACTAAATGCATTTTCCTTAACTCAGATTCTTGACCTCCACAAAGTGCTTAACATTCTGTATTGGCTCTGATACTAAAGTTTTAAAACAAAAAGCAATTATTAGATTTCATTCATCTATTAAACCTCACCAGAAACTATAATCTTGTTTCTAAATAAATAATTTGGAGAATATAAAAAAGACAATTTCTTATGATCTGTACAAACTTTTAGATATATCCTCTTTTGCATAAGGGAATCTGTGAATAAAATTTTCCTTTTCTCAGTTGGTACCCAAAGTTTCCTGCTTTTTACATGAAAAGTTTATTATCAGCCATGTATGTATTTATGCTAGTATGATAAAAATATTGAGGTACTTCTGAAACTAGTTTTATTAATCTCACAATAAGTGGGTATCATGTCTTTATACTAGATAGAAACACACACACAGCACCTATACTGTGGAGTACTATTAGAAATTTCATTAAAAAGTATTAATTTCTATTAAGTTTTCAATTGATAGTCTATTAATGGCTTCGGGGAAATTCCATTTAATGAAGCATGTTGATCTTACAAGGTGATTTTTTTTTTAACTCGCCATATCACCTAGCAATTCTCTTGCACGTAGTAGGCCCACAATAAATATTCATTTAATCTATGATTCTTGTGTTTAAAAGCTCATTGCAATCTGAGTCTTATTCTTCAAAGCAAGACTTTATTTTGTATGTTCAACTGAACTAAAATACTTAATGATTAACAGAAATTTTCAGATAAATTGGTCTCTTTAAAGATTTTCAATAGTTGAAATTAATATTGGTGATGAGTTTTTATTTACTGGGTACTTTAGAATTGTCTATATTTAAGTAGCCCTCAAATGTTAACCACCTTTTCATGTAAAAGTCATCATTTTCTTACAAAACAGACTCTTAGAACCAATCACAATATTATTGTGAGATACACTTGAATATTAGAAAGTTTAGGTAGGTAATGCTGAAATTTAAATTGTATGTAATCTGAATTTTAAAATAGTCTTAAGAATCAAGGCCTAATATTTACTTTAAAAGGTTTGGCTTGGTTAATCTTGTGTTTGGCTTTAGAGCTACTCCTTCTGCTATAAAATTTATATATATTGGTTGTATTTACATTTTTGAGTAAAACACCATGTAATTACCAGTAGAAAAATAGCATCTAAAAGATGCCTTTGATTTCCTAGGCATTGCATAAACCTCAATAACATTTCAGAGTTGGACTATTTTTTCCCATGATCCAACAATACTTAAGGGCGCTAAGTGTCTGACTTCTCAGAGAATCATCAATATAACGTAAGAAGTGTGAGGTCCATGTTCCCATTTTTTTACTGACACTGAAGATATGCATTTCTGTTGTAATTAAAGTGTGATTAAAGTGACCTTCTTAGGTGTCTGCTTATAGGAGACAATAAGGTTATGTAGGTGAAAAGATTCTGGATATAGAAAAGAGGAAAATCAGTTTTTGCAATGGAAGAGACCTTGAAAGAAATGAAACAGATCTTGGACTTAAAAAAAGAAGGAGAAATTAAACTCAGTTGCTAAAGACTATTTGCACCAAAGAAGATAACTTTTTAAGACTTAAATGTTTTCCTCTCTGAAAGGAGTCACTGCTTAGCAAATCCAGAAACAAGCCCAAGAATATGTTAATTAACTGCATTGTGTCCCAGAAAGAATGAGGTTGACAAATTCATTTTTTTATTCCTTCAATTAATAAACTGTTCGCCTATCACAACTTAGATTTTTAAAAATCTATAATGTGTATATTTATCTCTCGAAATCGTACAGTAACAGTGCCAAGGTCCAACATGGCCCCATAGGGTGAATCTTATGAAGCTTAACATTCTTGGCAAATTAAACACACAAGCCTCCGATCACTTTTCGTCAGTCTTACTTTACTGTGGCGCTTAAGAGCCAGAATGTAGGCAATTTTTATATGGCGGCCCTTTACTCCAATTTAAAAAACGCAATGATCCAAAGATCAGGCGCAAGTGGAAAATATAAGGACGTAATATAAAAGAAAGGTATTACGAAGACTGACCAGGAATGCTACTTATTCCTCTCCATCCCCACCCCCATTCATGCCCTTTTTCCCACCCATTTGTTGTTTTTCTCACAAATATATCATGACTTGTAACACATTTTTTTTATTTTCAATGAAACCAAAAAATGTCTGAAATACTAAAAGATATAAAAAAGATTCACCTTCTACAATCAACTACATAGCAGATAAACTTCTAAAGCTGTTCTAAATATTCAAAGACTTATAAATAAAAAATGTAAATTGAATCCAAGTAGTTAGGGAGGGGGACTATGGGAGGATGAGTGTGGAAGGAATGAACAGATTGAGAATACCTCATTTTCTGTTCAAACCGTTCCATAGTTACACTTCAAACGATTTCTTATATAAGAATTTCTCCTTATACCTCGAAATAACTGAATGATTTCCATGAGGAAATGCAAGTTTAAGGAAGAAGATCCGCAAAATGAAAGTGTTCAAAAGCAAAAAACACCTTTATAGCATTTCAAACACAAACTCACAACCACCACTACCTTTAACTGACTCTTAAGGGTTCTTTTCAAACAGATGCTATTTATGAACATCATCTGTTAACTTCTTTCTTGTAATTTAAAACTCTTGTCAAATGATGTTTTCATGATGACGTGTAAATATAATATTCCATTAGAGATCAATTCTAATTGGTTTTTAAAAATCCACCTTGGGAAACAGTGCTGCATCATACACAGACCAGTAATGGGTATTTTAGAAGGAATTTCCGCAAAGTCTATTATAAATCTGAGTTAAAATTACCCTCTTGCCCTAGTAAGGTTTGGGCCAAAGGATTGAAATTATTTCTTCCTGAGTTTTCACACACGATGACTTCGGTCTTGTCTTCAAGACTAGCGAGCACTTGTTGGAAATCTTCATTTTTTAGAACTGTGACGTTTGCCAGAAATATTTTTTCCACATGTCTCACAAAGGAAAATAGGCAGTTTCGTAGGTGGGTTGCAATTGTTTCCAAAACGTGGTTTAAAAGCAAATGACACGTTTTTCCCTTTTGAATTTCACTGTTATTTTGAAAACGCATCTCGGGTTAAGAAATCAAGCCTGTTTTTGTTAAGAGTAGCTCAGCCCCTGCTTTTGAAATTTACTTTGTATATAACAAAGAGCTGAATAATAACAAATAGAGACAGCGAAACATGCTTTTCCGAACTCCTTTGAACCCCGACATTCACTTTCGTATCCATACGTTCAAGATATTTAAAATGATAAAAATCTGCTCTAACTTTCCGGATCCAGAAAAAAAATTGCCCACATTTGTCTCTATCTAGTTATCACTTTATAAACAGATCTGTGCTGCTTTCCCTCCTTTTAACGTGTGAGTTGCAGGCTCGCTCAGCTTCCTCCAATTTAGCGGTACTTTGTAAAGCCTCCTTTCTACAGGGTCTTGAGTTGGAACCCCCTCGGTGGCCGAGAGTGATAATAAAACTTGCGGCGCCGACCCGACCCGGCCCGAGCGTTGGAGTTCGAGGAGGCGGGGGTAGGGGTCGAATTGGGCCGCAGGACCCCTCCCTCGCGAAGGACGCGCTCGGAGAACAGCGAACTGCGACTAGAGGGCCGAACAATGGGGGCGCCCGGGCGAGAGGAGCTCGGCTGCCGTTTCCTCGGCGGCGCGGGCGGCGCGGGCGACGCGGGCGACGCGCCCGGCCCCCGCCCACCGCGGCCCTCCCCGCCCTCGTTTTCGCGCTCGCACAGCCCGCGGCAGCCTTCCTCCCGAACCGCGCAGCCCGCGGCCGGACCCGGCGCTCGCCCCGCCGCCCAGCACCCCGCCGCCTCCGCACGCCTCCTTCCCATTCCCGGGCTGGCCCTCCTCCTCCTCCTCCTCCTCCTCCTCCTCCACCTCCTCCTCCAGACTACTACACCGCGGCGCTTCCTTCGGCGATTCCAGCTTTCGCTGCGGCCGCCTTCCCGCTATTTCCTTAATATATATTTAAAATTTCCTCCTTTATTTCCAGAAGTGGTCGAAATTTCTCACTTCCAGCTGAACTTTAATTTGCTATTTCCCTCTGGAAAATATTCCTCGGGAAATCCAAAATCTAAAAGGAAATACAGCAAATCCAATAAAACCCTTTAAATGCATTTCGTATTTTGTTAAATTTTAACGCATTTATGTCGCCCAAACTGGCAAAAGAACTCTCCCCTCTCTTTTTATTTCCTCCTTTAAATATTGTTATGTTTAAACTCTCCATCCAATGCGTTTTGACGAGAGGGCAGAGAATGTGTCCGGCAGCACGCAGCAAGTCAGAGGTTTTATCTTACGCCTCCTGGGACGGAAAAAAGTGGAACGTGGACGAGGGAGCTTCTAGGGAAGAAAAGCAACACAATTCGCTGGGGACGAAGCCGGGCCAGGCGGGAGGGGTTGGGGGGAGGCCCAGCGGGGGCGTCCAGGGCCCTCGGGCTCCGAGCAGAGTAGCTGGCCAGGGGAAGAGAGGAGGTTTTAAATAGCGGGGGCCGGGAGGGCGGTGGGCCCGCGCATGACGGTACTTTATGAGAAAGGATGGGGCAGCGGATGAGATTACTTTGCTTTCTCATCCCCCAAGAAAAAAAATAAAGTTAGAGGGAGGCGGAGAGAACAGCCATCCTTATTTCCTCCCCACGTTTCCGCGGGAGGACCGAGGCTGCGGCGGGCAGGGAGAGGGCGCGGGACAGGCGGTCCAATAGCAGTCAACAGGTCTAGGCCTCAGCGGGGTCGGGCTGCCCGGCCGCCGGGCTGCCGGGCCCCCCCTCCCTTCGGGTCTCCTCCCCATCTTCCCCTTCCCTCCCCACCCCTCCCCCGCAGGCCCGGCCCGGCCAGGGAGGCCGGCCCTGCACTCCCCGCCCCCCGCGGCCCGACAGCGGTCCAGCGGCCGGGGCTCTCGGAGTGGGGGGTGGGGCGGGGGTTCCCAGCTGGAGAATCCTCCCCCGGGGCTGGAGGCGGAGGGGGGAGCACGGGGGGAGAGAATGGAAATCGGGGAATGGAGGATTAAGAAGGACTCGAGCTCGGCACGAGCGCGGCCCGCGCGAGGGATCCTGGGTAAAAAGTGGCCGCGCGGCACCGAGAGAGCGCGGAGAGGAGCCGGGGTCAGAGGTCAGGGCCCTGGAGCCCCGCGAGCAGAGCCCCCCACGTGAACGCAGCGAGCAGGAGGAACCTTTTTGTTTTCGACCGCGCCAGCATGCTCCCCTATTGACCGAGCTGCTTTTCCCGGGCCGCTGGAGAGAGTAGCTCCATCCCGGATCTCCTAACCCCACCCCCCCTTCCACCACCACCACACTACCCAACTCTACCCTTCCTCTCAACTCACTTCCCAGCCCCCCGCACCGGGCTTGCAATAACGCAGTAAATTTGCTTTAACAACAAGTGGGGGTGGCTGCATTTACTCCTCCCTCTCCTCTCTCCTCCCCCTCCTCTTGCTGCGGCTCTTGACACTACTACAAACCAGGACTATAAACATAAACATGTGTCACTGTAACTGGGCAGGTAATATACGGATTTGGGGTGGGGTGGAGGGGGGCTTGGTCGCCGCTTGGGGGGCAGTAAAAAAATGTGTGTTTCACGTGCTCGACCGCTTTGGGGGCTCCCCCCACACACCAATCCATTTATATAATGCCGTCGGCACTCGGTCACTTACTCATTCAGCCACAGAGACCCACAAAGGCAGACTTGCCGATAACCACCGTACCCCCAAAGCAAATACATTTAAATGCGAATCTCTCTCCTTTCCCGGCCCCCGCTGCCACTTCTATGAGCAAACGGTAGCGTCAATACTTGAATCCCCTTTCCTTTTTACAAATTCTTTTCCACAGAGCAATAGAGAACATTTTTCGAGCAAAACAGCACACCACCCCCTTGCCATAGACAGTGCCTAAAGATTTTGTACGCAGAAATCCTTTCAAACAGCAAGGAAGACCGTTTAAATAACCAAGTTCGAAATCTGTAATGTTAAGGTTATTTCCTGGGCTTTGCCTTTCACGCATTTAGCAACTTCTGCTTTAAGTTGCTGCGACTGGCGCTGTGGAGATTCGCCACAGCAAGCCTTTATTATTATTATTTAGTCTATATTTACACTGCCGCTCAACTTTTTTTCTCAACCTTAGTTCAACAAGCCTAGCAACAACTACCTAAGGTAGAGTAGGGCGAATACCCTCGCAAACTAAAAAGCTTGGAACCGAGGAAGATACAGAAAATGTTCAGATGGAGAAGTGGTTCCCTTTGTTCTTTCATTGTTTCTCTACGATCTGGTGGATACAAGGACAAACACTTACCTTCTCTTCTTTTTGCTCCAAAAACCAGGCGTTCCCATCAGCCTTAAAATACACGATCCACCTTGAAAGTAACTACGAATGTCCGGAGAGTTTGTATTCCATTCTTTTTCGCTCTCTGCCCTCTTTTAGCGTAGGATTAAGTTGCCGAGCACGTTGCTGCAAGCTGTAGCCCCCCGCCTTAGTGAATCGGTCACGTTTAGGACCCTCTAGGTCCATCCTAATTCTGCCAGTAGAATTGAGGGTATTGGAGCTCTAAACTTTCAAAAGGAAAGGGGCCTGCAACTACCCAAAAAACTTATGGATACCTTGAAATTTTTTTACCGCTGTATTTTTGTACCACATCACCAAATAGGATTTGCCAGGAAATATTAGATATTTCTTCAAGTAAAGTTTTTTTTTTTTTTTTAAGTTTATACTTAGCAACGTGCAACTTAGACAGATGGAATTAAAAGGCAGATCTGTAAGGGCATTTAACTGAACCAGGGTGTTTTCCACGATGTTTATTATGTCATGTGTTTTTCAAAAACACAAACAAAACACACCCCTGGAACCGAAAAAGGAAGGAAATAGAAGTTTGAATTATAATGTCGTGGAATGACGTAAAGAGAGGCGTTTATTTGAAATTTGTTAGTGTCAAAATTGGCCTCAAAAGCGAAAAGTAAGCTTTTCAAAGTTGAAAGACTTAATTTCCATTCTATGATTCCAAAATTTAAAAACAAAAACAAAAACAACTTTTCCGGTTAGTGGGTGATACTTGTCAGTGTTTAGTGCCCAGCCCAGTGGGCATTGCTGCCCAAACCTTGTTTAAATCTGATTATGATGTGATTTGTTGAAGTCATGAATATGAAATGATCCTTGTGTATCTATAAATGCGAACTTGGAATTTTTTGATCTCCCGCTTTTTTTGTGTGCGCCCAGTAGCTGCCGCAGTGGAAGACAGTGATTGGCTCCAGTGCTCCTAGAAGGATTTGGGCTGAAGCCAGGGGAACAGAACCAGAGGATTCCCTTTCCAGAGACCATCAGGCCCCACATGTCTTATGTTTCCCTTCTCCCCTCATGGGTGCTCAGACTTTCTGTCTGGCTTCAGCAGCCTATAGGTAGGCCTCAACACTCGGTATCATCACTTTAGTTTCTATACATTTGACCCTTGCAGAAAATAACCAAAAATTTGGGCCCCACAAATAAATTGGAGGTCTTGATATTTGTGTATTATGTAATATATCAACGTTGAACTCTACTTTCTCAGATTTTTTTTTCTACATTCAGGATCAATTGTGAGAAGCCCTGGTGTCTCATAGGAAAATATTGCAACAAAACAAGATAATTGGGGGGAAAGGCTGTTGCAGTAGGAAAAGTGGCTTTTCGTTGATAGCGTTTAATTGGAATTAAAAGATTCTTTAGCTGTAAACATTCTTTATTTATTCAGCACACATAAGCAGGCATTGTTTTATCACCATCATAATTATGGTGTCCTTTAAACTGGCTGATAGCAGGAAAGATAAGGGAATGTGCCTGTAGATTCAGATCAGTTTTCACTCCTCTCTTTCTTTCCCTTCCTCCCTCCCTCCCATCTCTCTATACCCTTCCCCCCACCCCCATTCCTTCCTTGGTCACTAGGGTCCCCCACAGCCCTTGAGATGAGAGCAGGAAGATTGTGGCCTAACCATTTCTTACATCATGAAAGAGATTTGTACCACACTCTAATTTAATGCAATGTATTACCTTCTTGTCTCCTGTGTTTACAACTGCTTTTTAGCTTGCAATATATGTTATCTAAAGAGTTGTCTATTGCTCACCTGTATAAAATCTTGTCCAGTAGGTTTTGTTGCTTTACCTTTGTCTACTTTAGAAAGTACACTCTTAGGGCTTTTTCAGAACAAAGCCTCACAAAAACCCCTTTACCTCCAAGGATTTGCAAATTTATAAAGCCTGCATTGAATTCAAGATGGGTCAGGGGGCAATAAAAGGGTAGAAGGTCACTGCATTTTGATTATGGGTCAGTAGACAACATGGCATATACTCTGTGTCCCAAACTTCTGTTAAAAACAGGATTTTAAAATGCCTAAGAACAGAAGGATGGGCCCTTTTGGAGACTTGCCTTGATTTGTTTGGATGAGACAAAAAGAAAAAAATTAGGCAAAATATACTAAGTTATAATTTAAGCTCTTCCTTAATTTAGCATTTCCTCCTCCATTCTCATTTCCCATCCCAAAAAGTAGAGCATATGTAAAATTAGATAAATTTAGGTGAGGAACTGTTGGTTATCATAAGATTTTATTGTCCTATATCCTAAATTAATTCAGCCGTGCAAGACTTTATATTATTATTTCAGATTGTGTTATATGTAAGTGTTATAATTACTTTTGGCTAACAGTACAAGGGGCTTCTTTTATTCTTCTAACCAGTATACTTACATTGTTGAGGCCTTTGTGATGTCCCTTAGTCTTTTCTCTCTGAATTCTCTTTGAACAAAATGTGCCCAGCAATCAGTAAAACAAATGTATATGGTGAAGAGTTAGGTGGTGGTGGTGGTGATGTGGGGAGATGATCCTTATTTAAATTATATGTGTATGGGTGAAAGCTTGGAAGGAAAAGGATTATTTTAATGCTCTTCAATACTTTAATTATATGACAGTTGTAGTGTAGAAATGCAAAAGTACTCTTACGTTTTCCTTCAGGTTTTCAAAAGAACTTTCCCCATTAGTAAACTACTCCTGCAAATTGCTACTGCATTTCCCAGCTAACCATTTAAAAGACTGTAAATGCCGTGTGCATTACTTCGCTCCAGAGGAAAGAGGTCAGACTGAATTGCAATGGTATTTAAACATAAAATACAGTGAAAATAAATCAAAATAGAACATCTAAAGGTAAATTTAGCACATTGATACAGGATAAGTAAAGACAAGTATATTCATACCTTCATAGCCCATCACTTTAAAAACTGAAAGTACTTATTTTTTTACAACAAATGCAGAAGTAAGTGGACATTAAGAATATACTTCTATCTGTATTTGCCAGAGTGGATTTTCCTTTAGCAAGCAGCTTTGTTTTCAAAGCTAAAATACTTTTTATGACAGTGAGTAGACTGTGCATTTCTCATTGAGTAAATAATTACATGTAATTAACAAACTCAATGCTTATCATATATATGCCTAAATTCTCAATAAGTAATTCTCTATACTCTCAGAGACAGATAACACACATAAATGTTAATTTGGGTCTATCTGCCCACATATGTATATGCATTTGAGAAACATAGAAGTTGATATATCTTTTCTTAAAAAAGAATTTGAATACAGTCCATCATCTGAATTGGGTTCATCTTTGATTGTTGAGGCAGCTGACATGGTCAACAAATTTATCAAAGAAACCCCCTGGCTTTTGAAGAATAGTACTTTATACATCTGGATCTGCACATCCAGGCAAAGTAAGTAAATTATTGCATAACTTTAAGCATAATTGATAACAGACACCTTTAATTTTTCATCCCCATTCTTTTGGCCAGCTTTCACATTAATAATCTAAGCCATAAATGTTGGTAGCTATTGATCGAAATCCCCTGTGTGCATGCAAATCCATCTTAAAGTCCCCTGCCTTTCATGTGTGAGCGCTCAGGGGCCTTTGCTAGATCTTTTTATCGGGATCGACCCCCAATGTGCCTGGAGAAGACCCCGGATATGCAACGTGTGCTGATGGCCACAAGAAAGCTGTCTGTCACATTCTGTGTGTGTGTGTATGTGTGTGCATGCGTGCGAATGCACGCACTCACGCCTTAACACATACACACACACACACACAATAATGGGGAAGTTAAAGGAACAAAAGAATGTATTAGACAAGAAGGAAGATATGTAATAAGAGTATTAAAAATGTATAAGTGTAAAGGTGTCTGAGCGTACACATAAAGATACTTGCATAAATTGTATATATAAACATGTTTCCCACATCCTCTGGTCTTTATTTTTCTCTATTTGACCCAATAGATAGGACCTTCAGTTTTTAAAAAAATATATGTAATATTCTACTGGTTTTAAGAACCACCTATATTTCCAGTATTTTAAAGGTGGAAAGAGAGAAAAGAAGAGCAAAAAAAGGTAATTTTGAAAAGGTTACTAAATCATGTTCCCATGTGCAGGAGTGTGTGTGTGTGTGTGTGTGTGTGTGTGTGTGTGTAAATCTAAATAGGAATGGAGAACAACTAGAGCTACCTGGCCAAAAAAAAAAAAAGGAAGAAGAAGAAGAAGAAGAAAAGGACGTTCTAGCCAATCTTTTGTAATGTCTTCTCAAAGGCTTTTTCTGAGTTTACTGTTTCTTGGCAGTTGGACTCTTTGGTCGAAATCTCAAAGCTGGAGGAGGGGAATTGGACGGGGGTGGGGTGGGAGGAAGAGAGCTTCCAGTATATAAGTGCATCAGGAGGAATTTTAAAACGACATTATTGTCGCTGGCAGTGGAACACTCTGGTCATTCTACTTTAAAAAACAAACAGTAGCATCTGCTTTTTCTGGAAACTTTGCTTTCTGCTTAAACCTTTTGCATTTTGCCTCCTGTGAAAGTGAAAGAGAAAAACGCGGTGTGATAGATCCAGATGCAAAAGAAAGCCAACTCGGTGGATGGTATTAGCTGTGACGAGGCATTGTTCATTGCTGCCTCTCGGTTACGTTTAAAGCCTGAAATATCACGAGATCCATTCAATGATCCTTCTCTCATTCAAGGGACAAAAATGTAATTTGCTGTAGCTCTGATTTCTTGGATGGAAATGCTAGCCTTAGATTTCAAAGGCAAGAACTAGACATCGTGGTTTGTACACACATTGATTAAGTTGAAGAGCGGCGATTACATCTGTGCTGAGTGCAACAGTAGTCCAGGGCTGACTTTTCAAATCCCAACCTCTGAGTTACAGACTCTCTTAAATAGACTTCCTTAATTTCCGGATGCACTTCTTGAAATTCCCAATTCTCTTCAAAATTCCTGGGAAATTACTAGGGAGATGAGGGTGGGGGTGGGGAACTATGGCTGAGATTTTATGCAAACTACCTTTTTGTATGTCTGATTCCCCTATTTTTATCCTTTTTTTTTTTTTCTTTTGAGACATACCTGCTTGTGCTAGCCAGACCAGAGCAGGGGAAACTGGAACTTTTGAATGGGAAGGAAGAAATTATTGTACAATTCTTTTCTTGCAGGCTCAGAAATATCCGTTTATTCTTTTAACCACACGGATGTGTCTATTTTTGGAGGAACAAGGAAACATATAAATGGCTGGGGTTGCATTTATGCTGTAGTTGCAAACACCGAACTGTTATGAAGATTTTGCCGAATTTTGCAAAGGAGCCAACAAGCCACCTTGGGATTCTGGTAATGCAGCTGGGAAGACTATTGCTCTCATTTGGCAATATTTTGGATATCCTTGGAAATGACACGAAAATATGCTTTAACTTGACTAAGAAGAGGTTAAACAACATTGATATTCATCCAAAGTGATTTTTTTTCTAAAGCAGATGCTTGGCTTTCATGGAAAAAATGAGAGTTGTGGAAGATTCATTTAAACTACCAACCGAAAGCATCATAGACCACTGAAATAGTGTGCGTCGTACATCAGCACTTTCTTTTCATCGTTATTACGTAAAACCTCTGGAAGCACCTTGGGCGTTTTACATTTTCTTTTCTCTGCTGCAGAAACAATCTGCTCCCTGGAATTCTGACCTGTCGTGAACAGGACCCTGGCAAAGACTGTGCTGGGGACTCTAGGACGATCCCGCCTCCAATCCAGCCTGGTTAATTGTGAAAAGTGTACACATTTCTGGCTTATCTATGCTTTGTTATGGGTCTGACGTGAAACTACCTCCTCCCCACCCCACCCCCCAGCAGAGAACCAAAATCCAGTTGAATTGTTACAGTGTTTCAGAGCTGGAGCCTTGAACTGCTTCCTTGGTCAAATAACTTTGTTTCTGGTTGTGAAAGGCATTTCAGAGAAAAAAAAAAAAAGGAAAATCGAGAGAAATTCAAAACGTAAGTCTGTACTGGGGTGGTTCACTGCGCGGGTTTAACTTTGGAGCTCCCAGCCGGTCTCCTTCTCCACTCCCATAAGGGAAATACCAGGCTATTCTGCACATTTTCCCTTAAGCTCCATGTTCCAAAGGAAAAGGGGGTGGGGTATGTCCATTTCGGCTTGATAATGTTTTTAAAATGCTTTTCTTTGAAATGATAATAGCTGCAGCGGTAAAATGCAAATAAAGAAAAAAATAGGCAATATTCCTTTAAAGGCGAAAATACAGGGATTTTTTTTTTTTTTTTTTAAAGCGTACACACACTGGTTCAGATGAAGTCTGTGAGTCAGGCTGTTTCTGAGCTCCGATAGTTTAATGGAAAGATTTATATACCGACTGTATTATTTACTTTGGGAGGGGAGGTGGCAGTATAAGGGTATGCTAATTAGTGGGAGATTTTGGGGGGAAGGGGTGGAATATCAATTTTTATTGCATCACCTGTCAGGAGTGTCCAATCAGCGCTGGCTTTAGGGGAATTAATTGATGAAGGTGTCTCCGGACGAGCTCACTTCACTCTGTCATTTTATTTGTAGCTAAAGCAGCGGCGGGAATAGCAGCTGCATTTCTTTTCTCTTTCTCCCTTCACATTCCATTATCATAGTGCTCCAATGGAGAAAGAAGGAATAGAGGGGCCCAGGTACTGATCTGCATCGGGGACTTAGACCAACACACTGGCAGATCAGAAACCGGATGGTTTTTTCCCTCTTTTTAAAAAAATACGAAAACCAAAAAAAAAAGCAAGAATCAAGTCAGTGTAATTTCATGTTTGTTTTTTTTTTTCCAATAATTTTGCCTAGAGTTTGGCACTCCCTTCGCCGGGAATAACAGTCTTTGTTATTTTATTAGCAGGATGCCTTGAGACACACGCAGCATCTGGTGGAGGATTAACATACATACATGTGTATGTATGCGTCACGTATATATTTACTGCAAATGGTGGGGATCATTTAGTGCCCGAGATGGGAGACCTGAAGTCAGGTTTTGAAGAGGTGGATGGCGTGAGGCTCGGCTACCTCATCATTAAAGGAAAGCAAATGTTTGCCCTCTCCCAAGTCTTCACGGATCTGCTGAAAAACATCCCGAGGACGACCGTGCACAAGCGCATGGATCATTTGAAAGTGAAAAAGCACCACTGCGATCTGGAGGAGTTGCGGAAACTCAAGGCAATCAACAGCATCGCCTTCCACGCCGCCAAATGCACGCTCATCTCTCGGGAAGACGTGGAAGCGCTCTACACCTCCTGCAAAACCGAGCGTGTCCTCAAGACCAAGCGCAGGAGGGTCGGCCGGGCCCTGGCCACAAAGGCGCCGCCGCCAGAGCGCGCCGCCGCCGCCGCCAGCCCCCGCCCGGGTTTTTGGAAGGACAAGCACCAACTTTGGCGGGGCCTGAGCGGAGCCGCGCGGCCCCTGCCAATCAGCGCGCAGTCCCCGCGCCCGGGCGCCGCCGCCGCGCGCCCCGCCGCCCATCTACCTCAGATTTTTAGCAAATATCCGGGCTCGCACTATCCGGAAATCGTGCGCTCGCCTTGCAAACCCCCTCTAAACTATGAAACTGCCCCGCTCCAGGGAAACTACGTTGCTTTCCACTCGGACCCTGCTTATTTTCGGAGCCTGCTGTGCAGCAAGCACCCGGCTGCCGCCGCCGCCGCCGCCGCCGCCGCCGCTGCCGCCGCCGCCGCCGCCGCCGCCGCCTACTACCAGGCGTCGGCGGCCGGGCCCCAGCCCAAGGCGGCTGCGGGAGCGGGAGGCCCAGTGAGCCTGACCTACCGGTGCAAGCGCAAGCGCGGGGGTGCCAAGGACTGCCTGCTCGCGCCCCACGCCGGCGCCCGCCGCCTGCTGCTGCTGCCCAGGTCCTACAAAGCCAAGGCGGCGGCGGCGGCGGCGGCAGCGGCGGCGGCGGCGGCCGCCGGGGCCACTTGCCTGGAGAGATTTCATCTGGTTAACGGCTTCTGCACGCCTCCCCACCACCACCACCACCACCACCATCATCACCACCACCACCACCACCGGGCCCAGCAGCCGCCGCTGAACCACCACCCCCCACATCACCACCGGCCTCAGCCCCATCTCGGCAGCTTTCCCGAGAGTTGTAGCAGCGACTCGGAGTCCAGCTCCTACTCGGACCATGCAGCCAACGACTCAGATTTTGGCTCCAGTTTGTCCAGCTCCAGCAACTCGGTGTCCTCGGAGGAAGAGGAGGAAGAGGGAGAGGAGGAGGAGGAGGAGGAAGAGGAGGAGGAGGAGGAGGAAGAGGAGGGGGGCAGTGGGGCCTCGGATTCCAGCGAAGTCAGCTCCGAGGAGGAGGACTCGTCCACGGAGTCGGACTCCAGCTCCGGCTCCAGCCAAGTGTCAGTGCAGAGCATCCGTTTCAGACGCACCAGCTTCTGCAAGCCTCCCAGCGTGCAGGCGCAGACCAACTTCTTGTACCATCTGGCCTCCGCCGCCGCTGCAACCAAACCCGCTGCTTTCGAGGATGCCGGCAGACTTCCCGACCTCAAGAGTAGTGTCAAAGCGGAGTCGCCGGAGGAGTGGAATCTGCAGAGCTGGGGCCCCAAAGCGTCTCCGGTGTACTGCCCGGCCAGCCTGGGGAGTTGTTTCACAGAGATAAGGAACGATAGGGTATCTGAGATTACATTCCCACACTCTGAAATTTCCAGTACTGTAAAGAGAACTGACCTGACAATTAACTGCCTGGCGGAGGGGGCCTCTTCACCTAGCCCAAAGACAAACAATGCATTTCCACAACAAAGAATACTCCGAGAGGCGAGGAAATGCCTACAAGCAAGTCCTACTACACACTGTGCAGATAACAACACAATAGCTGCTAGGTTCTTAAATAATGATTCTTCGCGAGCAGCATCAAATTCAGAAAAAGATTCCAAAATCTCTCATTGTGCTGAATTTGCTACGGATTTGTCCTCTTCACACACTGATTCTGAGGTGGATGCAGCTGCAGCAACTAAAGCTGAGACTCCCTGCACTAACACAGGAGACAAGACCTTGCCATTTCTGCACAATATTAAAATCAAAGTAGAAGACAGTAGTGCTAATGAAGACTATGAACCTGACCTTATTACAAATAAGCTTAAGTGCGAGTGCAATGATACAAAGGGTGAGTTTTACAGTGTGACTGAAAGTAAGGAGGAAGACGCCTTGTTCACCACAGCCAAGGAAGAAGGTTTTGCATGCTCTGAAAAAGAAACTCCTTCCTTAAATCCACTGGCTCAGAGTCAGGGCCTTTCATGCACTTTAGGTTCTCCAAAACCTGAGGATGGGGAATATAAATTTGGTGCCAGGGTGAGAAAAAATTACCGGACACTAGTACTGGGAAAGCGACCTGTACTTCAGACACCTCCAGTCAAACCAAATTTGAAATCAGCTAGAAGTCCTCGTCCTACAGGTAAAACTGAGACACATGAAGGAACACTGGATGATTTTACAGTTATAAACAGACGCAAAAAGGTAGCCAGCAATGTAGCATCAGCAGTGAAAAGGCCATTTAATTTCATGGCAAATTTTCCTTGTCCACCATCACTCATTATTGGGAAGGATGGGGATTTGTGGCCGGCGTATTCCTTAAACACCACTAAGGATTCCCAACCTCCTCACAAGGCCCATCCTATATGGAAATGGCAGCTGGGCGGTTCTGCAATACCTCTTCCACCTAGTCACAAATTCAGGAAATTTAATTCATAAAAGTGTTTTGGAAGATATTTTCTTGAACCCTATTACCTTCCTTTTGTTGTAAACTGCACAGGATGGTTTGTACAAGTCCATTAACGTGTTACACCCCTTTTGGAGCCCTGGTTTATCGCATTTTGAAGACAGAAATCGGATTACTTTTTTCCCATTGCGGGTTTTTTTTTTTTTTTGGAGTAGGGTGGGGGTGGGGTGGGAGAAGGGTTGGTTTACATTCCACAGACTACTTCAGGCTAAAGACTCAAGTAAAACTCAGTTATTAAGGTAGAGCTGGAACACTTTACTGTTTCAATGCTAATAATGCACCCGGTACCTCAATTCAACTGCTACAAATAAATGTCAAAAGGTTGAATAATAAATATTACAATGAGCCATTAAGTTTATGCACTAGATTTCAGACCTGAAAGTGTAACTGTTAATTCAGTGAAAGTTTGTTAGGTTACATGGTTACACAGTGAGGTAGAAAGAAGTTTCTGTGAGCCCAAAATGTTCTTTTCTGGAGCTCTTGTTTGTGGGGTATCTTTTCCTCCCCTCATTCCTTCTCCAAGAGTAGTTGCACTTAATTTTCCTCCTTCCTCCCTTCCTCCCTTCCTTCCTTCCTTCCTTCCTTTCTTTTTTTGAGTGGAAAGATTGGGGAGTCCTGCTTGAATGCTCGTAAAAGCTGCCTCAGATATACTGAGTAAAATAAATATGATATTGCCTTTTTTTTTTTGTAAAGGGTGTGATTTTTACTTTTATAGCTCCTCCCTGCAACTGGAAAAGTCCTTTTTGTGTTCTCACCCAAAGGTTTTAAATAAGATGACTCAGTATTGTCCTGCTTACCTTGTGGTCTGACTCCTCAAGTTTGACTCCTCAAACTTGCAAAACAATTAAAGTAGTTCTCTTAATAGCAGGATATTTTATGGTCTGACTCTTCATAGTGACAAAGCAGTAAATACAACCAAGAAAAGTAAAATGGGTCAGAATATCCCAAATGAAGGGATAGCCCTTCATTGGGTAGGAATATCCCAAATGAAAAAGTACAGTTCTTTCAGGGCTCTTTGGTACCAGAACTCAGGCACTAGGATCTTATTACTTTTACTTTTTCTACATCTCTCTAAACTTCTGTTTTTAGACCATCCTGTGAATAAAGCAGGAGAGTTTCTACTGCAAGTGACAATCAGAGGTAACTATCTATATTTGCACTTAAAATCAAAGTAGTTCAACATGCAAATGGCTAGGGTCTAGCCCTTGGTAAGGGCCATGCTGGTGTACTGTGTTGTGATGATGGAAGCAGTAAATCAAAATTATGGAAATTTGCACTGTTGAAAAGCATGCTTTAGCTTTATTTTCAATTAAAAACACTGTTTAAAATTCCTGGTTCCATACATTTCTACTTATTCCAGATTGAAAAACGGTTAACAGGAATGAATGGTTTTGTTGACACTTTCATTTGTAATGTTTTTGCCTGAAAGAAATGCATTTATTGGGTGTAGTGTTTTGTTGTAATACCATATGATGAGGCCAGTCAGGTTCTGTGCAAAACACTGGATTTCTTTCTAAATAACAACAAAACTTTGCAAACTTGTTATAAATCATGTGCAAAAAGTTTCAGGTTTAAGGCAGTGAAGCAGAGAACAATTGCTATTTTAATGAAAGCTAAATCTAATAATTTTTGGTCCACCTCCCCTGGTCTGTCCAATTAATTATGTATCGCAGATCTTTGCCATCTTAAACCTAAGAAGTTGCATCTATAGATCATAAGTCATAAGACAAAACAAAACATCAATGTGATGTTTACTGTGTGAATTTAGTCACTATTTCTCATGGAAATTCAGTCTTTTTTTTCTTTTTCTGCCCTTAACCTTCTAATTCCTACTCCCTTTGAAAATTTTCTTTTGTCTATAAATGTTTCAGAAAGATCTGGATGGTCTCAGCTCTAATTGCTGTATATGCTCTGTGGTTTTACTCTTACTGTAAAGGACAGAGGCTGAGAATACCTGCATCCAAATACATTTGGATGGAGTAAACAGATGCTTTGAACTGCCTCCCTTCCTTTCCTTCTTGAATGTTACCAGATGTAGGTTCACTGGATTCTTTTTTTATTGGGATGATAGATATGGTCAAAGCAAAAATTGGGGGATGTTCTCCTTGAATTCATGTTTGTGTATAATTCCAAAGACCAGTACAAGTTACAGTTAAAGCCCCCAGAAAGCTGAACAATTGGCTTCTCAGTCTGAGTTCTTTCCTCTTTGGAAGGCCATACAGAATTTGGGTGCAGTGATTTGTCCTGCAAAATCAATCTGTAAAAAGTGTGACATGTACATACTGGCAGTCTGTAATTTCTGTTCCTTAATTACTGCTAAGTCAAGAGAGTTCAAAGTATGATGACTACTACATTCAGGCTAGTACTTTTGTTGCTGGCTATGGAATCATTGTTCCTACATTATAAATTGAGAATATATTTGAAGCCTACAGATCTTGGGTGTGGGAGGACTGCTAGACGGAATAAGCACAATTTAAAACAAATATACCCTATGGAATTTCTGACATAAAATATCGGCTTCTAGCTTTGACACTTGGTCTCCAGCCCTCAGAGAATCAATAGTTTCAGTTTATAGGAGCTGGAGAATGAGCAGCATGGAGGCCGAGGCATTCCAGAGTGATACCATCAAAAGGAAAGAAATTAAATAGTCAACACGAATGTCACCCCACAGTACTACAACAAGCCAGCCAACCACAGCAAAACCTGAGTTGAGGCTTCTGTTAGGAGAATGTACCAAATAGTATTCAGTAACTTACAAATACAAGGTATTCTTTCCATTTCTGGTAGTCCCTTAGCTGTTTTCCCATTCTGTTGTGGGAATTATTCTCAGTACGATTTATTTCATTTTAGTGTTTTATGATTAATGACAACATCTAGATTTTCTAAGATGCTATAAATGTCCCCTTTGTTCAAAAAGTTAAGCCTTATTGAGAGAAAAACAAAGTTACCTCCATTGATAGATTGCATTTTTACATTTAAATGTTTTCAGGTGGTAGCATTTCTTTTTTTTAAAGGCACTACGTTTCCAGAATCACTTAGTCCTATGTCTAAAGCTCAACACTCACATACAGAAGGAAAATACAGGAAAGGGCTCCTTCTCTGACTTTTTGGGGGAAACAAGCTTATTTTTGGTCTCCTGTAAAAGTAGTTTCCTGGTAAGACTCTGAAATGAAGATTTAATTATTTTCTTAAAGAGATGTGTGTCCTCTGTCTTCCAAAGTCAGGTTATCTGCCTTCTTAGAAAATGGAGCTTGCTCTTTTTCAACTATTTACTTTTTAAAGTGGGTGTTCTTTTCTACTGGTTTACTTGATTACAGTGCAGTAATCTCAATAATGGTTGTTTATTTTAAAATCAACAACAAGGAGCCACCACTAAACAGCAATAATACAAACTTGATGGGCTGCTGTGGGGATTTTTATCTTATCTGTGTCTGAGTGACTTTCAATGGTCTAGAAATTTTCCAAAGTGCCCATCACAAGAATTGAAAGTTTCTGCTTAATATGAGAATGATAGTTTTGTTTGAATGCAGGAAAAGCTATAGACTAATTCCTCAAAAGCATTTTTTTTTCTTTTAGAGAAAACAAAAACAAAAATCCTCCATGGTAAAAAGCAAAAACAAAACCCTCACATTTAAAAAAATAAAGCATTAGTATCTACAAAAGATAGAAAATGTGGTGAGTTTTGCTTCACCTTGAAAATAACTTCCTGCTGATAAAGGATGTGAAAGGGGAGTTTCCTAGAGCCAAACTAGGGGGAAAAAATTAAAGGCACCCCATCAACTGACCTCAGGAAACTGACAAGGAAGAACAAGGCATCCACCTTAGGGAGTCCCCCCCTTCACCCAGGTCTTCCCCAGGACTTTCCCCTTCCCTGGAAGAGAGAACTATTTTTAATGCTAGCTTTGGTTTTGGTTTGCTCCCTAGGCCAAAGGGCATTTTTGCAAACTAGCCTGGGGGGGGTAGGGACTTAGGGCAGATCCAGGAGGTTGGGGGAGGGCTGCATTTTACCTGTTTGGCAGGCCCTCTTTTGAAAAAAAAAAAAAAAAAGGAGGGGGCCCAGCTATCATTCTTTGCCCATGCCCTAGGCCCCCGCTCTTCTCTCGCTCCTTTTCAAACTGTGGCGGCCTCACAAGCTCCTACTTTAAAAGGCCTGAGATGTTTTGCATGAAGCCCTCACAATAGGGGTTGAGGGAATTGACAGTTTCAAAAACAAGGCGTTCAGTCCTTTCCAGCTGCCGGGCCCGCTCTCTCGCACCAACTCCTCGTTCCTCTCTGCTGGTGGCGTCCTCCGGAGCGAGCTGCCTTCCCCCACCCCGCCAGCCTGCATTCCGGCCGGCCCCACCCCGCCCCCGGGCTGTGTTTGTAAACAGGGGTCAGTGTCCAGGGGCTCCTGGCGCGGGGCTTGGGACTGGCGGGATGGGAGGGAAGGGAGGGAACCTCCGAGCCGGCGAAGGGCCGGCCCGGGGAGGGAGGGGGGACGTAGGGGTTTTGGGGTCCCTTTCCCCCTCGTTTTCCACCTAGGTGCCAAACTCTGGCCACCGTGCTGATCCAGGGCAGCTCTTAGCTCTCTGGCCTGGGCCACCAGCACCAGAAAGATGTTTAAATGCCGCCATTTTGCATGGTGGCAAACAAATTTCTTTGTGACTTTTTTCCCCGCCCAGATCTTGCTCTCCACTGAATTTGTCACCTCCTGGCTCCCCGGGGCGGAAGAGTCTGTACCCCTGTGCGCACGGCCCCCAGCTCCTCTCCACGCAGCCTCATGTCCCAGTGGCCTCAAGGACAGGCCCACCGGGAGCAGGGGCGACAGGGCGCGCGGCCGGTCCTCGGGGACTAAACCGCCTCCTCTCACTTTGCGCTCCTTTTGTGTGTTCTGAAGTCATCTCCCACCCCGGCACACGCACACACTGCCTAGCCATTTCCCACCTTCTCGCCCAGGCCTCATCTCTCTGTCCCGGGCAAATGGGGCCCAGCTTTTTTGCTTTGGGCGGAGGGCTGGCCAAGGTCTCCAAAATGCGTGTGTGAAACGCAAGTGGCAAAAAGATGAGGCTTCACACTGGGCCAGCCAGCATGGTTGTGAACGCCTTCTGGGAAGTGGCCCAAGACCTGCGGCCGGGAGTCTGGGGAGGGCTCGGGTGCGCAGGCGAGGGCCCTGCAGAACTCCCAACAAGGGGAAAAATGGGACGGGGCAAGGCTTGCCTTCTTTGGCGCCGTGGTTCCTGTCCTTGGAACCTCCCAGTGTCTCTGAAAGTGGAATGATGACCTGAAAACGGAAAACGCGAGACAGTGACCTGGAAAACCACCCTTGGTTGGGGAGGTTGGAGTGCAGCAGTGCAAACAAAGCTGCTCCTAGAGGAAGAGGGGAAGCAGAGGTGCTCCGCAGATAGGTCACAGGAAAGTGCAACAAGCTTGTTTTCCCGGGTGTTTAAAATGCAGCCCCAGTTGTAAAGTGTGTGAAATTACGCACTGGTCTCTTAAAGAGTGCCTAATTTATAGTAAATAGCAAGGTCTTTGTAAATGGCTTTATTATGTTGTTTCTTGTTAATTGTTGAGAAAATCCCCATTGTTGAGTGTGAAAGGCTTTATGAGCTAACCTGGTCCTCGGCGCAATCAGAGGGCAGTAAATGGCCGCTCGGCCTCTGAGGCCCAGCGCGGAAGCGGACGCGGGCTGAGAGCGCCTGGGCGACCTCTGGAGACGGTGACTCGGCCTGGGAAGAAAGTAGCGAGGGTTTCCAGGCTTTAATTAATGAGAAGGCGTGTTTTGAACTCGCGGGCCCCCAAGAGCAGCTTGCAAAGTGGGACGAGGAGAATCGCGGGCGCCAGGGCGACCCAGGCGGCGAGGGCCTCGGGGAGGCGGAGCGGGGCCCGGAGACCCTCTCGGGTCCTACAGCCTCGGCCGTAGACCGGCCGGCCCCGGCGCCGGCTCCAGCCGCGCTTGGGTGGAACAGGGGCTTGGGCATTGTCTCCCGTTCTGCTGCCGCGTGGAATGCGGGCTCAGGCCGGTTTGGCCAAGCCCGCCGAACGCCCGAAGCAGCCGGGTCGGGGGACTGGAAGGGCTCTGGGCCGAGCAGCCCCCGAAGGGGAGCTCCAGACCCCTGCCTCCGCCTCCTCGTCTTTTGTTTAAAAGCTGTCTCTCTCCCTCTCTTTCTTCCTTTCTCACTCGCGATCTCTCTCTCTCTCTCACCTGAAATGGACTCAGAAGACTGGAGACATCGGAGGAAAGGCTTTTGGGGTGTGTGTTTGTGTATGTGTCAAGGAAAAGGATTTCTTCTTTAGTCTAGGATAAGATATTCTTATCTCCTTTTCCCATCTTCTCCAGTTCTCTTTCCAGTTAGTGGGGACCCAGGAAGGGTATGGGCAAAACCAGGCAGGCGCTGGGTTCGTTTGATTAACTTTGAGGCGAGGCCCCCGCGGGGTCCTGCAGGCCTGGAGAGGGAGGACGGAGAGCGCCTCCCCGGGCTCGGCCCCGCCGCCTTCCCAGGACTTAAGACCTGGTGGTTCGGGGGAAAAGCAGCAGCAGCCTCTCCGCAGTCTTTGAGCTCCGGCAGTGCGGCGAGAGGGAAGAGAATTTCTTTGAGAGCCTACGTGGGGGGGAGGTGGGGGAAGCCTAGGTTAGGTGGACTGTACCTAAGGGTTTGGACATTAGCAAATGCAAATCACAAGGAAATGTTAATTCCGGTCAGAAAAACCCGTATCTTCCCTCTCTTCCTGGCCTTCTAAGATGGCCCTCCGCTTGCGCACACTGGCTTTCTCACCAAATTAGCTATTACGTGAAATCCCCCTGGGTTTAAAGCACTTGTTTCGCGGATTCGCGTACAACCCATATTAACTATGCACTTTCTGCTGTTCCTCTTGTGACTGTCCCTGCCTCTTCCTTCTTTGAGGCGCGTTTGATGCATTTTATTTTCGCCCAATCAATGCGTGCAAATACTGGGATAACACAACCCACGCTTCTGAGATGGAGGCTGTTTTCAAAATTGAGTTTAGGGATCAATACTAAGTCGAAAAGCTCCAAATTGCACGAATTCACCAAAATCAAGCCCTGGGCTCCCAAGCCCCTTTCCTGACTGGTTGACGCACTGGTGGGCAGTCACGGTGGTTCCGCCGTTCCTGCTTCTCAAAACAGGATGTTTTCATCATGTGTATTTGGCTTTCCCCTAAAGATCACTCCAGTTTGTTTGGAAAAATGTGTGGACTTAAACCCCAGTCAATGGCTTCCATGCGGGGCTCCTCTCAAACTTGCACTGCTGACTGCCATTTCCCGCCCGCCCCCCTTTCTAGCACCTAGCATCAGCACCTAAAATTGCCATAGTGGGTGCATGGAAAACCTTTGACCAGTTGCATAAATGTTTTGCTGGTTGGGAGCAGACCTCCCCTGGACAACCACTTGACTCTCACCATTTCTTCGCCCAGAGCCGAGCTGTTTGGTACAGCGAGTTCTTTATTCTTCTGCGGCTGCCGCCAAGGCTGCGGGGCTGACTGGTGTCTAACTGGGGGAAGGGCGGTAGTTGTCCCCTTGCAAGGGATGGTAAGGCCAGAGAGGTGGAGGGAGAAAAAGAATTAGAAGAGGCTGCTGCCAGCAGGTGTGTGTGTGTACCTGTTCAGGTAGCCTGAAAAGAATATCTACAAGAGAAACATGCCAAGTACTTAGGATGCTAGGGTATCCTTATTCCTTAGCTCCTGCTGTTGGGATCGTCCTTTACTTAAGAGACTAGAGCAAGACAGAAGGAGGTGGAGAGAGAGAGTGGCAGGCAGCCTAGAGGCTCTCCAGTAAGATCCAGTTATTCATCTAATCAGTGCCATCAATATGTCTGTGTTTGACCCTTTTGGATGGAAGAGGCTTAGCAGTCAATAGACTTAGACCCTAAAATATTGCCAGTCTAGCTGAGAGCAACTGCTTACAGGTCTGCAAGGGCCCTCCCTGGCCAGGATGCTCAGAAGGATACAGACAGAAACAGAAGGGAAACTGTCTGAGTCGCTGCCGGCCCTCTTTCCTAAGCTATCAAAACAAACAAACAGACAGACAAACTCAAGTCTCCTGGAGACTGGGCTATTGGACAAGCACACGTTGGAAAGCAGAATTGGAATATAATTTCCATTGTTATTTATTGCCCTCTTTCAAATCAATTTAAGTCAGCTCCAGGAACAACACAATACTTGTGATAAATGATGAGCAATAGAGAGGAAAAACAGTATAGAAGAGAGACTGCACTAAGGTTAGGCAACAGCCTTCCTTCTTTCCTGTGAGAGTTAGAAACGACACAAACCTTTAAGAGATCTTAAAGCCACTCCTTGGTCGGTAGGTAAGGCTTTCCATCTCTGAAATGACTGGAAGGGACCTAAGTTCTTGGATCTTTCAGGAATAAAGGCACATTTTACATTCATTTCCCCCCATGTCTCTGCCACCCTCTCTCTTTTTCCCTACCATTCAAATGAATACTTTGATTGTCCATGGGGACAAATGTGGAAGACTAGTTTCCTGCCTCTACTTTGGACCCAAATAGGCAGACCAGTGGATGATCAAGCCTTCAAATGCCTGGATAGTACATCCATTCTAAGTAAAACCTTCCTGATAGAGTTGAAATGGCCTTGACCAGGTTTATTTACCTTTTCCCTTTATCTTCTCTTTTTTCTCTTCTCCCACCTTCTCAGCTTTTCCTTTTCTTCCCTGCTTCCTACCTAACATTTGCACCCAATAGTTTAGCAATACTTTCTCCAGAGGTACAAGGAGGGTAAGATCTGGCCTTAAACCAGTGCTGATAGAGGCTGCGTGGGAGCCTGCAGTGACCCTGAGCTTCCTTGCTGGGTGAGAGGCCAGCGCTTTCCAGCCTCTTGTCAGGCATGTGCTGAGCTATTCCTGTTAGGCCATAAAAAAAAAAAAAAAAAAAGTGTATCTCAAGACCAGGAGAGCCATAAACACATGGCTATGGTTCTAACATGTAGTACATTGCCAGATGCAAATACAGAGATGCTTTTAATTTTGTTCCAAGTGTTACACATCATGTGGCAAATTGATCTTCAGAAAGCCAATTTTGATATTTTCTGTTAATAATATTTTTAAAAAGAATAACCTTAAACATATATGATTGAGAATTAAAGAGGTGTACATCATTCCCAGCAGAGGGTTTCTCATCCGAATTTAAAAAAAGAGGTAGTACTTCCTCCCACTTCTAAATGAGGAACATTTTTAAGTAGAAGAACTTGGTTAACATTTGGATTGTCCAATTGTTTTTGCTGCTCATGTCATTTTAAGAAAATAAAAATATTTAAATATTTGTGTTTTTTAATCCTTTTACATCTTTATGTATTGTAAATTTAAAAGTCAACTAGGAAATTAGTTATACGCTCCTCCTGCCTTCTATAGAAAAATGACCTCAGAAACCTGTTTCCCCTAAAATATCAAAATTTTGTATTATCTCAATAATTTCAGCCTGCCATTTGTAATTTAATGTTACTATTAAATGGGAGGAAAATAGAACTTATTTTGTATAAATTATATAGGAGGAAAATACAACTAATTTGTAGATTTAGGGAGATTGCCAGCACTTCTAAAATCTTGTCCTTTGTATCATTCTCTAGCTGGTTTATCCGAATAGGATCCGATCCTACATGACCTGTAGACATAATATTCTGACACAATGGAAGATTTCTAGATGAATTGAAGCAACCTGATTGTGAATTTTCTATCTCTTACTGTTTTGAACCAATGCTTTAGTGTATACTCCAACATTGATTTTAAATGTGATCTCCTTCAAGGAAAAAAGTGCAAAAATAATTAAGGAGAAAAAAAACCCACAGGAAATCTTTTATAAATAGTCTTAGGACCATTGATCCCTGTTACCTGCTATAATGTGAATGGAATCGTTATGGCTGTTCCATTGACACAGTTTCTTCATTCAGGATTCTGGCCAAAGGAATAGCATGTCAATGTGTAAAATTCTAGCCAAAGATAAGCCATTACAATGGAAATCGCGATGTGCAAAGTCTCATTGAAGCCAATGAAATTGAGTGTAATATCCATACTGCATTCTCATCTGCTTGCCCCAGGATTCAGTATGCAGCTCTGCATTGAAATGAGATTATGCATATAAAATGCCAATATAGAATACAATGCCCAATAAAACATTAGAAAAGCAACTTACAGCCCATATACATGGGCTTTACTTAAATTTGAACTTCATGTACAAAATAAAGCATGGCACCACCGAAACACTAAATCTAAGAAATGTCCTCACTCTGGTTTTTCATGCTTCTTTCTGCATGATTCCCCCACACCCCCTCTTATCCAAACACAATTCTTTTAAGGGCACTCTTCAAATCATCTAACAATTCCCAAAGGGTATTCCAGGAGTCTCTTAAAGTGTCTTTCTAAATTAAAAGGCCCCAAACAATTTAGGTGCATTTTTGAACCAAAAATATCAGAAAGTATTTGGACTTGGAAACCTATGGGTGTGTAAAAAGAAGAAAGGGACCAAAGAGAAAAAAAACGCCCCACAGTGGATTACAAGGTTATGGGACAGGTCACTAGGAAAGGGAAATAAAACTGAATGTTAGGTTGAGCTTGTAAATTATGCACCTTTCAGGGAAAGCGGTTTTAAGGTCTCTTCACTCAAGGGTTCCCCCCCCCCCCATCCATTTTGCTATTAATTCTTAACTCTTGGTAGGCAGCTCTTTAATGAGGTTGTTTGTGGCAGGTTAATTTTCTCCAATCTACTGAGCTCCTCATTTTCCCTTTTAAGTGCAGTGCTGCCTAGAGCTTTCAGTACTTTCCATACCAGAAAACAAAATACACGTGAAGTTGCCTGGCTGGGCTAAGAATTAAAGGCACTATGTGGACAGAAAAACAGAGGGTCTGGACAGATGGGAGTGGGAGGGTAGCAACCCAGCTGAGGTGAGGGCATGAGGGAGAGAGAATTCGGGTCTTAGGAGAGCAATGATCCAGGGAGTGTTATTTATTAAATATTGCAGCGATCGATTTCAATACCCCAAGTGGACACGGGAATAAAAATTCACCAACAACACCAACAAGCTGAAGTGATTAGGAATGCTTTGTTGCGAAGGAGGGAAAAAAAGTGATTTTCTTCAGATCCTTTTTGTTCAGGTTAGAAGAGGCCTAGACAATCCAAGTCTAAGTCTGGACTCTGGGTTTGGGATATAACTCTAAAGACTAGTCATCACGGGGTGGTGCTTCTGCGTAGTGAAAAGATGGGCCTTTGTACTAAGGAGGATTAAATATCAACTACCACGATTATGGCGGGTCACTCTAGGAGCCTCCCACCTAAGTCAGAGAAGAGTACATCTTGGAAGGGGCTGCTCTTTTACTGTGTATTAGTCTTTGTTTCAGCTCTGGGACAAAGCAGTTGGCTTTTTGCACAGTTCTTGTTTCATTAAAATCCAGGGGGAAATGCGCAATATGGTTTACAGAAGGTGGATTCCCAATAGCAGGACAAAAAACAGCCTTTGGTGCTATGTGGGGAAGAAATATTTTTGCAGTGTCATTCCTCGGCCAAAAGTATGAAACTGTCAGCTATACATGCCCCAATACCCGGTACCTCACATTTTTTCATGAGCGATTTCAGAATGGGGTGGGATTTTCTGTTCTTTTTTTTTTTTTAATCCCAGATCTAGCTTGTGGACATTCGTGCTATGAACTGTGTTTCTCTCAGTCCAGGAATCTGCTCAGGGATTTGGGCTAGTTATTGTAGAGGCGGCTTGGAGCAGGGGGGATTGTTTTCAGTCACATCCTAATGGGCAAGGCCTGGGCTCTTTACACTGGGGATACCGAGTCTGCTGCTAGGGACACACTGCTGGACGTCTGCATGTGGCTGCCTGCTGCCTGCTCCTTCAGTGTGGTCGCCACAAATCTGGGAAAGACATGCAGCATCATACAAAGGATTTCTTTAATGAGGATGAGTTCCTCAGAGTGACTGGGGGTTGTGGCTGCTGCTCAGGCCTTGCTTTCCCTCTGCCAGAGCTTTCCCTACTGGTTATATCCTTCCTTCTGTATTAGCCTGGGGTTGGAAAGGGCATCCCCCCACCCCCATTCTCTGATAACCCAGAGGCCGATTCCTGTTTTGCCCTGGAGGCTGAGTGAGGATGGACTGGAAGGTCTGAGGAGGCAAAAGTAAACATATGTGTATATATCTCCAATGCCCCCTCCATTCTCCGCCATCAGTCTTCCAGTCTTCTCCCATCCCTGTTATCACTTATCATGACTAGCTGCCACTGGGAGCATGGTCCTAGGGAATAGCTTTATTTCTGTGGGTAGATCTTACAGAGAATGTTCAAGGCAGGAGATGGAACCCTAAGCCTCCTTGTTTTCTTTGAAATGAATTGGGGCTGACCAGGGTATGGCTAAGGCTGAGGCTGCTTGTGCAACAGAGCACTTAGGCTCCTGCGGCCTGATGCTCCGGGGCTCTTTGTGGAATGATGACTAGCTACAGGGAGGCCATTCTGCCCTATAAAGCTGTTTGTCTCCCTCAACCTACAGGGCTCCTTCCTCTCTTCAGACTGGGGAGAGAGATGGGTCTGGGAGCAAAATATCACTCAAAAAAGTTACTTGGAGAAGTTAGAGTTATGGAACCACTCTTCTTGAGTGTGGAAAAGGCTCAGCAGTGATTTGGACAAGAAAGGAATTGCCCTGTTTTTGCTATGGATCCACCCCCCTTTGGACTTCTGTCCTGCATTCTGCATCTCCCTGACTTTCGTCTTCCTCTCCCCCTTCTGCTTCTCCTTGTCTTTCTCCTGAAGTCACGTTAGGAAGAACAAGCAGGTTGAAAGCATCAGAAGACTTCCACTGTGAGGGGCTGCAGAGGCCCAAGTGAAGCCTGGCTGTGCCTGGGCGGGTGGTTCTCTTGTGTGACTGGGGGGTAACTTGGAGAGAAGGGATCTCCTGGGGGGAAAGAAGATGCTATGAGGAGGACTCTGTCTCAGGTCACTGGGGAGCAGCTTCTGCAACCAGAACCAAAGCTCTGGGATCCTGAGAGCCTGCCTTGCTGTAGGGTACCTGTTGCATGAAGCTGTTTGGAGAGATTTTGGGCCCCTGCCTTGTTGTAAATCTTGGGGGTTAGGTCTGGCTTCCCCTGGGGCTGCTGGATTCACCTGTCACTACGCTCACTGCCCAGGGACCCTGACAAACCTCCACAATATGGGCCTGAAAAAGGGCCCTTAAGGTTCACTGATCTGGGTGTAGAACTTTGCAAAACTGCAAATAAGCGAGAAAATTTGTCTATTCTTGTGAAGGGAAATACAAGTTTGCACTTAACATGGAAGCCTAAGAAAAAGAGGCGGGGGTGGGGGGGTGGGGGTGGATGGGGGGGTGGGGAGATGGCTTCTTCTGGCCCACAGCCCCACTGTAATCTCCAGAACAATTTCATTTCCTCTGCAGCACCCTGGGTACCCTAGCCGAGGGCTTGGAAAGGTCAGGGAAGGGATGGAGCATGGGTAGGGAAGAAAAGCGGTGGCTAGGTCCTTGGCAAGGTCGCAGGTGAGGGACTGGTCGGGTGGTGAGGAGGGGACCGACAGGATGGAAGAGGCCGGAGGAGAACAGAGCAGGAGGAGGGGGCAGAGCCATGTCTTTTGAAAGGTTTTGGTGTTTTTCTGAGGAATTCGCACGGCCCGCCTCCGGGACAGCTTGCTGGCTGTTCTCCCCCATCCGCCCTTTCGGAGCAGGTCGCAGGGAGCTCGGGTTTCTGCGCGGCCCGGTGCAGCCAGGCCGCCGGCGCTGCGCCAGCCTCGCCGTACAGGCCTTTCCCGCTTGCTGAGAAAGGGAAAAGCGCACGCTTGGGGTCTCGCGGGCCGGGAGCCTGTTTGTGCGGCGGGAGAGCCGCTCCTCCGCGAGTGCCAAACCGCTGCTGCCTGCTCGCTCTATAAACCTGGCCTGGTTACGCGGGCGGGAGAGGGTGTTCTGGGGAAGGGGCTCCTGCGGAGGGCGGCCGAGCTCCCTCGCCGTCGCGCGGCAGCTGGGAACCCGCGGGCTGCAGGGAGAAGCAGGCCCCGGGGAGCTTGTCTTCTCTCCAAAGGGGAGCTTGGAACTTTTGAACCCTTTACTTTAAAGTGATCGATCGTGTCCCACCGGAGAGCGGCTCCGCCCCCTGTCCCCACCTCCGCCGCCTTCCCCGGTCACCTCGGCTCTAAGTGTGCGCGGAGACCGCGCGGGGCGCGAGGGTTGGTGCGTTTGGAGATGCCTGCAGCAAATGCGAACATTTGAGTATGAATGCACGTCAAGCAGGCAGAGCCAGAGCTGCTGTGTGAGGACCCACAATGCGAGGGTTGGTTCGTGCCTCCTTCCCCACAGCCCTCTAAATGAAAGACGGAAACGACAGCTTTTCCCATGAAACTGTCCCTGCACACCGGCCTCCCTACGAGGAAGTCCTCGCAGGAGCCGGGCTCCGCACTGGGAACCTTCAGGGAACTGTGGATGAAGGCTCAAGGCCTCCACGAATTAGGCTGATTATTAATTTGGGCTGTTCGGAGCGAGAAACAACACTTAAAGCCCTTTGGCTTTGGGGACAGTCCCGGAACTGAGACCCAAGCACAGATGCCCCAGGGCTGCGGATGGGAAATGCGAGTTGCGGAGACTCCCGGACGAGGCTGAGTGGGCTGGGTAGAGCTCCCCGGGCAAAGGTTGGCTCTTCCTCGCCCCCAGATAAATTCTTGGTTAACTAGTGCAGTCTAAATACATTAGTATTACTAAATGGGGTAAAATAGACGGGGTTGAAAGTGAGGGCATGTCAACGGGGCCCAGACCCGGTCATACTTCTTCTCCGGTGACAAGTCAGGATGCTTCCAACACGAAAATAGAAATGTAACATTCAACTGGACGAATTAATTTTTGACGGATTTACGGTACGATTTTCTTTCAAGCGGTATTCATTGGTTCTTTCGATCCCTATTGCGGTCCAAAGACGGAAATATAAACAAGCACCCTCTGCTTTGCGGAAACCCCTTAACAGTATCTCCCAAAGAAAGATCAAGACACTTTGTGAATTTTCCCCAGATAATGCCTCATATTCCGAATGACTGATCAGAGAACTCCGGTATTGTTAAATAAAATGAGAGGAAGGCGAGTGACGTGGGAGTCGAACAATGGCATTTCTGAATCAGTTTGCTTGATTGACATTTGGGAGCTTCATGACCCCAGGGAATAGGACTCATTACGGTGAATACACCAAAACATCAACCAAGATTAGAACTCTAGATCCTGTTTTAATCCCATTTCAGTCTAAATTATAGTGGGAAAATATAAAATCCAAGAGGAGAGAATTACTCCATCATATATTGACCTAAAGTCTTAATTGTTCAAAGGGGGAAATAAAAGTGGAAAACCGATCTACTTTTCATCACTTTAGAAATAGCACTGACAATTAAGTCAAGTGTAAAGATTTGGTAGGATAGACACTAAGAATATTTATGTGGTATAAAAATACTTATTTGGAGAGACATCCTGGAGAAATACATAGGGAGCTTTTTTGCATATATGAGAAAAATATAATCTTCCTCCAGTGGGTAAAAAGAGGCTCATCAGCAAATTGATGCTTAGAAGTAATTAGATATCTTTAAGGTGGAGTCTAAATTTCCATTATTATATGGAAGACTTCTCTATTTCTTGGGAGAGGAATTTTTTTTTTTTTAATGACGAAAGTTCTGTAAATTTAACCCAGGAAACTGTTGAGAGCAGATCTACAATTCAGGTTGGAGAAACAGAATGTGTGTGAGCAAAGTCTATTTTTAACCACAGAAAAGTGTGAGATACTGTGCGCTGTGTTAGATGGGAGTATAATCTATGGCAACTTCACTATACAAAATTCTTTGATTCTTCATTGGAACTTATCCTCAATTCTCAGGAACTTAAAAGACTGGAAATCTTAATTAAGTAATATATATTAAATTGAACCAATAGCACACAGAACCAATAACACATGGAAGGACATGGTTATAGCCTATTTTTTTTAGTAGGCAAATTACAGCAAAGGGGAATGTAACAGGAAGATATAAAAATAGAGCATATGTATGTTCTAAGTAATGGGATAGAAAGGATTGCTGCACAATATAGCTTCACATCTTATATTTTGAGAGGTAGATTTTAATGAGAAGCCTCTGTGTTGCATGGGAGCTGGGAATCATAGAAATTATTTATGCAGCAAGAAGGAACAAAATTAATTATTAGGAGCTCAGTAATCACCAAATAAACTCTGAGCTTTGAGGTTAAAAATAGACGACTATCTTCATGTTCAATTATACAGTATCAATTACTAATACAACTGATGTTTCAGCGTCTCAGTGAGACCAGATACCATCTTCTATGGAGATATCTTGGTATTAATTAATGACTGCTTTATTCTCATTATTCACAAGGAAAAATAGGGGTCGTGTCACATTAAAATTAAGATTATCTTAGTTTATCTGGGCTCTTAAACAAAGATCATTCAAAGTAATTATATTTTGAATTAACAGAGGTAGGTAATTTCTCTCGTTATTTTTTGTTCAAAGACAGAAAATAAAGATCAGAAATAAGCAAAGTTTCATTTTGAAGATAGAAGGAACCAAACAAACATGTCTTGACTTTTGCAGTATTTCCCTTGCTAAAGGGGGAATGAGGGAACTGTAAAAGACGTGACTTTGCAAAGTCAAGTCCTTTTTAAAAGACTCGGATCGAAATTCTTGCTATGCAACAAGGATTCAGGTTTGATTAATTTTCTGCAAGCGACGTGACAGCGGTGTTTTAAAAGATTAATTAAAATTGAAGTGATACGGAGCAGGAATTCAACCTGCAGAGACGTCCCTGGCGCCTTGGGGGGCTTTGCAAGCGAGTCCCAAGCCCAAACTGCGGGCTTTCCCGAGCCTGGGACGCAACTCCCCGTCTCCTGGAGAGGAACACGGAATTTGGCAGGGCGCCCGCCTGGCCGCCTGGCATCCCGAGCTGGCCGCCAGCTCTCGGGGGTGGGGACGGGGTGTGTCCCGGGGAACCCGCTGCCGAGAGAACTGCTGGCGCGGCTCTCGAAGAGCCAGTGAGGTCCAGGGTCACTCCCGAGGCCGGAGGGGACTCCAGGAAGCCCGGAGCTGAGGGCCCCTGGCTGCGTCCACTTCTGTGGGGAGGGGTGTATGTCGGGGGACACCTACTTTGTGCCCCGGCTCCTCCGGAGCCCCCTCCGCGGTAGCGAGCTTGCGGGGTGCGTAGATGGCACTCCGAGAAGGCGCATACCCAGAACCTAGGGCGTGCAGCGCTCGACTGCTGGGCTGCGGCTGCCGGGACCGGGGTGAGGGCCTGCCCGGGCAGTCCTGCCTCAACTCGGACTTGGGACTCCGGGAGGCCGTTCACGCCTGGGCCGCCCGGCCACCTCCTCCTACCTCTCCGCTCATTTTCCTGCCCCAGCTCCTGTTCCCCCGCATCCCCGTCCCCTCGCTTCACTTTGCGACGCCTTGGTCCAAGTAAGAAATTAAGCGGAGCGCAATTTTAACTGTACTCAAGAAGATACAATCGCGGGAGCCCTCCGGGTCGCGCGCGTTGGAGAAGCGACGCGGGTGGCGCCCGAGAGGGTGGGTAGGGGAAGAAGGGGGCGTTCGTTTGCAATTCGCCTCCCCAGGGCCATGAACTCCGGTGTCCCCTTCCCTCCAATTGTGGGGCTCGGGTGCCGACGGGGAGGCCGCCCACCGCTGTGCCCTCGCCCCAGCTCTCGGGCTGGCAGGGTGGTGCGCCCATGGGCTCCCGGCGACTTGGTGGGGGCGCCAGCCGGGCGCCCTCCCCGCTGGGCTGTCCCTTCGCTCTGCGGCGGCGGCGGGAAACCCCTTCCTCAGCGGCGGGTCCCAGGGGTCGGGGCCTAAAAGCCTCCCTGGGGATTCTCCGCGCCCGGGAGGCGATGTGGTTCCTCCTCCCCCTCACGTCTGCCTCTCCCACCCTCTTCTAGAGACCTCGGAGGTGGCGAAGTGGGAAGGGAGGCGGGTCAACAAACGGTGGAGGCCTGGTAGCGGGAGCTCGGGAGCCGGGGGAGTCCGGGTCAGAAAGGAAGCTTTAGCTCGCGGAGAAGGGGCGATGGGGCGAGGAGGAATCAGCCGGGAAGGGCTGAGGGTGGGGGGTGACGCCAGAGACCCTTTCCTTCCGAGTGGCCGAGGGGGACTTCTTCCCCGGGGAGCCCCCACCCAGCAGCTCCCAACCTCGAGAACAAAGGGTCTGGGAAGCACGGTCGGGGTCGGGGAGCGGAGGTGGAGGGAAGCAGGAAGGCAGGCGGTGGGGGCAGGGGAGGGCGCTTCCCCACATTTCCTCTCGCGGCGGAATGACGGAAAGCTCCCTCCAGCAAACGCCTCACTGAGGTCGCTTCCAAATCCGGGAGGGCTCGGGTTCCTTACCTAACGGATGCACTCGTTCCCTTCCTCCCCCAGCGTCCCCACCCCCTCCGGGGACCGAAGCCCGGGAGCTTCCACGCCGGCGGCGCGCAGCGGCGCGGGTGGAACCACGGGGCAGCAGCGCCTCCTGCAGGTGCCTGGCGCCTCCGCAGTCGCCGCGCCGCGCTGTCTCTTAAGGTGGAACTGGCCTCATTCCCTACCCGCGCTTTTGGCTCTTCCGCAATCGTGGTTCCACCAGCGGCAAGTCTCCCTCGCGAAATGGGCCTGATTGTCCAGAAAAGTCTGAGTCTGCTGGCCCCTGATGCTATTTCCTTGATCCCTTGGCCCCACTAACTGCAGCATGTCGTCCGAGGAAATCCCGGTATCGATTTGGACAATCACAACTGATACTTCCCTGCAGGTATAAAAGGACGCGTAAGGCACACTTCAGGGCAGAGAAACCAAAACGGCGTTTCTTTAATCTGAAAGTAAACTTTTATTTTCGTTTATTAAAAGCAGAAGCCTAGCAGGAAAGGGTCACCGAGAGTTGACCTAATGATGGGTCTTTTCGGATCTAAGTGATCAGGATGAGACTGGCGGGTCTCAGCGCCCACACCCGGCAAACTCAGGGCAGCTGCGGGCGCAATAGGCCGGGGAGGAGCGGCAGGACTGCAGGGAACCCCTCCTTTCGCATCTCCGGCGGCCCCGTTTTCAGCCCACTCTTGCATGGATTCTTTGTTTAGTGAACGTGGAGAGGATAGAAGACTAGCTTTTGTTTCTTTCCCCTTCTTTTTAACTAAATGTGCGTGCGCGTGTACATATGAATTCATCGCTTCTTGAATGTAACGTCCTCAGCGAGCTCGAGATTCTTCGGGGAAAACCTACGAGCCGTGAGCAGGACAAGAACAAGCCAACTCTGCTTCCGGTGCCATCTGCAGTAAATTCCTTTCCTTTGCTCTTCCCTCCTCCGCGTCCTGGAGAGGGGGCCCCCCGGGAGCTGCTCTTGGACTCCCGCACCCCCAGGACCCGGAGCAGCGGAGAGCTCAGACCCTAGTGCGGGGGCGCCAGGAGGTATCTGGAGAGGGGAGGCTGGCGGTCGGCCTGGGGCATCAGGTTCACCTGCACCTTGGGAACCTCCTTTCCCCCCATCCAGGGCGTTCTGCCTTCGCTTCGCCCCGACGGGCCCAGCCCCAGGGAACCAGGCTGCGGTTGGGGCCGCCCTGGGGGCAGCTCCCAGGGGCAGGTGCCGCAGGGTCACACTCGCCCTGGGGGTTGCAAACCGCAAGCGAAAGTCGAGAGCGGCTGGAGCTTTTTCTCTAATCCGTTTTACACGGTGAAAACCGCAAAGCTGTCGCCTAGGCGGCCACTTTTTAATTGGGAGGCAAACAGACGAAAAAACCAAAACAAACGCGCAAGCTGACTCTTTCCCTCTGTTTTCTCAACAAAAAGCCCGCTGTCTGGCAAAGAGGGAAACCGACGACCAGCTCTCACGGTTGCTCGCTTCGGGGCCCGGACTGGGGCACGCAGGAGGCAGCCTGGAAGGTGCCGCTCTCCCCACGCTCTCCTCCCAACATCTCCCCGAGTGCATCTCCGATCGGGTCCCTGCTCATCACGGGTCGCGCTGAGGCAACGCGCTCCATGCAAGCCCCATCTCGAGCTTTCTCGCTGGCGCTGAAAGGCAGATGTGGGCACTTGGGTGTTG
Organism: Nasua narica; assembly: GCA_028533885.1. Classification (NCBI taxonomy): domain Eukaryota; kingdom Metazoa; phylum Chordata; class Mammalia; order Carnivora; family Procyonidae; genus Nasua; species Nasua narica. Next base: position 15,028,742 of record CM052807.1, read on the forward strand.
GAAGCTCTGAGCTCGAAAAATTGGCCCCAGGTCTAGGTTCTTCCGAAGCCCGGGGCTGGAAGAGCAGGGATTGGGACCGCCAGTCCGGGGGAGACCTCCAAGCGGAACAGAAAACACCTGCAGGCGCTCTTGGAGTCTCCCAGTTTCCCTTGGGGAAAAGCAGGAGTTGGGAGACACACTGCGCGGCGCCAGAGCTAACTCTCAACTTACCGCGCGCCCTGCGGGTGTTGGGGCAGGGGGTTCCCAGGCCCTTGGGGGAGCCCCCAGAGAAGCAAGGAGAGCACAGGGCGCGGGAGACCCGGGTAGGTGCGGGAGGACTGAGACTGTCTGGGTCAGGTGGGCCAAGTCCCACAATAGCGGACATCTCCATCCTACGTTGATGTGCTAAGGGTCCTGCGTGGACAATCATTTTTATTTTATTTTTGAATATCATTTTTAGTTAAACTTGTGGTCGTGGAGGTAGGAAAAGGGAAGGAAGTCAAAAGAAAGGAGGGGGCAGATCTTTATTTTAAGAAAGGAAAACCAGGAAAATTGGAGTGGTGAAATTGTGGAGAGGGAGGGAAGGAAGGATAGAGAAGACTTTCCTTCTTTGTTCCTTAAAGCCTGAGAACTTTTTTTCAAAATCAAAATGCAGAGAGGCAGGCCTTCTTGGAGCATGTTTACATAATTGAGAGATACTGCTCATTAGTTCACTTTTAAAATATTTGCTGGGTTGAGCGAAGTTTTAGAAGATTTTTTTCTCACCCAGCCCCAGTGTGAAGCTCAACTCATTTGATTTAAAGCAGATTTAAAATCAAAATTTCAGAAGAGAAAAATGTGTATATTCATCTGTACATACATACACATGCAATAGAGTTCCTATTCCCTCTAGTCTAAGACAAGAGATTCTCTAGTAAATTATATGTGATGGCTTATTTTTTTCTGGTATCCTCTTGTCACCAGAGAGGAGTACTGAATTATCTTTCTCTCCCCGCCCAATTAATAAATCTACTCAGAGAGAGAAGAACTCTCACTATGAGAATGTGACTTTTCCCCCCTCTCTTTCTGGTTTTCTTTCTTTCCCACACATGAACCACACACAGAATATCCATCATGTGCAGACTTCTCCCTAATCAGACTGTAATGTATGATCTATAAATCCATGCTCATGTTTTAAGTTTCTGCTGGAGTTCAGAACACTGTTGAGGACCTACTTGGCTCTCTACCATGCATACACTTCATCAGGGATCTTTGGTAAACTAGTAAAATGATTATCTTTGCTTTGAATTTCTTTGTGATTAAATGGAAAATAGCATCAGTGAACAATTTAAACAGTGTCTTTTATATCGAATGTCAATGAGTAAAAAAGGATCTATAGTTGTTCCAAATATCAGAACGATGGCTTCTTGTTTGCAGTCATATTTGGCAAAACGACTTTATATTAATGGAAAATTACTAAAATCATTGCATGCATTCCATATAGAGAGACTTATTATTCATTGAGCTTTACCTCCAACAACTTGAGCTATCTGGTTCAAATTACTTAAGTAATTTCAACTGAAGGAAGGTCTTGGAAAATTAGGAACTGTGGAATAATTTGTATTTTGGTCTTTTCATGAAGCTTTAATCAAATCTGATTTTTGTGAAAACTAAAATACAATAATCCCTTAAGTGATTTTATGGAATAATGTGTAATTTTTTTGGTAAGAATTTATTTATTTATTAGAGAGAGAGACAGCTAGAGAGGGAATACAAGCAGGGGGAGTGGGACAGGCAGAAGCAAACTTCCCACTGAGGAAGGAGCCCAATGTGGGGCTCCATCCCAGGACCCTGGGATTATGACCTGAGCTGAAGACAGACCCTTAAAGACTGAGCCACCCAGGCACCCTAATGTGTAATTGTTTAAAAAAAAAATAAAAGTGTGCCCAAAGGATACTGTAATGAAACTAGATGAATATAAATATAACTATTCTTAAATTGTTTTTCTGTTTATTTTTCTCTGTCTCAAATGTAAGACATGTAGGACTCCAGAATATGCTCTTTAATGTGCTCTGATAATAAGAAAACTATTGCTGGTTTTCTCAGAGGAGCACAGTTATCTAGGGGCAGTGCCAAAATCATTAGATAAGCATCATCTTTCCTCTCACATCATTGTCTACATGAAATTCCATCTTAGGAAATGTGCAGGAATATTATATTTGTTTCAGAAGCTTGAAAATACAATAGAATTTGAAATATTGAATATATGATTCTTAGTTGACAGTATCTTAGAAGTTGCAGAGGTATCTCTTTTTGAGATGACTTTAATAATGACTGACTTTAATAACGTTGGAACGTAAGGAAAGATTTCAATAGCAGGCAAGATGTGATGAATGGACACAAGGAACAATGAAGCTATTGACAAAACATGCCAACTTTTAGAATTCTATTTAAATTATTATTTTTCCTTCCAGTGCAGAGGAAGACACCCAAGTGCATCAATGTTCATCAGATGCAGGGTAATAAAAATGTGAGCGACAGTCAATGGACCGTGACTGTAATATGATTGTTGGTGTGGGTGGGTGAGTACACTGGAACATTCGTTCCTGTTTAAAGAAGGTTCGTGGTCCTCAGTGGAGGTAGGGGAAGTTCGTAGAAAATTGAGGCCATGAAGAAGAGGGAACAAAGGTTAAACAAAGAATAAAGCAAATTCAGTAATTAAAAAAAACGACTTGTTTTCTATTTTAGATTTGATTTTTGTCAATTATTCCTGCCAGCTATTTAGATGAAATAAATGGAATATCACTTAATAAGCGGATGCTCTGATACATTTCCTTCTTAAAGGGTCTGATTCCTGGCATCCAAAGGAAACTGGAATACAAGTTAGTATTAGAACTTGAATTTGTTCTGCCAGAGTGAAAATTGGTTCCATTAGGCGTCAGTCACAGAACTCTTATAGACCTGGCTTGGGCCGTAGATATGATACATCCAACTAGCTGAAATAATAAAGTCTTAAGTAATGCTAGACGTGCTTTGGGAAACCATCCAGAGGGTCTTAATTTTTTTTAATGAAAGTTTCCTAATTTTACAGTCCTCGTAAATCTGGAACAAGCCTAAATTAGGTCATCAGGGTGAGTGAAAATTTAATGCTTGATCCTTTGGAGATAACATAATAGAAATAACTTAAAATGTGAAATATTCAGTTGTCTGCAATCTTAAGCCAGGATCCTTTCCTGGACATTTTTTGTACTCACCTGCCCATGCTTTCTTCTCATTATAGATTTATAGTGCTCTGGAGAAACCCCTGGAAGAAGTGATATATCAGAGAGACACTATATCCAAAAGCTTAAAAGTTAGTATCTTACTCCATAAATAAAAATCTAAACAACAACAGCCACAAAAAAGAAAATCAACTGTATCTTAGATGAACAATTATATCCAATATATTAAGAGGAATGAGAAAAATGTGCATGCCATCCAAAAGTTCATAGTTTATTAAATATAGGAGGGTTTCAAATAAATTCATAATACACATGTGGATTTATATACATAAACTTAATGATTTTTCATAAGTAAGTTGATTGGAACCCCTGGCATGTTTCTTATATGAAAATATTTTATAGCTTTGATTGAATAATCACATATTATATGAATTTAAAAATTACTAATGAGATATAGAATAGTAGACAATAGAAAAATTAAAATAAATTGAAATTATTTTAAATTTATCATAGAAACTTGTTTTTGATTACTTTTTATTTGGAGCAGAAAACTTGTCAACTTATTATTTGGCTTCAATTTCTCCCTCTATGTATTTTGCTTTATTTACTTGTGAACAGATGTTATTAGCTAAGTTAACAGTACGAATACAGTAATCATAAAATCTCAGAAGTAATTTTTTTTAAAGATTTTATTTATTTATTTGACAGAAAAAGATGACAAGCAGGCAGAGAGGCAGGCGGTGGGGGGTGGGGAGCAGGCTCGCTGATGAGCAGAGAGCCTGATGCAGGGCTGGATCCTCCAGGACCCTGAGATCATGACCTGAGCCAAAGCAGAAGCTTTAACCCACTGAGCCACCCAGGCGCCCCCAGAAGTAATGTTTTGACATGAATAGTAATTCAAATTTAGAAGTATTTATGGACAACTCAGAAAACTTACTTTAGTTAATTGTTTCCTTATTCTTGACTTGCCAACTGATTAACTTCTTTTGTCTACAAATGGCAGAGACCAACATTTTCAATATTTTCAAGATGTAAAAACGAATGTTATCTTCCACAATTTTTGTAATTTGGAACTTGAACTGAGCCAGTCCAAATGCTTGAACAACTGGTTAAAAGTAGACCAAGGAAGAAGTTTGCATTTTTTTTTGCTGATGAAGAAAAACATTGAGGAACAGTCCTTCAAATAAATCTAAGTGTTATGTCATTCTTACAAAATGCCTGTTGACTCCAAAAATCATTGAGCAACAAAAAAGTCCCCATTAAAAGTTAATGGCCACCTGGCTGTTTAAAAGGAGTTCTGTAGACTTTACCAGAAGCTGTGTGTCAGAGCCTAGCTCTTCCCCAGGTTTTCTCTCCTCCTGCATTCACGGGAGATTGCTTTGCCCGGTGAGAGTATTGCTCTTCCCAATAGCATGGAAAAAAATGCAATAGGCAGTTTCAGGAGTGTTGCCTTTGACAGCGTGTCTCAGGGGATATAATATTCTAGGTGGCAATTGGCCAAAATAAGTAGGAAACTGAGGGGAGCTGCCAAGCTATACTGCTGCTGAAAGTGCTGCCATAATGAAGTAGAAAGCGGAAAGAAAGTTTTTCCATGAGAAGAATGAGAAATGGAATGGCTAGTGGTGAGGGAGAAGGACTGGGGTGTGGGTGTGCACGGGGGAAGGATAAACATTTGTAGATCTTTGTAACAATCTTATAAGAAAGCTGTCCGAGAGTAGGTTTTATTTTTTTTTATTTTTTTTTATTTTTTTTTTAAATTTATTTATTTATTAGGAAAGAGAGAGAGTGAGAGAGAGCATGAGAAGGGAGAAGGTCAGAGTGAGAAGCTGACTCCCCATGGAGCCGGGAGCCCGATGTGGGACTCGATCCCGGGACTCCGGGATCATGACCTGAGCCGAAGGCAGTCGCTCAACCAACTGCGCCACCCAGGGGCCCCTGAGAGTAGGTTTTATAAAAAATCTTATAACTTCTTATTTAAAGTTTTGTTGATTTGAATATTGCTTTCCTTCATGCATGAAATATCGGTGTTTTATCATTAACAACACATTCGTCTGAGCTATGAAGATAATATAATGTGGAATCCCAACAGTTGTCTCAACGGCCACAAGTTTGGCCCATGCCAGAATGCACAGCCCTCTGTAATGTGATTTTGCTACTCCCATCCAGAAGCAGAATCCATTCTCCAGCCCCTGCAATGTTAGGTTGGCCTCTGTGACTTACTTGGACAGATGTGATATGGTGAGAGTGATGTTGTGCAAGTTCTAGACTTTAGGCCTCAAAAAGCTTAGTGGCTTCCACCTTTGTCCTCTGGAACCTCAGGCCACCAAGAAGCCTGGGATGAAAGAGCACGAGGAGAAGGGCCCGGTTGTCTCACCAATTCCCACTGAGCCCAGCCCCCAGCACACCCACTCGCTGAACGCAGCTGCATGAATGAGCTCGGGTGAAATCAGCAGAAGAACCACAAGGCCAACAGAATCATGAAGAATCATAAGTCATGGTTGGCTTAAGCCACCGAGCGTTGAGGAGGTTCATTACACAGCAAAAGATACACACACAAGAAAGATTACACACAAGAAAGATCCTTGTCTTGTCTGTAATTATCACGATCATACAAAGTTGAGAGAGAATTTGTTGATACAGCAAGTGTTTCCATCAAGAGCTCTCAGTTTTTAAGAGCCTGAGTTAGCCTATGTGAAGTCCTCACAGGCCCAAGGCTACGATCTGCAATCTTGTCGTGACATTTGATTGTCACTCTGAAAGTTGGTGGGATTTAAGGAAACCACATTGTTTTATATCATCCACAGAGCCACCCAGTGAAGCTGGGTTCTCTACATGTGAAGGCTGAGGGCACAGGCGCCGGAACACAACAAAGGTGTGGAGACCACAGCATTGCTTGAGAAGGGGTATCCCTGAGGAGACGTCAGTGAACCTCCTTTTTTTCCTATTTGTAGAATGAAGAGGTTGTATGAGAAGATTTCTTTAGTTGCTTTTGTCATGGCAGAAGTCTCAGACTGGGCCACACGAATCAGAACCAATGGAGAGGACCACAGAGCTGACACCAAGAGAACCGAAGCTGAGAGAAACCAGCCTGCCTGAGGCCTAGGCATCTGGATTTCATGGAAGCCATCCAGTCACTCCATTCATTCAACAAGAATTTGCTGAGTGTCTTTTCTCTCAGGAGAGAGAAAGTGCTGGAGAGGCAGTGGTGCATAAATCCCACAAAGCCGTGCTGCTATGGGAGTTATTCTGGTAGGAGGCTTATGACAGCAAATAAGCAAACACTCTGATAATAGAGAGGAGTGCTAGGAAAAAAAATATAAAAGAGTAATGTAATAACAAGTGATGGTGGTAAGCGTGGAGGGCACCTCAGAGTAGGTGGCCAGGGAAGGCCTCTCTGAGCTGACCTTTAACCAACATGGGCTTAAGTCCTGGTGCTGCTTCCTATTAGCAATGGCCCAGGAGACAACCAAGTAACCCCTGCGAGTCTCAGTTTTCTTATCTGTTAAGTGGGGATAACCATAGGAGGTTGTTGTGCAGAATCAATAAAGTAATGTGGGTACAATGTCTCATACGGATAAGGTTCTCCATAATGAGCAAGTTCTCTTAACTCCTCTCTCTTCCAAATGGTGTGACAAGCTTAGGCATGGTTCCAGTGTTCTTCAGTCGGGGGGCAATGGGTGGAATTTAATTGAATTGAATGAATTATTCAATAATTGAATGAATTATTGGGCGGAATCATTCATCATTGTGCAGGACTGCATGTGTGCATTGCTGGACATTTAGCAAACTGGGCCCCCACCAACTAAATGCCAACGGAATTTCCCCAGTCATTTTGACACCTCTAAAACCATCCTGTATGGGTTAGCTTTTGGAAAATAACAAATCATCCAAAACTTAGTGGCTTAAAACACAAAGCGTTTATTGTTTGTCATGAGGTACTTAGTTGGGCTTTGGGTGTTCTAGTCTGAGCCAGGTTGAATGGTCCAGAGTAGTCTCCCTCATATGTCCTGAACCTCAGCTGAGACAGCTGGGATGGCTGGGTCTCTTCTCATCTTCTCATCTTCAGGGGGCTAACCTGAACCTCTTTGTGGTTACCTCACTATCAGCAGTGAGAGAAGGCAAGCCCCAATACAGAAGCATTTTTCAAGCCTCTGCTTAAGTCACCCGTGCTAATGTCCTGTTGGCCAAAATAAGCTACATGGCCAAGCTCAGATTCGAAGGGTAGCAAAATGGACTCCACCTGTTTATGGAAGAAACTGCAAAGTCACAAAGTAAAGAGACATACGTTCAGCTATGAGAAGAATTGGTGGCCATTTTTCATTTTTGCAGTTTATCAAAGTCCTGCTCTGGCTACAAATTACTCATATTTTTCCCGTGTGTGAAATATGCTTGTCCATATCCTAAGACCCTCCAAACTCTTGTGCCAATGATTGCAGCAGATTTAACTTCATTATCATTTGATCTGCACCAGATCTGAATACAGCTAAGGGTGTAGCATTCTTTTTTTTTAAATTGTAGTAAAATATGCATTATATAAAATTTACCATTTTGGGGGACCTGGGTGGCTCAGTGGGTTAAAGCCTCTGCCTTCGGCTCTGGTCATGATCTCAGGGTCCTGGGATGGAGCCCCGCATCAGGCTCTCTGCTCAACGGGGAGTTTGCTTCCCCCCCGCCCCCCCGCCTGCCTCTCTGCCTGCTTGTGATCTCTCTCCCTCTGTCAAATAAATAAATAAAATCTTTAAAATAAAATTTACCATTTTAACCACTTTTAAGTGTATAGTTCAGTGGTATTAAGTATGTTTACATTGTTGTACAACCATCACAACCATCCATCTCTAGAACTTTTCATCTTGGAAAATTAAAACTGCATACCCGGGGCACTGACTGGCTGGCTCAACTGGTTGAGCAAGCCAACTCTTGATCTCGGGATTGTGGGTTCGAGCCCCATGTCGGAGATTACTTTAAAAAAATAAAATCTTAAAAAAACCCCCAACAATTCTGTACTCATTAAACAATAACTTCCTATTGCCCTCCCCCAAGCCCTTTGTTAACCCCCTGAAACCACCATTTTACTTTCTGTCTCTAGCTATTTGACCACCCTAAGTACCTCACATAAGTGGAATCCTAACAGTATTTGTCCTTTTGTGACTGGTTTATTTTACTTAGCATAATGTCTTCAAGTCTCTTTTTATTTATTTTTTATTTTTAATGATTTTATTTATTTGAGACAGAGCATGAGTGGGGGTTGGCAGAGGGAGAGGGAGGAACACACTCCACGCTGAGCAGGGAGCCCGACATGGGGCTTGATCCCAGGACCCTGGGGTCATGACCTGAGCCAAAGGCAGATGCTCATCTGACCGAGCCACCCAGGGGCCCCTGTTGTCAAATGTCATCCGTGTTAAAGCATGTATCAGAACTGTATTCCTATTTATTTATTTAATTTCAATGTGAGCATAGCTGACATACAATGTTACAAAAAACATGGAACACTTTACAAATTTGTGCATTTTCCTTCCACAGGGGCCATGTTAATCTTCTCTGTATTATTCCAATTTTATTTTTTTAAAGCTTTATTTATTTATTTATAAATATTTAATTTATTTATTTGAGAGAGAGAGAGTGTGTGCTTGTTCACAAGTCAGGGCAGGGCAGAAGGACAAGCAGACCCCCTACGGAACATGGAGCCGGACTCGGGGCTCCGTCTGAGGACCCTGAGATCATGACCTGAGCCAAAGTTAGACACTTAATTGACTGAGCCACCCAGGCATCCCTAAGGATTTATTTTTATATTTGAGAGAGAGAGAGAGAATCTCAAACAGACCCCCCTACCGAGCATAGAGTCTGATGGGGCTCAACCCCATAACACTGAGAGCCAAAATCAAGAGTCAGATGCTCTATCAACTTACCCACCCGCTTGCACCTTATTCTGATTTTAATATAGGTGCCATTGAAGTCAGCATTTTCCTGTTTAAAGCTGAATCATATTTCATGTCTGTATATACCAAATTTTGTTTACTAATTCCTGTTTTTTTTTTTAATTAACGTATAATGTTTTATTTGCTTCAGGGGTACAGGTCTGTGAATCATTAGTCTTACACAATTCACAGGTCTCACCATAACATATACCCTCCCCAATGTCCATAACCCAGCCACCCTATCCTCCCCGCCCCCCCAGCAACCCTCGGTTTGTTTCCTGAGCTTAAGACTCTCTTATGGTTTGAGGCGCCTGGGTGGCTCAGTGGGTTAAAGCCTCTGCCTTTGGCTCAGGTCGTGATCTCAGGGTCCAGGGATCCAGCCCCGCATCGGGCTCTCTGCTCAGCAGGGAGCCTGCTTCCCCCTCTCTTTGCCTGCCTCTCTGGCTACTTATGATCTCTCTCTCTGTCAAATAAATAAATACAATCTTAAAAAAACAAAACAACACACTCTCTTATGGTTTGTTTCCCTACCCGGTCCCATCTTGTTTCATTTTTCCCTCACTTTCCTCTACAACCCCCCACCCTGCCTCTCAAATTCCTGATATCAGAGAGATCATATGATAATTGTCTTTCTCTGATTGACTTATTTCACTTAGCATAGTACCCTCTAGTTCCATCCATGTCATTGCAAATGGCAAGATTTTGTTTCTCTTGATGGCTGCATAGTATTCCATTGTATATATATACCACATCTTCTTTATCCATTCATCTGCTGATGGACATCGAGGTTCTATCCATAATTTGGCTATCGTGGACATTGCTGCATCTGCATCCCTACATCTGTACCTTTAGGGTAAATACGCAGCAGTACAATTGCTGGGTCATAGGGTAGCTCTATTTTTAACTTTTCGAGGAACCTCCGTACTGTTTTCCAGAGTGGCTGTACCAGCTTGCGTTCCCACCCACAGTGTAGGAGGGTTCCCCTTTCTCTGCATCCTCGCCAACATCTGTCATTTCCGGACTTGCTAATTTTAGCCATTCTGACTGGTGTGAGGTGGTATCTCACCGTGATTTTGATTTGTATTTCCCTGATGCTGAGTGATGTGGAGCACTTTTTCACGTGTCTGCTGGCCATTTGAATGTCTTCTTTTTTTTTTTTTGAAAGATTCCATTTATTTATTTGACAGAGAGAGAGATCACAAGTAGGCAGAGGTGGGGGAGCAGGCTCCCTGCTGAGCAGAGAACCCGATGTGCGGCTCAATTCCAGGACCCTGAGATCACGACCTGAGCCAAAGGCAGACGCTTTAACCCACTGAACCACCCAAGCGTCCCCATTTGGATGTCTTCTTTGCTAAAATCTTATGTCTTCTGTCCATTTCTTTTTTTTAAAAAAGATTTTATTTATTTATTTGACAGAGAGAGAGATCACAAGTAGGCAGAGAGACAGGCAGAGAGAGAGGGGGAAGCAGGCTCCCCGCTGAGCAGAGAGCCCGATGTGGGGCTTGATCCCAGGACCCTAAGATCATGACCTGAGCCAAAGGCAAAGGCTTTAACCCACTGAGCCACCCAGGCACCCTCTTCTGTCCATTTCTTGATTGGATTATTTGTTCTTTGGGTGTTGAGTTTGAGAAGTTCTTTATGGATTTTGGATACTAGTCCTTTATCTGATATGTCATTTGCAAATATCTTCTCCCATTCTGTCAGTTGTCTTTTGGTTTTGTTGACTGTTTCCTTTGCTGTGCAAAAGCTTTTGATGTTGATGAAGTCCCAATAGTTCATTTTTGCCCTTGCTTCCCTTGCCTTTGGTGATGTTTCTAGGAAGAAATTGCTATGGTTGAGGTCGAAGAGGTTGTTGCCTATGTTCTCCTTAAGGATTTTGATGGAGTCCTGCCTCACATTGAGATCTTTCATCCATTTTGAGTCTATTTTTGTGTGTGGTATAAGGAAATGGTCCAGTTTCATTCTTCTGCATGTGGCTGTCCAGTTTTCCCAACACCATTTGTTGAAGAGACTGTCTTTCTTCCAATGGACATTCTTTCCTGCTTTGTTGAAGATTAGTTGGCCATAGAGTTGAAGGTCCATTTCTGGGATCTCTATTCTGTTCCATTGATCTATGTGTCAGTTTTTGTGCCAGTGCCACACTGTCTTGATGATTATAGCTTTGTAATAGAGCTTGAAGTCTGGAATTGTGATGCCGCCGACTTTGGTTTTCTTTTTAATATTCCTCTGGCTATTTGTAGTCTTTTCTGGTTCCATATAAATTTTAGGATTATTTGTTCCATTTCTTTGAAAAAAGTTGATGGTATTTTGATAGGGATTGCATTAAATGTGTAGATTGCTTTAGGTAGCATAGACGTTTTCATGATATTTGTTCTAATCCCTGAGCATGGAATGTTTTTCCATTTCTTTGTGTCTTCCTCAATTTCTTTCATGACTACTTTATAGTTTTCTGAGTACAGATTATTTGCCTCTTTGGTTAGGATTATTCCTAGGTATCTTATGGTTTTGGGTGCAGTTGTTAATGGGATCGACTCCTTAATTTCTCTTCTTCTGTCTTGCTGTTGGTGTACAGAAATGCAACTGATTTCTGTGCATTGATTTTATATCCTGACACTTTACCGATTTCCTGTATGAGTTCTAGCGGTTTTGGAATGGAGTCTTTTGGGTTTTCCACATAAACTATCATATCCTCTGCAAAGAATGAGAATTTGACTTCTTCTTTGCCAATTCGGATGCCTTTTATTTCTTTTTGTTGTCTGATTGCTAAGGCTAGGACTTCTAGTATTATGTTGAATAGCAGTGGTGATAGTGGACAGCCCTGCCATGTTCCTGACCTTAGGGGAAAAGCTCTCGTTTTTTTCCCACTAAGAATGATATCCACTGTGGGTTTTTCATAGATGGCTTTTAAGATATTGGTGTATGAACCCTGTATCCCTATGCTGTGAAGAGTTTTGATCAAGAAAAGATGCTGTACTTTTTCAAATGCTTTTTCAGCATCTATTGAGAATATCATATAGTTCTTGTTCTTTCTTTTGTTAATGTATTGTATCACATTGATTGATTTGTGGATGTTGAACCAACCTTGCAGCCCAGGAATAAATCCCACTTGGTTGTAGTGAATAATCCTTATTTATTTATTTATTTATAAAGATTTTATTTATTTTTTTGGGAGACAGAGAAAGTGAGAGAGAGCATGAGAGGACAGAAGGTTAGAGGAAGAAGCAGACTCCCTGTGGAGCTGGGAGCCCGATGTGGGACTCGATCCCGGAACTCAGGGATCATGACTTGAGCCGAAGACAGTTGCTCAACCAACTGAGCCACCCAGGCATCCTGTGAATAATCCTTTTAATGTACTGTTGGATCCTATTGGCTAGTATTTTGGTGAGAATTCTTGCATCCATGTTCATCTCGGACATTGGTCTCTAATTCTCCTTTTTGATGGGGTCTTCGCCTGGTTTTGGGATAAAGGTAATGCTGCCCTCATAAAATAAGGTTGGAAGTTTTCCTTCCATTTTTATTTTTTGGAGCAGTTTCAGGAGGATAGGTATTAATTCTTTTTTAAATGTTTGGTAGAATTCCCCTGGGAAGCCATCTGGCCCTGGGCTCTTGTTTGTTGGGAGATTTTTGATGACTGCTTCAATCTCCTTACTGGTTATGGGTCTGTTCAGGTTTTTTATTTCTTCCTGGTTCAGTTTTGGTAGTTTATAGGTCTCTAGGAATGCATCCCTTTCTTCTAGATTGTCAAATTTGCTGGTGTATTGTTGCTCATAATATGTTCTTATAATCGTTTGTATTTCTTTGGTGTTGGTTGTGATCTTTCCTCTTTTGCTCATGATTTTATTAATTTGGGTCCTTTCTCTTTCCTTTTGGATAAGTCTGGCCAGGGCTTTATCAATCTTATTAAGTCTTTCAAAGAACCAGCTCCTAGTGTCATTGATCTGTTCTACTGTTCTTTTTGTTTCTATTTAATTGATTTCTGCTCTAGTCTTTATTAATTCTCTTCTCCTGCTGGATTTAGGCTTTCTTTGCTCTTCCTTCTTCAGCTCCTTTAGGTGTAGGGTTAGGTTGTGTATTTGATACCTTTCTTGTTTCTTCAAAAAGGCTTGTATTGCTGTATTCTTTCCTCTTAGGACCACCTTGCTGTATCCCAAAGATTTTGAACAGTTGTGTTTTCATTTTTGTTTGTTTCCATGCATCTTTAAAAATTCTTCTTTAATTTCTGGTTGACCCATTCATTCTTCAGTAGGATGCTCTTTAGTCTCCATGTATTTGAGTTCTTTCCATCTTTCCTCTTGTGGTTGAGTTCTAGTGCCAAAGCACTGTGGTCTGAAGATAAGCAGGGAATGATCCCAGTCTTTAGGTACTGGCTAAGACCTGATTTGTGACTCAGGTTGTGATCTATTCTGGAGAATGTTTCATGTGCACTAGAGAAGAATGTGTATTCTGTTGCTTTGGGATGAAATGTTCTAAATATATCTATGATGTCCATCTGGTCCATTGTGTCACTTAAAGCCTTTATTTCCTTGTTGATCTTTTGCTTAGATGATTTGTTCATTTCAGTGAAGGGGTTGTTAAAGTCCTCTACTATTATTTTATTATTGTTGATGTGTTTCTTTGATTTTGTTATTAATTGGTTTATATAATTGGCTGCTCCCATGTTAGGAGCATAGATATTTAAAATTGTTAGATCTTTTTCTGTTGGACAGATCCTTTAAGTATGATAGTGCCCTTCCTCATCTCTTATTATAGTCTTTGGCTTAGAATCTAATTTATCTGATATAAAGATTGCTACCCAGCTTTCTTTTGATGCCCATTAGCATGGTAAATTGTTTTCCACTCCTTCACTTTAAATCTGGAGGTGTCTTTGGGTCTAAAATGAGTTTCTTGCAGACAGCATATCAAGGGGTCTTGTTTTTCATTTATTTATTTATTTATTTGACACAGAGAGAGAGAGAGAGAGAGAGAGAGAGAGATCACAAGTAGGCAGAGAGGCAGGCAGAGAGAGAGGGGGAAGCAGGCTCCCCAACAAGCAGAGAGCCCGATGCAGGGCTCGATCCTAGGACCCTGAGATCATGACCTGAGCTGAAGGCAGAGGCTTTCATGCACTGAGCCACCCAGGGACCCCTGTTTTTTTTTTTTTTTTATTAAATCTGATACCCTGTGTCTTTTGATTGGGGGCATTTAGCCCACTTACAATCAGGGTAACTTTTGAAAGATAGGAATTAAGTGCCATTCTATTGCCTGTAAGATGGCTGTTACTGTATATTGTCTCAGTTCCTTTCTGGTCTATGTTACTTTTAGAGTCTCTCCTTTTTTAGAGGACCCCTTTCAATATTTCCTTTATGGTTGGTTTGGTGTTTGCAGATTCTTTTAGTTTTTGTTTGTCTTAGAAATTTTTATCTCTCCTTCTATTTTCAATGACAGCCTAGGTGGATATAGTATTCTTGGCTGTATATTTTACTCATTTAGTGCTCTGAATATATCATGCCAGTCCTTTCTGGCCTGCCAGGTTTCTGTGGCTAGGTCTGCTGCCAATCTAATATTTCTACCATTGTATGTTACAAATCTCTTGTCCCTAGCGGCTTTCAGGATTTTCTCTTTGTCACTGAGACTTGTAAGTTTTACTATTAGATGGCGGGGTGTGGACCTATTTTTATTAATTTTAAGGGGAGTTCTTTGTGCCTCCTGGATTTTGATGCTGTTCCCTTCACCAAATTAGGGGAATTCTTTGCTAAAATTTGTTCCAATATACCTCTGCCCCTCTCTCTCTTTCTTCTTCTTCGGGGATCCCAATTATTCTAATATTGTTTCATCTTATGGTATCACTTATCTCTTGAATTCTCCCCTTGTAGTCTAGTAGTTGTTTGTCTGTCTTTTTCTCAGCTTCTTCTTCTTTTTTTTAAGATTTTATTTATTCACTCGACAGAGATAGAGATCACAAGTAGGCAGAGAGGCAGGCAAAGAGAGAGAGGGGGGGAAGCAGGCTCCCCGCCGAGCAAAGAGCCCAATGCGGGGCTCGATCCCAGGACGCTGAGATTGTGACCCGAGCTGAAGGCAGAGGCTTTAACCCACTGAGCCACCCAGGCACCCCTCTCAGCTTCTTTATTCTCCATCACTTGGTCTTCTATATGACTAATTCTGTCTTCTACCTCATTTATTCTACCGGTAAGAGCCTTCATTTTTCATTGCACCTCATTAATAGCTTTTCTGATTTCAACTTGGTTAGATTTTAGCTTTTTTATTTCTCCAAAAAAGGGAATTTGTTTCTCTAGAAAGAGATTCTCTAGTATCTTCCATGCTTTTTTCAAGCCCAGCTAGTACCTTGATAATTATCATTCTGAAATCTAGTTCTGACATCTTACTAGTGTTCATTTTGATTAGATCCCCAGAAGTTGGTACAGTCTCTTTTTCTTTCTTTTTTTTTTTTTTTAGGTCAGTTTTTCTGCCTTGTCATTTTGTCCAGAGAAGAATAAGTGAATGAGAGAATAAAATGCTAAAATGGTAGCAATGATCTCAGAAAAATATACACTAACTAAATCAGAAGAGACTTGAAACTATGGGAAAATAAAGGAGGGGGGGAAAATATATATACATATGTGTGTGTGTGTGTGTGTGTGTGTGTATGACTCGTGAACAGAACAGAGTCACATACTTGATTTTGGGTGTATTTTGGTCTGTTAGAAGAAACTGCCTCCCACAATTTTAAAGAAAGAAAAACTTATATATATACAAAAATAAGGGTAAATATGACGAAGGGATGTAATATGATTGTAAAGAAGAAAATTAGGAAAGATTCTAAAAAAGTATTGGTTAGATAAGAAGTTGGTTGAAAAAAGAAAAAAAAAAGAGGAAAGAATGTGATCAGGCTGGAGATTAGAACAAAGCCATGTACTAGATTTAGGGTATATTTTGATCTATTAGAAGAAACCATATCCCAAAATTTTAAAGAAAGAAAAACCTATATGAATACCAAAAATAAGTTTAAATATAATGAAGGGATAGATGCTATAACAATGAAAATTTAAAAAGATTTAAAAAAATTAAAAAAAAAGAATTTAAAAAATCTATTGATCAGATAAAATAGTTAAAAACCTTAAAATAGGAAAGAGGAAAAATTAAAGAAAAATAGAATAAGAAAAAA
Source organism: Nasua narica (assembly GCA_028533885.1). Classification (NCBI taxonomy): domain Eukaryota; kingdom Metazoa; phylum Chordata; class Mammalia; order Carnivora; family Procyonidae; genus Nasua; species Nasua narica. Next base: position 15,044,977 of record CM052807.1, read on the forward strand.
ATAAAATTAAAGAAATTTAACTTTGAAAGAGTAAAGAATCATGGGGAAATAGCCATGAATTCTATGTGTTGCTTTTCCCTACCTGTGGAGTTAGTTCTGCAGTTCTCATGATCGGTGAACTTGGTCTTGGCTGGATGTTCTTACTGACCTTCTGGGGGAGAGGCCTGTTGCCATGATTCTCAAATGATTCACAAATGTCTTTGCCAGAGGCGGAATTGCACCACCCTTGCCAGAGGCTGGGCTACGTAATCCGCTTGGTTTTGCTCTCAGGAGCTTTTGTTCCCTTAATGCTTTCCGTACCGCTTTGCAGGAAGAGAATGAAAATGGCGGCCTTCCAGTCTCCGGCCGTGGAGTATCGGAGAGCTTGGGTCCTCAGTGCACCCTCAGAGAAAAGCAGTCAATCCCTCCCGTCTCCCTGGTCTCTGGCCCCACTCTGAGCTCACTGGGCTTGTGACCGAGCATTTCTATCTCTGGCGCCCGTCCCCGTTTGGAGTCTCCAAACCCAGCAGATTCCTGCCGTGCACTCCCGTGCCGCTCCTCCTGGAGGAGGAAGGTGAGTCTCCCTGGATTTGCCACTTGTTGGGTCCCTGTTTGAAGATCAGTGGCCTGACTATGACCATGATTTAACATAATCCCAAGCTGAGAGCCCACTTCTTGGCTCTGTCTCTACTGCTGGCCTCCCTGCTCTGATACCTGGGAGCTCTGCTGCACTGAGACACCCCTGGTCTTTCTGTGACCCTAAGGCTCCTGAGACCACACTGTCCCCGTGAAGGCCCCACCCCCTGCTTAGCCTCTGGAGCCACGTTCCTCAGTGGAGCAGACTCTAAAAGTTCCGATTTTGTCCTCTGCTGCTCTACCGCTTGCCAGGAGCCAGCCCCTCCCCCTGCGGTTTCTCCTCCCGCGTGTCACTTCTCAGCTTGTCCTACTTTCCAGAAAGTGGTCGCTTTTCTCTTCCTAGAATTGCTGCTCTTCTTCTCTGCGATCTCCTGTTGAGTCTGTAGGTGTTCAGAATGGTTTAAAATCTAGCTGAGCTTTTGGGACCCAATGACACTCACATTTCCTACTCTTCTGCTATCTTGCTTCTCCCCTGGTTTTTTTTTTAAGGATTTTATTTATTTATTAAAGGGAGAGAGACTACAAGCGGGGGTGGGAAGGGGCAGAGGGAGAGGGAGAAATAAACTTGCTGCTGAGCAGGGAGCCTGATGCAGGACTCAATCCCAGGACCCTAGGATTATGATCTGAGTCGAAGTCAAATGCTTAACCAACTGAACCACCCAGGTGCCTCCATTCTTCTGTTGGTAAACATCCAAGTTGCTTCCACATTTTGGCTATTGTCGATAATGCTGCTCTGAATATGGGAGGGCAAATATCTGTTTGTATCACTGCTTTTAATTCTTTTTATTCCTGGAAGTGAAATGGGTGGATCATGTGGTAATTCTATTTTTAATTTTTCAAAGATCTGCTGCATATGGCTTTTCTTTCTTTCTTTCTTTCTTTCTTTCTTTCTTTCTTTCTTTCTTTCTTTCTTAAACATATGGCTATTCTTAATCCAAAGATCAGTGAATTAAAAAGGCCTCTTACCTGCCCCTCAGCCACCTAATGAAAACTTTTGTTCAAAAAGAGGAAGTACAGCAACAACAAAAAGAGGAAGTACAGGCGGCACATAGCAATCATTGGTTCATAGCATTTCTTTCTTTCTTTTTTAAGGTAATCTTTACACTCAAAGTGGGGCTTGAACTTATAACCCTGAGGTCATGAGTTGCATGCTTTACTGACTGAGCCAGCCAGGCACCCCTGGTTTATAGGACTTCTGAAACCCAACTAGGCACATGTTGCCTGATCCCCTTCCTCTGGGGATAGGGACTATTTCTTAATTAGGGCCTGCTCAGAGGAGTACTTGCTAATTCACTGTTCTTTGAGGCTTTTCATTCCATTCTCAGGGATCTTGGCTCTACTTTCTGAAATATCCTAGTTTTCATAAAAATGATTTGTGTTTGGGGTGCCTGAGTGGCTCAGTCAGTTAAGTGTCTGCCTTCAGCTTGGGTCATGATCCCACAGGATGGAGCCCTGCATTGGGCTCCCCGCTCAGTGGGGAGTCTGCTTCTCCCTCTGCTGCTCCCCCTGCTTGTGCTCTCTCTCTCTTTCACTCTCTGACAAATAAATAAATAAAATCTTAAAAAAAATGGCTTGTGTTTGTAGCTGAGTATTTTCCTCAGCCTGCTTCCTACATGGAGACCTGGGGGCTTAGAGGGCTACTTGGAATTTGAACAATCTCAGTCTCTTTCAGTCAGAACTGATAGAAGTCCCTTAAAAATTTTGTAGGCTGGGGCGCCTGGGTGTCTCAGTGGGTTAAAGCTTCTGCCTTTGGCTCAGGTCACGATCTGAGGGTCCTGGGATCGAGCCCCACATCGGGCTCTCAGCTCAGCGGGGAGCCTGCTTCCCCCTCTCTCTCTGCCTGCCTCTCTGCCTACTTGTGATCTCTCCCTCTCTATCAAATAAATAAATACATAAATAAATAAAATCTTAAAAAAAAAAGTTGTAGGCTTTCTATATGTCAGATTTATGGTCTACTCCATGAGAAAAAAGTCATATCCATAGGGGCACCTGGGTGGCTCAATGGGTTAAAGCCTCTGCCTTCTGCTTAGGACATAATCTCAGGGACTGGGGATCAAGCCCCACATCAGCCTCTCTGCTCAGTGGGGACCCTGTTTCCCCCTCTGTCTCTGCCTGTCTCTCTGCCTACTTGTGATTTCTGTCTGTCAAATCAATCAATAAAATCATAAAAAAAGTCATACCCATAATTCTTTTCAAGACAGGCTCACCCTTTTGACTTGTTCATAGCTATTTTGAAATTAGGCCTCTTTGGGACCATGTCCTTAGGATTCCTGGAAGCCTTTTTGTCTAATGAAGAGTGTCTACCACTCTTGGTGTACCAGTGTGAATGTTTCTGAGGTTTTAGCCAAGGGTCGTATAGGCAAACCCTCAATTTGATCTTTATCCGGAGGCTGTTTCTTACTCTGAGAATCCATTGCTGCCTGGGTCCGCTGGAGATGTAAAACAGTTTCGTTTTCCAACATAAGCAAGTCCTGGACTTTCTGTTTCTTCTAAATTCCTCTTGCAAACTCGAGTTTCTTCTTTTGCTCCCCTCTCTCTAAAAGCACTTTATCGCATGCCGGTAGGATTAACCAACTGGGACTTCCAACATTCGGCTTAGAAATCGCTGTAGCTAGATCCAAAAGTTTATTAGCTACATTTTCTGTCTTTCGTGTCTCCACAGGTGACAGTCTTGCCAGTCATTTTACTGCTGCATAACACAAATCATCCTTGCACTTTTCACTACTTTTCCAATCTACGCTGATGATCCCTTCACTGTTTTTCCAGCCTTTGCTCACAGTTTCCTTCTGCTTTTCCAGCCTCTACTCATTGCCCGTCCTCAAACCAGATGCATGTCTGGTAGGTTTTGTTCTGGCTGCCCTTCACTCATGCTACCAGTAATGGTATCAGCAAAGAGTTCAATTGGGGAAGCAGAGCCATCCAAAGCATTATGAAGAGAAGGCACTAGGAATTTGAGACATTACACAAATGTTAGAGAAACCAGAGACATGGAAGTCTGGGAGGGGAGCTGAAGGATCAAAAGAAGAGTCATTACCCAGTCTGCCTACAGTTGGACACGTGGAGCTGCAGAGAAATCTGAGAGGCCCAGACGCCTGGGTGGCTCTGTTAGTTAAGTGTCTGCCTTCAGCTCAGGTCATGATCTTGGAGTCCTGGGATCGGGCCCCACATCGGGCTCCCTGCTTTGTGGGGAGCCTGCTTCTCCCTCTCTCTCTGCCTGTAGCTCCCTGTGCTTGTGCTCTCTCTCTGACAAATAAATAAATAAAATCTTTAAAAAAAAAGAAATATGAGAGGCCAACCCCACTGCTCAGGCCCCGAAGTGGGACCACAAAGGGAGAGCTCAAAGACCAGTTTTTTCAAAGCTGTTGCCTCTGAGAGTCTGTATCCGTGCATCACATCAGTCTGGGAGTAGGCCTGGGTGCTGTTGGTCTCAGGGCCAATGGCTGAGAAGGTGTGGAAGGAAGGAGAGTGATGACAAGCTGGGGCCTGCCAGACACCTTGGAGCCTGTCCTTCACGTCATCTGACTATAGACCTCCTGAAGATAAGGGCTGTTGTCTCACGTCTGCCTTGCAAATTTTGCTCAAGTGCCTCTTCTGGCCAGATCTAACTCGGAAGGCAGAGAGAAGGGGGTTCAGGGCACCATACTGAACAAGTCGGTACTAGCCCAATCCAGTACACACTGCATGCGTTTTTCCATGCCTCATGGGGAAATGGTACCACTCTATTGGGGTCTGTTGTGAGAGGTGTAGTGGTAGAGAGATCTAGGCATTCATGTGTAGGTGGGAGGTGGAAAGAGGGGTGTGAGGGGTAGTGACATCGTGGTTTTGAGTGATGGGTCCGACTCTATTTTCTGCTGGAAAACAGAAGCCAGTCTATTATTCCTGGTGTCTAAGAATTACGTACGCCTGTGGTTTCCAACACTCAGTTCACATGAACCTCTAGGCCCACCGTCATCTGTCCCGATTAAAACTGATCTAATGAAGACTACTAATGACCTGCTTGGTGCTAAACCCAATGGACACTTTCTGGTTTTTATCATATTTAATTTGGGGTGGGGTCAGGGGAGTATGAATCGTCAACCATTTCCTCCCTCATGTTCTTTCTCAGTTCTTAGGATGGATTACTCTTTCGAGAATTCTTTTGTTCTGCCCATCCCTTAAATATTTGTGTTAGGGATATAGGCCGGGCGCTCCCCTACTTAGTGGTGGGCTGGAGCAGGCTTGCCTCTCAAGAACCAATGGGGTTCCTCTCTTCACATAGTTCCACCTTCAGTGATGACAAGTTGGTCATTTGAAATTGACCACAGTGGGAGTATTTACACCACAGACATCAGCAACTGCTGCAGTCAGACCTTCTCTTGCTAGAGCGCTGACTGGGAAACGCTTGAACAGCAGCACATCAGTGCTTCTGGACCAGCCCATCACACTCTCCCTGGATAATCCACAGTTGCAGTTTCAAGCACCGTCTCTGTATTGATGCCTCTCCCATCTTTCATCTCCAGTTAAGATCTGTCTTTTCAAATACCTTCTGGCTTCCCCTGGATGTTCCACAAGCATATCATATTTCCCCTTGAAACAGCTCTTTTTTTTCTTCAATTGTCTGTCTTAGTGAATGGCACTATCCTTGCCCTGTTTTTCACTCCTCATCTCCTCACCCCTTATTCAAACAATCATCAAATATTCATCCAGTGTGCTCAATGACTACTCCAAGTCTTTCTAAAATCCAGTTGCTTTTCTGGGTAACCATCGCAACAACCCCGCATCAGGGTTTCTCTTCCAGATTACGGCAACAACTTCCAAACTGATGCTCCTGCCTTTGGTCTTACCTCCTCCCAATCTGTTCTCTGTGCTGCAGCCAGAATGATCTTTCAGAAGCACAGATATGATCACGTGACTCCCTTGTTTAAAACCCGTCACTGGCTTCCCGCTGCTGTCACGTTAAAAGCCCACCTTAATTTACATGGTGCACACATTCTTTACGATAAGACCTTGCTTATCTTTTCAACCTCATGGCTTATTATGACTTCCCAACATTTTTCTTTTCTTTTTTTAAAATTCTTTACCCACCTCCACATTTATTTATTTATTAATGAGAGAGAGAGAGAGAGAAAGAGAGAGAGAGCAAGCACACAAACAGGGGATGCTGCAGAGAGAAAGGGAGAAGCAGGCTCCACCCTGAGCAGGGAGTGCATTGGGGGGATCCATCCCAGGACCCTGGAATCATGACCTGAGGTGAAGGCAGACGCCTAACTGACTGAGCGACCTGGGTGCCCCTCTTCTTCTTCTTTTTTTTAATAAAGATTTTATTGGTTTATTTGAGGGAGAGGAAGGGAGAGCATGTACAGGGGGTGGGGCAGAGGGAGAGTGATAAATAGACTCCCCGTTGAGCACGCAGTCCGACTCTGGCTGGATCCCAGAACCCTGAGATCATGACTTGAGCCAAAGTCAGATGCTTAACTGACAGAGATACCCAGGTGTCCTATCCCCAGACATTTTTTGTTCTAGCCACTTCACACCAAGATTTTTTACCTCGGGGATTTTTACTTTTTGTTTATTATTATGATTATTTTTAAGTAGGCTCCATACCCAGCATGCAGTCCAACTCGGGGCTTGAACTCACAACCCTGAGATCAAGACCTGAGTTGAGACACGAGTTGGATGCTTAACTGACTGAGTCACCCAGGTGCCCCTACCTCTAGGGTTTTTAATGTGCAGTGCCCTTGATCTGGAGCACTCCTCCTCTCTGCTCTCACCTTCACCGTTCACTCCTCTCATCTTTTAACTTAGAAATCACCTCTTCTGTGTGACAGAGATATTGCTTTGTATTCACCAAATCACTTCATCTTCTTTCTTGGGCCCAGGAAACCTGCATGACCCATCTCTCTTGCATCTAGGTGGGGCCACATGGCTAGTCCTGGCTAAGGGAAAGTAAATGAAGTTCAGTGTGTTTTCCAGATGCAAGTTGTTAAGTATCTGATGTGCTTTTCCCTTACACACCACCATCCCCCCGCCCGCCCCGCCCTCTCCGCCAGCTGGATGACGCGGGGCAGCCTTGAAGCTCTTGGTTTGTGTGGTCACAACATGGAAGCTGCCTGGGTCCCTGAGACATCTTTGGAGGAGAGCACCCAGAAATCTGCCTGAGCTGAACAAAAAATACTCATTGTGTTCCATCACTGACGTTTGGTGGTTGTTTTACCGAGTAGCAATAGATGTCCGGATTAATGCAGTTTGGGAATCTGTTTTACATGCCCTTTGAGACTTGGTTAAGCACTCCTCTATCTGTGTCCATAGCACTTTTCTCTTGATTCCTCATATAGACCTTCTTTTCATGTAGCAGAAATGCCGGTTTTCTTGTTTCTTTCTTTTTTTTTAAAAAAATATTTTATTTATTTATTTATAAATCAGAGAGAGAGTGAATTCAAGCAGAGGGAGTGGCAGGCAGAAGGAGAAGCAGGCTCCCCGCTGAGCAAGGAGCCTGATGTGGGACTCGATCCCAGGACCCTGGGATCATGACCCGAGCTAAAGGCAGCAGCTTAACCAACTGAGCCACCCAGGCGTCCCTTCTTGTTTCTTTCTGGCAGCTGGAAGCTCTCTGAGGCCAGGGACTGTGTCTGCTCACAGCTGCCTCGGACAGCATCCAGCACGACCGTACCTGGTTTGCTAGCCTGCTATACCGATCATTTCCTATCCCCTTTATTAATCAGTAGAGGCCTCATATTTGCGTCAAGTGTAGAATCTCTTGAAGTTGTCCCCTCCCCTCCCCGGTCATCCAAGAAGAATAGGGGCTTATTCAGTTCCGAGGGATGAGTTCTGCTGTCAAGCATCAGGAAGAGAAATAGCTAGGGAATTGAATCAGTTCACTCATGGGCTCTGACTTAGGGCTGCTGCCCTTTAGATAACTACTTTGTGATATCACTCTAGTCAAGGCCTAGTCCCCATTGCTGTTCCTCCTCTGTGGCCTTATAGGCCCTGACATGGGATCTGGATCACTTGTGTGCAATTCCCCTTTGAAGCCTTTGATGTTCTTTGTTCCTGCCCCTTCTCAAGCCTTCAGAGTGGTTGCTGGGACAATGAATCTCACAAGGAATGGGTCAGGATTTCATGGCTTTCCTCCCAGGATGTTTCTTGGTCCCTATGAAATTTTCATATCACACCAAAACTTGGCCAATGGTAATTTCTTAAAATTTATTGCAGTGTAGAATCTGAAATCATATCCTATCTATTGATGCATTTTGTAGTTCAAATGGATCTTTAACTCATACATAACTTTGTCACATTGTGCATTGGTCACGTGGGAAATGCTGGTCCATTGAATTAGGTAGATCTTTTAATGTTGACATAATCCATTAAAAATATTAAAAGAATCACATTTGTTATTTTCACCATTGATCTCATCAGAATACCTTTAGGTATGGAGAAGCTGTTAAACTCACAGTGGCAGGTGTAAGTTTTCCAAAATTCTAATTTTCCCTTAAAAGCTCACATTTTATCACTGGCAACCAGCACCATCAGTTGTTTTCCTTGAAGTGACAGGCTCACTTCATTTATGTTTGAGAAAATGTGCCAAATACCCAAGTCAAAACAATCATAGTATGTCTGTCAGTTCTTTCAAGTAAAAACGGTGTTCTGTGAAAAAGCTGCTAGTTCAGCTCCAAACTCAAGCAATCGCACAAGTGCTTTCCCGTGCGGGCAACATGCTACTTCAGTATGCGGCAGAAATGTTTTATTTCCATTTTGTTACATGGAATATTAAAAAGATGCATAATTAGGGTTGAGATTTAATACAGTTAATGATTTTAAGTAAAAGTGGTTTTATTTTTCGGGCACCTGGGTGACTCAGTTGGCGTTTGGGTCTTTGGCTGAGGCCATGATCCCAGAGATGGTCCTTGAAGCTATACTTCAAGAAGGGAGGTTTTAGGCTGAAGGAATATTGTGTATGTAACGCTGTGAATTTCCAGACCAAGACATTCTAGAAATAACATGTGAGAGAGAGTCCTGGAAATTCGTGTGTAAATCTATGGCCCTAGAGTTCCCGAAAGAGGAAAGGAGGTCCTTGGTAGGCATGCTTAGATTGAGCCAATGTTCTTATCTTCTTGCATTTGTTAGAAGAGGATCCTCTACAGAATGGGACTCTACCACAGGGCAGGCAACTAGAGAAGCATTGGGTCCGTGGAGGAGGCCATAAGCTGCCAGAAATTGCGGGTATTAGATTAGCAGAAGAGTTGAGGACTTTTATTTGTGACTTGGTCACACCTTAGAGATGTTTAATAGTGACAGATCTCTGGGAAAGAGTAGTGAAGGACAATGACAATATATTGATAGAAGTTCCAAGTAGTCTCAAAACTATAGATGCCTCCGTGGCAATGGCTGACTGCTGGGAAGATTATTCCCTATGGTGGAAGTAACAAGGACTCACACATCAAAGTTTTTGAAGATGCACGAGCTGGAAGGAGAAAAACCCTATGCATTTGTGTTGGTATTGCAGAGATTTGCAAAGAGCTGCAAGACCTGGATGGGAGAGCTTCAAAGGAAAAAAATAGGTTGAATTAGAGGCAGTGACTGCTACTACTATTCACAGTGATGGACCTTATATAGCAGGCAAGACTCAGAGTTTAAGCCTAAGAATCCAGTAAAATCAAGAGACAGGCACATGTCAGAGATATTGTGAGGTTCAGCTCCAGCAAAAATCATAATAAGGTGAATCAAATGATTTTTTTTCCTGGTGCATATTAAACTTATGTTTACATTATACTATAGTGTATTAAGTGTGCAATAGCATTGTATCTAAAAAAACACAATGTACATACCTTAATTAAAAAATACTTTATTGCTGGGATGTCTGGTGGCTCAGTTGGTTAAGCATCTGACTCTTGATTTCAGCTCAGGTCATGATCCCAGGGTCATGAGATCAAGACCTACATACATGGGTCTCCACACTCAGTAGGGAGTCTACTTGAGATTCTTTCTCTCCTTCTGCCTCTCTCCTGCTTGCCTGCATGTGCTCACTTTCTCTAAATAAATAAACATACAAATAAATAAAATCTTTAAAAAATACTTTATTGCTAAAAGATGCTAACATCATCTAAGCTTTCAACAAGTTATAATCTTTTTTTTTGGTGGAGGTTCTTGCTTTGATGTTGATGGCTGCTGACTGATCAGGGTAGTGGCAGGGGTGAAGGCCAGGGTGGCAGTGGCAATTTCATAAAACAAGACAACAGTGAAGTTTGCTGCATTGAATCATTCTTGTGAATGATTTCTCTGTCATACGCAATGCTGTTTCATACCATTTTACCCACAGTAGAACTTCTTTCCTATTTTTTCTGAAGATTTTATTTTTTAGCAATCTCTACACCCAATGTGGGGTTCAAACTCACAACCCTGTGATCAAGAATTGTACATTCCACTAACAAGCCAGCCAGGTGCCCTAGTAGAACTTCTTTCAAAATTAGAGTCAATTCTCTCAAACCCTGTCACTGCTTTAGCAACTAAGTTTATATAATATTCTAAATCCTTTGTTGTCATTCTAACAGTCTTCACAGCATCTTCACCAGGAGTAGATTCCATCTCAAGGAACCATTTTCTTTGCTCATCCATAAGAAACAACACCTCATTCACTAAAGGTTTTTTTTTAAGTTTTATTTATTTGACAGAGAGAGTGAAAGAGCACAAGCAGGGGGAGCAGCAGAGGAAGAGGGAGAAGAAGGCTCCTTGCTGACCAGGGAGCCCAATGCAGGACTCGATCCCAGGACCCTGGGATCGTGACCTGAGCAGAAGGCAGTCACTTAACTGACTGAGCCACCCAGGTGCCCCTCGAATTTGATTACAAGATTGCAGCAACTCACATCTTCAAGCTCCACTTCTAACACACTAGTTCTCCTGCTATTTCTACCCCATCTGCTTACTTCCTCCCCTGAAGCCTTGAATCCCTCGAAGTCATCTAAGAGGGTTAGAATCAGCTTCTTCCAAATTCCTGTTAATATTGATCTTTTGATTTCTTCCCATTAATCACAAATGTTCTTAATGGCATCTATAATGGTGAATTCTTTCCAGAAGGTTTTCAGTGTACTTTGCCGCGATCCATCAGAGGAATCAGTATCTATGGCAGCTATAGCTTTATGAAATGTATTTCTGCAACAGTAAGACTTGAAAGTCAGAATTACACATTGATCCATGGGCTGCAAATGAAAGTTGTGTTAGCAGGCATGAAGACAATGTAGCTAATCTCACTGTACAGCTACATCAGAGCCCTTGGGGGACCAGGTGCATTGTCAATGATCAGTCATGTTTTAAAAGGAATATTTTTTTTTCTTTTTTATTCTGGAATATTTTTTTCTGAGCAGTAGATCTCAACAGTGAGCTTAAAATATTCGTAAACCATGTTATAAACAGATGTGCTGTCATCCAGGCTTTGTAGTTCTATTTATAGAGCACAGGCAGAGGAGATTTAGCATAATTCTTAAGGGCCCTAGGATTTTCAGAATGGTAAGTGCATCGCCTTTGACTTCAAGTCACCAGCTGCATTAGCCCCTGACAAGAGAGTCAGTCTGTCCTTTGAAGCTTTGAAGCTGTATGTTGACTTGTCCTCTCTAGTTATGAAAGTCCTAGATGACATCTTCTTCCACTATAAGGCTATTTTCTTTACATTGACAATCCGCTGTTCAGTTTGGCCACTTTCAGTAATGATCTTGGCTAGATCTTCTGGATAACTTGCTGCAACTTCTACATCACCACTTGCTTCTTCATCTTACACTTTTATGTTATGGAGACGACTTTTTTCCCTTAAACCTCACAAACCAACCTCTGCTAGCTTCAGACCCTTCTGTAACTTCCTCACCTCTCTCAGCCTCCATGGAATTGAAGAGAGTCAGGACCTTGCTCTGGATGAGGCTTTGGCTTAAGGGAATGTTGGGCTGACTTGATCTTCTCTTCAGGACACTAAGACTTTCTCCATATTGACAATAAAGCTGTTTCACTCTCTTAGCATTCCTGTGTTCACTGGAAGCACATTTAATTTCCTTTAAGAACTTTTCCTTTGCCTTCACAACTTAGCTGACTGTTTGGTTCAAGAGACCTAGCTTTTGGCCTGTCTCAGCTTCTGACATGTCTTCCTCACTAAGCTTCTTCATTTTTAGCTTTTGATTTGAAGTGAGAGACACGGGGCTCTTCCTTTCATTGAACACTTAGAGGCCACTGTAGGGTTATTTCAATATCGTTGTATCTCAGGGAATAGCGAGGCCAGAGGAAAGGGAGAGAGACTGGGGAATGGCTGGTCAGTGGAGCAGTCAGAAAACACACATTTATCAAATAAGTTCATCATCTTATATTGGAGTGTTTTGTGGCACCCCAAAACAATTATAGTGGTAACATTGAAGATCACTGGTCACGGATCACCATAACAAATATAATAGTGAAAAAATTTGAAATACTGTGAGAATTATCAAAATGTGACAGAGAAACCCGAAACAAGCAAATGCTGTAGGAAAAAAGGGCACTCATAGAGTTGTGTGACACAAGGTTTCCACAAAACCTCAATTTGTAGAAATTACAGTATCTGTGAAATGCAATGAAGTGAAGCACAATGAAATGAAGTAGGCCTATTTTAGACTAGGAGGTGACTAGGAGGGGTGTTAAACCTTGGTTCCTCACAAGAACCTTTGGAGTCCTGGGGACAGACACTAGATTTCCTCCTGAATATAGGATGGGACAGTAAGCCTTTTTTTTTTTTTAAAGATTTTATTTATTCATTTAACAGAGAGAGAACACAAGCAGGCAGAGAGGCAGGCAGAAGCAGAGAGAGGAGCAGGCTCCCCGCGGAGCAAGGAGCCCGATGCGGGACTCGATCCCAAGATGCCGGGATCATGACCTGAGCCAAAGGCAGTTGCCCAACCAACTGCGCCACCCAGGCATCCAGTAAGCCTTTTTTTAAAATTATAATTGACATACATTATATTAGTTTCAGAGGTATGACATAACAATTTGATGTTTATATATTGCAAAATGATCACTATAATAAGTATAGTTAACATCCCTCACCACTCATAGTTACAGACTGTTTTTTTCTTATAAAAACTTTAAAAACATTTTTAAAAATTCCATGATAATTAACATATGGACATACAGTGTTATACTAGTTTCAGGTGTACAATATAGTGATTCAACAATTCTGTACCCTACTCAGTGCTCATCGTGATGAATGGATGAATGGGCTCTTAATCCCCTTCACCTTTTTCACCCATCTCCCTATCTACCTCCCATCCCTCTGGCAACAACCAGTTTGTTCTTTACAAGAATTTTTTTTTTTTTTTTTTTTGAGAGGGAGAGAGAACCAGGAGAGGGGCAGAGGAAGAGAGAGAGAATCTCAAGCAGACTCCAGGCTGAGCATGGAGCCTGATGAAGGACTCAATCTCATGTCCTTGAGATCATGACCTGAACTGAAATCAAGAGTAAGACGCTCAAATGACTAAGCCACCCAGGTGCTCTTCTCTGAGAACTTTTAAGATTTACTGTCTTGGGGCACCTGGGCGACTCAGTTGATTGAGTGTCCAACTCTTGGTTTTGGCTCAGGTCATGATCTCAGGGTCATGATCTCTGAGTTGTGGGATCGAGCCCTGTGTCAGGTTCTGCTCTCAGCACAGAGTCTGCTTGAGATTCTCTCTCTCCTTCTGGGCTTTCCCCTGCTCTCTCTCTTTATCTAATAAATAAATAAGTAAAATCTTAAAAAAAGATTTACTCTTTTAGCAACTTTTCAAGTATCATGATTGTCAAAATACCTTCTTGAGAGGTTGTACAGTTTCACTTCCACAGGCTAATTCTTAGAATTTTTTTTTTTTTTTCGGAGAGAGAGAGAAGAGAGAGAGAGGACAAGCAGGGGAAGCATTAGGCAGATGGAGAAGCAGGCTCCCCGTTGAGTAAGGAGCCCAACATGGGACTTGATACCCAAGTATCATGACCCGAGCTGAAGACACATGCACAACCAACTGAGCCACCCAGGCATCCCTACCACAGGCTAATTCTAATCTTGAAGTGTGTGTGTGTGTGTGTGTGTGTGTGTATTTTTAAGATTTTATTTATTTATTTGACAGATATTTCACAAGCAGACAGAGAGAGGGGGAAGCAGGCTCCCCACCGAGCAGAGAGCCCAATGTGGGGGTTGATCCCAGGACCCTGAGATCATGACCTGAGCTGAAGGCAGAGGCTTTAACCCACTGAGCCACCCAGGCACCCCTCTTAAAGTGTATATTGATACTAGATGACCGGAGGACTTGGGGACAGCTAGGCCACTAAAGTTTGGGTTACATACAAATCACCTGTCTGTTTGGCATTGGTTTAAGAGCTTTCACACCCATGGCTACTCTTGTGGTTCATACTGGGTGGGCCTTGGTTATCTTCTTAGTTTTTTGCTTTTGTTTTAAAGATTTATTTATTCAGTTTAGAGAGAGAGAGTAGGGGAAGGGTGGGGAAGGGAGTGAGAGAGAATCCCCAGCAGACTCCCCACCGATTGAGGAACCTTACATGGTGCTCAATCCCACTATCCTAAGATCCTGAGATCACAACCTGAGCTGAAATCAAGAGTGCGATGCTCAACTGACTGAGCCACCCAGACGCACCAAGGGCCTTGGTTATCTTGTCATGCTCTTGCTTAGTTTCTTTTGTTGGTTTCGTATCCTCTGTCTACCCTTTAAGCTTCTTTCTTTCTTGCTTTGTGTGTTTCCCTGAGTGATTTGATTCTGTCTTTGGCTTCCATCTTCACAGGTAGATAGCTTCCAGATCTATACTTTCAGATGCAAACCCGTGTATTCTCTGATGCCATTTGTATACAATTGTATTCACACTAGCAGTGCCCAGGTTGGGGACAGGAGTACACATTGATGTGTCTGAGGGAAAGTGAAAGGAATGTTCTGTCCTCCACGGGATGCAGTGGTGGTACAGCTCGTGGCCGGTCAAGGTTGAAGAGCAACAATAGCTGTCACAGTCTGATATCTCAGCTTTGTACTAGACGGCGAAAGAAACGTAACCTCCAAGACCTTAGCCAGAAAATGAAAATAAAAGGAGGAACTTGGCCACCGCCATGCATACCTCTGTGATGGGCCTCCCAGGCTCCAGTTTCTCCTTTTATAATCCATCCCTCAGCTCACAGTGAGTGACAATTACCTTTTTAAATACAAGTCCCGTCCCCAACTTGAATGTCTCAACCTTGTGGCCAGAATCAAATCTGAGTGATTTAGCACAAGGTGGTCAGACATCTGGAATCCTATCTGCCGGTGAGCTTCATGGTTTCCCATTCCTCCCACACGCTCCCAACTGCTCCTATCCTTGAGTGCAGCGGCTACCCTGAATTTCTTACCGTCTGACACCTCCTTTTCCTTCCTGGCTTACTTATTGAATAGGGATCTATTTAAACAGTAACCTCTTTTACAAACTCTTTTCTACTCTTTCTCATAATGAATCCTTGAGACAGGTAATCACTCTCTGCATGGCCGTGGAAGTGAGGGCATACTTGTGTTACTGTACTTATCACACTGGACTACAGGTCATCTGCCCACGTTGCTTGACAGGCACTCCCACGGGGTTGGGGGGCCAAGCATCCTAGTCATTTTCAGAGTCCCGACAACTCACAATGCCCGGCAGGTAAGAGGCACTAAATACGAATTTGTTGGCTCCGTGATTGATACCCACAGTCTGGGGTAGCCTATGTGATCTGGGGGAAAATCCTATCTTCTCATCTGGGATCAGATTTCTTTATTTGTAAAATGGTCCCTTCCTTTCTTAAAATTTTATGATCCTAGGATGATAGGTATGTCTCAACTCCTGAAATTAAGAATTAGGAAGTATTATGTTTGCTCTTTAAGTGACTATCATCATACTTCATTAATTTGGAATCTGGCGAGTGGCCTGATTTCTTTTCTACACTGGCTGGTTCAGGTTTGTTAACATTAGCTGAGCGGGAGGTTTACAGATTCACCGTATTACACGGAGCTCGCTGCAATTGTGTGGTTTTTTTTTAAGATTTTATTTGACAGAGAGAGGGATCACAAGTAGGCAGAGAGGCAGGCAGAGAGAGAGAGGGGGAAGCAGTTTCCATGACGAGCAGAGAGCCCGATGCGGGGCTCGATCCCAGGACCCTGAGATCATGACCAGAGCTGAAGGCAGAGGCTTTAATCCAACGAGCCACCCAGGCGCCCCGCAATTGTATTCTTTATTCAAGGCACTACCAGAACTCTTACCATGTATGTGCATATTTGTCTCATATTTTTCTGATAGTTTGCCCCCTTGAATTTTTTCCCAGCTTTATTGAAGTATGATTGGTAAAAAAAAAATTATATGTATTTAGGTTTTATAAACATAATTTTTGGGAGACATTTTTTATTGTGGTAAAATATGCATAACATAAAATTTACCATTTTAACCATTTTTGAGTATTCCCCTTTAAATTTTATTGGCAAATAATTCAAGGACGTCCACTCCAATTCCCCCCTCCTCCAACATTTGATAATATACTGAAATCTATCTATATCGATAAATAGGTTTCCTTATACCAGTAAAAATCTGCATATTGTCTGAGAGGTTCATCACTTAGAATGAGCAAATATGGGGCACCTGGCTGGCTCAGTTGGAAGACCACATGACTCTTTTTTTAACAAAGATTTTATTTATTTATTTGAGAGAGAAAGAGAGCGGGAGAGCAGGAACAGGGGGAGGGGCAGAAGGAGAGGGAAAAGCAGGCTTCCCATTGATCGGGAAGCCCGGTGCAGGGCTCCATCTCAAACCTTGAGATCATGACCTGAGCTGAAGTCAGCCGCTTAACTGACTCAACTACCTTGGCACCCCTGGTGTAGAGATTACTTAAATAAAATTTTGGGTTGAGCATCCAACTCTCAGTTGCAGCTCAGGTCATGATCTCAGGGTCTTGGGGTCGACCCTTGAGTCCGGGCTCTGCACTGAGGGCAGAATCTACTTGAGATGGTCTCTCTCCCACTGCTCCTCTTCACCACTCATGCCCTCTCTCTCTCTCAAGATAAATAAATAAATCTTTAAATGAATAAAACTTTAAAAAAAGAATGAGCAAGTACATCATGTTTCAGACCATTTTGTTTATGAGAATGCAGTAATAATAATAGCCAAACCCTTTTAAAGGCTTGAGCACCTTAGAAGGGGATTGCTCCTCAAAGCCAAACTAAATATTTTGGTGAGGAATCAAAGATCAATTTTAAAAGGTGTGAGAATACTTTGACCCTTAACTGGGCTTCAGAAATAGTCTTTCAGCTTCTTTCTCTACATTTCACTCTGAGCTTCTATATATCCATAGAGACTAGTGGGAAAAATAAATGTACTAATTAAGTCATGATGTTTTGAATTTCTGTTTTCTCTCTTTCTTAGTATAATCCAAATTTCAAACAAAATTTTTTTCTTAATCAGTTTTATTTATCACGAGAAGTCACATTCTTTGGAGTGAAAACAGCTTTAATAGATAACAGCCAATGATTGAATCTGAGAATGCATTCCAATGTAAAAATATTCTTGCTCTCTTTCTAAAATGGTGCCATGCTGTTCAGGTTTCAGCAAGGCAGGACTCTTTCCATTTCATGGCTGGGGGATGTTAGGGTCGACCCGTTCAGCTGTTTCTGTAGAAAATGATTTTTAAAAATCCTGGTGACCTCCTTCTGCCCTCAAATAACTTTAAGAACAGTTGGATATAAAAACTTCAAACTTTACATATCCACAACTCTCTGAGGAATACAATCATTGTTAGTTTGAGAAAAACCTTACTATTTTTTTTTTTTTGAGTTGGAAAGCTCTAATATTACATGTTTGCACATGCTTGGTACATACCTCTGAGTCTACTGATGAAAAGTGATAGGAGACTTTTATAGCATATGTGTAGATGCAGGTTTTTTCCTTTATTTACCATGTCCTAGAACTTAGAAAGGCATATGGAATTTATGCTGTAACCTTTCTCTTGAAGTTAAAACTTTACATCTGTTCAGCAATATAAAAACAGAGATCCCACTCCGATGCCGCAGAAGGCATGTAGAAAATCTTATGATGGCGACTCCAAAGAACAGATGTCAGCTCTGTTCTTGTCCCCAGCCACGGAGGCCAGAATGTTCTGGCACTCCCTAGGAAAGGGGTGCTTTTTTTGTTTTGTTTTGTTTTTTTGTTTTGAGGATCCATACAAGATTTTCACACATATTCTGGACAGAGCCCTGAGCAAAGATTGTTGATGGCTGGTGAGGTCAGGCTTCTGACACCTGGGGTTTAAAAATAACTTACATCAGAGTTCCTTCTGGAACACCAAAGGTAGTTAATTCCTCAATGCCTCACACAGGACCCCCTGAGTGTTTGGCTACCATCCAAAACGCAAGCCTTTTGTATCATCCTCTCCTCTGGTTTAAATTCCACATTGTTCTACATTTCCTTTTCCCCATTTATCTTCCAACTGTTGTACTCTGATCTCTGGAAGCTCTTCCATCAAAAGCAAACCCCCTTTACCCTAAGTGTCTTTCAAGAAGTCTTTCTCCCTACTCAAAGAGATCTACTCACTCTTACTACCTCCCTTACTATTGCCAGCAGTGTTGTTTTCCTGGTAGTCTCCATCCCTGTAAAAAACTTCTTCTATTTTTTTTTTAAGTAAACTCTACAGACAACATGGGGCTTGAACTCATCACCCCAAGATCAAGATTCTCATGCTCTACTGACTGAGACAGCCAGGTGCCCCTAAAAAATTTCTTAGTTGCAAAGTAACTAAAAAAAATGAAATAAAGAACTATCCCCCAACCAGAAGATAAACATTTTTAAAAGTGATTTTATTTATTTATTTATTTGAGCTAGAGAGAGAACAGGAGCAGGGGAGCAGAGGGAGAGAGAGAGGGAGAAGCAGGCTCCCTGCTGAGCAAGGATCCCGACCTGGGGCTTGATGCCAGGACCCAGAGATCATGACCTGAGCCAAAGGTAGACACTAAACCGTCTGAGCCACCCAGGTGCCCTGGAGATAAACATTATTATATTTTTGTGTATATCCTTCAAAACATGTGTAGTGATTATACTATATGCATTTCCCCCCCCTCATAACACATATGCTATAAATTTAAGAATGTTTACTGTAAATTATTTCAAATATTTAATGAAAAATAGAAATACAAGGAACTCTTGCATATCCACTAACTGGTTTTATGAAATTTTTTACTAAAGATTTTATTTATTTATTTGAGACAGAGCACAAGCAGGGAGGAGGGTCAAAGGGAGAGGGAGAAGCAGACTCCCTGCTGAGCAGGGATTCCTGACCCGGGGCTTGATCCCAGGACCCTGAGACCATGACCTGAGCTAAAGGCAGCTGCTTAACCAACTGAGCCACCCAGGTGCCCCTGGTTTTGTGAATTTTAATAGACAATATATTGGATGCCTTCTGGTTATCACTCTAGATTCATTCTTTACCCTTCTGCACCCTGCAGAGGGCCCCAGGAGGCTGGCTTGTATGGACTGACCCACAACTGCCTTACTCTTTGGCTTCTGGTTGGTCCAAGGGAAGACCAATGGGAAGAACCAGCAGGAGGAGATGGAATGGTAAGAGGTGAGTGAGGTCAGAGCATTTCTTCCTTCCACTCCCCAGCTCCTTTTGTGTTAGGTTGCAGCTTGTTGGCTGACTCCTTTCACTGAAAGCCCTGGTTCCTGCATGACAGCTATTTCCCCATAGCTATTTTCTCTCTGGGCTCTGATAAGCTCTTCGTACCTACAGCGGAAACAGCTCTCTGTTGTGATTAGCCCTTAGGATACTGTACAGTGTCTTGTTGGTTTCCTCAAATGCTGTCTACAGCTGTTTTGGGTTCACTTATGTCCCCTCCCTTCCCCCTACCATTCATAGAATCTTTACAGAAGGGGTCACATTAATGTGAGGTCAATAGGGTGGGCCCTAAGTCAATATGACTGTCATCCTTCTCGGAAGGAGAATTTGGGACACAGACACAGAGGGAAGGTATTGTGAAGGCACAACAAGAAGAGGGCCATTGACAAGCCAAGGAGAGAGACCCTTCCCTCATATCCCTCAGAAGAAATCAACCCTGCCAACAACACCTTGATTTGGGACTTCAGCCCCCAAACTGTGTGACAATAAAATTCCAGTTGTTTAAGCCACTCAGTCTGTGGCATTTTGTAATGGAAGCCCCAGCAGACTAATATCACACCTTTATAAATCGTCTCTTCATCTAATAATGTTGAATTATCTCATTTGACTGTTATCTGTTTCCTGTGGAACTGGATTGATCTAGGTCTATCAGCTATCAACTAATCTACGCCTTATTTGCTTCAGATTTTTTTTTCCTGTTAAGAAATTGACTGCCGCTGGGGTGTCTGTGTGGCTCAGTAGGTTAAGCATCTGACTCATGGTTTCGGCTCAGGTCACATCTCAGGGTCACTGCATGGAACCCTGCCTCTGGCTCAGTGCTCAGTGCAGTCTGCTTGAGATTTTTCTCTCCCTCTCTTTCTGCTCCTCCCCCTGCTCACACATGCTCTCTCTCTCTAAACAGGTAAAAATCTTAAATCTTAAAAAAAAAAGAAATTGAACACTGCAGATTCACGAACTGCTTTCATGTCAATACACATGTTTGCACAACACTCTGAACATACGGAGGAAGTCTGATCCAGAATACTCCTCGGATATCAGCCCACATCTAGACTTTTCCACCCACATAGAAGTAGGACTCATCTGGAGCTGTTTGCCCCTCCAAGATGCTGTTCCTTATTGGCCACTTTGCTCAAAATCAGCCATGGAATCATTTGGTAACAGTGCTATTTCTGTGCCTATAAATATTTTAGTCACCCCCAAAATTAGACCAGTAAGCAATCGTTGACTTAATAACAACCCACACATCTGTTTCGTGGAAATCTCTTTTATTGTAAAGAGGCAGTACAGTTGTCTGAGCATTTCACCTCAAGCCTTTTTATTTCTAAATTGTTATTTCTTTGTTTCTAGTCATTCATTAAATAGAATTTTTTAAAGAACACCATTAAGGAAGAGCAAACTTTTAGTACTCCTGATTTTTATTTTATTTTTAAAAAGATTTATTATTTATCTGGGGGGGGTGGAGGGACAGAGGGAGATGGAGAGAGAATCTCACTCAGATTTCCCACTGAGCATGGAGCCCAACATGGGACTCGACTTAGGGCTCAATCCCACGACCCTGAGATCACAACCCAAGCTAAAATGAAGAGTCAGATGTTCAACCTATTGAGCCACCCAGGTGCCCTAATACTCCTGATTTTCAAAAAAGGAATAAGGGGTGCCTGGGAGACTTAGTGGTAGAGCATGTGACTCTTGATCGTGGGGTTGTGAGTTCAAGCCCCATATTGGGGGCGGAGTTTACTTAAAAATAAATAAAAAGACTTAAAAAAAGTAAAAAGGGAACCAAAAAGCCAAACACTTTTCACTGGAAATACCCTACTAAAAAAAATCCAAACAAACAAAACCACCAAACCTCTCTCTGCCAAATTAAATTTTAACAATGTCAAAGGTAGTGAAATCAAGCTTTATGTTCTCTTGCCTATCTTGAATAATTAGCAAAGCAGGGCTTTCAAACAGAATTAACCAAAGAAGAATGAACAGTTTAGGAAAAAAGAAATGTAATAGCCTTGGGGCAAATATAACAAGAAATTGAAAATTCAATCCATATTACATTTTGAGCTACTGAATATGATTTGACTACATGGAAGAGTGGCCTGGTAAATCCCTCCAACCACTGTCCATCTTAAAACATGGCACAGAAAACAATGCTTGTCACTTAGGTTAGTATTTCACTGTGGCTTTCAAGATAATATGCTGTCCATTTTTTAATAACATTTAAAATGTTCATCTCCCTTTGACTGAGCACTTATAGCAAAATTATTAGTGCTTATGGCTTACTGCAGACAGTATTTATGCTGCTTTCCAGAAGCCACTTTTATCTGTTGAAAAAAAAATCCCACTGTAGGATTTCCAACCTTTTAGGCTAACGTCTGACTCTATTAGCTCTTAAAGAGAAGAACCATAAATAATCTTCCCATTTTACATTCTATGCTTTTAGCCGGAGCATTAATCACAGAGGTTTTTTCCTTTGCCTCATGAGAAAAGCCAGTCTTATAGTTGGAGAATTTGGTTTACAAAATATGGTTTTTAGGGTAGGCAGGCATGGGGGTTGGATGTAGAAAGAAGGGATCTTTGCTGGGCATTATGAGTAGAAAACGTTGGGAACAAATGGGTTATTTTCTTTCCAGGGCCAGATAATATCTCAGAGATCTCCCTAGTAGTACATGGGTGGGGTGTGTGTGTGTGTGGGGGGGGGGCATCCTATTAACTCTTTCAGGTCAGAAGGGTACCATTTATCCATCACAGTAACAAGGCACTTGAACCATCCTGTGGACCCGAGGGGTTGATGTGGCTCCCAAAGGGTTTATAGTGTTTAAACCTACTGGGCCAGTAACGTTAGAACAAGATTAAGGCTGATTAACTGCATCTCTTTTTTCATGGGCTTTCTTCTGAAATTCACATGCATACAATTTAATTATTATTATCTTGATTTTTCTTGTCACTGAAGTGTTGGGAATTCTTGGATGTATTTCATTCAGTAGTAAATAGGCATTTTCTTTTTCTTACAAGGTGATCATGGGAGAGCAGTTTTTAATATAGTTCTCTCTCTCTCTCTCTTTTTTCCCCTTTATTTCAAAAGCACCTCATCATCCTTAGAGTTAGCATGACAGGACTTGATGATGCTAGTTCTAATTCAACCATGAATTTCCTATGTCATTTGTTTCTTGAGCTAGGTTTATATGAAGTTAGCAACTCATTTCTGAGCCTTGAAAATTGCTTGTTTGATTTTACTTACTGACAAAATTTGCCTTTTAATTTGTTAATGCTTTTATACTATCTCTGATTTGACCTTGGTTAGCTCCGACTTTTAAGAACAGTTTCAGTTGATTTGGATTAATAGCAGTAATAATTTACTAAGTGGTAGTGTTATTCATCCTTAAATATATATCTGGTATTTTTTTTTAAAGATTTTATTTATTTTCTTGACAGAGAGGGAGAGATCACAAGTAGGCAGAGAGGCAGGCAGGGAGAGAGGGGGAAGCAGGTTCCCTGCTGAGCAGAGAGCCCGATGTGGGGCTCGATCCCAGGCCCCTGAGATCATGACCTGAGCTGAAGGCAGAGGCTTTAACGCACTGAGCCACCCAGGTACCCCTAAATATATATCTGGTCTTAAAGTCTCCAATTTCTGTAATAACTGTGAGTGGGAATAAAATGACTGATTTACCACATACAAATTTTTCCTACACTCCTCAAAATCGCTGTAAAAAACCAAATACATCAGATTTTCTTTTCATTTTTCATGGATCTTAAAGAACTTTATCCTACTGTTTTAACTTCAGTATCTCTCTTACCTCATTCTGTTCACCGTTGAGCTGCTAGTCTCTCATCATTTGAATATTATTGTTTCGTAGAGACTCAACTTAATCGATAAGTAAAATGTCCATTAAGGAATAGTGTATTTTTTCTTTTCCTCCTTGCGTTGGCAATTTGAGTGTTAAGAACAAAATGTTCTCAATTCTTAGAAACATTTTCTTCTTTTTTTTTAAAAGATTTTATTTATTTATTTTACAGAGAGAGAGATCACAAGTAGGCAGAGAAGCAGGCAGAGAGAGAGGGGGAAGCAGGCTCCCTGCTGAGCAGAGAGCCCAATGTGGGGCTCGATCCCAGGACCCTGAGATCATGACCTGAGCCGAAGGCAGAGGCTTTAACTCACTGAGCCACCCAGGTGCCCCTTCCTTATTTTTTCTTGATCCTTATTTGCTTTCCTTATGTTTTAAAACTTTATTATTCAAATAGTTTATTCTTTAGCATGCTTCAGTTTGAACTTCATTATGTATTTATGTATTTATGTATATGTGTATTTATTTATTTATGTGGTATTGAAGTACACTTGACCCGTAATGTTACATTAGTTTCAGGTGCACAAGAGAGCGATTCAACCTCTCTATACCTTATGCTATGCTCACCACAAGCTACCATCTGTCACCATATAACAATATTACGGTATCACCAACTATATTGCCTATGCTGTATCTTTGATCCCTGGGACTTCCTCGCTCCATAATGCAAGCCAGGACCTCCCACTCCCCTTCACTCATTTTGCCCATCCCCTCACCTGCTCCTTTCTGGCAACCATTAGTTTGCTTTTTGTATTTATGGGTCTGTTTCTGCTTTTTTTGTTTGTTCGTTCATTTGTTCCATTTTTTAGAGTCCACATGTAAATGAAATCATATGCTATTTGTCTCTGACTTATTTCACTTGGTATAATACCCTCTAGGTCCATCCATGTTGTTGTGAATGGCAGGATTTCATTCTTTTTTATGATTGAGTAATATCAAATCATTTTATGAATGGAGTGGGTTACAGATAAAAACCTTTTCTATAAATACTTTTGTATTTTTCCAAAAGCAGTAGATCAACAAGTATTTGTTGAGCAAATGCGAGGTTTTAAAAAACTGTATTTGGCAACTTGAGGGATAACTCACTTCTCTAATGCTTTGGTAGAAATTTCCCTGGCATCTTGGCACCACAGGGAAGGGGTGGGGAAATCCTGAAAAGTCAATATTGCCTGTCAGATTAGTGGAATGAGGAATCAAAATGAAAATTAAGATAAAGAAAATAAAGTTATATTTCTTAATCGTCTGAGACTGTAGATTAAGATTTGTGCCACTATATTTAGAATCCAATGATGTCAGTGTGAGAAGAAGGGATCAGAAAGGTCCAATAAGGTTCCCATCCCCTCATTCTGCACTGATTCTCAGTAACAGAGTCCAAGATGTGCCACCCCCAAATACAGCACCTTGGTTTATTGAGTATTTTTTTTAATGATTATTTATTTATTCATCAGAGAGAGAGAGAGCACAGTCAGGCAAAATGGCAGGCAGAGATAGAGGGAGAAGCAGACTCTCAGTTGAGCAAGGATCCCAATGTGGGACTCAATCCCAGGATCCTGGGATCATGACCTGAGCCAAAGGCAGATGCTTAACTGACTGAGCCACCCGGGTATCCTGGTTTGTTGAGTATTTTAAGATGAAGGAGTTTGACATGAAACAAACTAAGGGTGGCTGGGAGGTAGGGGGGGGTAGGGTTATGGACATTGGGGAGGGTATGTGCTATGCCAAATGCTGTGAAATGTGTAAGTCTGATGATTCACAGACATGTACCCTGGGGCAAATAATACATTAGATGTTAATAAATAAATAAATTTAAATATGAAAAAAAAGAAAAAAAAAGATGAAGGAGTTTGAGAAGTGGCAGATACAGGAAGAATTCTCTGACCTTCCCTGTCTCCTGTGAAGGTGGTTGAGCTTCAGGTATGAGAAGGGTGCTCCCTCTTCCCAGAGGAAAGAAACATCTTCTACATCTGAAGATGGAGAGGATGTAAGAGGAATTTGAATGAATAGTCCTTGTTAAGTTTCCCCCAGTTTACTACCCTTAGCTCATATCCCTTTGTCCTATCAGTTTTTCCACAACTTTTCACTCTTCATCAAACCCGGTATAAAAATGCTCATGTGTAACCACTTCTTCAGATCTTCATTTCTTTAGGAAGGCTCCTGTGTCATATAAAACTTATATGAAATACATCTGTATGCTTTGCTCTTGTTAATTTGTCTTTCGTCAGTCCATTTTATAAGGCCCCAGCAAGAGAACCTATTATGGAACAAGAAAGAGATTTTTCTTCCCCTGCACTATCGCTTCAAATATTTTGAACATACTTCTTTTAAACTTTCATTTATTGATTTATAAATTTTAACTCCGGTTAGTTAACATAGAGTGTAATATTAGTTTCAGGTGTACAATATGGTGATTCAACACTTCATACAAGGCCCTATGCTTATTTTGACAAGTGCACTCCTTAATCCCCATCACCTGTTTCACCCATCCCTCTACCTCTCCATAATTGTTTCTTATTTTTATTTGTGTATTTATTTATTATTTATTTATTTTAGAGAGAAAGAAAGAGAGAGGGAGGGAAAGGGACAAGCAGATTCCTCACTGAGCACTGAGGCTTGGTCCCAGGACCCAGATCACAACCTGAGCTGAAACCAAGAGTGGGATGCTTACCCGACTGTACCACCCCGGCACCCCTATATATTTTTTTAAGTAGGTTCCACATCCAGTGTGGAACCAAACATGGGGCTTAAACTCACAACCCTCAGATCAAGACCTGAGCTGAGATCAAGAGTCGGACACTTAACTGACTGAGCCACCCAGGAGCCCCTAAACTCTCTCTTAAATTGTTTTACTAAAATCAGATCTTGGGTATAAATGATTGCCTTCATCCTGTCTGCTGACTTTTCCTCATAATGGTTTATTTCTTGCTGTGGTTTCTGATTTTTTACTGTAAGGTCATCTTCAGTAGGGCTTGTTTTCTATGAAAGTCATGCTAGGTCATTTTTACTGGAAGAAGCACATTAATTGGGATCAATCAGGATTTGGTTCTGACTTCAGGTTCTATATTTCCAGTTCTGTATTTTTGGACTCATTGTTGGACCTTCTTAAACCTCATGTGTTTTATCTCAGGTGTTTCATGAGCCAAATGGGGACGAAGCAGAATTGTTTCGGAGAGAATTCAATAAGGTGCCTGGCACCAATACACTCCATAAATGGTACTTGTTATTACTTGGATAAATACTTCATAAAAGGTGTCAGTATTGAACAAAAACTAAAAATGTCATGTCCTCAAAGCGATCGTCCTTGACCTTCAATCTCAATTGGGTTCCTCTCTTACATTCTCTCAAGCTGTGTGTTTCCCTTTATAGCATTTGCTGCCATTGGTTACTGTACCTTGATTAGCTCTGTGACTATTCCAGTGAGCAGATGCAAACTCAGTGCTGGGTTGGAGAGATCATGTGTGGCTTGGGAAGAACTCCATGTCTCTAACAAGGGCATTTCCCATTCAGGATCTGGTAGTTGTTCTTTTGAGGGAGCAAGGGGTTCAGTGTTACTGGATTTTTCCAATTTTTCGTATATCCAGAACCTTTGACTTTTTATAGGAAATGTCTTGGTTTTAAAATGTAAGGAACTAATTCAATTTAAAAAAGACATTGTGGGACACTTGGTTGGCTCAGTCAGAAGAACATGGGACTCTTGATCTTGGGGTTGTGAGTTCAAGTCCCACGTTGGGTGTGGAGCTTACTCACAATAAATAAATAAATTAATAATAATAAAAAAGACATTGTGTGGGCCAACCAAATTCATCTGTGGCTCACATTAGATCTGAGAGCTGCCAGTTTACAATCTTTGGTTTCGGGATGCCTGGGTGGCTCAGTTGGTTAAGCGTCTGCCTTTGGCTCAGGTTATGATCCTAAGGTACAGTCTCTGGTTTCTATTTGTCTCCATGATTACACTGTTATAGTCACCACTGTTTGTACACCGCCTGCCACAGTAGGGGCACAAAGGAGGCAGTAAATTTTTACTGAAGGAAAGAGAAAGAAGGAAGGAATAAAGAATAAAAGACAACTATTGATTTATTTTTTTCTCTCTGTAAAGAATTATGTTTGAAAAATCACCAATATTGAGGATATTAGACGGTCTGAGCAAGTTGATAGATTTTTGTATTTAAGAGTTCTATGTTAGTTAATATAAACTAAGAAAAAGCACTCACTGCTTCTCTGTATAATTTTTAGGGAAAAATAAAATTATGAGTTTTATTGCTTTTATAACCAGATGTTAATAAGCTGAGAAAAAAGTTTGACTACCTCAGGAGCAAAATTTGCCATGTGTAAGTATTTTATTGAAAAGACTGTTGGTTGCATGTTGTCAAACCAATTTTGGTTTGCTGGGAAATAGAATTTAATCTCTGACCTCAAGTTTTATTGTGTAATGAGCTCACCAAATACACTGAACTGCAGATTTCCATGGTAGTATGATTTGTGTACTGACATGAACTCTGGAAGTCATTGCAGCTGTCATTTGGTGAAAAATAGGAAAAGAGAGGCTTTGGGGAGCTTAGATTTCTAGAGCCAATGGAAGGGGGAAACCCTTAAATGCTAGATTATTTAGAAACTGTCTAAATCGAAGTGGCTGTCTTTGACATATTTGTAAATTTAAGGATTCCTAGAGATTTGTCTTTGGGGACACAAAATATGCATCAGTAACTAGAGAGGTCTGCTGATCAGATTACTGAATTGCAAAATTGAAGATCAACCAATGTTCCTAACAGATACATAGGTCTCATGTATACTTTAGGTACTTTGGACCAAGAAAGTAAGTATTGAAAGTGATGGTGGAGAGGCCCATCTCTGTGCTGAGGGAGCTTGCAGTCAAGTTGGGGAAATAAGACCAAAAACTGGGGAAGGATGAAAGACTCTGATTAAAGACTAAGCTGTGTATTAGACTCTAAGTGTCATGGGAAATCAGAGGGTAAAAATCACAGCAGGCTACACAGATTTGGTAAGACTGTCACTAGAGGTTCAAGAAAGTATCATTATGCTTTAGAGAAGGAAAGAATATACATCCCTATTATAGGCCTCTCTGCTTTCCAAAGTATATTAATTTTGATCTTGGGCTTTTTGAAAAGAGACAGTGGAAAAAAAAGCAAAAGTTATTTCTTTGTCTACTATCTATTTACATATTTAAAATATTTTTCTGTAATTCCCATGTTTAACCAGTCAACAAGTCCTATGATTTCTTTGTTCAAATTATGTTTTTTTTTTTTTTACCGTAATACCCTAGTTGAGGACTTCATAATATTGTGCATGGATTTTGATTTGTCTAAGTTCACTCAGCAAGTGGCAAAGCTCAGAAGAGAAGCAAAGTCATGGGCTTTGTCTTTGACCCCATATGGTATGGTCCACCCTCTACCGTCTTAAAATATTCTCGATCATTGGTTAAATAAACCATAGCACATTCTTATGATGGAGTAGTATGCAGCTATCATAAATTATGATTTATACTTATATTTATTATTGTGGAAATTGTTCACAGTGTATTAGTAAGTGAAAAAAGCAGTTGGTAATTATGATCACATTTTTGTAAACATATATCTTTATGTATGTGCTTGCATGGGAAAGATCTGGAAATTTTATTCTAAAACATTAACAATAGTTGTTCTGAGTAGTGGGATTTTAGATAATCTAGATTTTAGATAATTAGAAAAATTTGTAATTTTTCATTTTTTGACACTGATCATGTATTATTTGTGTAATTAATATGTTAACATCCCCCTTTTCAGTTTCTTTTAAAAGATTTTATTTATTTATTTGAGATAGAGCGAACGAGGACAGCACATGAGCAGAGGGTGGGGTGGAAAGGGCAGAAGGAGAGGGAGAAGCAGGCTCCCTACTGAGCAGGGAGCCCGATGTGGGGCTTGATCCCAGGACCCTGAGATCATGACCTGAGCTGAAGGCAGATGTTTAACCAACTGAGTCACCCAGGTGCCCTCACACTTTTTTCAGTTTTTTAAAAATTTTATTTATTTTAAGTAATCTCTACAACCAATGTGGGGCTTGAACTCACAAATCCAATATCAAGAGTCATATGCTCCACTGATTGAGACAGCCAGGTGCCCCGACATCCCCTCTTTCAAAAATCATGAAGGGCTCTTATTGCTTACACAGAAAGATTAAAAACCCTGGTTACATATTTTGATCACTTGGGTTATTATTTTTTAAAATATTTATTTATTCCTTTTAGAGAGAGAGAGAGAGTGAGCAAGCTGGGAGTGGGGAGGCTTGAGTGGAGGGAGAGGGGAAGCAGACTCCCCCCTGAGCATGGAGTCCAACATGGGGCTTCATCTCACAACCCAGAGGTAATGATCTGAGCCAAAACAAAGAGTGGGTTGCTTAGCCTACTAAGCCACCCAGGGTCCCCAGTCACCTGGGTTATTAAAAATAAACATACTAGTGCTTAGGTTGTACTACAGACCAGTGAAATTAAAATCTCTGAGGGGTAGGTCCCTGGATTTGGCTTTTTCTCTTCTCTTCTCTTCTCTTCTCTTCTCTTCTCTTCTCTTCTCTTCTCTTCTCTTTCTTTCTTTCTTTCTTTCTTTCTTTCTTTCTTTCTTTCATTTATTTTTTTATTTGAAAGAGACAGAAAGTACGAGTGGGGGGTGGCAGAGGGAGAGGGAGAGAGAGAGAGAGAATCTCCAGCAGACTCCCCGCTGAGCAGGGAGCCTGATTGGGGCCTTGATCTGAGAGCCCTGAGATCAGGACCTGAGCCGAAATCAAGAGTCAGTCACTCAACTGAGTGAGCCATCCAGGAACCCCTGGCTCTGACTTTTTTGAAAAGTGTTTTAGATGGTTCTAATGTACATCCCGCTCTTACCTGAGAACAAACTAGAATTACAAAATCTCAGGTTCAACCCCAGATCTACAGACACAGAAACTATGGGACTGGGGAGTCACAAGCTGTTTTAACAAGTTTCCTGCCAAAATTCCAGAACCACTACCATTGAGTAAAAGCTCACCCTGACACTTAGGCTTCTTCATGTAGGCTCAACCTCCCCAAATTTACTCTTTCTCTGCACTCCAATCAGGAAAGCTAATTGTATGTTTTCTGAGTCTCCGTGGCTTGGTCCACCTCTTCTCCCATGCTCTTGACTCTTCCTGGACTGGATGGTTGCTGTCCCTGTGAGTCACTCAAAGTTTCTTCAAGGCCCAGTTCATATCTGACCACCTCCATGAAGCCTTTCTGTACCCCTCCAGCCCTCCCACTACTAGATCTCCCTCTTCTCTATCATTCACCTGTTTCTTCAGTAAGTATTTACTTCATGCTTGTTATTTGGGATGTATTGAATGAAATACAAAAGAATTACAACAGGGCCCTATTAGAGGGTTTTTACTTGTTTATACATGGGATTAAAAGAAGAAAAAGTGGATATGGAGGGAGATGAGATGAGGGCTGACAGGATGAGAAATTAGGTGTGAAAAGGGTAGTTAGAAGATCACAGAGACAGTGCGGATGAAAACCATAATGTGGATCATTTACTTGAGGAGACAATCATAAGAAAGGAAAAGCAACTTCTCCCATGCACCACTTTCTTCCTTCCTTCCTTCCTTCCTTCCTTCCTTCCTTCCTTCCTTCCTTCCTTCCTTCCCTCCTTCCCTCCTTCCCTCCTCCCTCCCTTCCTCCCTTCCTCCCTTCCTCCCTTCCTTCCTTCCTTCCTTCCTTCCTTCCTTCCTTCCTTCCTTCCTTCATTCCTTCCTTTTTACTTAAGAGAGGGAATGAGAGAGAACGAGAGAGAGCGAGCATGAGTGGGGGGAGGAGCAGAAGGAGAGGGAGAAGCAGACTCCCCACTGAGTGGGGAGCCAAATGTGGGGCTGGATCTGGTGATTCCAGGATCGTGACCAGAGCTGAAGGCATATGCTTAATGAACTGAGCCACCCAGGTGCCCCACACCATACCTTTTAAAGGAACATTTTCCCCTTCTATTTACAAAAGTAATTGTTTATTGCAGAAAATTTTGAAAATACAGAAAAACAAGTATCACTTACATTCCTACCATCTGAAGATAAATAGTTCTTTGTTGTGTATCTTTTTTCTTTAAAAAGTGAATAAATGTTCATAGTCATAGATAAAACGTATTGTATGATAAGATCATATTAAACATACTATCTTATAACCTAACTTTTTTGTTACTTGAATTTTTTTTTAATATTTTATTTATTTATTTGGCAGAGAGAGACACAGCGAGAGAGGGAACACAAGCAGGGGGAGCGGCAGGGGGAGAGGGAGAAGCAGGCTTCCCGCTGAGCAGAGAGCCCGACGTGGGGCTCGATCCCAGGACCCTGGGATCATGACCCGAGCCGAAGGCAGACGCCCAATTGACTGAGCCACCCAGGCGCCCCTGTTACTTGAATTTTTAAGTCAATACACTTTCATATATCTTACTGTCATTAAGTTTTAATGACTTTATCTATATATATATATGTGTGTGTGTGTGTGTATGTGTGTGTGTGTGTATTTTTAAGTAGGAGCCACACACAGTGTGGATCTCAACGGGGTGAGACTCTCAGGGTCATTGAACTCATGACCCTGAGATCAAGACCTGAGCTGAGATCAAGAGTCAGTTATTTAAATGACTGAGCCACCCAGGGACCCCAAATGATCATTATATGTATACACACACACACACACACACACACACACACACACACACACATATATGTATACATATATGTATATATATTTAAAGATTTAATTTATTTATTCATGAGAAACAGAGAAAGAGAGAGGCAGAGGGAGAAGTAGGCTCCCGTGGAGCAAGGAGCCTGATGCGGACTGGATCCCAGCACCCTGGGATCATGACCTGAGCTAAAGGCAGATGCTTAACCAACTGAGCCACCCAGGTGCCCAGATCACAATATTTTTGAATGGTTACAGAATACTTCACAATTTAAACAGTCCTTCTCGGCACCTGGGTGGCTCAGTCATTAAATGTTTGCCTTTGGCTCAGGTCATGATCCCAGGATCCTGGGATCGAGCCCCGCATAGGGTTCCCTGCTCAGCAAGAAGCCTGCTTCTCCCTCTCCCACTTCCCCTGCTTGTGTTCCCTCTCTCACTGTGTCTCTCTCTATCATATAAATAAGTAAAATCTTTTTTAAAAAATATTTTATTTATTTATTTGAGAGAAAGAGATCACAAGTAGGCAGAGGCAGGCAGAGGGAGAGGGAGAAGCAGACTCCCTGCTGAGCAGAGAACCCGATGTGGGGCTGGATCCCAGGACCCTGAGATCATGACCTGAGCCAAGGGCAGAGGCTTAACCCACTGAGCCACCCACGCACCGCTAAATAAGTAAAATCTTAAAAAAAAAAAATAGTCCATCTCTTATTAGATCCCCCCCCCCATTTGTTTCTTTTTCTTTTTGTGGGTCATGTTTATATTCCTAAAATTCTCCTTTAAAATGCTCAGGCAAATATTTATTTATCATGAAGTATTTTCTTTAACATGCTTTTTAGGACTGTATAGTTGTTGGAAATCTAACTTTTTCTCTTTAGCACCTTCCTATATCTTTTGCTCTTCTTCCTGAGAAATGTCCTCAATGTTAGTTTTCAATTCTTCTACTGAGTTTTTAGTTTCTGATAACGTATTTGTAATTTCTAAAAACATTCTTTTTCCTGATATCTTTTTAGAATAACTTATTCTTGTTTTGTGGTGAAATATTTCATCTCTCTGTTTTCTCTCTTTTTTTTTTCAGTTAACAATTTATTTTATTATTTTTAAAATATTTATTTATTTATATTTTTCTTACCATAACACATACCCTCCCCAATGTCCATCACCCAGCCACCCCATCCCTGCCACCGCCCTCCCCTCCACCAACCATCAGTTTGTTATGAGATTAAGAGTCTTATGGTTTGTCTCCCTCTCTGGTTTCATCTTGTTTCATTTTTCCCTCACTTCCCCTATGATCCTCTGTCTTGTTTCTCAAATTCCCCATATCAGTGAGATCACATAATAATTGTCTTTCTCTGATTGATTTATTTTGCTTAGCATATTACCCTCTAGTTCCATCTACATCATTGCAAATGGCAAGGTTTTTTTTTTGATGGCTACATAATATTCCATTGGCTATATATACCACATCTTCTTTATCCATTCGTCTGTTGATGGAAATCTAGGCTCTTTCCATAGTTTGGCTGTTGTGGACTTTGCTGCTCTAAACATTCAGGTGCACATGCTCCTTCAGATCCTAACATTTGTATCTTTAGGATAAATACCCAGTAGTGTGATTGCTGGATTGTAGGATAGCTCTATTTTCAACTTTTTGAAGAACTTCCATACTGTTTTCCAGAGTGGCTGTACCAGCCTGCATTCCTACCAACAGTGTAGGAAGGTTCCCCTTTCTCCACATCCTTGCCACCATCTGTCATTTCCTGACTTGTTAATTTTAGCCATTCTGACTGCTGTGAGGTGGTATCTCACCGTGATTTTGATTTGTATTTCCCTGATGCCGAGTGATGTGGAGCACTTTTTCATGTGTCTGTTGGCCATTTAGATGTCCTATTTTCAGAAATGTCTGTTCATATGTTCTGCCCATTTCTTGATTGGATTATTTGTTCTTTGGGTGTTGAGTTTGAGAAATTCTTTATAGATTTTGGGTGCTAGCCCTTTATCTGCTGTCATTTGAAAATATCTTCTACCATTCTGTGGGTTGTCTTTTGGTTTTGTTGACTGTTTCCTTTGCTGTGCAAAAGCTTTTGATGTTGATGAAGTCCTAATAGTTCATTTTTCCCCTTGCTTCCCTTGCCTTTGATGATGTTTCTAGGAAGAAGTTGCTGCAGCTGAGGTTGAAGAGGTTGTTGCCTGTGTTCTCCTCCCGGATTTTGATGGATTCCTGTCTCACATTGAGATCTTTCATCCATTTTGAGTCTATTTTTGTGTGTGGTATAAGGAAATGGTCCAGTTACATTCTTCTGCAGGTGGCTGTCCAATTTTCCCAACACCATTTGTTGAAGAGACTGTCTTTCTTCCAATGGACATTCTTTCCTGCTTTGTTGAAGATTAGTTGACCATAGAGTTGAGGGTCCCATTTTGGACTCTCTATTCTGTTCCATCCATTAATCTATGTGTTTGTCTTTGTGCCAGGATCATACTGTCTTGATGATTATAGCTTTGTAATAGAGCTTGAAGTCTGGAATTGTGATGCCACCAGCTTTGTTTTTCTTTTTCAACATTCCTCTGGCTATTCTGCATCTTTTCTGGTTCCAGATAAATTTTAGGATTATTTGTTCCATTTCAGTATCTATTGAGAGTATCATATGGTTCTTGTTCTTTCTTTTATTAATGTATTTTATCACATTGATTGATTTGTGGATGTTGAACCAACCTTGCAGCCCAGGAATAAATCCCACTTGGTTGTGGTGAATAATCCTTTTAATGTACTGTTGGATTCTATTTACTAGTATTTTGGTGAGAATTTTTGCATCCATGTTCATCATGGATATTGGTCTGTAATTCTCCTTGTTGATGGGATCTTCGCCTGGTTTTGGGATCAAGGTAATGCTGCCCTCATAAAATGAGGTTGGAAGTTTTCCTCCATTTTTATTTTTTGGAACAGTTTCAGGTATTAATTCTTCTTTAAATATCTGGTAGAATGCCCGCGGGAAGCCGTCTGGCCCTGGGCTTTTGTTTGTTGGGAGATTTTTTTGATGACTGCTTCAATCTCCTTACTGGTTATGGGTCTGTTCAGGTTTTCTATTTCTTCCTGGTTCAGTTTTGGTAATTTATAGGTCTCTAGGAATGCATCCTTTTCTTCTAGATTGTCAAATTTGCTGGTGTATTGTTGCTCATAATATGTTCTTATAATTGTTTGTATTTCTTTGGTGTTGGTTGTGATCTTTCCTCTTTTGCTCATGATTTTATTAATTTGGGTCCTTTCTCTTTTCTTTTGGACAAGTCTGGCCAGGGCTTTATCAATCTTATTAACTCTTTCAAAGAACCAGCTCCTAGTGTCATTGATCTGTTCTAGTGTTCTTTTTGTTTCTATTTCATTGATTTTTGCTCTGATCTTTATTAATTCTCTTCTCCTGCTGGGTTTAGGCTTTCTTTGCTGTTCTTCAGCTCCTTTAGGTATAGGGTTAGGTTGTGTATTTGACACCTTTCTTGTTTCTTCAGAAAGGCTTGTATTGCTGTATTCTTTCCTCTTAGGACCACCTTTGCTGTATCCCAAAGATTTTGAACAGTTGTGTTTTCATTTTCGTTTGTTTTCATGCATCTTTAAAAATTCTTCTTTAATTTCTGGTTGACCCATTCATTTTTCAGGAGGATGCTCTTTAGCCTCCATGTATTTGAGTTCTTTCCATCTTTCCTCTTGTGATTGAGTTCTAGTGCCAAAACATTGTGGTCTGAAAATATGCAGGGAATGATCCCAGTCTTTTGGTACTGGCTGAGACCTGATTTGTGACCCAGGTTGTAATTTATTCTGGAGAATGTTTCATATGCACTAGAGAAGAATGTGTATTCTGTTGCTTTGGGATGAAATGTTCTAAATATATCTATGATGTCCATCTGGTCCATTGTGTCACTTAAAGCCTTTATTTCCTTGTTGATCTTTTGCTTAGATGATCTGTCCATTTCAGTGAGGGGGCTGTTAAAGTCCCCTGCTATTATTTTATTATTGTTGATGTGTTTCTTTGATTTTGTTATTAATTGGTTTATATAATTGGCTGCTCCCATGTTAGGAGCATAGATATTTAAAATTGTTAGATCTTTTTCTGTTGGACAGATCCTTTAAGTATGATATAGTGTCCTTCCTTATCTCTTATTATAGACTTTCGCTTAAAATCCAATTCGTCTGATAAGGATTGCCACCCCAGCTTTCTTTTGATGTCTATTTGCATGGTAAATTGTTTCTATTGAAGATAGCATATTGATGGGTCTTGCTTTTTTTTTTTTTTAATCCATTCTGATACCCTGTGCCTTTTGATTGGAGCATTTAGCCCATTTACATTCTGGGTAACTATTGACAGATATGAATTTAGTGCCATTGTATTGCCTGTAAGGTGACTGTTTTGTATATTGTCTCTATTCCTTTCTGGTCTGTTACTTTTAGGGTCTCTCTTTGCTTAGAGGACCCCTTTCAGTATTTCCTTTAGGACTGGTTTGGTGTTTGCAAATTTTTTTTTTCCTTTGGTGTTTGCAAATTCTTTTAGTTTTTGTTTGTCCTGGAAGGTTTTTTATCCCTCCTTCTATTTTCAATGACAGCTTAGCTGTATATAGTGTTCTTGGCTGCATAATTTTCTCATTTAATGCTCTGAATATATC
Organism: Nasua narica; assembly: GCA_028533885.1. Taxonomy (NCBI): domain Eukaryota; kingdom Metazoa; phylum Chordata; class Mammalia; order Carnivora; family Procyonidae; genus Nasua; species Nasua narica. The sequence goes on from CM052807.1 coordinate 15,081,353, forward strand.
ATGCCAGACCTTTCTGGACTGCCAGGTCTCTGTGGATAGGTCTGCTGCCAGTCTAATATTTCTTTCTTTTTTTTTTTCAATCTAATATTTCTACCATTGTATGTTACAAATCTCTTGTCCCGAGCTGCTTTCAGGATTTTCTCTTTGTCACAGAGACTTTTAATTTTACTCTTAGGTGATGGGGTGTGGACCTATTTTTATTAATTTTATGGGGTTTTTTTTTGTGCCTCCTGGATTTTGATGCTTATTCCCTTCACCAAATTAAGGAAATTCTTTGCTATAATTTGTTTCAATATACCTTTAGCCCTCTCTTTCTTTTTCTTCTGGGATCCCAATTATTCTAATATTGTTTTGTCTTATGATATTATCTCTTGAATTCTCCCCTTGTGGTCCAGTAGTTGTTTTTCTGTCTTTTTTTTTTTTTTGAAGATTTTATTTATTTATTTGACAGAGCACAATCAGACAGAGTGGCAGGCAGAGGCAGAGGGAGAAGCAGGCTCCCTGCTGAGCAAGGAGCCCGATGTGGGACTCAATCCCAGGACGCTGGGATCATGACCTGAGCCAAAGGCAGCTGCTCAACCAACTGAGCCACCCAGGCGTCCCTGTTTTTCTGTCTTTTTCTCAGCTTCTTTATTCTCCATCACTTGATCTTCTATATGACTAATTCTCTCTTCTGCCTCATTTATCCTTAGCAGTAAGAGCCTGCATTTGTCATTGCACCTCATTAATAGCTTTTTTGATTTCAACTTGGTTAGATTTTAGTTCTTTTATTTCTCTAGAAAGGGATTTTGTTTCTCCAGAAAGGGATTCTCTATTATCTCCCATGCTTTTTTCCAGCTCAGCTAGCACCTTGATAATCATCATTCTGAAGTCTAGTTCTGACATCTTACTAATGTCTCTATTGATTAGATCCCCAGCAGTTGGTACTGCCTCTTGTTCTTTTTTTTGAGGTGAGTTTTTCTGCCTTGTCCTTTTGTCCAGAGAAGAATAGATGAATGAGAGAACACAATGCTAAAAGGGTAACAACGATCCCAGAAAAATATACACTAACTAAATCAGAAGAGACTTGAAACTGAGGGGTGAAGAAAGGAAAAAAAAATATGATTAGGCTGGTGAATAGAACAGAGCCACACACCTGATTTTGGGTGTATTTTGGTCTGTTAGAAGAAACTGCCTCCCAATATTTTAAAGAAAGAAAAACTACATATACACACACACACACACATATATATATAGTATATAGTGAAGGGATGGATTTTGACTGTAAAGATGAAAATTAAAAATGATTTTAAAAGTGGAACTGAAAAAAGTTGGTTGAAAAAAGAAAAAAAAAAAAAAAGAGGATGCATTCAGGCTGGAGACTAGAACAAAGCCATACATTAGATTTAGATTATATTTTGGTCTGTTAGAAGAAAGTGTATCCCAAAGTTTTAAAGAAAGAAAAACTTATATGTATACAAAAAATAAGGTTAAATACAATGAAGGGATAGAATATGACCATAAAAATGAGAATTAAAAAAAATGAAAAAAAATTTATTGATAAAATACTTAAAAATAGGTTAAAATAGGAAAGAGGAATTTTCAAAAAAGATAGAAAAAGGAAAAAATACAAAGATTTAAGAAATTTAACTTTGAAAGACTAAAGAATCATGGGAAAAAAGCCATGAATTCTATCGCTGTATTACCCCAGCACTACTGTTTTACAGTTCTCATTGTTCAGTAGAATTGGTCTTGGCTGGATGTTATTGCTGAACTTCTGGGGGATGGGCCTGGTGCAGTGATTCTCAAATGTCTTTGCCCAAGGCAGAATTGCACCGCCCTTGCCAGGGGCCAGGCTAAGTAATCCGCTTCATTTTGCTCTGGGGAGTTTTTGTTTCCCTAATACTTTCCCTACTCCTTTGGAGGACAGGAATGAAGATGGCGGCCTCCCAATCTCCAGCCTTGTAAGAGCCGAGAGCTCAGGGCCCCACTCCTTGATGCACCCTCAGAGAAAAGCAGTCAGTCTCTCCCATTTCCCTGGTCTCTGGCCGCACTTTGAGCTCATGCAGCCTGTGACCGAGTATTTCTAGCTCTGGCACATGGCCCCATTTGGAGTCTCCAATCCAAGCAGAGTCCTGCAGTGCTCCCCTGTGCTGCTCCTCCCAGAGAAGGAAGGTGAGTTTCCCTGGATCTGCTGCTTACGGGGTCCCTGCTCCAAGAGCAGTGGCCCAACTGTGCCTTGGATTCATGGTTAAAGGTAACCCTGAGCTGAGAGCCCACCTCTTAGCTCCATCTCTACCACTGGTTTCCCTGCTCCAATATCTGGGAGCTTAGCCACACTCAGACACCACTGGTCTTTTTGTGACCCCCATGGATCCTGAGACCACACTGTCCCTGGGAGGGCTCCACACCCCATTTAGCCTCTGGATCAATGTCCCTCAGCGGAGTGGACTTCTAAAAGTTACGATTTTGTGCTCCGCTGCTCTACTGCTTGCCAGGAGCTAGCCCCTCCCCCTACAGTTTATCTTCCCACGTATCACCTCGAATTCACTTCTCCACATGTTCTACCTTCCAGAAAGTGGTTGCTTTTCTGTTCCTAGAATTGCTGCTCTTCTTTTCTTCGATCTCCTGTTGAGTTTGTAGGTGTTCAGAATGATTTGATAACTATCTAGCTGAACTCTTGGGGCCTGATGACACTTAGGTTCCTACTCCTCAGCCATCTTGCTCCTCCCCCCTCTGACTTTTCTTTTTACACTTTCTTCTTCCTACATTCTTTCTGTTTCTTCCAACTTGCTATTTTCCATTTGTTGTTTTGGTGTTTGTGGTGTTTGTGAAGTTAGAGGAAATAGTGCACAAGACCAAACTCATTTCTGAAACCAACTGCAATTTCAGGGTTTCCCAAGCCCACTTTAAGTTTGATAATCCTGAAAAGGACTCACAGAACTCAGGAGAGCTCTGTTTGGGTAAGAGGAAGGATGAGAGGGTGTGGGATGATGAACCTTTGATTATTGGATGACTACAGGGTCACCCATGATATAGAACTGTGGTTCTGCTGCCATCAATTACTGGAGGTAAAAGTTAACAATGGAATTTAGCAATGATGAATCCAGCTCCAAGAAGCAATCTCACTAGATGCATACAGAAATGCAAAATAACAAGAAACAAGCTAAATATACAATCCCTTGGTTATTACTATGTATAACAGCCAAAATGAAAGTAAAGTATGTTGGGGCTGATCCTGACACTGGGCCAATCTTGGATTCTGGTTTATCATCTGAATCTGGTTTGTAAATGGGCCAAGCTTCTGAGCTACAGCAGCCAGCCTCTGGGCCCTTATCAGAGAGAAATGTTATGTTGAAACAAGGATAGTGAAGAAGATTAGAGTGACTCATAAGTGAATGGAAAAGAGAAAGGGGGAGAGTTAAGGAACTCATCCCAGAAGGGGAGGACACTGAATGGTAATTAAGAAATGGGATAAGAGGCACATGGGTGGCTCAGTGGGTTAAAGCCTCTGCCTTTGGCTCAGGTCATGATCTCAGGGTCCTGGGATCGGGCCCGCATCGAGCTCTCTGCTCATCGGGGAGCCTGCTTCCCCCTCTGTCTCTGCCTGCCTCTCTGCCTACTTGTGATCTCTCTCTCTCTCTGTCAAATAAATTAATAAAATCTTAAAAAAAAAAAAAGAAATGGGATGAATAAAGAAGACATTGATAGGGTCAAACAAAGGTCTTAATTCAACACTCTTGGAACTTGGATGGACAAATAAGAGGTTCTGCTGGTCCCCTAAGCCTGAAAGGTTCTAAACAATTCTGCTCTATTTATCCTAGTTCGGTAAATGTAAAAAGCCAGAAGACAAAGGCAACAAACAGAAATCTGATCTCCAATCCCTCAGAGTGACAGTTCTGCAGCCTAATTAAGATAAGGATTGACAAAAGGGCCTTGGTCCCTTGGCCCAACCCCTGTCTGAAGAGTTAAGGTCATATACACTTGCGTGGGTAACATGGTCAGAAGGTGGAGAAGAGACTGACTGGAATTCCTTGACATGGGAGCCCAATGCACTGTAGTTCCAAATCTGTTGGTATAATCCTAACAGGGTTACACTTGTGTTGGCAGGATATGGAAATGCAGTGTTTGATAGGATCAAGATGAAAATTTGGATGAAAATTGGAATGACTGAACAAAATTCATGTGAAGTATTTGTGTCTCCTTTATCTGAATGTATTAGGGGGATGGATATTGTGTCTGATAGAGGAACACTTTTATCTAGTATTGTAAAACGGAAGGCATATAAATTTACCCTTCAGCCAATATTGATTTGATATGCTCAATGGAAACCTGTGAGATTACCCTAGCCCACATAGTGTGCTAATTTGAAACAATATAGAATATCTAGCTGACAAAAACATTATTACTTTAATTAATTCCCTGTTAGAAGCTGGAGGGCTGGCACAGACAAATTCTCTATAACCCTGTGTGGAGTGCAGATTGAGGCTAAAGGTAAAGCCAGTGAGCACCACCCAGCAGCAACCACTGGGATTTGGGACCATAAAATTCCCATTTGAGAGATTACTAACATTAATTGAAACTGCCTCTATGACTGAAGGACATAAAATAATCTTGAAACCTGAAATATCCCAAAGGTCTTGGGTGATGTTGAATACCCCAATGGGGAGATAAGTTCCCAGAAGTATTTAATAATAAAATGGAAAGGGTTTGTGTGAGGACATGTTACCATGGGAATGCTAGGGACTCATTGTTGTGTTGTAAGAAAGCTTTGGCTGAAAACCAAGCAGTGGCCTATATAGTAAAGAATTTAGTCTTGCCCAAAGAGAGTTCTGGCCTTTGCCTTAGGCTTCTGGGAAGCAATTTCTAAGCCCCTCAATGTCATGCCAATAGGAATGTTTTTGTTTCCGGGCACTTTGAGCCCTACCAATGACATGATTTAGGGTGGGTGCTTTGGGTCATGCCAGACCATCTTGACCTCCTGAGTAGCTGGAAACACATCAGCCACGTGGGCAGTTGGCTTTTCTTATGAGATGGAGCCCCAGTAAAAATCCTGGACTCAGGGTGAGCTTCCTTGGTCTGGCAAGACTCTGCCTGTTGCCACATATCATCACTGGGAGGAGTTCATGCTGTCTATGACACCACAGGGAGAGGAGGACTAGAAAACTATGTGTTTAGATTCTGCCCTATGCATCTCCTCCCTTGGCTGATTTTAATCTGCATCCTTCAGCTATAGTCAACCATAACTGTGAGTTTAACAACTTTTAGTAAGTTCTGTGAGCCCTTCTAGCAAATGATCAAACCTGAGGCTGGTCTTGGCGGTCCCTAATTTTACAATTTTTGTCACAAGTGAGGGCAGTCTTGTGGACTGTTTCTCGAACTTTGCCGTGTCTGTCTTTCCTCTTAGAGCCGTTCTTTGGATATCTGTTGCTATCTGAGTGTCAGCTTCCATCTAAGCATGGGTGGTTAAAAAGTTGTGCATGGTACCTATTTGCTGCATTTCACAGTAGGCTGACTATTTCATAGGGAACCTCCAAGTAGGTCTTTGCTCTTGGCAGGTCAAATTTTGTAAAAGAAGACTCTTGTCAAATCCCGCATAAGGGTGATGGCTGGTTATCAATATTCTGTAAGCTGAGGAAAGAAAAGAAGGCTAGCAGTCTAGGCATCCAGCATGTATTCCTTGGTGCCCCCCATCCCAAGTCCCTCTCTACTTTCCCTCCACAAATAATATCTTTTGTGGGGGTGAGGTGGTCACTTGTCTATTGGTAGCTGGAAAGGGAAATGAGGATCTGATTGCTTCTCAGGGAGACTTCCAACAGTCCCCTTCTTTTATTCTCTTTCGCCACTCCACTCTTACCCCATTATACTTTTATTAAATTAAAATTTTTTTATTATTTATTTATCTGCCAGAGAGAGAGAGAGAGAGAGAGTACAAGCAGGGGAAGCAGCAGAGGAAGAGGGAGAATCAGGCTCCCTGATGAGCAAGGAGCCCAATGTGGGACTCGATCCCAGAATCCTGAGATCATGACCTGAGCCAAAGGCAGTCGCTTAATGACTTAGCCACCCTGGTGTCTCCCCCTACCCCATTTTAGCTCCACTTCCATTGGTATGTGATGTCACTCCTTTCTGAGCCTTTTGGGGCTTCTCTGCTGTGAATCTAGTTGCTTCTTGGCTTTTTTCACTGTCAGCCTAGGATGTAGTTTTACCAGGGTGTTAAATCATTTGTCACTCAACTATCTGCTTTCCAGCATCCACCAATTTTGGTGCATTGTTTCCTCTCTTTTTCTGTCTATGGTTTTGCTTTTTCACTGAAACCCTTTGGGTGAACCGGGCCACTTCTGGTCGGGTTCAGCAAGAGCTGAGTTTAGGATTTCACTAGATTTTGCCTAACATTTTTAGCACTGGGACCAGAAGCAAATGCTCTAAAAATGGGAAAGGGTGTGGGGATCATATATGGATTCTGCCCTCTCCTTTCCCATGTAGGGAAATTGAGGTCTCAAGGTGGGAAGAGACTAGTGTGCTATCATGCAGCTAGCTGGGGGGCAGGGGCTGGGACTGGAGCCCTGATCTGGTGGTTTCTGGGTTACCAGTCCTTGTTACAGCCTCCACTGTCTTCCTGGAGGTAAGGAGGAAGTCCCATCACAGATCTCAGCCCAAGGTTTTTAACTAGGGTCTATAGAGATGTTTTGGGATTCGTCTATGCTTGGGTCAGATTTCATTTTTTTAAAAAATTTATTTATTTGACAGAGAGAGAGATAGGGAGAGAGGGAACACTTCATGAAGAGTGGGAGAGGGAGAAGCAGGCTTCCCACTGGGCAGGGGGCCCGATGACCGACTCCATCCCAGGACCCTAGGATCACGACCTGAGCCAAAGGCAGATGCTTAACAACTGAGCCACCCAGGCGCCTCTCAGATTTCATTTTTTAAAAAAGATTTATTTATTTATTTGAGAGAGAGTGCATGCATGGCCGAGAAGGGGAGGAGCAAAGGGACACGGTGAAGAAGAGAATCTCAGACTTCCCACTGTGCGTGGAGCCCAACTTAGGACTCAATCCCACTACTCTTAGATCATGACTTGAGCCGAAACCAAGAGTTGGATGCTTAACCAACTAAGCCACCCAGGTGCCCCAGATTTCATTTTCAAGTAGCTTTAAACCACTAATGTTTATATTCTGCCAATTTATACAATAAAGCACTATTTTTATTGGATTAAAATATCCCTTTACTGTTATTTTAGCATGATTTTAGGAGAGAGTAGAAATAAGTGCACAGGTTCAATCTTTCATGTTTACCCAGAGGCGAGGACTTTTGGTTTTCTATATCTTTCCTGCCCTCCACTATGATCTAGGGTGGTACTGAGGATCTTCAGGGTAGACAATAATATTCTCCACTAACTTTTTAAAAAAATTTATATTCAGTTAGCCAACATATAGTACATCCTTAGTTTCTGATGTAGTGTTCAGTGATTCACAAGTAGCATATAACACCCAGTGCTCACCACAGCACGGGCCCTCCTTAATGCCCATCTCCCAGTTACCCCACCCCTCCATGCACCTCCCCTTCCTTGACCCCCAATTTGTTTCCCAGAGCCAAGAGTCTCTCATGGTTTGCCTCCCTCCAATTTCTTCCCATTCATGTTTCCCTCCCTTCCGCTATGATCCTCTGTGCAGTTTCTTATATTCCACATATGAGTCTCCGCTAACTTCTCAGGAAGTAAGATAAAGGTGGCCGATTGAAATGATTCATTATTTTTTAGGTAAGTGGATGATAAGGTTTAAAATTTTTTATTGGGCTTTTTACAATTTGAAGCATAGCTGACATACAATGTTACATTAGTTCCAGGTGTACAACATAGCGATTCAATAACTCTGTATGTAATGCTGTGCTCACCACCAGTGTCACCACTTGTCACCACACAACGCTATTACAGTATCATTGACTTTATTCCCTATGCTGTACCTTTCATCCTCGTGATGTATTTATTCCATAACTGGAAGCCTGTACCTCCTACTCCCCTGTCACCTGTTTTGTCCACCTGCCCCACTCCTTCCCTCTGGCAACCATCAGTTTGTTCTTCATGTTATTAGGGTTTAAAATTTTATCGTTGGGGCACCTGGGTGGCTCAGTCATTAAGCATCTGCCTTTGGCTCAGGTCATGATCCCAGGGTCCTGGGTTCGAGCCCCCGCATCAGGCTCCCTGTTTGGCAGGGAGCCTGCTTCTCCCTCACCCACTCCCCGTACTTGTGTTTCCTCTCTTGCTGTGTCTCTCTCTGTCAAATAAATAAAATCTTTAAAAAAATAAAATAAAATTTTATCGTTGATAATCTGGATTTATGCTGTTTGATCACTCGTAACGTGAGCATGGAAAATAGGATAACGAAGTATCCTGGGGAGGAAATAACAGAAGGTACCTATTGAAGAATGAAGAGCTACAAGCAGAAAATAATAAAGAGAAAACAGAAGAGAAAATCTGTCCTTCTTCTGGCTTTCTTTTTTCTCTCTTCCCCCTTCTCTTTTCTGCTTCTCTTTCTTTTTGTACTTGAGGAGCATAATTCAATTAAGAATTCATTCTTGGGATGCCTGCCTGGCTCAGTCAGTAGAGCATGATCTTGATCTCAGGGTTGTGAATTCAAGCCCTGCGTTGGGTATAGAGCTTACTTAAAAAAAAAAAGGAAAAAAAATTCATTCTTCGTAATTCTTTGTACTTAATAATAATAATAATAAACCTCCATTTACATTTTATAATAGGTCTTTAAGGAGAAATAAAGTCTTGTAGTTATTCTGTATAATTTGTTAAAAAAGGCTTAAGAGAGAAACTTACATCTCTTAAATACATTGTTATATACTAAGAAACATAGCAGTTAAATAGAATGAATTTGTTTGGATCCTGGTTTGAGCAAACCAACTATAAAATGTCATTTTCCTGCCAAATCAGGATATTTGATTTTGGAGTGGGTGTTAGATGACGTTAATCTTATTAGTAGAGCTAATGATATTGTGGTTATATACAGAAATGTCCTCCTTTTTTATAGATGCATAGAGGCAATGAAATGAAATTTGCTTGACAATATTAAAACATCACTGCACAAACATAAAGGAGAAGAATGCCAAAAAGGAGTAGAGGAAGCAATTATGGCAAAATGGCCATACCTGAATTTGGGGAGGAACTGTATTATTCTGTTTGTAATCTTTCATAATGAACAGTTTAAAATTATATTTAGAGTTCTACCAGTTCACTCTCTACCAGTTCACTCTCCTGATTTTACTGTGGCTGCAATAAATGAAAATGCAAAAGCATAAAGAAGGGCAAATGTAAATCTTTAAGACAAAAGAAGGAATAAGTTATGGATGCTGACCCCACTTGGGAAAGGGAGCTCTGGAACACACTGATAACTTGTAGAAACAAAATGAGAATGATAATGTTAGCAATAAGAACAATAGGTAACACTGACAATGACTAAGGCATTGTAAGGCATAGCCATCTTGCTGCTATGCATGAGATACTGTGTTTATCTCATTTATGTGACCCCACAGGCTTATGAGCTAGATACTGTTAATATCACTTTTTTACAAATGTGGAAACTGAGGTCCTAAACTTTTTTTTTTTGAGATTTTATTCATCCATTTGACAGAGAGAGAGAGAGCATAAGTAGGTAGAGAGGCAGGCAGAGAGAGAGGGGGAAGCAGGCTCTCTGCTGAGAGAGCCCGATGTGGGGCTCGATCCTAGGACCCTGAGATCATGACCTGAGCTGAAGGCAGAGGCTTTAACACACTGAGCCACCCAGGTGCCCTGAGGTACTGAACTTTTAATTAACTTGCCCAAGGTCCCATACCTGGAAAATTGGCAAGCCACTATTTTCATCCTGCTCAGAGACCATATTTTTTACCTTCAAAAACCTGGCCCATAACAAAATAATTATTTTTGGAATACACAAAGCCACGGCTATTTTGACCAAGGAGCTTTTTGCTCAGTGCTTTATGGATACAATTTATTATACATTTGGGGCATCTGGGTGCATAGTTGTTTGAGTGTCCGACTTTTGATTTTGGCTCAGGTCATGATCTCGAGGTCATGAGATCATCTGCGTTCAGGGCAGAGTTTGCTTGAGATTCTCTCTCTCACTCTGCCCCTCCCCCACTAGCAATGCACTCTCTCTAAGTAAATAAATAAATAAAATCCTAAAAAAAAATATTGTACATTTAAAAAGTAGAAGTGCACCTGTAACCCATCTCCTGTGCATGTACTTTCTGGAAATTTGTAGGGTAACTGTGTTCAAATTTTTCATTTCTAGCATTTGTGATTTGATTTCTCCCGGGTGGAAAATATGTCCTTCCTGGCACAGTAGTGAGTGCCAGGTACAGTCAGTGTTCCTGGGCCGCCCAAAGGGGACTTCTGGGAGAAGGAGGGGTTGGCTAGAACCGGAGCGTTCGACACCAGCTGGCTCCCTACATGTGGGGCTTCGGTTACACACATTTTAACACTATTTTTTCCCCATGGCAACAGAATGATTACGGAAACTAGCTGCTTTCAAGTAAGACAACAGTGGATGAAACTGCTGGAAAGGGAAATATGTTTGGGAAAGTAGAAGCGACCTCTAAGTGAGCTCTTCTGTTCATTCTGATGTGTCCCCTGCACACGGACGGGCCCATGGTTAATAAAGCGCTTCTTACATTAAAAAAAAAAAAAAAAAAGCGTCAGGTGCTCTTTTGAAAACAAGCACAAATATGAGTGATTTTTAAGAATACCTGAATCGTAGATGTGGATGGCTAAGAAGGACTCAGGTACCACTCCATGCCTGTGTTTTCAACTCTGGGACTTTTGCATGAGTAGGAAGAGGAAGAACCAATTTTGTTGATAAAAGATAAAAGATGTCCTCACCCATGGTTAATGTCATAGGCCTTGCTAGCGAGCATCTGAATTGTGAATATTGCAACGGCGGAAAGACAAGAATGGAAATAAAAACAAGGACAGAACAAGATGGAGTAAGATTATAGGGTATGCCGACAACAGTTTATGGAGAAAGGAAAGCAGTGGTGTCCAGCTCAGGACGGGGTGTGTGCAGGGTAGATCTGCGGGTAGTAATTGAAATTTATATAGACTTTGGCTAGACTGAGACCACCACCCACATTATCCCCATAATCTCCCAGGCCAGACGTGCCATTAAGTGTGATACGATCACTCTCACACCAGGGGCTACTAGTTAGACAGAGCTCCAAGGTGGTTACTGAAATGCCAGATGAAAACAAAGGACAAAAAGAACACTTTGATAGCAGAAAGAGCAATCAGAATTGGTTTGCTGCAAGGCCTCAGGACACACAGAGTAGTGACATGAGGGGCGTTCCCCCCACAGGCCTTTGGGTCAGGACCTATAGGATGTAGGGCAGAGAGCATTTTATGAGACTCTATGCTGGTGACAATGTGTCATTTATCATGAGATTGCAGATTTTCTTTCTTTTGCAGTAACATAGGTATGCCCTATATGGCTACTAGTGCCAGGATAATCAATAAAAGTGTTCATTTCCTGAGTGATTAGTGTAATGGACACATGACTTCAGAAAGATGGGACTCCCCAAAGGAATGGATGCCGCTCAGACCAAAATGCCAGAGGCACACGATGACATTACCAGTCTCATTCAACAGAAAAAGAATCCAAGTCTCAGAGTGGTTAAGTAACTTGCCCAAGGTCACACAGCAGGTATATAAAGAAGCCCTCATCGGTCTGCTTTGGAAGCTTAGGCTCTCCATATGTCATACTTCGTGGATTCTGAGTGGACATATCCAGGAGGCACATTTCTGGGAAATGTGTCTTTTGAACACTTTTGTATAGGATATTATCATCTTAACACATTTAAATAAGACAAAACATACTTTGTTCCCTCTGTTTCTACCAGAGTGCTTCTGGGTTCCAGGTTCTGAAACTTTCCTCTTCCCACAAATGAGGCAAATAAACTCCCTCCCTCACCTCCATTGTGGGCAGAACTCTAATTCTGGTCCTAGCCAGTGAATTTAAGGAAACGTGGCCAAACAAACAGGGACTAAGCACCAGTCACAGCCCCCTGGCCCCTGTTCTTTGGTGTGGTAACCTGGTGTTTTTTTTTTCTTTTCTTTTCTATTTTCCTTTTCTTTCTTTTCGTTTCTCTTCTCTTTTCTCTTCTCTTTCTCTCCTCTCCTCTCCTCTCTTCCCCTCCACTCCCCTCCCCTCCCCTCCACTCCCCTCCCTTTGTCTCCCCTCCCCTTTCACTTTTCCTTTTTTCTTTCTTTCTTTCTTTCTTTCTTTCTTTCTTTCTTTCTTTCTTTCTTTCTTTCTTTCTTTCTTTCTTTCTTTCTTTCTTT
>CM052807.1:15094165-15111339 GCA_028533885.1 Nasua narica
AAAGCTTTTTTTCTTCCTCAGATGTGGTCCTACCCAAATGGGTAGACTTGCATGGTGTTTTGCAGCCTTCCTTTCTACCCTCTCTGGCAGCAGTTACCCAGGATCCTCATAGCAGAGTTCCAGGTTGTGAAGTTTTCTTTACTTAGAAATGTTCTTTCTCTACCTCCTTCATTTCTGCATGTGCAAATCCAACTGATCAGTCCAACTGACCTTGGAGCAACTCCAAGATCACACCTTTTGGAAGTGTGATCCCATAGCTGGCAATAATATTTCCTTTCTTTGTCATCCAATAGCATTTTATTTTTTTAATCTCTTTGATGATACTGATTACGAGCTCCCATGTATTGGATTTAATTAAACTCTAAGCTTCTTGATGTCAGGTAGCACTGCATAAATGAGATGGCAGCATGGCTGGCTACAGAAGTTGTCTAATAAATGTTTTTCAAATGAATATACAACTTGAATAGCTACTCTTCTCTAGTTTCAAGCAGTGGAAGAAACAAATGTGTCTCAAATTCTCCTCTTAGCATGGCTACCGACTTAGTCCACCAACTTGATCAAACTACCATAAAGTATCTTTAGCTCAGTTTGTCCATCCAAGAAGTAGTAATAAAAATACTTCTAATGGGGTGAGGGCTCCTGGCTGGCGCAGTCAGTAGAGTACGTGACTCTTGATCTCAGGCGTATGGCGGAGCCCCACACGGGATATAGAAAAATACTTCTAATGGATCATGGATAATGTATATACAAGAATATAGGTGTCCTATATAGGCTTTGCAACAGGATAAAGTTCCTACAAGTTCCCCATGCCAAGATGGAAATAAAATGAGGTCCAGAACAGAAGTGGTATGAGGTTGGGTACAGAAGCATAATGGACTGAATGCTAATCTCCAGTCTATGATGTGAAAGAAGAGCTGGGTTGGGGGCCCAGACACCATACTGTGTAGGGAAAGGGTTATAATCAGATTCTATGGATTCGTTAAACCAAAGTTATTTACGTAGAAAAGGCAGAGAAGATGGGGCACTGTGGATCTCCATTAGGTCATGTGGGCATGGTCTTGTTGCGGAGAGAGCCTCTTTTGAAAGCCCCTAAATTGCCTTGGGGGCCTCCTCAACTGGCTTTTGGTGAGGTTGTGATATTGTGATCTATAATAAATGTGTATTTAGTCTTTGGCCCCATTTGTGGCACAGAGCTTCCTTTTTTTTTTTTTTTTTTAAGATTTTATTTATTTATTTGACAGAGAGTTCACAAGCAGACAGAGAGGGGGAAGCAGGCTCCCCGCCAAGCAGAGAGCCCGATGCGGGGCTCGATCCCAGGACCCTGAGATCATGACCTGAGCCGAAAGCAGAGGCTTTAACCCACTGAACCACCCAGGCACCCCCCACCACTTTTTTTTTTGTGGCACAGAGCTCCTAAAACAGTTGGAATTTTTCTAAGCAATGAGAATTTAGTGTCTTCTGTTACGTTAATGAGGTTTCTTTGGATGGCACTTAATGATGGGGGCAAGTTGCTAGGGGAACCAACCACGTGACTAGAAGGTTAGAACTTTCAGTCCTACCCCCTGACCTCTGGGAAGGCAAGATAGGCTGGGAGTAGAATCATTCATCAATGGTCAACGATTTAATCAATCATGGCTACATCCTAAAGTCCATAGAAAACCAGAAGGGCAGAGTTTGGAGAGCTTCTGTGTTGTTAATTTGGGGTAGAGTGGGACGCTTGGAAAGAGCATGTAACTTCTGCCCCTTCCCCATTCCTTACCTTATGTATCTCTTTCATCCAGCTGTTTCTGTGTTATATTCTTTTGTATAATCTAGTAATCTAGCAAAGAATATGCTTCTGTGAATTCTGTGAACTGTTGTAGCAAATTAGTCAAATCCCAAGGTGGAGGAGGTCATGGGACTCTCATCTGACTCTCATCTAGAGTCAGTTGGTCAGAAGCACAGGTAACAAACTGGGCTTATTTTTTTTTTAAGATTTTATTTATTTATTTATTTGAGAGAGAAAGAAAACAGGAGAGATCACAGAGGGAGAGGGAGAAGCAGACTCCCCGCCGACTAGGAAGTTAAATGGTGGGCTCAATCCCAGGACCCCGGGATCATGACCTGAGCTGAAGGCAGATGCTTAACCAACTGAGCACCCAGGCGCCCCCCAAACTGGGCTTCTCATTGGTGTCTGAAGTGGGGGCAGGAGACAGGCAGTCTTATAGGACTGACCACTTAATCTGTGGAGTCTGACTGTATCTCTGGTTGATAGTGTCAGAATTGAGTTGAATTGTAGGACACCTAGTTGGTGTCTCAGAATTCCTTGGTGTGGTGAATCCCTCCTACCCCGTACATTAGAACTGAGTGAACACTCTAGAGATCCTCTAAACATGCTCCCGGACAGCGGTGATAGCTCAGTTAATGTCAAAATATGTGAGTTCTAACCAGCTGTGGGGTGAGTTACTTTGCCTTCCTTGAATATTTATAGTTTCATCTTTAAAAGGGCAATAAACATACCTGTCCCTTTAAGAAATTTACAGTGATCAAATTATATTTGTGAATAAAAAGCATTTTGCAGAAATGTATAGTACAATTAAAATAAAAGTGAATTTCTGTTCTTTTGAGATGAGTGCCAATTGGGCAGAAAAATAAGCAACGCTGTGTGTTTGACATCACTGGGGGTTTCATAAAGGTGAGTTTTCTGGGTTGGCTAAGCCCTTGAAATGTCAACATAAGAAAATTATACTATACATAGCTGACCACACATGCACTTATTGAAAATATCCCATAGGATCATGAGGTCACTTTATTCCCTTCCTCTCACCCCTCGGGGCCAATTACCAATTAAGGTTTATTCAAATTCGTAATTTGCATTGTTGTGAGGTTCTATTATATGTGATCTTCTGTGTTCTTTACTTGTATATCTGAAAATAATTAAATATTTCTGAGGTCTTGGTTATAAATACAGTTGGGATATGATACAGGATATTCTGTCTCTACAGTACATGACCCCAGACTTTTAAGTTTTTTTGAATAATTGAATTTGCTTTTTATAGCTCTTCTAAACTCTCCCTTTCTGCCAGGCTTCCTATGGTCATTTTTGCTTTTGTCAGAGAACTGAGAACCAGTACTTCTTTTGTTTCCCTTTTATTTTCTCCTTTTAATCTGCTATGGGTTAGAAAGACAGTAATTCAAGCTTATTAGAATGATATGTGCTTTCCAGGTCACAAGCCAAGGGGAAAATATAAGGTTATCAAAATAGGTTATATAGCAAGCAAAAAAAATGGAAACACTGTAGTAAGGATAATATTTTGATGTCTCAGTCCTCACCTGTCTAACTGTGGGAACTCCAACTTTATTCAAATCCCCCACTTTGAGCTAGAAAAAGCAAAGAATTTTTCAATTACCATCCATATTTCCTTCTTTACTCAGCAGGCAGGCCTTGGGCTCTTGCCTTGTACGTGGCTGATGGGGTGCTCCATCCGTTCCAAAGGTACCGGGATGTCTGAAACACAGCGGCAGCTGTCTGAGGAATTTATGCTCCGTTGTACTTGTCAGACTAACCCCAACCCCAGGAGTGGACGCCAGGTAGTGTGGTCGCATATGACAGTCATGACCACAGTGAGCCATGCCTCTTGTGTCCCCACCCTCTTTGGAATGTCACTCTGCTACTCCCTTCATCCAGAGTGGAGCCTAGGGACGCCTGGATGGCTTGGTCATTTAAGTGTCTGACTCTTGGTTTTGGCTCAGGTCATGATCTCAGGGTCACAAGATCGAGGCCTGTGTTGGGCTCCGCGCTCAGTATGGAGTCTGCTTGAGATTCTTTCTCTCCCTCCCTCTCTGCTTTTCTTTCCACTCACCCACGCGAGCAACCTCTCTCTCTCATTCTCAAATAAGTAAATAGAATCTTAAAAAAAAAAAAAAAGAGTGGGAGTCTACTGCTCCATCTCTGGTATCCAGGCCACTTTGTGACTTGCTTTGGCTAACAGAACAGAGTGGAAGTGACATTGTGTGGCCTCTGAGGCTAGGCCTTACAGGGTCTTGCAGCTTTACTTCCAACCCCTTGGGCGCCCTGTCTGAGACCAGGAGAAAGACGGCCCAGCTGATCCCAGTCTAGATTGCAAGACCCTGAACAAATAAAGTTGTTGTTTGAGGTCACTAAGTTTTGGAATGATTTGTTATGGGAGCAAGATAGGAAAAAATGGTTCTTTCCCTGGCAGCCTCCATAGCGGTTGTGGTATATCCCAAAATATTGCCTGAGTTACCTTCATTTCACATACAGTTAAGTGGTAAAGATTTTGATTTGGTTGTTCTTCTGTTTTACTCTGCTATCCCTAGAGAGCTGGGACTTTTTTTTTTTTAAAGATTTATTTATTTATTTTAGGAAGAGAGAGAGAGAGAGAGCGATAGGGAGGGACAGAGGGAGAAGGAGAGAAGAGAGAGTCTCAAGTAGACTCTGCAAGGAGTGTGGAGCCCGACACGGGGCTTGATCCCACGACTCTGAGCTGAAATCAAGAGTCAGACGCTTAACTGACTGCACCACCCAGGAGCCCTTTTCAAAGGGATTGCCAGGCATTGTCATCCAACCCTCATGCTCATCAGACCCTATGCATGACCTTCCTCTCCCTGGAGCGCTAACAGGGTTCCTACTCCCCTGTAGCTGAGGGGTCTTACTCTGATAGCTGCTGGTAGATCTTAAAAGACTCTTAGGACCATGGAGGACCATAATAGCTGCCCCCAAATACCTGCTCTGACACTGGCGAATTAGTCCATTAGGAATGGACCCAGTTTTCTCTCTGTCTGCTGGGACTCTATTCCATTTACCTAAAGCAAGAAAACACTGATAGTAAGTCCCGAGTGGTTCTCTTTTGAGCAAGATATTTTATCTTCTATTTTTTAGACTGGTCAAAGGCCCTTTTGGATTGTCAGGTTACTTGGCTATATTCTGGTTAGCTAAGGTTGCTTGACAAGTGATAACCTCCAGATAAATTGTTTTCTATGCAAGAAGCATCTATTTTATTTTGTTTTTTGTTGTAATTTTATTTTAATTCTAGTATAGTTAATATAGAGCGTTAGGTTAGTTTCAGATGTACAACATAGTGAATTAGCAATTCCATATATGAAGAAGCATCTATTTTAAAACTAGAATTTCTGGTGCTTTTTTGCCATTCTACGGTGGAAAGATTAGCAGAATGAGATCTCATCACTAGCATGACTGTGTACAAAAAAGCTTCCTCAAGATAAGCCCTGGATACCCTTGTTTCAGACGGGGAGTAAAGGTATAAATCTTCAAATAAAAATAATATGAATTGTAATCTCTTATTTATTGCCGTATTTGTAAATTTGCTACCAAAATGTTAGGGAATGACATAACTGCAGATAATAATAAAAAAATTTTTTTTCCTTTACCTTCAAGATTGTAATAAAAGATTATGAAGAACAGTTTGAAAATACAAATAATGAACAATTTCAGAAGGAAATAAAAGTCATTTAATCTCGCTTCCAGTGATAGGCATTGTTCATGTTTTTTAATATGTCCTTCTAGACTTTTTGAGTGCATACACTCACTGAGGAGGAGCGTCCTCAAAAGTTGGAATGCAAGCTTTCTTCCGCCTTCAACTTGTAGTTTATTCCAATTATTAGGTTAAAAGTTCACCAAGCCAGGAACTGTCTATTTCTCTTTAGACAACGAGGTAATTTTTATGGTGGTTGACTTACCATGCTTTGGAGACAAGGGTAAAATATGACCCAAAGACCAGTGAATGTAGCTGTCTGGCTCCATCATTCTGTTGATGATGTCTGCACACCAACAAAACACTCGTCAATTCATTTAAGCCAAGGAGACATAAAAAACCAGATCTGTTGGTGGCCATCAAGTCAACAAAATAGCCTGTCAGTTGACTATCCTTCCCCTCTTCTAGCTCTAGACCATGTGGCAATGAGTTAGTGTTCTCAGAGGGGTGACTGTTACCCCCAAAGAATTACATTCACTCAGCCTGGCTCAAGTGTGCTTCAAGGCATTCACAATTTATTGGAATCTGAAATGAAATGAGGAAAGCATGCAAGCTGCTTTAACAAACAGATGGTTTTCATTAAATAAAACCATTAATCTTGTCCTGATTATTTACTGGAATGTGTTAGATTGCAATGTTTCCTTAATCTATTGATGAACTATCACCACAAAATATGTCACTGAAGTAAAATAATTGTTGATGTGCTAATGAAAACCACCAGAGAGACCAGAAGCCTTCATGCATAGAATTAGGGCAACGAAGAATCTCTTCAAGAAGAAAGAAAGGGTTGTCGTAATATCAGATTGAACAACTTCTTTGGAGCCATTTTTGGGATTGTGGGACAAAAGCACAAAGCCTTGTAAATGAGCTACTGAATTGTTGGAGTACTTCTAATTAAACACTCCGTAATGAAAACCTGAGTTTTTTTTTTTAGATATTTTATTTATTTATTTGAAAGAGAGAGCATGAGTGGGAGAGAGGGGCAGAAGGAGAAGCAGACTCCCTGCTCAGCAGGGAGCCCGATGTGGGGCTCTATCCCAGGACCCCAGGACCACGGCCTGAGCTGAAGGCAGATGCTTTTTTTTTTTTTTAAAGATTTTATTTATTCATTTAACAGAGAGAGAACACAAGCAGGCAGAGAGGCCTGCAGAGGCAGAGAGAGGAGCAGGCTCCCTGCGCAGCAAGGAGCCTGATGCGGGACTCGATCCCAAGACCCTGGGATCATGACCTGAGCCAAAGGCAGTTGCTTAACCAACTGAGCCACCCAGGTGTCCCATAAAGGCAGATGCTTAACTGACTGAGCCACTCAGGTACCCTGAAAACCTGAGTTTTGCAACAGAAATTTAAAGAGATAACTCTTCATTTTATAGATGATTTACAATATAGTTAGTGACACTGTATTATATGCTTAAAAATTTGCTAAGAGAGGGGTGTCTGGGTGACTCAGTGGGTTAAAGCCTCTGCCTTCGGCTCAAGTCATGATCTCAGGGTCCTGGAATCGAGTCCTGCATTGGGCTTTCTGCTCAATGGGGAGCCTGCTTCCCCTTCTCTCTCTGTCTGCTTCTCTGCCTACTTGTGATCTCTCTCTCTGTCAAATGAATAAATAAAATTAAAAAAAAATTTGCTAAGAGGGTAGATATTATGTTTGTTCTTATCCCTAGTAATAATAATAATAATAATAAAATAGGGTTTGTTTATTATTTATATATAATATATAATATAATATAAATATTATTATTTAAAAGGGAAACTTTTTGACATGATAGATAGGTTTATGATATAGACTGTGGTGATGCCCTCATGAGTGTATGCTTATCTCCAAACTCATCAAGTTGCACACTCACATTAAATAGACACAGCTTTTTTATGCCGATTACATCTCAGTAAAGTGGTTTAAAAATACTAAAATAAAATTTGAAAACAACAGACACAAGAAGATTCACAGATTTTTTAAGTTTATATATATATATATATATATTTAGATTTTATTTTGACCTGAGCCGAAGGCAGAGGCTTTAACCCACTGAGCCACCCAGGTGCCCCTCACAGTAGAATTTTTTAAAGGATTTATCATCTTGTCAATTGAACATGGCATTTAGATTTTGAAAACCTGTCTTGTTAACATCCTGGGAACATATCTAAAGTCAAAGTAAAACGAACCAATATAATACAAAAAGCTTACATAAAGTTTACAATGCAGGTGGAATTATGAAGCCCCTATTTCATTGTTGGGTTTGGAGCAACTTTTACAACCTTAACAAAGGAGAAATTGTGCCTCTGCTATATGTCTATATTTCTCTCCAATTATCTGTCTATCTGGAATTGGAAGGGGCTTAGTGAAACCCTTTTTGCTGAATAATTACTGAACCCAGAGAAAAGAAGAGATTGCCTAAATTGGTCAACCACTGAATGGCAGGTTATTATAACAATCAGAAACCCAAGTTCTGGCATTTGACTGCCAAGTTGAAGCCCTATCTTCTCACTCTATTAGCTACAAATCTTTGGGCAATGGATTTCATTTCTCTGGGTCTAGGTATTCTTATGAGAAAGTAGACCTTAGGATTGTCCACTGCCTTGGGTGGCGGTGAGATTGAGAGATTCTCCACATGACACGCTTAGCAAGATGCCTCACTCATAGTAAGCACTAGGGGAAGGTTAGTGGTGACTGCTGCAGTATCTTTGATAAGAACTTTTCTGACCCCCATCAGAGTCTTTTCCTCTACACCTGTCATCACAGAGGATGTTTATTGTGGCTGGGGCATCAGTCAGAATGAACTCACACAGCCGGGGCAGCCATACCGGCCTCCTCCTCCCCAGCAGGAATTGTCCCATTTAAAATCGCACTCACACAGAATACAAGGGATGTCTCCGTAACTCTTGGAATGCACATGCAGCTACTCTCCGTTATTTGGGGAGGCATTAACGATTGGTGGAAGGAAAATAGGAATTACTTGAGTGGGGCTCAAGTCACTGACCATGGCACTTTGAGTAAGACACACAGCCTCTCTCTAGCTGACTTCTCTCACACCTCATACTCACATACCGTGTGAAGTTCTGATGGACATCAACAAGGATCGGCAGGGTGAAGGCCCTTCAAGAAAGGGTAAAACCATTACACAAATGCAGGAGATTTGCAAAACACCCAAATCTTCCAGAAAACAGTTTCCAGGGGGGTGGTCAGGCCAAATCTAGATACCTCTTTCACTTCACTGTGACATTTTATGCTAAACTTGTCCGTGAGGTGTAAAACGTCACGTTGTATTTCTGCACTTTTATATTGGCAGAGTCAATCAAAATGAAAGGTTTTCTGTACTTCTCTTCAGAGACTAGAATTAGCTTCTTCCTATTAATAAGTAGTGATAAGTTGGTAATCATTTCCCTGGGATTTTGCTTCTTTCTACAAGGTAATGCACTATCTTGTAATAGCTTAGGTTAATGAAAATATCACAAATTATGTCTATAACTAGAAATTCGTCCCATTCCTCAGTAAGTTTTTTTGTGCAGCCTGCCCTAAACTTCTTTCACATGTGAACAATGAATGTCTAAACCCACTCAGGGTTGGCAAACACCGTTTTAAACCATGTTAGAGAGTTGGTAATTTTTATTTATTTATTTATTTATTAAAGATTTTATTGAGAGTCGGTAATTTTTAAATGTCACGGCAGCATGGCGAATAGTTATAACTCGTAGCAAACACGTAGTTTCACTTTTTGGCCTTTGCACCACTTCAATAAGATGTTGGCCTTTTTCCTCTTCTGACTCAATTTCCTTTCTGTTTCTTGTTCTTTTTATAGATTGTTTCAATCTGTCTCACTTCTGAGCCCACATTTGGAGATTTGGATAGCATTTGGGTTCCTTATCCACGTCTTACATACATATGCCTCTACAGACGTTCATGGGACACACGCACACAGAGTAATTACGCAAGGACTCAGCTCAAGCCTTTAACCACACGCATACTCAAAAGAATCCAAAGTGCCACTAGGAAATAAGGAGACAGTGTTTTCATAAGCTGCTCACATAAGAGTTGGTTTCTTCACTTTATAGTGATATTGTTTCTGCATGTATGGGTAATCAAAGAGTGGATTATGACATTTAGAGACCCAGACCCCGTAGAGATGATGACATCTCATGTATGTAAAAACAAAGAAAAACAATCAAATAAGAATAATTTAATTTTCACAACAAACCCTCAATTTTGAGATTCTCTCTGTCTCTCCTTAGTGCCGCTACGTAGTTGGTGCCAGAAGCCCATGCTTGGGCCTCCTCTGGAATCATCGGCCCCATGAAAGCCTCCAGAGCACCGTAATCGGGGCCCACTTCAACCCTCCCCCAGGAGCCCTTAGTCCTTAGTCCTTCTCTGGTCTTCATTAGCCTCTGGGAGCTGTCTCTTCTGCTGTACCTTCTCCCCCTCCCTTTTTCTTCTCACCACATAAGACTCTTAGCTCAGATACTTCTTTATACCATAGTCCCCATCTCCTTGTTATTTGGGGTGTTAAGGCTGATGGGGTTCAGGGCAGGCTACCCCAAAATATGGTACCTTGGCATACTGAATATTTGGGTTGAAGGAATTTGGGAGATTCAGGTGCAGGAAAGACTCTGCTGGCACCTTCTTCTTGAAGCAGGTGATGAGACCCTCATGTGACAAGTGCCATCCCTACATTCAGAGGAAAGAAACATCCTTATCTCTGTGGACGGAGGGATGCCCGGAGGAATCCAAGTGAATCCACCTTGCTAAGTTTCTCCAGTTTACTACCTTTAAAGCTCGTATTCTTTTTTCCCATCCTTTCTTTTTTCACGACTTTCCACTCTTCATCAAACCTCATATAATAATGCTCAGGTTAACTACTTCTTCAGGGCTTCATTTCCTTATGAAGGCTCCTAGGTCACATAAAATTATGGTAAATGAAGTTGTAGGTTTTTCTGTTGTTCATCTTTTGTCAGCGCCCTGCCAGGGACCTTAAGGTGAGTAGAGGAAAATATTTTTTTCCCCTCCCCTCCTGACCCTGACATTCATGCAAACAGAGATTATCATTCTGTGTTAGTGCTAGGATTCCGCGCCAACCCCCCCCCCCCCCACCCCCCGGCCGTCATTTCATCCGTGTGGCTTACAGTGCCCTCTCATGGCAGGCCAGGCTGAAGGGTCACTCCTGCATTCGTTTGTCCATCCCTATGCTTGTCTCATCCATGATTCAAGTAACACAGTTTTTGAGTAAAGACTATATTCCAGGTGCTGTGCTATTATCAGAGGAAACCGGGTCCAGATTGTGTTTACAGCTGTAAAAACACATTTTATTCAGGAACTATGGCAATGGCGGTGGGGGTGGGAGTAGGTACCTCAGGAAAGAACTGGCCTTGATTCTGAGTACAAGGAGAAAAAGTGGGGATTTATAGCCAAGGAACAGGGTGGGGGTCTGTGGATAGAAATCACCACAAGGAAACATCAGGAGTAAAGAGGGATAAAACTGAGCAGGATTATTGCTGAGGGCTGGCCACAGTGAGCAGACATCATCTGGGGGGAGGCTCAGGGATAAGATGTGGGATCAGATACCGAGGGTGGGGGGGGTTCTCTCTCAATGGACTTAGCAAGATTCTTGGTACAATGGGGCCGTAGAGGCCCAGTGTGGAATGATCCCTGATGCCCATAGTTGAGGCTTAGTTGAGGAAGAGCTTAAAGGATCCTGTCTGGAGCTTGGTTCAGGAAAGAGTCTGTGTCACTGGGCGCTGGGGAATGCATGAGAGGAAAAGGGGTGCGGGACACCATCCCTTCCCTCAAGAAGCAAACAGATGTGAGCAGATAATCACATCCTAACATATGGTCCACGTGAGTGGGGGGTGCTTTGCAGCAGAGGCAAGTCATCTTGTGACCAGTGCTATCTTTTGCTTCTTCAGAGGAGGGCGGTTTGAAAGACTGGTCCCCGGACCCCTGAGAAGTGCTTACTTCAACAGAGGGGCTGCAGAAGGAGGGGAGGGGGGCAGGAAACAATGACAGCGTTCCTTGGGTTGCTTTGAAGTAAGTATAAATGCAGATCTTTCTGGCCAGTTGAATTTCCGACTGTTTCGGAGTGTTTAAAACAGGAAGATTTTCAGATGTGAAACATGGTTTGCTCGTTCTTAACCTCTCCCCTTTCGTGGGCATTTTGCCTTTAAATGTTGTACAGATGCCTGAAGTAGTCCCACTGTGAGAGTCGATTGGAAAGTGCACTTCGCAGTTCTAGATGTGTTGGATGTGAAGAGTCTTACTTTGGGAGACTTGGCCTCGTTGAGTTTGTATATCTAGGGCCTCCTAAATCAGAGACCAGTCGTTAACATGGGAAAGGCAGGAAAATAACTTCCCAGGTTGAGAGGAAGAAATGGAAGAATTTCGCTTGGCTTTTTTTATTGTTCTATGGGTGGCATGAAAATATGTTTTATAAGAAAGATAGCCGGGAACTAGAATAAGGGTCCTGTTATCTCTGGTCAGGACATAGCTTTTTTTTTTTTTAATTCTTTTTTTTGGATGTAGATTGGATTTGTTTTGTGTGCTTTTGAGTGGCTCCTGTGGACCAAATCAGTGGTCTGTGAGGAACTAGGTGGAAACAGTCTCTGGTGCCCTTTGCTTTGTTATATACCTCTGGGGGGAGGGGAGAAGAGTTAGAAAATGAAGCTGCATTAAAAAAAAAAGTGAAAGCCGGGGTTAGGGTTCATAGATGTTTGGATGGGTGTTCGTTTGCATATGTACAGACCCCTCAGTGGGAGGCGGGGTGCTCAATCCGTTGTTAAGTAGTAAAGAACGTTTCTTTCTGATTATAATGAACCATTTGGCAGAGTATTTGGAAATGCTAATGGCCTTCGACTTACTCGGTCAAGATAAATCCTTTTGTCCAGTTGGAATTATCCCTTTCCCACCAGGTGCTGGGGGCCCAGTGGAAACGCTCTCTACCCTGGGAGGTCCTGACTGGGAAACAATCTCTCTCTTTCCGTTATACTAGGGGTCAATAACGCGTACTGTGTTGTTTTTATAGGGAAGACAGTCTCAATTGGGGGAAAAATACGTAAAAGAATACCCTAAACACAATGCCTAATTGGAAGACTATCTTCTTTGAAGATACATGTAGAATCATGGCATCTTTATAGGAAGAGGAATACCATGTAGCATAACTCACTTTTATTCTTTCTTCATCATGCCCATGAGAAGCTAACCCTGCAAAGGCATTTGTCCCCTTTTCTTTTCATTTTGACCTCTGGGAAAATGAACCCTGAAAACAGGTGCAGGTAATTCTTATTCTTTATTTTGATTTTGTTGAGGGGTAAAACTTGAGGAAAATACCTTATAATTAGAGCTAAGGAACATACATATACGTTCTTTCCCTGCAGAAAACAGACCGTCTCCCCACCCCCCATCCCCAGATCAAACAAAGACAGTCTGGAAAAGATGACCTATTATGTGAATTTTCTTTCAGGTTTACCATTTTCTATTTTCTTTTCCCTTCTTTTTTGGTTTGTTTTAGAGCTAAATGACAGGTCTTTATCATATCTAGCCATCAAATGCTTATTTCCTTGGTGGCAGATCTATCACCCCTAATGGCCTTTGTATACATACATATTGCTCTTCCTTAATAGAAACCTGATGAACTTCAGAATTTGTTTGAAATATGTATTCAATATAAAACTCTGTACATTTTTTTGTTTTTCAAAAGTAGAGTAGCACAGCAGCCTCCTTCCGATTTCAACATCTCTCCGGGTCTCTCATATCATTGCTCACAGCAGCCCTGCTCACAGGCTGAATGGAAATATTGAGAAACGTGAAGCCATGCTCTGCTTCTCTAACAATTGAAGAAACGCATAGGAAAACGAGAGAGTACCTTTTCTCCTATCACTGTGACAGAAACGAAAGATACTGATCAAGCCCATTGTTGGTGAGGGACTGGGGCAAAGAACTTTGGAGAACACTGCCTCCTTGCCTCCCACAGCTTCCCAGCGCCTTGCCCCTCCTGAGGCTCCCCAATTCTGCAAATCACATGCTCTCGCAATAAACCCCTTCTCTTTTTTGGCTTTTGCTCTTTCTTTTATTTATTTATTTGCAAGCAAAGGGTATTAATACAATGAATACCTTTGCCTTCCTTTCAAGGTATTTTTCTCTTGCTGGTATTTATTACTTTATCGAATCATCACCATACATCTTCTCGCCTTTGTTGTATGAAGGGTACCAAAACCGTTTTCTGATTTCTTTCCCGGAAGGGTGGGGTCATTTTCAGTGGTGGGCTTGAATTTTCAAGGAGCTTTCTGGGCATGTTTTTCGTTTTTCCTTGTCTCTCTGTGATTTCACAGACCTCAAGTTTTGTCCTCATCTCCCTTTTCCGAACTTCAAACAAGATTGGTATCAGACCTTTAATTGCTTTTTTTTTTTTTAAGATTTTATTTATTTGTCAGAGAGAGAAGGAGAGCACAAGCAGGAGGAGCGACAAGCAGAGGGAGAAGCAAACTCCCTGCTGAGCAAGGAGCCCGATGTGGGACTCGATCCCAGGACCCCGGGGATCACGACCCGAGCCAAAGGCAGATGCCTAACTGCTTAGCCACCCAAGCGTCCCTCTTTAATTGCTATTAAATGCCTTCTGGGTCCTTCCTCTCCTTAGCTTTAGGGCTTGGGGGCCAACTGCTACACTCAGCTCTCGGGTCCCCAGAGAGACTGACTAGATGAGGTTTTGAGATACTCAGGTATGAGACCTTCCTAACCCTCCTTGTCGTGTACTTTGATTCTTTGCACCCCTGGAACATGGGAACAACTGTAATTCCCAGGGTGGACCACACCTGCTAGGAGAGATTGCAATCCCTAGAGACTGCTACCCAGGTCCTTCTCTGACTCTGCCTACGGAATTTTATCTGTGGAGTTGTGCCTCCCAGGATGCAAAGCACCACCACTATCAGCTCTTTGTTCTTGCCCTGACTTTTCTGGTAGAGACACAGGGGTACCTATGGGGAGCTCATGGAAGCCACAGACAGTCTCTGAGAGGGGAAGTAAAGTAGACTCCAGGGGAGGTGTGAGTTTCAGTCCAGCTCTGGTCAGAGTTTTCCCAACCTGGCTCCACGGGTAGTGATGGTGGGGGGAAATTCTGAACAGGTTTTGGCATTACCTTGCCTGTCAGTGGGTTTTCAGTAGACAGGAATGAAGCTGATGAGGACTCCGGTGACCCTTTGCATGGGGCCTGCCATGTCCTTCTGTGCCCACCACGTGAAGCCTGTCCTGCTCCCCGGGGATGTCAGTGGTCTGCGCATCGGCTCAAATCCTGTAATCTATACCCTCTGCTCCAAGCAGCTGGCCTCCTTAGCCTGTTTATTCAGGTCTCTTTTCTTCCTGGCAGGATCCTTTTCTCTGTTCAGTTAACTCCTTCTGAGTAATGCTGTGAGAAAGTTCCATCTCTTTCATGAAGCCTTTTGGTGATTCCAGCCTACACAGAAGTCCTCCATTTTCTTTCATTCATCCATCCATCCATCCATCCATCCATTCATTCATCCATCCATTCACAGCACAAGTGTTTGCTAGATGCTGTGCCACGCTGGTCACCATGCCTAAGTAGGAATCCCCAGCAAATAAGGCAGACTTGTTCCCTGCCTTCATGGGGTTGAGAGTTTAGGCATTAGGCATATATCAAAATTATACAATCACCAATTCTTTCACTCCTCC
This sequence comes from Nasua narica, assembly GCA_028533885.1. Taxonomy (NCBI): domain Eukaryota; kingdom Metazoa; phylum Chordata; class Mammalia; order Carnivora; family Procyonidae; genus Nasua; species Nasua narica. Next base: position 15,109,325 of record CM052807.1, read on the forward strand.
TTATAATCCCTCTTTATTAATCAGGGTAGGTTGTTTGTTTTTTGACAACCAACAAAACCCAGTTCTGGAATACAGGCCCAAACTTGGATGTTTTGGGGAAGGCCCTTAGGTACGTCACAGAACGGAAGGGAGAGCTGAAACCCTGGCTTCCAGCCGGGAGGCAGAGAGACTGTCTGCGGGTCTCAGCAGCAGAAATGTTTAGGCTTTGAGGCTCCTGCCTTGGCTTCAGTAACTGCTCCTTCCTGCATGTAAGCCAAGTTTCAAGTCCCGGAAAAAACCAGAATGTGTAGGTGTGAGGCCGGTGAGGTAGATCCTCCAGTCAGGTGGATGTGGGTAAGGAAGCTAGGGCCTTCCCTTGTGAGCGGGGATTTCTTCCCGGGGCAGGGGAAGTTGTTGGGACCTGGAGCAACCTCCTGTGGACACTGTGCTGCCCAGATTCCCCCCTTCCAGGTGCAAGAACTTATTCTCCAGCTGTTGAGAGTGCTACAGGACAGATAGGGGGCCACCTGCTGTCTGGGCGCCCCGGGAATTGCCTGTGCTCCAGGAGCCGCTTTGTTCTAGGTCTCTGTCCCCACCTGGGCATCCCCAACCTGGTGACTGGCGGGAATGTGTGTGGCTGCCTGAAGGCCCAGCGGGGGCAATTCTGAAAGGACATGTTAGCTTCTGAACTTCCCACAGAGGGCCGGCCCCACAGCCCAGCTTCTCTGTTGGCCTAGGCCTGAGTTTTTTCTTTCCCCGACGTCTGTGGACCTCGAGAACACTCCCTCAGATCTTCCTGGACCCTAACTGCCACCTCAGAGCCTGCCTCCTGAGGAACCCAACCTGCAACACAGCCGCGGAATGCCTACGGTGGTCACACATGGTCACATCTTATTATATCTCCTCTGACATATATTTCACATTCCTTATCCTTTCCAAACCAGACTACAGGCTTCCTTTGAGTAGAACCCTTCCCTGCCCCGGGATTCAGCCCCCAGTTCCAGTTGCAGCACAAGCACATACAGAGCCCTGGAAATTCTGTGTTCCCTGATTCACGATCCCCACCTGGGGGACAAAGTCAGGCGAAGTCTAACCTGTCAGATGTGGCTGTTTCAGATGGACCAGAGATCCAACACTTAAGAGGACCTCTTTTAAAAGGGTTTTCAACTGCAGTCGAGTTTTTGGTATAATTTGTTTTTTGTTTGTTTTCATTTGTTTAGCGACTGACTCATTGATTTTAGAGCAGAAAATTCTGCTCAGGAGAATAAACCCCCTCTGTGAGAAGACCTTTTTTCTCTCTACAGTCTAGGTTTTCTGTTTCTTTCTTCCCTGGGGGATACAGCCACATAATTTTTTTTCCCCAAATATGTTTTATTTTTTCAGTGTTACAAAATTGATTGTTCATGCACCACACACAGTGCTCCATGCAATACGTGCCTCCTCAATACCCACCACCACGCTCGCCCAACCCCTCACCCACTCCCTTCCAAAACCCTCAGTTTGTTGCTCAGAGTCCACAGTCTCTCCTGGTTCATCGCCCCCTCTGATTTCCCCCCATTCACCTTCCTTTCCTTCTCACAATGCTCTCCATGTTTTTCCTCATTCTCCACACATAAATGAGACCATAAGATAATTGACCCCACTTGACTTATTTCACTCCGCATAATTTCTTCCAGTCCTGTCCATGTTGATACAAAAGTTGGGTATTCATCCTTTCTGATGGAGGCATAATATTCCATTGTATATATGGACCATACCTTCTTTATTAATTCGTCTGTTGAAGGGCATCTTGGTTCTTCCCACAGTTTGGCGATTGTGGCCATTATGGCTATGAACATTGGGGTACATGTGGCCCTTGTTTGTACTGCATCTGCTTCTTTGGGGTAAATACCCAGGAGTGCAATTGCAGGGTCATAGGGTAGCTCTATTTTTAATTTCTTGAGAAATCTCCACACTGTTTTCCAAAGTGGCTCCACCAATTTGCATTCCCACCAACAGTGGAGGAAGGTTCCCCTTTCTCCACATCCTCTCCAACA
>CM052807.1:15111439-15143344 GCA_028533885.1 Nasua narica
GTGTATGGTGTAAGAGAATGGTCAAGTTTCATTCTTCTACATATAGCTGTCCAGTTTTCCTAGCACCATTTATTGAAGAGACTGTCTTTTTTCCACTGGATATTTCTTCCTGTTTTGTCAAAGATTATTTGACCATAGAGTTGCGGGTCCATCTCTGGGCTCTCTATTCTGTTCCACCGGTCTTTGTGTCTGTTTTTGTGCCAGTACCATACAGCCACATAATTTTGAGAGCCGTTTCCTTTTTTCATGACTGTATGCGGATATATGAGCATGGGGGGCTGGCAGAAGAATGTGTACTCCAGACTGTGATATCATATGTCTCAATGACGGCGTCAGGGAGCTGGCTGGGTCCACAATAGCCATGTGTCAAGAAACATGTTGGGACACCTGGGTGGCTCAGTCTGTTAAACATCTGCATTCGGCTCAGAGTCCTGGGATCAAGCCCCACGTCAGGTTCCCTGCTCAGTGGGGAGTCTGCTTTTCCCTCTGTCCCCTCCTCTCCCTTTCCCTATGGCACCCCCCACCCCATGCTCAAGTGCACTCTCTCTTGCTCTCAAATAAATAAAAGAAATCTTAAAAAAAAGAAGAAGAAGAATGGAAAGATGGTGAGGGGCTCCCAGTCTTTGAGCTTTAAAATGAATATTTTTTGTCCAAGAAGGGAGATTTAGGAATAAGCCCTCACCACAAGTTCTTTGGTGATCATCCCCATTTCTAAGGTAAAATGTGGATTCTTTTACTTAGAAAATGTTCAGTGTTAAAAATTGAATAAAGGCATGACTTTTCTAGTCCTTTCCCCAGTCTCTTAAACACTCCCATGCTCACCCCTATTTGGAGCTGACACTTGCAAAGGGAAGTTATTATCTCCTACCCATGAGTTTCTGTCTGATTCTGATAATAAAATAATATTTCATGTAGCTACCCCATGATGCAGGCACACTTTTAACACTCAGTACACATGTGCCGCTTCCTTTCATTCTAGAAAAATTGTGCTGTGAGCACAGCAAGGAGAATAACTCCTATGTTTTTCCTCTTACAAGGAATGTGCTTTTATGATATATTTTTTAATTGATTAAAAGGTGAGGGTAATAAATGAACATCTGATCCAAGTTTCAGCAAAAGACTCTTTATTGAAGTACAGACTCTAAAAAGTTATTTTAGGCAAGTTCCCAGAGGCAATTTCTTATACCATAAGGCTGGATGAGGAGACTGTGATTCTAATGAATTCTGCCACTCCTTAGAAATAAATTAAGAGTTTTCTTCCAAGTGGGGTAGCTAGTAGGCTGAGTGATCATATTTTAAAATAGTTGAATCCAAACATAAGCTGGATTTGCTTTTTTTTTTTTAAAGCCTGTAGTTTGCTTTTCACATTTTCTCTCTTCCCCAGTGACTCTGGCATTGTATGGTCCAAGTTGCTTTCTTGCAAAGGTACCTTGTACTCATTTTATGAGGTGTGGAATAGAGAGCCAGCCTGGTGCTTTGACTGGCTGAAATTTCCATCCTGCCTTAAACAACCTGGGAAAAGTCAGTGTGATTTATGACAGTAGTTACTGCTACCCTTTGACTTAGCCAGGAATATTCTCATGCTACCAATTCCTCCCGCCCAAAACAAAACAAAACAAAAAAACCCCAAACTGGCACATTTTGAACCACTGTCATTTCTACATCTTGATTAGTCCTTGGAGCGATTCATTAATTAATTTATGCAACTCAGGAGCCTTTCTTATAAGCAAAGAGCAGGTGAAAATAGGTGAAAAAATCACTTTTTTTTCTGGCTACATCTCAAAGACCGGGAGAGGCTATTGAAGAGCTACATGGTGTGAGATTGCCTGGTTATTTTCATGAATTATTTCCACGTGTCAGGCATTAAAAGGCCAAGACTGAGCAGCAGCTGCTGGTATCTAGAACATTCCTTGGGGTCTTTTCATGCCAGTGTTTTAGGTAGTGTGAATCCATGCAGGAGAGATGAAATTAGACACACACACACACACACATGTACCCCTCTACCAGTCAAAAAGATGCTCCCCAAAATGTTTCTGGGAGATTAGGTCACTAGGCATGTGTTCATAAAAAGTCAGACATGATCACCAGTACCAATAGCTTTAAAATTGTAGCTTAAAGAACTTCCTTTATATCTACTCTGTGTTTGGGAATGAAAGACTCTTATTTTGCATAGAGGTGAAAGCCACATGTGTTAGAGGTCTCCAAGCACTTCATGGCAGGGACGCATGAGAATGATATTCATTGTCAGATATGCTTCCTGCTACGGATAGAAGAGAGGCTGCCCACCATGTGTACTTCTTTGCCATGCTTGCAATTCCCTGCTTTTCTTAGACATCAAAGAAAGCTTGTTGGAGTGCAAATTAATGATGTAAGAGCACACTTAGTTGGGCTAATGTTGACTCTTCTCTCATTTCCCACCAGATTTTTAAAATAGCTCATTGTTTTTCTTCCTCTGATTTTTTTATTTTGCTAAAATACACATAACATAAAATTTACTACCTTAACCATTTTTAAGTATGTAATTCAGTGGTATTAAATACATTCCTGTTGTTGTACAACCATCACCCCTTTCCATCTCCTTCACTCCTTTCATCTTGTGAACTAAACCTCTACCTGTTGAACACTAACTCTCCCCTCTCCTTGTTCCCAGCCGCTGGCCACCACTCTTTGACTTTGTGTCTCTATGATCTTAATTACTCTAAGTACTTTGTATAAGTGGAATCATACAGTATTTCCTTTTGGTATAGGGCTTATTTCACTTTGCATAATGACCCGAAGTTTCATCTGTGTCATAGCATGTGCCAGAGTTTCCTTTACTCTTAAATCTGATAATATTCTGTTGTATGGAGAGGCCACACTTTGCTTACCCATTCATCTGTTGATGGACATTTGGCTTGCTTCTAGATTGTAGCTATTGTGAATCATGTTGCAGTGGACATAGGTGTACAAATATCTCTTTATTGAGACCCTGCTTTCAGTTCTTTGGGGGTATATAACCAGAAGAGGGATTCCCTGATGAGAAGATAGTTCTATTTTTGAGGAACTGCAATATTGTTTTCCAGGGCAGCTGCACCATCTTATGGTCCTTCTAACAGCGTACGAGAATTACAATTTCTCCCCACCCTCATCAACACTTCTTATTTATATCTATCATCTATCTATCTATCTATCTATCTATCATCTATCAATCATCTATCATCTATCTATTTTATTTTGAATGTAGCCATCCTAATGGGTATGAGGTGGTATCTCATTATAGTTTTGATTTGCATTGTCCCAATGATCAGTGATGTTAAACATCTTTTCATGTGCTTTTTGGCATTTATATATTTTCTCTGGAGAAATGTCTATTCAAGTCCTTGGCCCATTTTTGAATTGGTTTGTTTGTTTTTTGTTGTTGAGTGGTAGGAGTTCTTTATATAGTCTGGATGTTAATCCTTTATCAGATATATGATTTGCAAATATTTCCTCCCATTCTCTGAGTTTCCCTTTTAGTTGTTATTATCTTCTGATGCACAAATTTAAAATGCTTTTCGTGAAGTTCAATTTGTCTATTTTTGTTTTTGTGCTTGTATTTTTAGTGTCGGAGCCAACAAATCAGTGCCAAATCCAGTGCTGTGAAGATTTTGCCTCATGTTTTTTTTTTTTAATTTTATAGTTTTAGGTATTATATTTAGGTCTTTGATCCATTTTGAGTTAAATTTTTAAATACGTTTTATTTATTTATTTGACAGAAAGAGAGAGAAAGAGCACAAGCAGGGGGAGCAGCAGGCAGAGGGAAAGGGAGAAGCAGGCTCCCTGCTGAGCAAGGAGCCCAATGTGGGGCTCAATCCCAGGACCCTGGGCTCATGACCTGAGCCGAAGGCAATTGCTTAACCAACTGAGCCACCCAGGTGCCCTTTGAGTTAAGTTTTGCATATGGTGTTAGGTAAGAGTACATCTTCATTTGTTGGTACGTGGATATCTAGTTTCCCCCATACCATTTATTGAAGACTGTTCTTTGCCCCGTTGTAAAATATCATTTGACTATGTATTTTTGAAAGTTTATTTTTGGGCTCTCTATTCTATTCCATTGGTCTAAATGTCTTTATGCCAGTACCACACTGTTTTGATTACTGTAGCTTTGTAGCAAGTTTTGAAATTAGGAGATGTGAGTCTTCTAGCATTGTTCTTTTTCAAGATTATTTTGACTTTTTGGTGTCCTTTCATATTACATATAAATTTTAAGATGGGTTTTTCTTTTTTTGAAAAAAAATTCTTTGGGACTTTGATAGGAATTGTATTGAATCTGCAGATTGCTTTGGGTATTATTGCCATCTTAATAGTATTAAGTCTTCTAATTCAATAAACCTGAGAAGTCTTCCAATCCATGAACATGGGATATATTACCATTTATTTATGTCTTCTTTAATTTCTTTCAGCAATGTTTTGTGGTTTTCATTGCACGAGTCTTTCACCTCCTTGGTTAAGAATTTGTATGCTGTAGTAATTGGGTAGAGTGTTCTGTGTATGTCTGTTAAATGTAGTTAGTTTGTTGTGTTCTGTTCTCTATTTCCTTATTTGTATCTTCTGTCTGGTTGTTCTATTCATTATTGAAAGTGAAGTATTAAGGTCTCCAGCTATTATTGTAGAACTGTCTATTTCTCCCTTCAATTCTGTCAGGTTTTGGTTCATATATTTTGGTGGTCTCTCATTAGGTGCATAAATATTTATAAACTTTTTTAAAAGATTTTTAAAATTTATTTGTCAGGGAGAGAGAGAGAGAGAGAGAGAGAGAGAGAGAGAGAGTGCACTTGAATGAGCACAAGCAGGAAGAACAGCAGGCTCCCCGTTGAGCAGGGATCCTGATGTGGGACTCGATCCCAGGACCCTGGGACCATGACCTGAGCCAAATGCAGATGCTTAACTAACTGAGCCACCGAAGCATCCCTAGGTGCGTGAATATTTTTGCCAGTCCTGCTTTCTAGTGGTTACTATTTGCACAGAATATCTTTTTGCATCCTTTTACTTTCAATCTCCTTTTGTCTTTAAATCTAAAGTGAATCTCTTGTAGAGGACTATAGTCAGATCATGTGCTTTTATCAATTCTGCTAATCTCTGCCTTTTGATTGGAGAGCTTAATCCTTTTACACTTAAATTATCAATAAAGAGGGATTTACCTCTGCCAGTTTGCTATTTGTTTTCTCTATGACTTATAGCTTTTTCTGTCTCCTATTTTCTGCTTTATTGTCTTCTTTTATTTATTTAATGTTTTATAGTGAAATATTTAAATTCTTTTCTCATTTCTTTTTGTGTGTATTCTCTAGCTATTTTCTTTATGGCTGCCACGGGGATTACACTTAACATTCTAAATTTATAATACTTGAATTTGAACTTATGCCAGCTTAACTTCAATAACATCAAATTTTTGCTCTTTTACAGTTTTGTCCCCACCCCATTTGGTTGCTAATGTCACAAAATTACATCTTTATTCATTGTGTACCCCCAAATATAAACTATTAATTAATTCCTTTATATGTGTTAATCCTTTAAATTATGTAGAAAATGCATATGATTGCATTTGATGCATATGATGCATTTGGTTACAAACCAAAGTTTAAATAGTAATAAAGTTTAATAGTAATAAAACTAGACAAATAATTATTTTTTATGGAGCACCTGGATGGCTCAGTCAGTTAAGCATCTGCCCTTGACTTAAGTCGTGATCCTGGGGTCCTGAGATCAAGGCCCACATTGGGCTCCTTGCTCAGTGGGGAGTCTGCTTCTTACTCTCCTCTCAGCTTGTGTGCTCTCTCACTGTCTCTCTCTCTTTCTCTGTCTCTCTCTTAAATAAATAAATAAAATATTTAAAAAACCCCATATATTAGACTTTTAAGTCATGTTCAAAACAAAACTTGGAGCTATAAACCATTGATTCAATAATACTAGCTTTTATTATTGCCCATATATTTACCTTTACTGAGATCTCTGTCTCTTCAGAGGGCTTCATGTTAGTGTCTAGTGTCATTTCATTTCACCCTGCAAAACTCCCTTGATCATTTCTTTTTTTTTTTTTTAAAGATTTTATTTATTCATTTAACAGACAGAGAACACAAGCAGGCAGAGAGGCAGGCAGAGGCAGAGAGAGGAGCAGGCTCCCTGCTGAGCAAGGAGCCCGATGCGGGACTCGATCCCAAGATGCCGGGATCATGATCTGAGCCAAAGGCAGCTGCTCAACCAACTGAGCAACCCAGGCATCCCTCCCCTTGATCATTTCTTAAAGGGCAGGTCTAGTGGTAATGAACTCCCTCAGCTTTTGTTTATCTGGGACTATCTTAATTTCTCCTTCACTTTTGCAGAGCAGTTCTGGTGGATATAATATTCTTAGTTAACGTTTTTTTTTTTTTCTTTTATCATTTTGAATATATAGGCCAACTGCTTTCTGGCCTCCAAAGTTTATGATAAGAAATCTGCTGATAATTTGTTGAGTATCCCTTGTCTGTGATAAGTCGCTTCTCTTATTGATTTCAAGATTCTCACTTTGTCTTTAAAAAGTCTGATTTTAGGGGTGCCTGGGTGGCTCAGTTGGTTAGGCAACTGCCTTCGGCTCAGGTCATGATCCCAGAGTGCTGGGATCAAGTCCCACATCAGGCTCCCAGCTCCATGGGGAGTCTGCTTCTCCCTCTGACCTTCTCTCCTCTCATGCTCTCTCTCACTGTCTCTATCTCAAATAAATAAATAAAATCTTAAAAAAAAAGTTTGATTTTAATGTGTCTTGGTGTGAATCTGTCTGAGTTTATTTTAGTTGGAATTTGCGGGGCTTCTTTGATGTTTATATTGATGGCTTCCATCAAATTTGGAATTTTTAAGTCATTATATCTTCCAATATTCTCTCTGTCCCATTCTCTTTCTCTTCTTCTTTGGAGATTTCCACAATGCATATGTTGATCCATTTAATTATGTCCCACAAGTCTCTTAGGCTCTATTAACTTTTCTTCAATCTTTTTTCTTTCTGTTCCTTAGATTAAATTATTTCCATTGTCCAACCTCCAGTTCACTGATTTTCTGCTTGCTTAAATCTACCTTTGTATCTCTCTAGCGAAATTTTCTTTTCAACTCTTGTACTTTTCAACTCCAGAATTTCTTTTTGGTTTCTTTTTAGGTTTTGTCTTTATTGATACTTTCATTTTGTCCATACATCATGTTGTTGACTGTTTTGCATCTTTCTTATTTCTCTGAGCATCTTTAATATATTTATTTTAAAATATTTGTCTATTATGTTGGCCATACTTTTTTTAGGGATAGATTCTGTTGGTTTATTTTTTTCCTTTAAATTTTATTTATTTATTAGAGAGAGAGACTGAGAATGAGAGGAGAGAAGGTCAGGGGGAGAAGCTGACCTCCCGCAGAGCTGGGAGTCCGATATGGGACTCGATCCTGGGACTCCGGGATCATGACCTGAGCCGAAGGCAGTCGCTCAACCAACCGAGCCACCCAGGCGCCCTATTTTTTTCCTTTAAATGGGCCATTGTCTCCTGTTACTTTGGGTGCCTTGTGATGTTTTGGGTTAAAAACTGGACATGGGAGTCTAATAATGTGTTAACTCTGGAGATCAGATTCTTCTCCTTCCCCAGGGTTTTCTGTTTTTGTTATTATTTTTGTTTATTTGATTGTTCTAAGCTGCCTCTATGCTGATGATCAGCTTGAGGTATAAAGTTAAGGTCTCTGCAGGTCTTTTCTGAGACTTTCCCTAGATAGTCTTGATTACTTTCTAATTTTACCCATATATACAATTTAAAAAATCTATCTATCTATCTATCTATCTATCTATCTATCTATCTGAGAGAGAGAGAGAGAGAAAGAAAGAGAGTGGGAGGGAAGGGCAAAGGGAGAGAGAGAGAGAGAATCTCAAGCAGATTCCCCACTGAGGGAACCTGATGCTTGATGCAGGGCTCCATCTCACTACCTGGAGAGCATGACCTGAGCCAAAATCAAAAGTTGGATGTTCGGGGCACCTGGGTGGTTCAGTGGGTTAAAGCCTTTGCCTTCGGCTCAGGTCATGATCTCAGGGTCCTGGGATCGAGCCCCGCATCGGGCTCTCTGCACAGCGGGGAGCCTGCTTCCCCCTCTCTCTCTGCCTGCCTCTCTGCCTGCTTGTGATCTCTCTCTCTGTCAAATAAATAAATAAAAATCTTAAAAAAAAAAAAGTTGGATGCTCAACTGACTGAGCCACCCAGATGCCCCCAAATATAGTTGTGTTTGGATGCCCTAATCTTTATATATTTGAATCCTAAAGGGGGAAAAGGAGAGATAGGAAGTGAGGGGAGGGCATTGGCTCTTGATATTTTTCTTGGAAGTCACTTCAGCTAGGGAGGGAGGGACTTCCAACAATGGAGAGAGGTGCAACAATGATGCCTCTTTGTCTGCACCTCTGAGATTTGAAGCAGCAATCAGTGATTAGAGCACAGATCCTTGCTATTTGGATGATAGGGTCATTTTTGTCTACCTTGGCACCCCCAACTGTGTGCAGGTTGCTCCTGGAGCATGGATGCCCTGCTCCCTGCCGTGTGTCTGGGGATGAGAGATGGATAGCTGCTACTGTGCTAAGATAAAACTGAAATTAACTAGTTTACCATCCAAACTTCCCCTGGGATTTGAAGCCTTTGACAGACTCCACAGTTCCAAAATGGTTACATCAGGCAGATTCTGACAGTACAATTGTTGTCTAGATGGGGAGAGAGTCCCTGTGCTTCCTCCTCCACCATCTTCTCAGAATTTTCCCCTTGTCTCATTAATTTTTGTAAAAAAGAAATATTTGGGAAAAGGTGCTAGAGACTAACTCCTTGTGATGTATCTCACAATAGATGCCAACACCCCACATGTCAGGACCTTCTCATTAAGGACTTCTGTTCCCAGAGAGTCCAGTGCAATCAGATCAAGCAATTATGATTGAATGGGATTTTGTGCCATTTAACAGGAAATCATTTGCGGTCCTTTGTTTCTAAGGGTAAAAACAGTTCTAGTCCTAGTGAAAACTCATTCTTGATTTCACAATAATAATATGTCTGTTGATCAGCCTTTATATCAGAGTTTCAAATAGAGGAGTTGAAAGGATTACATACAAATTTTTGAAATATTCTATACTTTTCAGTCAGATTAGATTATGTAATTAATGTACTCTTGATAGATTCCATACCCTTACCATTATGCTTATTGGAAAAAATGTTGTTTCAGTTTACTAGAATGCAATTCTTATCTCTTCTTGAAATCCGAAGATTGATCTCACTTGCCTTTGCTTCGGTTTGGTCTTTCTTGATCTAATCAGTATAGTGTGCACACTTTCTCTCTCTTCTCTGAGACTTCACTGCATTTTAATCATTCTTTTATGGTGTTTAACACGTCCTCTTTGTACTATTGATATTTCTGTTTCAGTTCCAATGGATTCTAATTTACAGGGACCACTGAATTCTATCCAAAAGTATGCCATTTTGGCATAGGAATTATTCTGAGCTGAAGATCGAGGTCCTGAAATCCCTTATCTGCCCGAAAACAGAACTTCCTATAACGACTCAATTGTCTTAATATCCTAGAGCAACTCTAGTCTTCTCTTTTTGGAGAGTGAAGTCCAGAAGTTGACATCATACCTAAATTATCATATTTCCCATCTGTTCTCTTAGGGTCTCATTTATCTTTCAAAAAAGTCTTTCATGCTTTCATAAGTACCTTTTCTGCCCACTCCCCCCTTCTAGGAAGTCATTTATTCTTTCTTTTCTAGTCTTTCCCATCCCCATCCTAACCACCTCCTTGAATTTTTTTTTTAAGATTTTATTTACTTATTTGAGAGAGAGTGACAGAGTGACAGAGATAGTGAGAGAGAGCACAAGCAGGAAGGAGAGGGAGAATCAGGCTCCTGCTGAGCAGGGAGCCTGACATGGGGCTCAATCTCAGGACCCTGGGATCATGACCTGAGCTGAAGGCAGATGCTTAACTGACTGAGTTACCCAAGCACCCCTCTCCTTGAGTCTTTTTTGTGTATGTGAATTCCTGTGTATATACATAAATAGAAATCTCACTTTTTTTTTCTTAATTTGCCTCTTGTCAGCTTAACTTGCGGGCCCCCAGTTACAAACATAAGAAGATAGAAAAGAAGTTTTTTTTGTTTTTGACATTCTTACTGGTAAAAGAAGGGGAGTATAGGTAGTGGTAAAGATTTAGAGAGACAAGGTTGAGTAATTTTTTTTAACTTTTATTTTTTTTAAGATTTTGTTTATTTATTTGACAGAGAGAGAGAGAGAGAGAGAGAGAGAGAGCGCACAGTAGGGGAAGCAACAGGCAGAGGGAGAGGGAGAAGCAGGCTCCCTGCTAAGCAGGGAGCCTGATCCAGGGCTGGATCCCAGGACCCTGAGATCATGACCTGAGCTGAAGGCAGACACTTAACTGACTGGTGCCCCGGGGTTGAGTATTTTTAAATTATTAGATTGCCATCTATCTTAATTAAATTACTCAGCCTGTCTGAACCTCTTTTCACTTCTGTAAAATAGGGATAGCAACTTTACCTACCTACTCCTTAGGGTTTGGGGGGGGATTAAAACAGGTAATATATATAAAATGTTTAGCATAGTATTAGGCACATAGCAAGTGCTCATTAAATGTTAGTGTTGGCTACTGTTGTTCATCATGATGCTTGTTGCCTTCACAGCAAACTCTTTGTATTTCATGACCTTGACGACTATTGAATTAGTTTCGATTGAATTTGGCACGTTTGGGCCTTAGGGGAGGAAAAATAATTTTCCCTTTACCCTTCTGAGTTCTTGGCAGAGACCCCTGTAATAAAAGACAGATTAACAAGGGAAAAAGAAACAGAAGTTTATTAACACGTATAACTCATGTATACATGGGAGACACCCAGGGAAAGATGAATAATCTCCCAAGTGGCTTAGAAGTCAAATTTAAGTACAATCTTAATAGGCAAAGAGAAGAGGAGATGCAGGTCTCTTAGGGGAAAGTAAATAATTTTAGGAAAGATGAATGGGGCCTTAGAAGAATACATGGGCAGTATGATAGTTTGTGACAAATTTTGTCTAGTCTTGTCTCCTGTGATAAGAATCAATCTTCCTAGGTTGGTAAAACTGCCTGGCAGGGGATCTTTGACAACTGAGGTCCTTTTGGAGGATCTGTCTTTAAGCAGATAAAGAGAATTTAGGGAAAGCGTCTCCTGCTTTTGCTATTTTTCATGTGCTTGCAGTTCAAAATAATCAATATACCAAAGTAGCACATCTTGGGATATTGCATCCTGAACTCCTATTTTGGAGTGACTTAGTCTGATCCAAGCCAGTATGTAGCTGACCAAAAAGAATTAGAAAAGCAACTACAAGAAAGTTTTTTTTCTTTAAAAAAAAAAAAAGATTTTATTTCTTTAAAATTTATTTATTTATTTATTTATTTATTTATTTATTTATTTATTCTGCTTCTGTATTTATTTTTTTAAATTTTTATTTAAAGATTTTATTTTTAAGTAATCTCTACACCCAACATGGGGCTTGAACTCACAATCCCGAGTTCAAGAGTCACATGCTCCACCCCCTAAGCTAGCTAAGTGCCCTTCCAAAAAAGTTTTAATTCTTTCCCTCCTCTGAACTTCTTTGGCCCTTTAAGTACTCATGCTTTTGAAAATGGTTTTATTTTACCTCCTCTACTAGATCTTAAGTTCCTTGAGCATATGTACTATCTACTTGTGTGTCTTTCTTTTAGTTCACAACCTCCTTGAGTATAATCTGAAACCAGCCCCCATATGTGGAGGGCAAGGAGAGATTAAAGAAAGAGGCAGACCACTCCAGATTGGTAGGTGGCAGATTTAATAAGCAAGGGCTTGCTTACGAGGCATGTCTTGGACAGCTGCAAGACAAATAGATTTCCACACCTGCCTTCCAGAATCTTAAAAGTTTATATATATAGTTTACATAAAGACTTATGGGGGTTCTGTCACATATGCAGGAGGCCTTAACTGGGTTCAGTCATGTACCCAGTCCAGACAGTCTCAACACCATGTTTCTCAGGGCTCTATCCTTGGAGCAGCTTCTGGGAGTGGGGGAGGCAAGCAGAACACACATTGCAAGGACTGGGGAGTGGGTAGAAGCCTTCAACTGGCTGGGTCCAGCTTGCTGGTCAACCTGTGGTCAACCTCTTGATGACTTTCTCCAATAATTTCCTACAGGGTATAAAGTATGTAATCAATACATATGTGCTCAAAGAATGAATGAGTCTCTTGTGGTCCTTTGCCCTGAATTTACTAAACTCACCAGAGAATTTATTTCGTGTTGGAGAGATTTGTCCTGGTTTCTTTCTTTCTTTTTTATTCTTTTTAAAGATTTTATTTATTTATTTGACAGAGAGAGACACACAGTGAGAGAGGGAACACAAGCAGGGGGAGTGAGAGAGGGAGAAGGGGGCTTCCCGCGGAGCAGGGAATCTGATGTGGGGCTTGATCCGGGGACCCTGGGATCATGACCCCAGCGAAGGCAGATGCTTAACACTTAACGACTGAGCCACTGAGGTGCCTCTTGGCCTGGTTTCTTAGAAATCGTTCCTACCATTAGAGAGGTATCACTATCTTTACTAAGGTAAAAATCTGCCCTGAAAAGAAATCATGAGTAGAGCCCGAAAGGGAATTTGGGAGTCTAGACCGACAGTTACAAACATTTAATCTCACTCTTCATGAATGTGAATTGCTGAGGGCATTGGATAGGACAACAAAAACACTCAAACTGCAGAGTGTTTCAGTGGCATCGTGATGGGGGACATGTTGGGATCTGATCAGGAATTAGTGGTGGAAAAGTTATGCAAGGCCATCTAGCCTCTACCCCTTCTGGTGCAATCATAGGGCCTGGATTGTGTGTGCAAAGGGGTGGTTGTTCCTTTTATGTTGCAAAATAGAAACAGAATGAGAAAGAAAAAAAACACTTATATAGTAAATTTGCAGGAGAATAGAGGATTGGAGAGCTGAGTAATGTCAGGGAAATTTCAAATTCAAAAGTCCACTAGGGTGTGTGAAAAATATTATGTTAATCAGAAACAGAGGGAGCACAAAGAGAAGACCAAAATAGTTTTAAGCCTACAGTATCTTTTTTTTTTTTTTCTGATCTAGAAAGCGACAGATTTCTCCTGAGCAGTTGGTAGCACTGAAAGCCTTTGATTTAATCCATCTTCTTTTTCTTCTAGAGTACTAGTTGAAAAAGTATTCCTAAGTAATTGTAACATGCCGCTCACTCAGCTTATTAAGGGAGCGTTATGTAGGGTAAGGGATGGTGCTTACCTAGTCCACTCCTTCAAGGCACCGGAATCTGGGCCATCATTGTCAGGCTTTTTCCCTGAATATGCCTGTAACAGTCCCTGGAGGGTTCATTAGTTTGGAATTTTATAGTTAATAAAGGCATTAATTAAGAACACCAAAACCCACCCGTGGAAGGAGACCTCGATCTAACTTACTCTGCACTGAATGTAAGCACCATTTTATATAAAACAACTACAAATACCTTACAGTGTGGTTCTGCTATTAATTTATAATCCTTCACTGCTGGGGACTTGGTGAAACCTTTAGCTGTGTGCCTAAGAGAAGGGTTTCTGCTGTGTGCCTATTCTCCTCTTTTGTTAGCCAGGTTCTGTGTTTTGTCTGCTGACCTTTTCAGAATGTCCCATGCCACTCTTATCCTGCACCAGTTTGCGCTGGAATGGTTGCTTCAATCTATCAGGGGCCTTTTCTTTTTTTACTACTAATTGAACATCTCCTACTGTAAAAATGCTCAGTTTAGAGCTCAAATAACACAGTCCTTATTAACTGAGTAAAGGCTGTTGGGCATGTGTCACTGGGTGTGGCTAAGTGCCTGTTGTCTAGGCCTGGAAAGGGATTTCTCTCTCTCTTTTTACTTTCAGAAATAATGCTGGAGCTCTAAGTTCTAGGCAGATGTGGTCTCCCAGCTCCTGGTACTGTTTTTCCTGTTCTCAGGAGCTCTGACCCACCCTACAAAATGCTCTCCTAGCTCAGCCTGTAGTGTAATTAAATAATTTATTGTGTGGCCGGTGTGTCTGGCATATGTCCCCCACACTAAGGTGCCAGGAGGGCAGAGGCAAGTCTTTCCTGTTCATTCTTGTATCTGCAGCATCTGGACCAGTGTCTTGCCTACAGAGGGCATTTGGTCAATAGTTGTTGAATGAGTGTCTCTTCCACACTGGGGCGTAGGACGAAGGCTACGTATTTGCTTATTTTGGTGGGAAGAGAAACTTCTGGCCTGAGCTGGACTTGAAACCATTTCTCATTTGGCAGGTTCTGTGCTATGATAAATTGGACGCTAGGATAAATCGATGCAGATTTAACTGCAGTCACTTAAGAGTTTTCCTGTTTAATCATTTCATGCCCATTATCTTTAGAATCTTTATTCTGTAAATTTTTCAAGGGGGAAGGGTGTTTTACCAGACCAGGTGAAATAAAGAATACGGAAATTTATCCAGCTAATTTAGGAAAAAATTCATGTGTTCAAATATATGGCAATGTTGAATGTAATGTTTCCATTTTTTTACAACGAGAAGCTTTGTTTTCATTAACTTGAATATATGAAGATCTAGGAATATAGAGGAAATTGTCCAATGTCTACTCATAATACTTTATTATTAATTTAATTACTTATTTCAAATGTAATATTTAAAGTGTTAAAAAAGAGACAACTGGCCCAAAATGGAGTCACTTGTGCTAAGCTCCATGTCAGCAAACCAAGACTTCCTACCTAACCTAATTGCAGTTTCAGCCTTTCCAAGGAATGTAACCTTCAACTAGTCAATCTGGAATTATCTGGTCAATACTAATGAGATTATCTGCCCAGTAGAATCCTTCTATACACCATAGGTGATCTGCCTGAAATAATCAGCTTTTTCCTTGTTCCCTGCTTCTTCCCCCCTTCCTGCCTATGAAAGCCTTCCATTTTGTATAGCTCCTCAGAGCTCCTTTCTGTTGGCTGCCCCATTCATTATCATTGAATAAAGCCAAGTAGATCTTCAATTTATTTAACTGAATTTAGTTTTTTAACAGATTTGGTGGCAACAGCGGGCTCTAAAGTGAACTTCTGATGCCTTAGGAACAACAAGAGACACAGAGGTGGTACCTGTGAACTCTTAGTTCTCTGTCTTTCTCACCATATCTGAGGGCCATGGCTAAGTTCCTCTTGGTTCTGAGCTCTGATCTCTTTACCTCAAGCTTCTGATTTAATTGGCTTTCTAGCCAGTTCTCCTTTTGATTGGAGTCCCTAGTTCCATGTTAGAAATTGCTGGTGGCAGTTCAAGTTTCCCATTTGTTTGGAAACAGTCCACAATCCCCATTCTGGTGGTTCAATCCTTTCCCCAATTCCCAGTTCCATGGTGAGAATCACTGGTGCTACATGTGGGGTCTTGAGGGTCAGCCTTCAATAGCATCTCTCTGGTTATTGCTGGTGTGTTAATGTGCACCTACTTGTTCTGTTTTGTGTAGGTAAGGCTATTGTTAATGGGAATCTTAGAAACCTCCCAAAAGGGGGGAAAAAGCTGCAGAATTGGTAGCCATGGATCAAGCATTTAAGAGCTGTATAATATAGCTTGCCATCTAATTTTAAGACTCTTATGTTAGGATAAGTTGGTCACAGAATGGATTAGATTGATAGTAGGTTACCTGCCAACCTTAGGAAACTTTCCATGCTATAAGGTACACTGTAAAATATCACAGAACTTCCAACCCAGAGGCATATCCCTTTTAGGTATTAGTTTGGCTCTGAGAGACCTAAAGACCTAGCTAAAATAATAATAATAATAATAATAATAATAATAATAATAATAATAAATGGGATCATTATATTCCAAAGAGTTGCGCATTCTGCCTTCTGGCATACCTACTTAATTTTTTTGTCTAAAAACTATAGTCCCAGAAGCTATAAACATCTGCAAAAAATGGTAAAATCTCACTAAAAACAATCAAATTACGATGACCATTATGGGGAGTGTTCCAGTTAGATATGACCATTTAGGAAGTGTACTTGAGAGGTGTCTGGTAGCTCAGTCATTAAGTGTCTGCCTTTGGCTCAGGTCATGATCCCGGGGTCCTGGGATTGAGCCCCACATTGGACTCCCTGCTTAGTGGGAAGCCTGCTTCTCCCTCACCCCACCCCCCACTTGTATTCCCTCTCTTGCTGTCTCTCTCTCTGTCAAGTAAATAAATAAAAATCTTAAAAAAAAAAAAAAAGAAGTGTACTTGAAAGCAAGGGCTCCTAAATCAAATAAACAGTATCAGATACTGATTTCAGTTGCCATGCAGGGGCCTCCAAAACTCTTCAAAATTCTAAAATAGCTTAATTGAAAGATTTGTTATAAAAAGTAATGAAAAATTAAAGACACAGAGGTGCCCAAAACAAAGGGATGTAAGACTAATGTAACTCCCACTGCTCCCTTCTATCCTCCTTTTTGTGAATACTCATCTTAGTAATTCCCTGTCTAAATTGTTTTTCCACTCTGAAGAGACTATATGACTGTTACAACAAGTGTGTAAGTTAATGGCCTGACAGACACACTCATTTCTACCCTTGAAAGAGGGCTGCCACAGGGCCCTTCCCTGACTTGATTGGGCTCCCAGAGTTTCTCTGGTAAATGGCTACTAGTAATTCCCTTTCACAGCCAAAGGGAAACTAAAATTAAAATTAATGAAGAACTTTGCCCTATTCTGGTAGATACTGGAGCTACACTCTCTACTTTAGATCCCACTTGGAGCCTGGAGATAGAATCCTGGAAGAACCTGCAGATGTTAGCAAAGGATGAGAATTTTTACCAGATTTAGCTCTCTGAGATCTCAGTCTGTAGTACCTGGTAAAGAGAGGAAAATCAAATATCATTTGCCTCCTTTTTGAGGCCTCCTCTTGGGTCCATGGGGTTGTTTAATACTGCCAGAAATATTTACTGAATGTCCCAGATGAACCCTGGCTAGATATCTGAAAGGATTTAATGACTCTATGATTAGAAATTTGACCAAATTGGAAGCTGATATTCAGAACCTGACAGGATTTTTTAGGCCTTTCCCTTAATCTAAATGTACCCAGAGGGGAAGAAATGTTTTGCTTCCCAACATAGGTGGATGGGTGTGTCAGTCCTTTGATATTATTTAGGCTACCACCCAAGTCTTTGAAGAATTAGAAACAACTATCCTTACTTTACAAATCTTTGTAAGACTGGAAATGCAGCTCTCAAAACAATCCAAGGTCCACCTATCCTTTCTAACTATTAACCTCATTTATTTGTCTCAAATATCTATTTGTAGGTATTATAAAAATTCTAGCCTTAGGGAATAGAAGTCCTTCTTGGAGGAACTCACATTGTTTCCTTGTACCTTTGTGAAGTAAATATTCTATCTGGTCTACAAACTTCAGTGAGGTCATTCTTGTCAGAAGGAAAACAAAAGGAAAAAACAGTTTTTTGGAACTTGGGCAAATGAAAAATCTCAAGTGTCTTCTCCACAAATATTAATAAAAAGCTTTATCCATCTGAGCAGATAAACTGGGGGGATAGGGTTATGGACATGGGGGAAGGTATGTGCTATGGCAAATGCTGTGAAATGTGTAAGCCTGATGATTCACAGACATGTACCCTGGGGTAAATAATACATTATATGTTAATAAAAAATTAAAAAAAAAATTTAAACTTAGTGGATGACCTCAAACAAACAAACAAACAAAACTTCACCCATTTCAACTGTTCTTTTGTAAGCTAGTGAGTTTTTACATTATCATACCCATCTCATGGCAGTAATTTTAGAATGAAAGCTGTAAGTTTCCTGTTTGCATCTGTCTGTATGTTTATGTGTATCTATCTATCGTCTATTACAAATGTGTGGTGTTTTCTACTTTCTAGAAAGTTTTCTACTTTCTAGAAAGTAGAAGTAGTAGAATAGTTTTCTATTACTATTAATTTTAATAGTACCAAAATTAATTTGTAAAATTAATTTGTAAAACTCTATTTGATTGACCTATAGAAAATTAAGTTCTTCTATGTGTTAAGGATTCATAAAATGCCTAGAAATATAATAAAAACTAACCCAAATGCTTTTCAGGTTCATGTGATCTGAGATAATCTTTAGTAAATAAGCTAGTTTAAGTTTGTTGGCCTAATTGAAATAGATATTTCTTTAGAATCATCAACATTAAAAATAATGTAGGCGTATAACTTTCATTCCACCTGAGTTTACTAGTCAAACAAATTCATGTTATCTCTGTTATAAAACTTGTTAGTGAGGGAAGTAACTTGCTATGAATTTTTATAAGTAATTTTATAAGATTTTATAATAATCTTTATAAGTAATCTAAACATAATTGTTGAGAATGAGTGAATTGAATAGATGTAAGTGGGATAAAATTCTTAAGTGAATTTTAAAAATAGTTTCTTCAAATCTTTTGGGTAATCTGAAACCTTAAAGTTTTGCTAAGTTAAATGATGGATAGTCATCAAATATATAGATCATTTCTAAATAAGTAAAATACTGAAACATTAATTACTGAATATAATTTTATCTACTTTTGACTTCTTTATACAGAGAAACTAAAGATACTTGGGTATATTAGTACAAAATGTTTTGTGGCACACATTAAAAAAGTGGAAAATTTGCTATGAGAAAGCATATGTACCTAGATATTATAAAATGTATTTATAAATTTGCCAAAATACAGAATGCTGATATAAAAGACAGTTTACAGTTAATTACTTCTCAGTTTTCACTGGACCTTAAAGCTTTCTAAGGATTAAAAATTCTAATATATGTAATTAAAACTTCTAGGAATAATAAGGGAAATACTTCTGTATGCAAGGAAAGTAGGATATGTTTTTTTGTTAAAAGAAGGTATGAGAAAAAGAAATGCATTTCTGTTGAGGGGAAACAAAGTAATTTTGTCCTAAAGTGATATTGGTTATTTCAGGTGGGAAAAAAAGAACACATAGGACAAAATCGAATGTAAAAAAGAAAGTTGTAGGTTTGTGGAAAAGGATATGTGGAAAGATATTTGATATGTGGTCAAGATAACTAACATTAGAGTGAATTTAATTAAGTTAAATGAATTTTAATATCAAAAGTAGGCTGGTGCAAAATTAGAATTTGGCTTTCTTTCTGTTGAAAGGATAAAGTTTTCTTTAACTATTGATCTGCTCTTGGTAAGAGATTGTAAAAGTTTTTCCCTTTATGTTTTAAGTAATCTGCCTAGACAAAAAAAGATTTTGAATCCTGCCAAAATAATTTTGTGTAACTTCATTGGGTCACTCATTACTTAAGAAAACTGAGTCTTCTCAGAGTTTTAGAAGACTTAGAAGAGCTAAGGTCAGAGAGAGGCAGAGAATTACAATACTTTGTAGTTCAAAATAAAGTAATATGAAAGACTTCATAAGGATGCAAATACAGGTTTTTTTCATCTTTTTGAGGGTTAATCCTGTAAACACCTATGTTGGCATTTGAATATAGGAAGCATTTCCTACTGGGTATTTTGGACCATTCCCTGTGATCTAGAGTTGTTTCTCTATTGATTAATTCATAGAACCATTCTTCAGTTTTCAACCTCAATTTAAGCAATCATTAGTTAGCAAATATTTATTGTGTAATATTTAGTGAGCCATTTTTGGGAAAAAAAAGTACTTCGTAAATTGACTTGCTAAAGATGAGTTTGAAACTCGAAAATATTTGCATTTTCTAATTGTCATCTCCCTGACCCAATTCTTGTTCCTTGCCCCTGTCCCTATAGCCCCCCTCCATCCATCCCTAGCACAGATTTACAAATGACTCAATCAATGAAATATGGGACTCAGCCTTTGAGTCTTGCTTTTGGGCTAAATCTCATATTTCATTGATTCCAACACTTACTACCTGTGCCCTCCCATTTTAACATCTCTGAAATCAAGATGCATCTTACAGTCGATGGTATCCGAGTTGCAGTTGTGATGTGGTTGCAGGAATCTGGTCATAGCTGTTCATATTGCTGTCATTTTAATTGAATTATATGCATTTAATTGCCATTTACAATGTCTTCAAAATAATCTCAGTATGATTTGGCATTGAAACAAAAAGTTATTGTAATTGCCAAAATGCACAGAAAGAGCATTGTGATATATAATGAAAATCTATGACTAAATAAGTCTAAAAGACCTTTTTCCATATGTAAAAAATAATTCTAAGTGATAAGAAAGCTTTGTATCAGAGTTCAACTGGTACCGTTTTCTCCCTTTTAGTGGTACACGGTGGGATATCTAAAGATCAATGACATCTTAACTGTAATGAAATATGGTAGTATTTGCTTCAGATTGAAAATATGAATCTCATGTCTTTTTCTTGGTAAATTTCTTGTTCTGATGTGCTTAATATATTCCTAGCTTCCAAGAGCACATTTAAAGGAAATTGTCTGCGATCTGTTTACTACGAACTTTGTTCGAGTTCAAACTGCAGATTTTCAATCATCCTGTACTTCAAAGCATTGCAAAGGGGGACTGAAAAATCTGGTGAACATGTTGCAATGACAGGAAGTATTAAAACCTATAAAGGTGCAAGAGGACTTGAGATTATAGGAACATCATAGCTAAATAAAGTACATACTGCACAGCATTTTCTCTTAAAATTCTCTGTGGCTTCATAAGGAACTGTTTAAATCTCTCTAAATAAGATTGGGGCCATTCAGTTAATCATCACACACACATTTGTTGTGAAACTACTATAAGTAGGACTCAGTGTTTATTCATACCTAATATTTAGTGAGCCTACTATGTGCCAGACATTGCACTGGGCTCTAAGAATAAATAATCGAAGAGAGGGTCACAGCCCCCTCGGAGCTTCTATAGAGGAAGCAGGTCAATGGTAGCAGGACATTTCTGAGTTTTGTAGATATGTCACTCCGATGAGCCTGAAAGCCTTGTCCGACATTGCCCTGCGGGGTAGGCCGTGAAAGAGGAGAATCAGTCAAGATTCTGGCAGGAAACAGATGGTGCACTTAAAGCGAGGACTTTGCAGATAGTTTGTTAGAAGGACTATTTCCAAAGGTGTGAGCAGGGTATAGGAAAACCACAGGATAATTTTGTACCTGAGGAGCTAGTGATAGTCATGGGGGAGAGGGGGAGAATTGAGGGTGAGGGATGGGGATCCTCCCCCTCAAACCTAAAGGGAGCCTAAAGTCTCAGTAAGAACAGTCAGAGGTAAATTACAGATGCCAAGGAAAGAAAGTTTTTTCAAGGGTTTAGAGAGGCACTTTGATGTGATTAAAAAAGAAGTCTCTGGATCCAAAAGGACCAGGTTTCAGTTATAGTTCTCTATGTATTAATTGGTCTTCTGAGACCGTTAGCTCTGCCCAGTATCCACTTCCTCCTCTTCCTTTCAGTAAAAGCATGTTCTGGAGGTTTTGCTGGTCACCTCGTTTCTCA
Source organism: Nasua narica (assembly GCA_028533885.1). NCBI lineage: Eukaryota > Metazoa > Chordata > Mammalia > Carnivora > Procyonidae > Nasua > Nasua narica. Next base: position 15,132,866 of record CM052807.1, read on the forward strand.
GCTACAGGGCTATAGTTAGCTATGGACCTGCGATAAATTTGGATTAGTGGGATGTGGGCAGAAGTGATGTGTGCAACTTCTGGATTATTTTCTTAGTGACACTTGATCCTAACTCTCATCCTTTTCACTGGCTGGGCAGTGGCAATAATTGGAGCCCATTGGGAAGCTACGTGAGATGAGGAAAGCAGACCTACCTCTCACTTCCAGATTGTTGGGTGACAGAGAAATAAATTTCTTTCTTATCGAAACCAGTGTATATTTAGGTCTTTTTGTTATAGCAGCTTAGCCAATCCCTTGACTAATCCATTATGTATACTCTGGCATTCAGAGAGCATCTGGGTTGGTGAACACATCTATATGCTGGGAGGGTGGCCCACTTCAACTTCAGAAGGACAGGGGGACTGTCTTCTGAATCTCGAGTCATGTACCTCTTCATCTGGTTGTTCCTTTGTATCCCTTATCATATCCCTTATTATATAAAAAAACCGTAATTATCAATAAGCATTTCCCTGGGTTCTGTGAGCCATCCTAGTGAATTATTGAACCTGAGGAGAGGGTCACGGGAACCCCATTTTAAAACTGTTTGGTCAGAACTGTTGGTAACAGCCTTTAAGATTGGCATCTAAAGTGAGGGCAGTCTTATGGGAACCTTAATTTGTGGGATCTGACGCTAATTCCAGCTAGAGTGTCAGAACTGAGTTGAGTTGGAGGCCACCTAGCTGGTGTCAGAAAATTGGTTGGTGTGGGGAAAAAAACCCACACATCTGGTGTCAGAAGTATTATAAATATGAGAGTGGAGGAAAGTGTATTTTTCCTAGACAGGGTGATTTAAGAACAAGAACGAATAAAATGTGAGCTAAGCTGTTTGCTATGAGTGTTGTGATCCTTGTCTATGATCCACAAACCTTCAGTAAAAATTTGCTAGTTTTACCAGTGGTGGCTTTGGAGGGAATCTCAGTATAAGGAGTTGTGGCTCACATTACATCGTCTGATATCTTGGTGACACAAAGAGCCACTATCCTTGCTTAATATTCTTAGACACATATGCACAAATAACTCTGTGGTGAATTCTGAAAGTGGGGGTCAAAGGGTATTTGATTTTAATGTTTTTGATTGCTGTTGGGTTGGTTGGTTTTAAGTTGATTGACAGAATCTGATAGCTTTCCCTGTACATTTCCTGCTTCTACACACTGTCTCAGGATGCTGCCTTTTGTCTGCTTTGGAAAATTCTGGCTGCCAGGGGCTACAACTGGATAAGCAGATATCAATCATGCAGGTCCTGGGTTGTCACTGGACAAGCCTGTGAGTCTGTGGAACACTTGAGTTGGGGATGGAAGATATAAATATTCAGGTGCTTTAGATACTGGATTTTAAAAACTTTAGGGGTGCAATTAGTTAAATGGCTGTGGTTTCATGACCGAGCCATGGAAGTGGTAGTGTTGGTGCTTCCCATACATGTTGTCAGACTGGTGTGAAATGATGATGTGTAGGTAGATATGTGTCAAAAGTAATTTCAAGGATTGTCAGAGATTCTGGCTGGCACCTGAATTTAATGGGAAAAAGATATTATCTCCTGTTGAATGCTCACTGTAATCAGAGTCTTTATGGGGTATCCTGAGGGGCAATTCCGACGTTTCTCTGTTTGCCTCAGTTAGGGGCAAATTTTATCCTGAAGCTTCTAACCTTGTGGCTATGTAATCTACACTCCTGGGACCACTGTTGCAGATTTCTAGCAGGCACTAGAAAATCTGTTTCATCTTGGGATCATAGTTAAACAACCACCTTGCTAGGGTTATTTAAACCAGATTTGCTCATTCCTCACCCACCGTACCTAGCAGACTTTATCTGCCCACATTTATCAGTGCTTGCTCACTTGTCCCTGAACTTGTACTCCACCACTCCTCACTCCCCACCCTCCTCAACATGCTCCTTGCCTTCCTGAGACTTGGAAAGCTATTGTGAGTCCTCCCACTTGGCTGAATTCCCGGCTTCAACTTATCCCAGTCATTTTTATCATATTAACATCCAGGCCCTGGTGGGACCTGCTGTTTTCTGGAGGATCTCTTAGGTCAGGTTTCTGAGAAACAGACTCTAGAGAGAGATGTGTATGCAGAGGTTCCACTGAGGAGTGCTCTTGGTATGGACAGCTCTGAGTGAAGGAAGCAGGTTGAGCAGAGGGAGCAGCTGAGCTACAACGCAGTAACAACAAAAGCCTCAGCCAATCCCAAGAGAGCTCAGAAGCTGGGATGGATCTTTGGAGTTGTCCCAAATTGAGGCATGGCAGCTGGGACTTTGTACCCAGTCACCAACCAGTCAATAGATGTGGTCCTCCTCTGGAGAGAGGGGACAGATTCAGCCATTAGCAGCCACTAAGCAGCACTCCCAGCAGCTAGAGGAGTTATGCTTGTGCTCTCCTGCCCTCTGTGCCCTCACCCCCCTCACCAGTGGGGATCTGAGTGGGCACCACAATCGGTACTGTAGGGCTAAGTCTTTATTCTCATGGCTCCTTAGAGCTGGATCTGATGCAACTGGTCAGAGAAACCCTCCTCTCTTGTGACGTGCATAGTCACATCTTTTATTCTAAGAAATTCCTTCCTCTGATCATAACACCTTGGCTTTCAAGTTTTTATTTGTTAAATTATATGGGAGTTATATTGTATAACTGATCTAGTTATACACTGATCTAGACTTGAGGAGGAATAGAAAGGTGAATTACATCAGGTGGTTTTCCTCAAAGGGATTCCTTAGATGAGGAAGGGATGGAGTGGGGGACGTTGGAGAGGGTCACAGAAAGAGGGAAGGGCTTTGTACAGGCAAACTGGATGAGTCTTCAGCTTTGAGAACTACATTCTAACATTGTCTCAGTGTAAATTTTGAGGTGACAAGCCAACCCTCCCAGGTGCGGGCTTGGAGGGCAGACTTGGGGAAGGGCAATCTCCTTTTTAAGGTCAAAAGACAAGGCATAAGAAAGGACTAGAATGGGGATTAAAATGAATGTCTGTGATAGGTGTCTGTATTATTGAAAAACTAGATGACACAGAAAGTAAAAAAGGAAAAAACCATGATCTCCTTATCTAGAGAAAGCTATTGTTAATCTGCTGTTGTATTTTTCCACTCTGTATTCTTCTCCCCTTTTGAAGACGTAGGAGAGATTCTCTTTTTTTCTATAACTTTGCATCCTATATTTTCTACTTAATAGGGTGGTTAAATGCAGACTCTAGAGTCACACAGCCTGGGGCAAATGCCAGCTTCCTCTTAATATCTGTGTGACTTTGGTCAAGTTAGTAACCTTTCTATTCCTTCCTTTCTTTCTTTTTTTTTTTTTAAATTTTTTTTATTAACATATAATGTATTATTTACCCCAGGGTCTACTCCTTACTTTCTTATTTCTTTCCTTCCCCCTCCTTTTTTTTTTTAAAAAAAATTTATTTATTTATTTTAGAAAGAGCATGAGTGGGAGGGGCAGAGGGAGAGGGAGAATCTCAAGCAAACGCCCCATTCAGCGTGGAGCCTGATGTGGAGCTCAATCCCACCACCATAAGGTCACAACCATGAGATCACCACCTTAGCCAAAACCAAAAGTCAGATGCCCAGCTGACTGTCCCACCCAGGTGCCCCAACTCTCTCATTTCTAAGAATGGGATAATGAAAGGACTTTTCTAATAGGAAGATGGAATGAACTAACATATGTGACATTGCTCTCCTTTTACATGGAATTCCTCAAAATTGATATCTATAAATATATTTGTTTATTCACTTGCATGTTAGTCAAATCTATACAGATGATTGGGTAAAGATATCTGGGATAAAAATATTTATATGATTACTTGGCTTGTACTTCAGAATAGAATTTCCAGATGAGAATGCCTGACAAGTTCAAATTTATCCCTGCAGGCACCTTCCCAACACCTCAAACTCCACTTACTTAAAGCCATGGAACACTGAACTGAGAGAATTCAAATTTTATAGTTTCTTTACAACTTCCATATTAATAATTATTTCACCTATGAATGCAGATCTTCCCTTTCCAATCTGTATGTGTTTTATTTATTTTTCTTGTTTTATTTCAATAGCTAAGAACTTGAATAAAATGTTGAAAGGGACTGGTGAGAGTGGACAGAACATTCAGCATTTCCCCATTAAATATGATCTTAACCGAAAATTCTTTTCTTTAGAGAGAGAGAGAACTAGGGTGGTGGGGAGGGGTAGAGGGAAAGGAAGAGAGAGACTCTTGACAGATGCTTCACTGACTGTGCCACCCAGGGACCTCTGAGATTTTATTTTTAAGTAATCTCAACCCCCATGGGACGTGGGACTTGAATTTACAACCCTGAGATCAAGAATGATATGCTCTACTGACTGAACCAGCCAGGCTTCCCTTGATTGAATTTTAAATATGGAAATAATCTTACATTGTTGAGATAAACTACACTTGGTTTTATCACTCATTTATTATATCCCTTAATATTTAATATTCAACATGCCAGTCTTTGAAGATTTTTGTATCTATGATCCCTATGTGTCTATGAAGGATATTAATCTGTAGTTTCTTTTTTCTTACAATGTCCTTTTTTAAAAGAAAGATCTAATTTATTTATTTGCCAGAGATATAGAGAGAGTGCACAAGCAGGGGGAGCAGCAGGTAGAGGAAGAGGCAGGCAGGCTCGCTGCTTAGCAAGGAGCCCGATGTGGGACTCGATCGCAATACCCTGGGATTATGACCTGAGCTGAAGGCAGACACTTAACTGACTGAGCCACCCAGGCATCCCCTTACAATGTTTTCACCTAGTTTTGATTTTAGTGTAATACTAGCCTCATAAAATGAGTTGGGATGTGTTCCGTCCTTCTCTAGTTTCTGAGAGTTTGTTTAAAAGTGGGTAGTATTTCTTCTTTAAATGTTTGATAGAATTCACCAGTAAAGTCCTGGAATTTTCTTGTGAGAAAATTTTTAATTACAAATTCAACTGCTTTAATAGATACAAAATTATTTGAATTATTTATTTTGTGTTAGTTTTGGTAATTTATGTCTTTCAGGAAAATTTTCCTTTTTAATTAAGTTCCTCATGTTCATTGGCATAAATGTTTTCATAATATTCCCTTATTTCCCTTTTTGTATCTGTAGAATTCATAGTGTTGTTTATTCTTTTATTCCTGATATTAACAATTTATATTTTATCTTTTATCTGTGATCAGTCTATCTAGAGGTTTATCAGTTTTATTTATCTTATCTAGAACCCAAGTTTTGATTTCACTTCATTCTTTGCTGATTTCAAGTTCACTGATTTCTGTTCTTGTATTAATTTTTTCCTTATGACTTTTGTGTGACTCTTCTTTTACTAGCTTCTTAAGGTGGAAGCATAGATCACTGATTTTAAACTTCTTTTCTAATATAAACATTTAAACTTATTCATTTCCTAAGCATTGCTGTAGTTTATATCTTACAACTTGTTATTTTTTTCTTTTTGTAACTTTAGTGCCATATACTTGGCAAATGATCCAAAATAAATAAAGATAGATAGACATTATCCCCCCAAAACTAACGCTGACTTAAAAGTTAATATAAAACATCTGTTGCTATTTTAAGCCCACATAATAGCAAGAGAATTTGGTTTTCCTGTTAACTTTAAAAAATTTTACTGTTCAATTTTTAAATTATTTAGAATCTTTAAAAATTCCAGTATAATTAACATACAATGTTATGTTAGTTTCAGGTATGCAATTGCATCCCACAACTTTTGATATGCTATGCTTTCAATATCACTCTGTTCAAAATATTTAAAAATCTTTCTTTTAGTTTCTTCTTTGAGCAATACTTTATTGTATAGTATGTTTCATGTTTCTTAGTATTAAAATAATTGGATGTTTCACATATTTCTTTTTGCAATTAATTTCTGATTGAATTCCACTATAGTTAGAAAATGTACTCTTAAAAAAAAAAGAAAATGTACTCTTTATGATTTCAAGTCTTCTGAATTTATTGAGATGTACTTTATATCCTAGCATATGATCTTTACTGATGAATGTTCCATGTCAATTTAAAAACTGTATCCTATAGTTGTTAGATGTAGCTTCTATAAATGTTGGCTGAGCAATTTTGATTGATTTTGTTAGTCATGTTTTATATATTCTTCTGATTTTCTGCTCTATCAGTTCTTGTTCTATCAGTTACTGAATAAGTAATGTTGTGATCTTGTATAGCAAATGTGGGTTTTTCTATCTCTTTGGTTCTGTCAGTTTTTGCTTCATGTATTTAAAAGCCCTATTTATAAATGCATATATATTTAAAATCACCATGTCATCATGATGAATTTACCTTTTGTCAATATGGTCTTGGTTGATATTAATATGGTCATTCCTCCTTTTTTGTGACTACTGCTAGCATTCTGTATCTTTTTCTTTTTTAAAATTTTACTTATTTATTTGACAGAGAGAGAGAAATCACAAGTAGGCAGAGAGGTAGGCAGAGAGAGAGGGGGGAGCTGGTTCCCTGCTGAACAGAGAGCCTGATGCAGTGCTTGATCCCAGGACCCTGAGATCATGACCTGAGCCGAAGGTAGAGGCTTTAACCCACTGAGCCACTCAGGTGCCCCTCTGTATCTTTTCCTGATTGTTTTATTTTTAACAAATCTATGTCTTAATATTAAAGTGGGTTTCTTGTGGATTACATATAGTAGGGCTTTGATTTTTAAAAAATATCTTGTTTGACAATCTCTGTCTTATAATTGAAGTGTGTGGTTCATTTATATTTAATGTAACTATTGATATGCTTAAGTTTAAATCTGCCATCTTGCCATTTTTTTAGCTCTATCTATTCTTTTTTATTATTATTATTTTTCCTCCCTTTTCTGCTTTCTCTAGCTTATGGGATTTTTTTTTTTTTTTTAGTATTCTATCTTATGTTCTCTCTATTGTCTTATTGACAAAATAGCTCATTTCCAAAGATGACCCCAGTGAACCATAACTTCTGTGTAGGCCCATTCCATTAGGGACAGCCCTGTGACTCATTTTTTTTTTTAATTTTTTTATTAACATATAATGTATTATTTACCCCAGGGTACAAGTCTGTGAATCATCAGGCTTACACATTTCACAGCATTTGCCATAGCACATACCCTCCCCAGTGTCCATTCTGTGACTCATTTTTATCAGTAAAATGTGGTGGAATCAATGGTCTGCCAGTTCTAGGCCTACATCTTAAGACGGCTAGGAGTCTTCAGTTTTTGTGCCTTTGGGATCCTGAGCCGCCATATAATAAACATGACACCTGTATTGAAGAGTCAGTGCGCTTCACTATTTTTCATTTGTTTATGCCTTTCATTTCCCTCCTTCTATTACAGTGGTTGCGAATGCAGGCTCTGGGTTCACATCGCAGGATTCTAATCTAAGTTACATATCTTGGGCAAGTTTCTTATCCTACCCCATACTTCAGTTTTCTTGTCTGCACAATGGGAATAGTAACATTAGCTTCTTAACTGTTATTTTGATAGATAAATGAGATAATTTACGTAAAGCTCTTAACCCAATGCCTGGCATACAGTAGGTGCTCAATATTTGTTAGCTATATTATTATTATTGCTACAAAATTTATAGTGTATAGGAGAGCAGAGATCTACTTCCTACAGAAAGCCCATTTTATTTGGAATTTGAATAATATAATATTATTTATCCCATGTAAATGATACATGGGATGTACCTTGATCATGTATGATCATGTCACTTAATATCAAAGAGGGAGCTTTTTGCAAGGGACAGGGCTTCAGTAAACTGTTCTTCAGAGGCAGGAACTTGCTTCACATCTCAAGGAGTTAGAAAAGTGCATGAAGGAATAGTGGGATCATAAAATGTCTGAACTGGAAAGTTCTTATTTTGTAGATGAGAAAACTTAGCCTGAGAAATCAGGTCAGTAAAATTTCCACTTCTTGCTGAACCACCTCCCCCAACTCCACTCTCAGCTGAGGAAGTCTGTTTTCTTCTCTGACAGAGAAACTTCCAAGGTCAGAATAGAAATAGTTAAGTTATGAAACAATCTGCAAGTGGGGATAAATGGTGTGAATATTCCACTGGAAAGTGTTAAAAAGAGGTGAGTTGGCCAGAAATAGAGGAAAGGCTCCTGCTCTGAGTGGGGGTTTGGATGAGATTCTGCTCAAAGGATCTCTGGCAAAGAATTCATTTTTTTCACTTCCAATCCATTTTGGACCGATACTTGGTAAAACACAGTGAACATAAATGATTAGAAAGATAAACTTAAAAAGCAAAGGCATACAAAGCATAAGGCTAACTTTTTCTTTATTATTAATCTAACACATAAATCTAATCTGTCAAATTGCTACAAAAGTCACTAAATGCTGCACTCAGTTTCTTGACCCAGTTTGCTACGGATCAATAACAAATAGTTTGCAAACTGAGCCTCAATTTCAGTGACCTCTTATGGTCCCAACATTCTGTGTTTTTATTTGAAGTCCAAATAGCTATACCTTGAATTTACAGGGGAACTCCTTACCGACACATTAATTTATTAAGCAAATGTATTAATTGATTAAGACATGTTTGTTTAAAACCTATTATATACAGACTAAACACGTGCTATATATAAAATTGAATCAGTACTGGTCCCCTTTCTCAATAGCTTATGGTTTAGTGGGGGAGCTAACATCCATGTCTATGATAAGAAAGAGCAGGTGGTAGGTGCCCCGAGAGCACTATGTGTATGGTGCCAGGGAATCCAGAGCACAGAGATAGCGCTGATATCATCGGAAGGGTCAGGAGGGCCTCGGGAGGACATAGCCTTGAAGTCATGGAAGGCCACATGTGAAAAGATGCAAGGCCAATCCTGCTGGGAGGAATGAATAAATCTCAAAACCTTGCCATAGTTCTTTTTCCTTCATGTTTAAAACATCTCTGTGAGGTTGAGAGATATCAGGAATCCCCACAGAGAGATATATTGAAGCACAAAGATACAGTTGTGGTAAAAAGCATAGATGGCCTTGAACAGGTTGTTAGGAACCGAATGTGCCTCCCCAAAATTCATGTACTGAAGCCCTACCTCCCAGTGGGATGGTGTTAGGAGGTGAGGCCTTTGGGACGTGATTATGAGGTCATTAGAGCCTCCAGAATGGGATTAGGGCCTTGATAAGAGTCATGAGGGAATTTGGTTCCTCTCTCTTCTGCCATGTGAAGATACAATAGGAAATTGTCAGTGTGCAAGCCGGAAGAGGGCTCTTGCCAGAACTCAATCATGCTATCACCTTGATCTTGGACTTCTAGCCTTCAAAACTGTGAGAAATACATTTCTATTGTTTCTAAGCTACTCGGCTTCTGGTACTTTGCTATAGAGGTCCAAACTAAGACACAGATCCATTGGATTCCTTAAGTCTTAGTTTTTTCATCTGTAAAATGGGTCTAATAATACTTACCTTATTGGGTTGTCCAAAGAACTAGAGATAATGTATATACATCATACTATTTTATAAATGTAATTATAATTACATTACAAAGCACTGGTGCATTGTCTGATTACATAGTAAGAATGCAACAAAGTGTGACAATTATTATGTTGTTAAGTAGCTGGCTCAGGACCATTTGTTTGGGGAGAAATAGGGCTGTGGTGAAGGTCTTTTTTGGGGAGTTGGAAATGGGTTCTTCCCAGCATTCCTTTCCCCATTCTTTTGGTAACGGTACTTCCCTTCCCCTTGGGGAGCTGTCACTTCCCCCAGCCTTCATGCAGATCTCACTGGCTGTCTAACCACTGGCCACAGAGATCATGTGTGAGCCAGCCAACTACAAGTGTAGGGCCATATTCCCTTAACCACAGTCATTGGCTGAAGGATGGACACTGAGTTGCAATCTGAACCAATCAGAATTTTTCATTGAGGTTTGTATTGGGAGAAAAAAAAATTACATTGTCTTTCTTCCAGTGGGTTTTTTTTTTTTTTTTTAAGATTTACCTAGTTATCTTAGAGAGAAAATGAGTGGGAGGGGCATAGGGAGGGGAAGAGAATCTCAAGCGGGCTCGGAGCTGAGTGGAGAGCCTTAGGTGGGACTCCATCCCAGGATCCTGAGATCATGATCTCAGCTGAAACCAAGAGTCAGACGCTTAACCCACTGAGCCACCCAGGTGCTCCTCTTTCAGTATTTTTAAGCTAGGCTAATAACAGCTGGATCTCACAAATAGCATAGCTTAGAAATGAAGCAAAGGGAAAAGGGAGATATGTCTGAAAAAAATCATTAGGTCTCTGAATCTATACCTCAACTTCCCAGTTATTTGAATTAATATTCTAATTTTCTGTCACTTGAAATTCTTTTTTTTTTTTAATTTATTTATTAGAGAGCGAGAGACTGAGAATGAGAGGGGAGAAGGTCAGAGGGAGAAGCAGACTTCCCACAGAGCCAGGAGTCCGATATGGGACTCGATCCCGGGACTCCGGGATCACGACCTGAGCCAAAGGCAGTTGCTCAACCAACTGAGCCACCCAGGCGCCC
>CM052807.1:15143444-15157020 GCA_028533885.1 Nasua narica
CTTCTTCTCCTCCTCCTCCTCCTCCTCCCCCTCCCCTCCCCCTCCCCCTCCCCTTCCCCCTCCTCCTCCTCCTCCTCCTCCATGTGTTATTCTTTAGGTCAGGGTTTTTCAAGAGACATCTCCATGATTTCCTAATTAGTTGAGATTATTTAGGACAGATTCTGGGATAAATTTGTTGAGCCAAGAGAGTAACAAACTAACATGCACCCTGCCCTATAAGAGCCTCACACCCAATCAGGTATGCAAAATACTAAAACATAACCAAGAAATAAAAGCAAACCGTGACAGAGACCAACTGACATGAAGTGCTGAGAGTTTGGAGAAGGGAGAGAATGCCCATGATATTTGGGGGTACTCACGGAAGGGACCTTTGGGGAGGAGGCAGGGATTTGAGTTGGGTATTGAAGGACAGTTCAGAAAAGTGCTGGAGAGAATTTCGAGAGAGTGCTGTGGGGACATAGAGCCATGTGTGGGTGGGGCTGCATATCTACAAAGTTATCTAGCCCAAGATATCTAAGATGAAGGATAATCCTTATGCAGCAAGGATATGGAGGGTGGAGGGTTTCTGCTGCAGGGTAGTGGGAAGTAAGAGTAAAAAGGTAAAATGGCTCTTCATGTACTTCTTGAAAATTCTCTGATGGAGACCTCAAACTTATCCAAACACAGAGAGAATAGTATAATGAGTCACCGGCAGACATTAGTCAGCTGCAACAATAATCATTATTTTCTCATTCTTGTTTTCTCTACCCACCTTACTCTTTATCATCTTCCTCCCTCCCTCACTGGAATATTTTAAAGCAAATCCCAGACATATCGTCTTGCCCTTAAGTATTTCATTATTTAAGAAGTAAGGACTTCTTTCCCCAATGTAAGCACAATAATATTATCATAACTTAGAAGAATAATTTCTTAATATATTATTAAATTCTCAGTCACGTTCAGTTTTCTCCACTTGTCTCCTTTGTACAGATGATTTGTTTGAATCAGTATCTAAAGAAGGTCCACTTGCTTGTATCTTTGAAGTCTCTTGCTACCTGTAATAAATCCCATTTACTTATAATATTTATCATAAATATTTATAATAAATAAATCCTTTTAATAAGTGTGTATTTAAGGAAGCTGGTCCTTCATGCCATGGGATTATTCACATTCTGTATTTGGCTGATTATGTCATCATTGTATGGTTCATCGTGCGTCTCTGTTCCCTGTGTTTCCTAGAAATTGGTAGCAATGAGGTCTAGAGGCTCAATGCGATTCTGTTTCAGTTATTGTTATGCTTTGTGGGGGAGGGGGAAAGAATACTTTGTAGGTGGTGCAGAGTACTTCCTAACACAGCTCATTAAGAGACCCATAATGGCTGGTGGTCCCCTTTTAGTGATGTTACCACTGATCAGCAAATTTTAGTAAAAAATGCTTTTGTAGTTTTTTTATGTCTCTCTCTAGGATTCTGACCTGAGTCTGTGGGGGCTGGGCTGGTGGACAAATCTAATTCGCAGACCAGGCTGCACTCAGAATCACCCTTCCTCTGGGACCAGGGAGGCATTGTTACTGGGCAGGGCTCATGCCTGACCTTTCCGAGCTTCCCTTGGGTGGTAGAATTTCCCAGGAAGCTATTCAGGCAAATCAGGTTCCTGCTGGCCTGCCCACCAGTCTGTCAGACACTTCTGAATCTTTGAATGAAGTGAGGAGAGTCCAAAGAGATTTGTCAGGATGTGTGATATTAGATTTCTTTAGCAAGAATGCTTGTCACTTTGCCACTCTCCAATAAAAAAATTCCCACTGATTGTGTCTAAAAATGCAAAATTAAATGAAGAATCAAGGTAATTTTGCACAAAAATATGAAGCCACGGAAACTTACTGGGCAATGCAGGAGGGCTTTTCTTTTCCTTTATGGTCTTGAATTATCCAACTTGCCCTTCAAACTGGATAATTTGATTATGTAGTCAGCTCCCTTGGGCAATTCGGCTTTGCCCCCTGGATGATTATGACCTCCCTCCCCTCTGTATGTGAAGATAATTGTGTCAGCTTCAGACTTCATAAACCTATGGTAGAATTTGGATTACGGTAGGCTTTAAATAGAGGAGAATTGTGTTATAAACATTGATGAAAATGTAAATTTAGTTTTTAATTCATTTGGCTCAGCTACTAACGAGAGTTTGGTTTTAGAAATTAAGAAACTACCTATTTTGATCTTTTATATGATTTTGAGATCCTTTGCAAAGCACAGGGTAGTAAGAAGCCGATGCATCAGCTCTGCCTTCATTTTCTCTCATAATGTCTTGTGTTTTGGGAAGTTTCCTGTCTGTGTGTGCCCTGGGGGCTTATTCTGGGTCAGGTGATATGCCGACCGACCTTGATTTCCCCTCTCAGGAAGGTTTCCTTTCCTCATAAAACATTTGTTTTGTTCCTAGACAGTATTAAAATGTTTGGAGAGTACAAAGTATTTCACCTTTTTTTCCACCCCCCTGCACCTTTTTATAAAGTGGGCTTCTCAAATGTATTTATTCCATTTTAGGTCTTCTTTTCTTTTTCTCTGTCACTGAAAGCTGAGCTAGACAAGCTCCCCGGGGGGAACTTTATCTTATACATCATTGTTTCCCCAATTCTGAGCTCAGTGCCTGGCCCATGGCAGGTGTCCAGTGAATATTTACTGAATGAGTTAATGAGTGAAAATGAAGTGTGGCCCTCTTCCCAACCCCAAATTCCCCAAATAAGGCACCCTTGTTTATATTGGTATTATGAAACTCTGAATACTGATTAGAGCCTACTCCTTTTGCCTAGAGAGACCCAGAGATTTATTTTTCTTAGGTAAATGCTCAGCTAAATTCAAATCGCTAACTCCAATTTATAGGAAATATTAGAATCGGAACGCTTTGGCCGAGGGTTATAGTTGGGAAAAACTTCTAAGACTAAAGTCAAAGGCATTGACATTGTGTTCATTTCCTGTGGCTGCTATAAAAATTACCACAACTGGGGGGCTTAAAACAACAGAAATTTATTCTCTCCCAGTTCTGGAGGCCAGAAGTCAGAAATCAGTCTCCCTGGGCTGAAATCAAGGCATTGGCAGGACTTTGCTCCCTCCGGAGGCTGTGGGGAGAATCTGTTCCTGGCCTCTTCTGGCTTCTGGTGGCTCCCGGCACTGCTTACCTGCTGCCCTAAAATCTTTATCAATCCAATTTTGCAAGAGGGTGGACAGAAAACCATGCAAAGTTCTAAGAGAGAAATATGCCATCCGGGGTGCCTGGATGGCTTAGTTGGTGAAGGGTCTGACTCTTGCAACCCAATCTCAGGGTTGTGAGATCAAGCCCCGCATTGGGCTCCATGCTCAGTGAGGAGTCTGCTTGGGATCCTCTCCCTCTCCCTCTGCCCCTCCTGCATTCACACATGCTCTTTCTCTCTCTCTAAAATAAATAAAATCTTAAAAAAAAAAAAACAACAAACCACCACCACCAAAAACCTGTTCTTCGTGGCAGAAACTGCAACTGTCCACTAGCAGCCAAGTGCCCCCACCTTTTCTTGTGTGCACCCCCTCCCTGAGCTTTAATAGATAGTCACTACCGTTCCCAGGGAGAGATGATGGTGCCCAGGTAGAAGCCATGGTGTTCAGTCTCTTTTTGTGAAGCTTTGGGACTGAGCTCTCACTACTGGGTTGTGAGTAAAGTGATGTGGGCAATTTCCCCCATTTTCTTCTTCTTCTTCTTCTTCTTCTTCTTCTTCTTCTTCTTCTTCTTCTTCTCCTTCTCCTTCTCCTTCTCCTTCTCCTTCTCCTTCTCCTTCTCCTTCTCCTTCTTCTTCTGTTTTGAAGATTGTGTTTATTTCAGACAGAGAGAGAGTGAAAGGGAGCACTAGTGGTGGGGAGAGGCAGAGGCAGAGGGAGAGAGAGAATCTTAAGCAGGCTCCACGCCCAGGGCAGAGCCCAACATGGGGCTCGATCCCAGGACCCAGGGATCATGACTTGAGCTGAAGGCAACCATTTAACCAGCTGAAGCCAACCCTTTAACCGTTTCACCCAGGTGCCCCAACTTCCATCATTTTCTTTTCGTTTCTTTTCTTTTTTTTTTTAAAGATTTTATTTATTCATTTAACAGAGAGAGAACACAAGCAGGCAGAGAGGCAGGCAGAGGCAGAGAGAGGAGCAGGCTCCCTGCGGAGCAAGGAGCCCGATGCGGGACTCAATCCCAAGACTCTGGGATCATGACCTGAGCCAAAGGCAGTTGCTTAACCAACTGAGCCACCCAGGCGTCCACTTCCATCATTTTCTTAATGAGAAACTGCTTGCCTTCTACTTCCTTTGGGAAAGGAAGCAGAAGAGATGATGAGTCAGTCTAACCACAGAGATGAGGGTGCCCCCCTCCCAGCTGGCAGAGCGATGAGACAGATGGCTGCCTTACTGCCCTGAACCGCCAACACTTACCTAGGGAACCTAGGAGAGCAGAATTAGCTGTATCGTCTGAGTCCTTATTCTGGGTTCCTTTTGTTACAGCAGGAACTGATACAAACAAGATTAGGAAAGAAGTTAATTTCTTGTTCTCAACTACTGCTATTTGGTAAGACATGTGGGAAGGCAGATTCATATTGCTTTGCATTGCTAAACAATTTCTAAAAAACAATTCCCCTGTGTACTCCAAAGGAAAATAGTTTTCTCAAGTCGTGTCCATATAAGCTGATTATTTCATCTCTTCTACACTGGGCTCACTTAATGCCTGCTTAGAAAGTTCTGTTTCACTCTGAGTTGCTAGAGGGAACTTTTCATTAGTGAGTATGAATGTTCCATTGCTCTGTGTCTTTCCTGAAATAGCCCACAGGGGACTACTTATTAGAAACATGGAATTAATGTCTCCTAAGTGTATTTAAATTCATAAAAATAACCTCTGGGACACGGGCTGAAGAGAGACTCTCCTAAACACTGTTGAAAACAAGCCACTTTTTCTTCTTTCATACAATGAAAACAGTAACATTTTTTTCCAAAAGCACTTCATTTCAGTTATTGACAAATTAGAAAAAATGGAGTGAAAAGGAGAAAATAAAAAAATCTCACAATCCTACCATCCAGTTAGCAACTTGGCATATATTCTATCAGTTCCTTTTTTATGAATTTATGTATATATACTAAAATCAGGCTATATTGTATATAGTTTTATAATTTCTTCCTTGAAAGAAAAACCAAAATAAAAAAATAAAAAATAAAAAAAGAAAGAAAAACCAAAAAAAGAAAAAACAAAACCCAACTAACCAACCAAACAAAAACCCCAAGTATTTTGGTAAACACCTCAATTCAACTGAGTAAGGTGACCACCTTTGTTGAGAAGCCAGACTGGGCTCTCACAGAAGGAAGGTGGACATCCCATGGGGTGAATCCGGGCCTAAAGCCCAACTATATATGTTTGTGAGCGGCGTGAGGTAGGGAGGAAGGAACAGTGCTGACCCATCTATCACCTGTAGAAACGTTGCTCTTGATTTACAAGCATGAGAATTCCCTCAGCCTGTTGTAGGACTCTATTCAACTCTGGATTGCAAGCTATTTCTCTATTTTTTCTCTTTGATTATGATGATGAAAGACTTGTTTGCCTAGTTCATTCAAAGTAAGACTTCGATATTGTTCCTCTGCTTCTTAGAGCTTTTCCTTTTGAAGAAGCAAGAGGACGAGGAGTATTTATCGCACATGAGACATGGCATGAGCACACTGCACGATAACGCTTAAACCCCATGAAAACTTATGGGGTAGATAGTGCTAGTCCCCTAACCCACTTTTTCACATTAGAAACTGCAGGCTCAGAGAGGCTAAGGAACTTTCTCAGGTTATTGGAGCTAGAAAGTGTCAGCCCTGACATTTCATCCCAGTCTCTTATTGTCTCCCAGACTGAGATGAGTTTACTTTTGCATATTATTCTCGAAATACCCAAACTCCATTAAACCTGGGATACCACAAATTGTAAGACATATCATTATTTCATGTTTCAATAACACAGAAACGTGCTACTCAGTTTCTGGGAAGATGCATCTCAGTTTCTGAGAAGCGACAACCTGAAAAGTAAGTCTTAGAATCGATGAAATATGATAAAATTGTAGAACCATCACTTGTCGAAATAAGTGGCTAATGATGTGTAACCCACCGCATGGGGCGTGCTGACCACGTGACTTCTCCGCAGATCGAGTATATTCTTGGGGTGAGCTCTAGCAGGCAGGGCTGTACACAATTTTTAGCTCTCTCGCAGAAATAGTGGTTATGTGGTTGGATTTGCTGCTGCAGTTGGATAAGTCATTATTATTCCCGCCAATGGAAGCTTGGGAGTAGCAAGCTGCCTACAGCTACTTGAAAATAATAGAAAAAGGAGAATAGGAGAATAACGGATGAGGTATAGGCAGCACTTTGTATCTGCGATGCTGAATGTGGGACATACATATCCAGTGGTTCTTTCCCTGCAATGATGTATCGAACAACTACAATAGCAACATTCTGTAATTTCTAGGAAACATCAGCCGAAAAATTATAACTGAAGGAGGAAATTAAATCAGTCTGGCAGAATTATTCCAGGAGCAGAAAACAAGACTGCAGAGGAGTGAGCACTGAGCCTAGAGAAAAGACGGCAGTGAGGAGGGAGAGAAAGAAGAAAAGGAGGAGAGTGGGGGAGGGAACCAGCCACAAAAGGGCTAAATCACAAAAATCCAAAAAGGGCAGAATTTCTTAAGGGCAGAGGTGGTCACTGGGGGTCAGATGCTAGAGAAAGGCTGGTTGACACATGACTGTGCGGTAGTCAGGGAGTTACTAGATCTCTGGCCTCTGGGGAGAACCGGAAGGCAGAGAAAACCCCTTGTCCTTCATTATTTTATCAGAAATGTTACAGAGGTAAGGATGGGATGCCCTTCCCACACCCGGCTGGACAGATCTGTGCAATATCTGTTCTCATCCTCCCTTGGACATCTGAGCTCACTTTCCTCCACCTTCCGAAAGCCTCCCCTGGCTGAGACCAGGACCCTTCACTGTCCCGATTTCCTCCTACGCCTCCTACTACCTGCTCTCGGGCTGATTCTTTTTCTGTTCCTTCCACTTTCACTGTTGACTTCCCTCCTGATTTTATCCTTAGCCCTATTCTCTTCCCTACCTTGTACATGCCTGTCTTTGGAAAATCTCATTTATACCCTATTTGTTCTTGGTGCCCCAAACACCTTCTAACCCAAGCCTCTCACTAGGTTTCTGACTCAGCTTCCCTCCCTCTCTCCCACCTCTCCCTCCCTCTCTCCCTCCTTCCATTCCCTCCCTCCCTCTCTCCCTTCCTCCTTCACCTCCCCTCCCCCTCCCTCCCTCCCTTCCTCAGTTCTTTTTGATAAATTCCACAGCCTACCAGGGGCAGATATGCATGGCTTGGGAGAATGTACTTTAGGTACTCATTTTGCCCTCGGCATGGTCTTATTTTTTCTGCCCTCATTTTCCCTCTCACTCTCTAAAACCTCTTACTTGAACTTCAGTGGTTTTCTGTCTTTCGTCGTGGCTCACTTTAGTTTTTTCCCAGTATGAGCTCCTTGACCGCACATCAGATCAAGTCGATGAAAATTTTTCAATGTCTTACCAGTGCCTACAGTTTAAAACAGAAACGCTTTTCCCCAGGATACAAGTCCCTTTGTGATCTGGCCTCTGTGTACTTATCTGACCTCTTTTGTACCCATATCTATTCATTCATTTAGGTTATAAAAAAAAATCAAATTCTTTTGAGGTGAATTTCGAAATATTATGAGTCTTTTTATGAGTCTAGCAAATCTCAACATTTTAAATGGAGGCTTTGATTAATATTTTGCCTCATTTATAGTTTAAACTTTTATATATTTGGAACTGCAATTATGACCAATAAATATGTTGATTCCCTTCTAGAGTACTTCAGATATCTGGCTGTTAAAACTTCCTAAATGTTTAGTTCCTATAAACTTGATAAATAAATATAGCCAGACTTAATTCTAAGTGCTGATGTGATATACAAACTTCATAAAATTTCAATTCAAAATTGTAAGTCTAGGGGCACCTGGCAGGCTTAGTTGGAAAAGCATGAGATTTTTGATCTCAGGATTGTGAGTTCAAGCCCCACATTGGGTGTAGAGATTACTTAAATAAATAAACTTTAAAAAAGCTCCAAGAAATAGAACTCTCTTAAAAAAAAATTGTCAAGTCTAAGTTAATCCAGTTATATGTGTTAAGTAGGAATTTCAAGGCTGACAAATAACTAAAAGGCCAAATTCTTTGAGGTATTTTGAGTACTGCACTATCAATAGATATATATTCTTTAATATCAAGATATTAGTAGTACAAGTTTCATTCTCTCAAACATTGCTATACTTATTTCTAAATCCTCCTGAGGTTAAATATACTTACCCCCTAAACATGATAGTCATGGTTAGGGATTGCCTTCCCAAGATAATTTAATGTAACATAATTCATGTCTGTAACATGATAGAACACTGACCCTAGCCAAGTTCCTTTGTCAGGGACTCCAAGACTCAAAGAAGGTGGCCACATAATTCCATCTCCGTTAGATTCAAGTTATTGCTAAATCTTTTGTTAACAGTGTACATAAGCCTACATTCGTTGATTGGATTTTGCATGGTAATCTTTTCTCCTAGCTCTGTAGCCCCTTGAACTTGATAGAATTCTGCATTTCCTACCCATGGGTTTCTTGTCTGGGAGGAGCAGACAATTCATGCAGATATAAAAATCATTTCCAACTTAATTCTGCAGCTCTCCCAATGGAAGAGTCACAACTTCTAAGCCATTCCACTGTTAACCTGGGTCACGTAGTATGTACACAGTAAATGTTGGGTCGATTAATGCCACGACTGAGTGCATGAATGGATATCTGGTAACGTAAGAATTTTCATAGCTGCTCCTTAGTTTCTCTCCCTTCAAAGGACGGCACAAGAGGCCTGAGCTCTGCAAGCAGACAGTCCCAGGTGCACAGTTCTGACATGACTGTGTGACTTGAGCTTCAGTTCCTCATCTGTCAAACAGAATAGCGGCATCATTCCAGGGTTGTTGAAGATGAAATTATACGTAGAAATACGTACATACTTATATGTGTGTTATAAACAAAATTGTGTTTCTCCAGATTTCACATGCTCAGGCCCTAGCCCCCATTCCTTCAGAATGTGACCGTATTTGAAGGTAGGGCCATTAAAGAGGTAATTAAGTTCAAATGAGGCGGTTAGGGTGGCCCTAACCCATTGTGACTGGTGTCCTTAGAAGAGATTAAGACACAGACAGAGACCTCAGGGACATGCTTGCACAGAGGCTCAGCCCTGGGAAGGAGTGGTGAGAGGGCGGCCAAGGAGAAAGGCCTCAGAGGAACCCACCCTGCTGGCACTTTGACCTTGGACTTCAGCCTCCAGAAAGGGGAGAACAAAACTTCCCTTGTTTAAGCCCCACCCAGTCTGTGGTATCTTGTATGGCCCCCCAAGCAGACGAAGATATGTCTGTATACATACATATTGCTTGGCACAGGGTTTGGCTTAATAAATGGCAGCCGTTCTTGATAACTACTCAACTTTCTCAGTGAAGCACTAACACGCGAACTCTTCATTGTTTGCTGGGTTCCATGTGCGCTGGGGGCATTCCCTTGTTCCCTGTCTGCCTCAGCTCCAGCACCCGTGGCCGCGAGCCTTTCCTGGCCTTTGGGCAGGTATCTTCAGGAGGTTGAGCCTCCTCCTCTGAAACCTGGCCTAGACTGTTGTTCCCCAGGCACTGCCGTCACCCGGCTGGGTAAGCCGCTCCCCGAACGGGGCCTCGTTCACAGTGGGATCCCAGGCACCCGACACGGTGTGTCAGGGAATTCAATTCAATGAACTGTGCAGTAGGTTCATGGAGAGTGTGGGTGTAGAGAGTATTTACTGTGTCTTGTTAACCACTGCAATGATAATGTTGTGGGTTAAGGGTTAAGGCACCTCTTCCACATCGGTTCTTAAACCTTCTCCCAGGGGTCCGCTCTGTAGCCTCCCAGCATGGCAGTGAGCTCGGGCCATTCTTATCTGCTCCAAAGGATAAGACACAGCCCGTTTCACTTGCCACAGAGGCCTGGTCACATCTGGGCCTGCACAGTGCTTGTTTCATTGACCTGTAAATGACAAATACCGCTTCTCATCATAAAGATTCTAGAACATCCCTTGTTTTCCAGCAGCTCAATCAATTAGCCAGGTTGGAGCAACATTTCCTGTGCTATTGTTTCTGTTGAGGATAGGGGCAGCGCATTTGACTCAGGAAGAGAGATTCTACCTGTTATTGTTCATGTTATTCCCTTGTGTGGGACAGGGCAGGATGCTGACACTTTGCTCTCTTAGAAGGTCATCTTGAACTTGAATATGTGCCCTGAACTTTCCCTCTGACTAAGCAACAACAACACAGCTTCTTGGCTGTATCTTATTTGCTTTTAGGAACAGCAAGGGACGAACCATCGCAGCACAGAAATAACCGAGATGTTTTTTGTTTCTTTGGCAACTGTTAACATCACTCTTGGCTTTTCTTTATTTGATGAGAAGATAGTGAAGAAAAAAAAAAAGATAACGGGTATCTTCACTCAGGATGTAGGTATTTTTACAAAGCAATCTTACACTCTAAAATAATTTGAGAATACATTAGAAAAATATAAAGGAAAAATATAAGGAAAAGGGAAGAACAGAATTACTGTAATAAATTGTAAAACATCATAATTGCCGTAAGGGAAAAATCTACAGTGTAATTAAATGAGCCATTATCAGAGTGTTTTTCATAATTAAAAAAAATTGTTTTATGTGTGCTACCACTCTGAAAAGAGTTGGTAGGACTATAATGGATGAAATATAATCCTTTCCAGTATTTCTCTTTCTTACATGATGTTGTACTGGCTTACTATTATTTTGCTTCCTACACTCATGTACACACTTCAAGAATTAAGTACTACCTGAAGACAGAAGAAAGACAAAGGCATATCAAGTATGTGCATTGTCTCATGATGTCTATTTATTTCCATATCAATGTGATATCAATGAATTCTGCAAACAGATTATATGCTAATAGATAAATGATCATTTTCATCAGCTAGGGTAAGTAATCAATTCTTTTTTTTTAAGATTTTATTTATTTTTATTTGACAGAGAGAGAGAGAGAGAGAGATCACAGGTAGGCAGAGAGGCAGGCAGAGAGAGAGAGGGGGAAGCAGGCTCCCTGCTGAGCAGAGAGCCCGATGCGGGGCTCGATCCCAGTACCCTGAGATCATGACCTGAGCTGAAGGCAGAGGCTTAACCCTCTGAGCCACCCAGGTGCCCCAATTCTTAATTCCAATTTGGAATAAATACTAATCTGGTTTAGTAATAAACTGGGCACTTGGTTTTACAAAAAGGGGGAGTCAGGCGTTACCCATAAAGGTATGACTAGGTGAAGAAAAACTACTAACCATCTACCAAACTCCACTCTCTCTCATTCTTCATCAGAGCTAGCATGGTAGTGGGATCTTGGCTGCATTTCCAGGGACTGCATGTCCCCGCTCCCCTCCCAATGTTGCAGCAAAGTGTGACCACGTGACTCAATGTTCAGCAATGGGATATATATGGAAATGTTGGGAACGACTTCCAGTTCACTTGCCTAGGAGGAGATCTTTGACTTTGAACTTGGCTTGTTCCCTCTTTCTTGTAGTCTAGCGTGGCTACACCTCAGACAACCTTGTAAGTCATGTGTTGAAGAACGCCATCAACCACCCCAGAATTCCCCAGATGGACTTTTAGATGAGCAAGACCTAAGGACAGTCATTGAGTGTTTTTTTTTCTTCCCCTAAATATGTTGTCTTTTAGTATCTTCCTCTAACACTGGTGCTTGAGGCTGGGCCTGCCCCACTTTTTATCCAGGTGTGTGTTTTGGGTTCCTATTGGGCACCACTTCCTTGGTATTTTCTCTTCAACAACACAGCCCCCCCCCCCCACCCCGCTTGACAGCTGAGTGAGTTCCCGTAAATGACAGCCTGATGTGGTCACTTCCCAGCTAAGGACCGTGGTATTTGCTCAGCCTGGAGACATGCCTCTTCCCTCCAGCCTGGAAAGCATTCCTCCACTGAAGCTTTTCTATGCAAGAAATGAATTTTAAAGAAAAGCCCTGGCATCATATCATTTTATTCTCAAAATTAAATACATTTTCTTAACAAACCATGATACCATTGTCACATCTATTAAAATTAATAAGACTTCCTTAATATTATCTGGTAGCCAGTCCATACTACCTTTTCTGGTCCTTCCTAAAATGTATTTTAAAAAAAGATTTTATTTATTTATTTGTTAGAGAGAGAGAGAGAGAGTGAGCACAAGCAGGGGGAGTGGCAGGTAGAGGGAGAAGCAGGCTGTGCACTGAGCAAGAAGCGGGATGCGATCCCAGGACCCCAAGATCATGCCCTGAGCCGAAGGCAGACGCTGAACTGGCTGAGCCACCTGGGGTTTCCTCCTAAAAGGTGTTTTTACAGTTGGGTTTTTCAAATTACTGTCCAAAGTCCTCACATTGTATTTGATTTTTGTCTCTTATGTGTTGTTTTTCCTCTATCGGTGCTTATCTCCCATTCCCTACTTTATTGATTTTTTGGTAAAACTCGGTCATTTGTCCTCTCTGTTAAATATACCCCGGATTTGCCAGATTTCTTTGTTGTGGTGTCATTTAACTTATTCTGTACCAGATCTTTTAGCAGACATTTTAGTTTGGTCAAGAGAACAAGCAGTGCGTTCTAGTTCTGTTACCGACCATAACAGAATATTACGTTGCTTATTGTTTATTCTAATAAACAGAATATTATGTTGGATACGTTGCTTCTGTGACACCTCTGCACCCCCCACCTCCCAGCATGCCTACATTTTTCTGTTTGAAAACTAGGGATGACAGAAATC
Organism: Nasua narica; assembly: GCA_028533885.1. Taxonomy (NCBI): domain Eukaryota; kingdom Metazoa; phylum Chordata; class Mammalia; order Carnivora; family Procyonidae; genus Nasua; species Nasua narica. The sequence continues at coordinate 15,156,321 of CM052807.1, forward strand.
TGTTCTATCTTTAGGACATCACGAAAATGAAAGGACAGGCTCTACGAGGTAAGAATTAAGGTTCTTGGAAGGAAAGCACTGTATAAGAATGGTCAGACAAACTTTTCTTGGGGTTGTGGCCATAACAGTGAATTTAGAAGTGTAAAAGCTTTTGTGACATGTGGGAGAAGTCATGAATTCACTCGATGTGGAGATCGATATTCTCTTCCCATCCGCATATGTATCAAGCTTTCTGGATCTAAATGGCAAAGGAAGGGTGTAAAGAAGCAATACATTTCAATTAGAAGTGTCACATCACATTAAGTTTATTTTGTCTTCTTCATTACTACTTCCAATAACCATGAGTACCAGTTCAGATCTAGCCGTTTCTTTATTCCCAGTGGTGTGATAACAGCAAAATGGGAGGAAAAGAACATTCAGTATGGGAAATTGTATTGCATGGGGTGACAATATGATGTCTGAAGAGACCATGGGTGGCCTCTCAGCTTGCATTGACAGACCCCAAAATCTCAAGTTATAGATTGCTAGCCAATCTACAGACACTACCCTGGTGGCCTCCTTGCTACGCACCTGTCAGCTGTGATGTTCTCTTTACAAACCCAAATTCCTGAGATGGTTCGATGAGGGAACCCCTCCCTTGTTTCACTCAAGTTCTTTCCTAGGCATCTCTTGCCCTAAGTGAATAGGGAAGCTCTTAGTG
>CM052807.1:15157520-15187823 GCA_028533885.1 Nasua narica
CCAGCACCATGGCACGTCAGTTAGTTGAGGCCACGTGCTCGGTAACCCCTGTAGTACAGAGAGTGTGGTGCCAGCTATTGGACCGTCTGGAGAGAAAAACCACACCAACTTCCTGCTCTGCACAAACTTAAAAATAGCCAGTCTCATCTTTGTTTTAGACGTGCAGAATTAAAATCATCTTACATTATATTGTATTTACAGGATGCATTTTATACATATTAAAGTAATTATGGGCAAATTGCAAGCTTCTAAAGTTCTAGGAACTGGCAGCTCTTTTGTTTTTGGAAATTGAGAGAAAGAGAATGAAAAAAAAAATGAAGATTTTATTTTTCCATTTCAGCTAACCCTCAAAAATTCTAGTACCTTTACAAAGGGACTCAGAGACTCTAGATTTTGTAAGGTTTTCTGGATTTTTTTAATCTTTCCTGTTTGGTCTGGATATTTGAGTTTCTATTGGCATATACTGGTTCTATTTTTGCTCAGCTAATTTTTTTCTATTTCTCAAACTTAAGAAATTACCATTTGGGGAAGAGTTGTTTCCATCAAAAACTAGGATAAGTTATTCAGGCTATGCCATATTTGCCTTCGAAAAACTTCCTATGCAAACTGATCTTTTTTCCTCATTTGTTATTTATATCTGAGTTATTTAAAACGTGTTTTTTTTTTTGGTCTGAAAGATCAGGTGAATAAGCAAATACATTCATTAGAATAAAAAATGTTTGCTTCTGGAGGTATTTGTAACCAGGCAGGTCAGATTTGTACCTGAATATGTATTAAAAGAAACAGTATTTTCCTGTCTCAAAAGGCAGTCAATTACATCCCTCAAAAAACTAGGAGTCTCGGGGTGCCCGGGTAGCTCAGTCGCTAAGCATCTGCTTTTGGCTCAGGTCATGATCATAGGGTCCTGGGATTGAGCCCCACATTGGGCTCCTTGCTCAGCCCTCTTCCACTCCCCCTGCCTGTATTCCTTCTCTCGCTGTCTCTCTCTCTCTCTCTCAAATAAATAAATAAAATCTTATAAAACAAAAAGAAAAACAAAAACGATAGGGTACCTGAGTGGCTCAGTACATTAAAACCTCTGCCTTCTGCTCAGGCCATGATCTCAGGGTCCTGGAATTGAGCCCTGCATCGGGCTCTCTGCTCAGTGGGGAGCCTGCTTCCCCTTCTCTCTGTCTGCCTCTCTGCCTATTTGTGATCAATCTCTCTGTCAAATAAATAAATAAAATCTTTAAACAAACAAACAACAATAACAACACACACACACACACACACACACACACACACAAACCCTAGGAATCTCATACTGTGGTCCTTGACCAGGTTTGTTCTCCTTATGGGCTAACACAGATTAAAAAAATATATGTGCAACAAAAATACATATATATATATGTGTGTGTGTGTGTGTGTGTGTGTGTGTATGTGTGCTTTTGGGGGAATTCTTTTGGGTGAATGAGGCAGTATTTCATAAATTTTCATTTTTATCTCCAATTTATAGTGCTACTTACCACTAACCTACGGAGTAATTGAGAATAGCTATGTTTCTTATACAGCTCAACACCCCCAAACCAAATAACCCAATTAAAACATGGGCAGAAGACAATGAAGAGCCGTTTCCCCAGGAAGATATACAGATGGCCAACAAACACACAAAAAGATGTTCAGCATCACTTACCATTAGGGAAATGCAAATCAGAACCACAATGAGATATCACACCTCACACTTGTCAGAAAGGCTAAAATTAATGACACGAGAAACAACAGGTGTTGGTGAGAATGTGGGGAAAGAGGAACCCTCATGCCCCGTTGGTGGGAATCAAAGCTGGTGCAGCCACTGTGGAAAATAGTATGGAGGTTCCTCAAAAAGCTAAAAATAGAACTACCTTATGATCCAGTAATTGCGTTATTGCATAAGTCACCCAAAGAATACAAAAACATTAATTCAAAAGGATACATGCACCCCTGTGTTTAAAGCAGCATTATTTACAACAGCCAAGTTATGGAAGCTGCCCAAGTGTCCATCAATAGATGAATGGATAAAGAAAATGTGGTATAGATACACAATGGAATATTATTCGGCCATAAAAAGAATGAAATCTTGCCATCTGCAATGACATGAATGGAGCTAGAGTGAAATATGTCTGTCAGAAAGACAAATACCATATGATTTCACTCATATGTAGAATTTAAGAAACAAAGCAAACTTGCAAAGGGGGAAAAAAAGAGAGAGAGTCAAACCAAGAAACAAACTCTTCACTACAGAGAACAAACTGATGGTCACCAGAGGGGAGGTGGGTGGGGGGATGGGGAAAACAGGTGATGGAGATGAAGGAGGGCACTTGCCATGATGAGCACCGGGTGATGTACAGAATTGTTGAATCACTATATTGTACCCCTGAAACTAATATAACACTATATGTTAACTGACTGGAATTAAAATAAAAACTTAAAAAAAGAATAGCTATGGGGCGCCTGGGTGGCTCAGGGGGTTAAAGCCTCTGCCTTTGTCTCAGGTCATGATCTCAGGGTCCTGAGATCGAGCCCCGCATCAGGCTCTCTCCTTAGTAGGGAGCCTGCTTCCCCCTCTCTCTCTGCCTGCCTCTCTGCCTACTTGTGATCTCTCTGTCAAATAAGTAAATAAAAGCTTAAAAAAAAAAAAAGAATAGCTCTATGTAGTATTAAATCTATTTCATTACCAGCATTTACTGATGGTACTACCTCAATATTCTAAGACGTTGGCTGCCATGTGCATAATGTCAGTAACATGATGAAGTGGGTCCTGTGTAGACACTCAAGGAATGCCTGGAAACTGGGGAAAAGATGCCTTACAGCCCTTGGGTACATGTGGCCATGCTTTCAAATGGCTGCTAGTCATGCTTTTAAATAATGAATTCCTATTAGTTTGTGTGATGTCTGGTGGTGGTGGAAGTGTTTATGGTGCATATTTTCATGAACACTATTTTTGGGCTGTTATATTCCAGTAACTTGTCTTGAATCTACACATGGAAGTTCTACTTTTTTTTTAAGATTTTATTTATTTACTTGACAGAAAGACATAGCGAGAGAGGGAACACAAGCAGGGGGAGTGAGAGAGAGAGAAGCAGGCCTCCCGCTGAGCAGGGAGCCCCACGTAGGGCTTGATCCCAGGACCCAGGGATCATGACCTGAGCTGAAAGCAGACGCTTAAGGACTGAGCCGCCCAGGAGCCCCAAGGATGTTCTGTTGTTCTAGTAGGATTTATCCATGTGTCTTTCACTGAAGTCTGTAGGATGTAATTCTCCTAGTAGTTACTCGTGCAGGGGACAGGTCACTGCCGATATGCTCCCAGTTTGTGTTCTTTAAATAACTTACAAAACACGAGCCAATTGTAACATTTCTGGGTTCCCTTTCAGGTAGAGGTGGCGTTGGGCTGTAGTGTGAAATCACGTGATTGCTGCCTTTCCATTCTAGATGACAGAGTTCTCTCCTGCAGGTAATTCCGAGAGGGTGAGGTAGGGTGGGCTTTAAGATCCTTCCCTTTGCCGCAAAAGAATGTGGTTGGAAGCCACTGCTTTAAATCAAGACTTCCAGGAATTGACTATTTGAATGTACATTTATCATGAATGATTTTCCTATAAATCAGTGAATCTCAAGTCTGGGTGCACATTAGCGTCTCCTGGCAATGATGTTTAAAATATTGATGCAGAGCCCAACTTCAGACCAATTGAACTGAGCTGTCTGAAGGTGGAGGCCAGGCACTGTGTTTTTTAAAAGCATCGTAGGTAATTATGAGGCCTCGTGAAGGTTGAGAATTGCTATCAACGAACCCCTCTAACTCCTTAGGTCTATAAAAGCCGCAGCAACTGCCATTATTATCAAGGAACAGAAATCTTATAGACATAAAAACATGAAAAGAGCATTGTTTTAAAAAAAGAGCATTGTTTTATGAGAAATCATTGGTTCAAAGGGCGACTAACTGCACAGCAGTAGCGGTAAATAAAGAAAACACGGAGTTATACATAAAATCTAAGTGTGCCCTTTCACCTTACAGTTTGTATTATCAGACGCTCCCGTTAGAGACAGCATGAGGGGGAAGGAGTGGGGGAAATGAGGCAGGCAGAGACTGTGGTATCAGGAGTTGGGGGCTGCAGGGAAGAGGGACGTTTGTGAGAGCAGGTGGCCAGGGTCATGGAGAGCCAGTGACAGGTGATAGGTGGGGTCGTGGCAAGTGGGGGAGAGCAGTGACAGACAGAGGGACTCGGCAGCAGGCTATAGATGAAGCCTAGCTGTGGATCAGAGACCTTGGGACACAGAGACCGGGACTCAGGGGCAGCAGAGGGTGCAAAAAGAAGCCAAAGAAGGGACCAGAGTCAGGGGCAGGTGTCAAAATGCTGGGCACTGAAGGGGATGGAGGGATGTATCTCCTCCTTTAGACTGGAGCTCTCCACCCCATGGGATCAGACAAGAGCCCAGGTGGGCCAGCCAAGTGGTGGAACAGAAAGTTCACCCCTGAAGTCCTGAAATGTCTCCTTACCTGGAATATGCTTGGGACCAGAGACTGCAGGTACAGTAAGAAGAATCTTACTTTTCAATAAATAAATCTTTAAAAAAACCCCAAAAACCACTCCCCGCCCCCGAAAAAAACAAAATCAAAAAAGCCCAGAAGAGGTGCCTGGGAGGCTCAGTTGGTTAAGCATCTGACTCTTCGTCACAATCTCATGGGTTGTGGGTTCGAGTCCTGCAATAGGCTCCGTGCTCAGCAGGGAATCTGACTGAGATAACCGCCCTCTGCCCCTCCCTCCACTCGCCCACGTGCTCTCTCTCTCTCTCTCTCAAATACATAAATAAATCTTAAAACAAAAACAAAAACAACAACAACAACAACAACAACAACAAAAGAACCTTACTTTACAGGTTCTGATTGAGCGTAACTGTCCCAGAGCACGGTCCCAGCAAAGATGGCTTCCCCCAGGAATGGCGGCTTCCACCAGCATCCTCTCCCGGCTCAGCCCTTTACATGTCCAGTTTCCCACCACGAAGCCCAGCTCCTGACACTGAGGAATGTGGCTTGCTCACCTTTGCTACCCCTCTCCAAGGGGTAGCTAGAGAGGGTGCTAGGATTTCTTGAGTTGAGTAAATGAAGTTTTGCAATTGCTCTTCATCCCCTACTTCCTAACAGAGGAAAAGTCAAACTCCCCTTAGTTAGCAGCAGTTCTGCTTGGGGGTGTCCACTCACTTAGGACTCCGGAGCACAGCCTTAGACTCATCCTGGAAAGAGAGGTAAGGCTTGGTGCTGCTGACCATCAGCTGGCGTAACTTGATGAGCCAAATTCCCTCCTGAGGGGCAGAAGAGAGGTGTAGAAAGAGGGAGAGAATGGAGGTCCATCAGCCCGTAGGGCAGTTATTCCTAAACTGGGTTGTTGGGTGGTCGGAATCACTTGGAGAGGTTTCAAAAATGCAGATTCTGGGGTCTCCCCTTTGAGGTGCTGATGCAGTGAGTGGCTCTGGGCACAGCAGCTCTGCTCTGAGAAAGCTCCCCTGTGGATCCAGGGGCCCACGCAGTCAGGTCTGAGAGCCAGAAGTGCCACTTGCGGGTTGTTTCCTCTGTGTGTCTCCATCCAGCACGGACTCTGGGAGTCCAGCCTCGCTCCTCGACCCCTGGCTTGCTGGCGGTCCCAGGTTGGGGTGACGGCAAGGCTCCCTGGGGCCCCTGAGCATCCCCCTCTTGCTTCCTATGCCTTTAGAGGGCTAGCTCTGAGTTCGCTCTACTTGGGGAGGGCTGCTTGGGCCTGAGTTCCTGGGGCTGCCGGCAGAATCTGTCCTTGGCAGCTGCCTGAAGCTCTAATCTCAACCGGTTCTGCTCCAGCTGGCTCTTTCTTGGCGTCAACTCAAGAATTCCGGCGTGGTGGAGTTTCTCCTCTGAATCTGGGGATGAATGCCCATTGCCCAGTGAGGGAGGGGGCTGGTGTGCGAGGGGGTTGGGGGGAGGTCAGTCTCAAGCCTAGAGTCCTTGAGGGGGGAAGGGTGTGCAAGCGAGAAAACACTCACATTAACCCTTTAGTACCCAGTAACATTTCAGTATGGACTATTTCACCCGAAAGGTATTTATTTCCAGGGTGAGGAAATGAGACATTGCAGATAGGTCTTCAAGGATTATGACAAGTCTGGGAAAGGCCTCAGATTGAACTTTCTTTGCCTAGAATGAAGGCCAGGAATGGCTGGTCTCCAAGGCCTGCTTCTGCCCAGGCATCTGTTTGTTCTGTGCCGATTAATACTGTGGGCCAGGCACTGTTCTGGGCCCCCGGGACACACACAGTGAAGAGGACAGAGAAGGCCCAGGCCTGGTGGAGTTCACGGCCTGGTACCTGTGACTGCAGCTGCCTGAGGAAGGTGGTCTCCAGAGGAGACCATTGGACACTGGGTACAACTAAAGGATAAACGTCCCTTTTTTCTGGTCACCCTCAGGGCCAGCTGAGTGGAGAGTGGACGCCAGAGACAGTGTCATTCTTCCACACCACGAGCACTGCCACCTCTGGCCAGCTCCAGGAGGGGCCCTGCTGTCCACGGGGAGGGGACATGTGAGCATGGCTGTCCCTGGATGGCCATCTGACTCAAAGAAACTGGCTCTGGGGACATAGGAATCTTCTCTTGGTATTGGATGTAATGAAGAAATCTGAAGGCTGGAGAGATACCCAAAGGTCTTAAAGAACTAAAAGTAAGACAAATATCTAGGAATTAGGTGCTGCTGATGTCATACCAAGATTTTGGCTTTGGATTTGTAAAGTGCTGGGGTCAATAGTAAGAATCTGCCTTTGGCTTCTGTTGTGCAGGAAACTGAACTAGGCTAATACTGAAGGTGTAAAGGGAATGTACAAAGGGATGCCAGGAAGCCTGGAGAGAAACAAAAAGAATGGCCAATTAGTGTATTTATATGGAAGCTACTTTTCATATGAAAAAATGAGAAATTCTTACTTTGGAAAAGGACAGTTACAAATGGCCTGTGCTGAATTATCTGCAGTGTCTCCTTCCCTCTCCTATGGAAAATGAATCCACTTCTCTCTTTTTCTCATTCTTTGCACGCCTTCTCCTTTACCTCTGCCCGGACTCAATTGTGCGAATGCCAGAGTCCAAAAACCAGTTACGAAACTGGACACGCTGTGAGGACAGACATGCTCTGGGGTGGGGGGAAGGGTCGGGGGGAAGGCAGCCGTGGCAGCATGTGGCCGTGTGGCCAGTGGGACGCGGGACACTGTGTGGGCCTCTCCTCCCTCCGCCTGCTGCTGCGGCGCCCCGACCTTCCCGGGAAAACGGGCCCCTTCGCTGCCGAAAAACTCCAGAGGTCGAGAGGCCCCAACTGCCCTCCATGACTTCTCCCAAGTCCGAAAGCCTCATCACCAGAGATTGTTTTCTGGCTGAAATCACTCATGTGGAAGCCCCAGCGCATTTCCTTTTGTTCGGTCCTCACCAGAGACAGTGAACAGCTGGTCTCCAGCCTCTGAGGAATATCCCTTTAAGCCTTGCGCGCCATTGTTAAATGGCCTCTGGGCCTTCTCTTCCTCAGACTAAGAATCTTCCCTTCTTTCCCCCATTCCTCATGGGTCCTATTTTCCAGCCCCTTTCACATCTTTGTTCTTTGAATGCTCTGAGTTTTCTAAGATATTCCCCTTTGGAAATCATTTGAAGGAAAACAACAGAAGGGTCTTTAGAGGTACAAAGTCCCCACTCAGCTGACCACAAACCTTGGCTCTCCTCCTGGCTGGGTGGCTTGGGGCCAGCCTGTGCCTGAGGACTGAGCGGCCCATGCAGAGACCTGGGGGCTCACCGGTGACCACAGGCCGGGAGCGGGAGGCCCCAGCTCATCCACATTTGTCAGGCTCTCAAAGACTTGCCAAGTGAACTCTTGCCCCTGTGTTGTCTCAAGGGGACTTCTCTTGGACAAAATGGGCACTGTAAACCCTGCTTGCTCATGGTGAAAGATCCCTTCTCTAAGAAAGGCAACAAAAGATGACATTGAGAAAAGTCTCAGGGTTCTGTTAGGAACACTGCTGCCTGCGGGCGCATTGCCTTCTTAGTATGGGGACTGGGTAGAGTTAGGGGGCTCTGGTACCCTAGGGTATGAACTGAGGTCCCAGGTGTATGACCGGGGTGGGGGGTGTTGGTGGATGAGGGTGAAGGCCTGCAGCGTAGTCAGAAGGGTACATGTTCAAGCAGAAATGGAGGAATTGGCTCTGTGGGCTTCAGAACAAACTACTGGTGAAGGTGGGAGGAAGAGGCCAGTACACATGGGGACTGAGGAGCTCAAGGGAATCCAAAGTGGGGAGAGAAGGGGAGTAGCAGGGAGAGAGAGAGGGAGATTAAGAGGAAGATTAAGTCTAATGTGAGGTCCGAGATCCTGGGGTCTGAGCAGTAAGGATACTAGTAAACTCCTTACTTAGCATACGGTTGGCCTCTTTGCAAGAGACCGAGGAATTTAAGAGAGCTTTATTTAGAGGCTAAGGCGTCTGTCTCCCTGTTACATTCACAGTTGCATTAAAAAAGACAAAATGGGGATGCCTGGGTGGCTCAGTCGTTGGGCGTCTGCCTTTGGCTCGGGTCATGGTCCTGGGGTCCTGGGATCGAGCCCCACATCGGGCTCCCTGCCTGGCGGAAAGCCTGCTTCTCCCTCTCCCACTTCTCCCTGCTTGTGTTCCCTCTCTCACTGTCTCTCTCTCTGTCAAATAAATAAACAAAAAAACTTAAAAAAAAAAAAAGACAAAATGTCAGGGACCACCAAGGGATGAGATATTCTTACAAAGGTCAAGTTAATACAGAGGGAAAGGGTGTGCTTTCTTCCTATATCAGGGTTTCATGGGACGCACTATTCCATGTGCATTTGCACCACACAAACCTGCTTGCCTACTGTGTTGGTGTATGTGGTCAGCTTTGGTCCCTGTATCTTTTTCTGCGGTTCTTGGCCCAACAACTTGTGAAGGAGGAGTTGAAGCCCCCAGGCACAGACACAGACAGAGTGTTTCTGTGCAGGAAAATGGGTGTGGGAAGGCGTTGAAGAGAGGAGAAGGGTCAATTTAGATATTAGTTGCTTGGGGGAGAGCGTGCCTTAGTTGCTCATGTGAAAGAGGCAGCCACGTGTCAGAGGGAGCTGAGGTGCTTCACGTGGGTTAACTCCCTTGGTTCTCACGACAATCCAGGAAAACAGGTATTATGACTATTATCCATTTTTTGTTACTGTGAAAACTGAGGCCCAAAGTGTTAAGTCACTTTCCCAAGGTAGTTCACTTAATAGATGTTTGTTGACTGAAATAAAAGCCTTAAGTGCATGGTGTTGTTTTGAATTTGAGGGAATTTTTATCCCTCAGCCTGCGGTTGGGTTGATTTCTGCATTCATGCTTTAAACACCTTAAAGCATAAAAATATTTCTGGTGAAGTGGTTAAGGCACCTTCTCCTTTGGCAGGGACTCATGGGCCCTCCTGCGAATTTTCGTTTGAATGCTGTTTCATTTCACCTCTGTAGACTGGTAAGATACTAACACTTAGTCCCTGGGAATGGCATTGCCCTCATTTCCTAAGCCAGGCTGTTTTAGTTCCTACCCGGTTCTGTCTTCAGCAGTGAATCGTGGCCATTGTCCCTTTGGGCCAGTTACTTCAACGCTCTGAGCGTTGAAGAACCAGTCTGGTCTGTGTGGTTATGCCTCCGACAAGCCAGACATGGGCGGGGAAGGGTGCTCTCGAAGCTGCCAGAATGTCAAGTTAACACAGAGGGAGCACGTCCCAGACTCCGACTCTGGAAGCTGCTCCATGACCTACACTTGTTTTTGGGGACATGAGTCATGACACCAGATGCCTGTTACATATATTAAGTGAATATCTTCTAGTGACCCCTTGACGTCTCCCTCTTCCCCATTTCCCACACTCCACCCACCATTAACGCCCACAGCTTACTCCTGATTTCGGGGTTGCTCCCGTTTTGCTCCCTCTCCAAGCCACCGCTCCAGTCTTGGCTTCATTATCTCTCCTGTGAATTGCTTCAATCACACCTGAACGTGTTTACCTTTCCCACCCAGACCCCTTCCCTTCACAACCCCACAGCATGTTATTTAAAATATCTCAGGGGCGCCTGGGGGGCTCAGTGGGTTAAAGCCTCTGCCTTCGGCTCAGGTCATGATCTCAGGATCCTGGGATTGAGCCCCGCATCAGGCTGTCTGCTCAATGGGGAGCCTGCTTCCCCTTCTCTTTCTCTGCCTACTTGTGATCTCTCTCTCTCTGTGTCAGATAAATAAATAAAATCTTAAAAAAAAAATAACCATCTCAGCGCAACAGTTCCCTTCAATGGCTGCCTGTTACCCTGAAGGTAAAGACTAAGCTGGGAGCCATCCTATGGACCCCTGCATATTGGCACTCACCACCCCCCTCCAGCTTCATCCTGCTGGTCTCCTGCTTCCCCTGCCCTGTGCTCCCCCTCACTGGCCTCCTCGGGGCCCCTTTACCATCCGTGCTGGGGGGGCCCCATACCGACTGTGCCTATACAGAGCACCTGCTCTCCTTGCACTATCTCTCTTTTCTCTCTCCTCCAGATGCCCCAGTCTTCCATAGCTCAGCTCAGGGGTCACTTCCTCCAGGAAGCTCTCTTTGACTCAGTCGGCATCCTGTATCTTTAGAAGTTGCAACTTTACACTGACTTTTTGTGTGATCCCAGGTTAATGTCATGTCATATCATGTCATGTCATACTTCTGTTTGTTTCTTCTCGACGGTGTCCTTATTGCCAAGCCTGAGGCTGGCGTGTTGTAGGGGCTTGATGGATATTTGTGGAATGAGGTGTGCAAAGTCTTAAAAGCAGCTGTGCATTTTGTGCAAGTTTGTTGGAATGAAACTTGGCTGATTCTAAACGTTCTCTCCCATTTCAGCTGTGTGCCATGGTGTGGAAGGTGCTGCACCGGCCGCTAAAACCCTGATAAAACCCGGGTGTTCGGGCTTCCTCGCCTGCCTTGAAGGCCTGATGAAGAAATGTACATGAAGCACTTCAGAAGCTAGAACATTCTTTGGGAATTAGAAACACGCAAGATAGGATTATGGACCAGATTCAAGAGCTGAATCAGTCCAGCTACCTCGAGGCCGTTCTCATAGAATACACTGAAAATTAAGGTAGGTCTACATGGTCTCGAGTGAGTAGAAAAACATTGTGAGAGCACTGCACTGATGTCTCTTTTCTGGAAGTGAGAGCCAGGAATAGACCAAATTAGCAATATTAGAGACACTCGGAAGGCCATCATTTCCCTGTGATAACTCACTACTGTGCCTCGAAATGCAGTGTGTTCCTTGTAAGTGTGTGTTCTTCCCACGCCCTTCTTTCCGCTCCATCCGGGGGGCTGAGTTGGAGGGCCCAGTTCCAGCCCCTGTTCCGTGGGGCCTGGCACCCCACTTACGGGGTGGTGATCTCTGAGGCTGAGCCATGGGGTCAACAGGAAGCCTGTTTCTGCAAAGAGAGAGCAGCTGCCCCAGTGTTGTCTGATCTAGGGATCGATCCTCGTGTGGTGTGGGCGGACGACTGGAGGGGGCAAGACGGACACAAGCAGATGCCTTCACTTCAGGTAGAGGTTTGATTCTCTGATTGTTACCTTTAATAACATTGAGATTTTAATGGGCAGGGGAGAGAGTGGGGGGCCCTAGGGTGGGTGACTGTGTTCTCAGGTTTACTGCTGCCATTGTGGGGCTCTGGGCTATTTTCTGCAAGGCTGCATGAATACAAAGCCTTCCGAAACTTAAAGTAATAAGAAATAAGACTTTTATAGGAAAGGGTGATGGTGGGGTGGGAGTGGAGGAAGATCCTATTTCTTGGTCTGCTCGGCACCTGCGGGGAATCATCCATGTACGAGTCGGTGGGGAAGCCCTTCTCTGGGGACACTCTGCGTTCCTGGCATTTGTGCTGCTGAGTTCTTTGGAACTCAGGGGGACCAGCCCTGGGTTCTGGCCACTGAACTTTAAATCTGGGCAAGTCAGATATAAGTAAGACATCAAAGGGCCCAGTAGGTCAATAGCGTATGAGCAGGAGAGTGTACCGTTTTACTAGACAAAGTTACAGAGATACTAAGAATGTAACTTAGACCGAGATGAAAGGTCAGTGATTGATGGGAACCAGACTCAATGAATTGCCTTCTCTGATCCACTTCTGTGACGGTAGCTGGCTTCCTAGGTACCTCAGTGATATATTTAACCCCTCTTGAGTTTTCTACCTATCCGGTTTCCCAACTTAGACCATGTAGTACGTCTTTGGAAAAGTGTTTCAGTATTCTCTTAAGAAAGTATAAGCATAAAAAAAAAAGGAAGTATAAGCATTATTACAAGGGTTGTTTCTGGTGACAGTGATCATGTTTTGATACAGGACTAAAGAACCTTCATTCTAAGAAAAAAAAATCCATCTTAGGCCACTCCATTAGCCCACTAGCTTTGGATCATTTATCTCTGGCCTATCCCTTTGCCCTCCCCCTATGGTGTAACTGGCAAGGTCCTGTTTCCCCTACCTGTGAGGAAAGAGGAATAGTTTGAGAGGGTAAAATTCAACAGTTCTGAGGTTAGCCTCTCAGAGAACTGACTTTTGAAATTTTAGGAAATATGCTATATGCAAGACATTTTTTTGAGGAACTAAATATTATTATATATATTTGTTCTTAGGTGGGAATTTATAAGCTTTATTTATTTATTTATTTTTAGCTTTATTTATTTTTAAAAAGATTTTTATTTATTTATTTGAGAGAGAGAGAGGGATCGTGAGTGAGACAACACAATCAGGGGGAGTGGCAGAGGGAGAGAGAGGGCTTGATCCCAGGACCTGGGATCAGGACCTGAGTTGAAGGCAGATGGTTAACCGGCTGAGCCACCCAGGCGCCCCGGGAATTTATATGCTTTACATATCATTTCACAAATTCTGGGAACAAACGTGTTTTCATATATTCAGTTTAAATATGAATGGGCCAGAAGCGGAACAGAAGGCTTCTGAAGAGGAGAAGGCAGTGTCAGCAAGAAATAACTTTCTTCTATCCTCTTAAATTTTGTGTGTGGGGGCCTGTAAATTAAATCGACATAAAACAGATCAGAAAGAGAACAAAAGCTTTAATTGCTTACTTTGGCATGGGAGTTCACAAAGAAGTGTGACTCAAGGCAGCGGTTAGATTTGGGGGTCTATATACCTTCAAAACAGGGGACGGGGCAGGGCAGAGAGGACACTTCTGGGAGAACAAAGGACTTTTGAAAGATAAATGGGAACTTAGGTAGGATGGGAGATACAGTTTTTGTAATAATGTCTGCTTGGGTATGGTGCTTCTGTCTCCTAGAAGAGATTAGAGTTGCTCTCTGGAGAGGGATTTATGACAATTGAGTTCTTTTAGGAGGTGGTGCTTTTAGGCAGATAAAGGATTTCAGGAATTCAAATGACTTCAGCTCAAAATATTTCTTACGCCCAAGTGATGTATTTGGGGCACAACCTATTTACCTTCATTGATGTCCTGAACCCTGATACTACAAACTTTCTGTTCAAAACTCTCTACCACCTTCTCTTTACTTAGCAAAGCAATTGGAATCTACTACAGCCCCTCTCCTCGAACTTCACCCCCACCCAATGCTGCTCCTTAAATGAGCTGGGTGGGCTCCAGTCTCTGGACATCAGTTCTGCCCCTGGGACCACTCCACCTCAGGGCTCATCCACAGAAGGCAGGGCCTGCCCCCAGCACCAACCTGAGGAATCCCAGTCCCGTCCTTCTGCTTCCTTTTTAGCTTCTCTCGCATCTGATATGTGTTTGCCTGTTTGTGTGTGGGAATGCAAGCTCCACGGAAAGAAGGGCTTGGTTTTGCTCATTTCTCTGGCCCCACTGGGCACAGGTACTACACTCAGTAAATGGTGAGCAGGGCAGACTCAGTCGCTGTTCCTCAGAGCTTACTGTTTGGAGGGCGAGCTAGATAAGGAAAAGTTCCTGAATCTGTGGCACAGCAAGTGCCAGGGGAGGGGGGAGCTGTGGTCCCAAAGATAGGGAGCGTGGGTGGGTGGGGGGGCGGGGGGTCAGGGAAGCCCCGCAGAGCCAGCAGCTCCGTGGGATTGCTGTGGGCACAGAAGGAGCGCATCTTTGGTCTCTCCACCTGTCCGTCTGTCCCTAGAATTAGGCTGAGCAGAAACATTGGAACATAGTCCCTTCTGGAAGACCAGTTTGTACGAATGGCTTGTCTTCGATTTAATTCCATGTAGATTCAATTATCATCATTTTATCAGTTTAAAAGAGTTTCTTGTTTGTGTGCCGTTTTTGTTGAACTCCTGGTGTGGTCTATTCGAACGATGATGGTGCTGTTATCAGTTGGGCAGTATGGTAACTGATGGCGGGTTTCTCTTCTTCCTAGAGAGTACCCTTTCTCCTTCGGTGAACTCCCATACTCCATGGGGCACGCAGCTAATACATTATTCTCAAGTCAGTCTCTACTGAGATTCTGTCACCTGCCGATGACAGACTCATACAGGGACTATGCTATGTTGACAGTGGGTTCATAAGTTAATTGAATCAAGAGCATTTTTTTCTAATGCTTCTCTCTGTCCCCCTCAACGTTTAGTACAGCATTGAACACAGAGCAGGTCCTTGCAAAATTAGATGACTTTGATATTCTTTGTTTTTTTTTTGATGACTTGATACTCTTAACACACAAACACACGCAGAGAGAACAGAGACGTGTATTTTGACAATAGCTACAATCTCAGATAAGTATTAATTAGGAGCGTTTTACTTCCTAGTTTAGTACCGCTCTAAAAATCCAGTGATGGCGGTGTATGTATCCCCAGAAGAATTGTTTCTCATTTTGTGTTGGCTCAGGCTGTCCTTCAGTTGCCTGCAAATAATTTTCTTACCAAAAAGACAAGATGAGACCTCAAAAATGGATTCCCAGTGTGAAGGACACGGTAGGGGTTGAGGGGTGTAACATTAACACCACAACACTGACAATGCAAAGCTCTCAGGTAATCCTTTCCCTGTGTCTTCACAATTAACGTCATGTAGGAATTATCGGTCCCATTTTACCCAAAGAGGAAACAGAGGTTCAGAGAGACTGTGTGATTTAAATGAAAATCAGAGCCAGAGCCTGGAGAATAGCCTGGAATTCCTGCTGAGCTCCCTTGGGAGTTTTCCCTATTGCTGGGGGAAGATCATTAACCTCTCAGGGCCTTCTCTGCAGATTTGGGATTGTTTTGCTATCTCACCGGGAGGCTGCCTGGCTGAAGGAGATTTATAATTGTTTTCAAGCTTTCCAGGCTCAAAGTGCCTGTGCAGAAAAGTCGGGGCCCTGACTTTTTCCAAGGCCACGGGGCACGAACAGCTTTCCAAACCGGAATCCAAACCATGTTACATCTAGGGTGGAGCTCTTCAGGTCCGGAGTCTCCTCTGTAGAAACCCGGTGAGGGGTTCTTGGGTGATGAAGCAACTGCTTAGCCCACGCAGCACCCCTTCACCTTGCCCTCCACATCACAAACTCCAGTCCTGAAACCCGGCAAACAGACCTGCAAGCTGTAGGGAATCTCTCTTTTAAAACTGACGGCTTTTGACCATACTGGAGCTGGGCCCGAAGTCTGTGGCAATATGGTGGTTAGGCTGGTGGCCGTAGAAGGCACTGGGGCAGGGCCCGCTGGTGGCATTGTATGAGACTGGCTTGGCCTCATGTTAGCGTTGAGCCTACCGAGGACATTCACTCTGTCTGGTTACTTGCCACAGCTGCCATTGGAAGGGACAACCTGCTCCAGTGGTTCCTTGGAAGAGGTGGAGGGGAAAGATGGAAGGAGGGGAGGGGAGGCAGGAAGGGAAGGGCCTGGCCTGAGCATCCCCTGTATCAGCTTCCTGGTTATTTTTAGCATCTTGGTGCCCTGGGTATACCGGGATGTCTGTCTTTCTTTCTTTCTTTCTTTCTTTCTTTCTTTCTTTCTTTCTTTCTTTCTGTCATTCTTGGATTTTTGTTCTTTTCCCCTCATTGCACAAAAATGTCTGATCTTGGGGGCACTTGGGTGGTGCAGTTGGTTATGTGTCCAACTCTTGATTTTGGCTGAGGGCATGA
Organism: Nasua narica; assembly: GCA_028533885.1. NCBI lineage: Eukaryota > Metazoa > Chordata > Mammalia > Carnivora > Procyonidae > Nasua > Nasua narica. The sequence continues at coordinate 15,173,569 of CM052807.1, forward strand.
TCTCAGGGTCCTGGGATCAAGTCCCGACTGGACTCGGGTCTCCGAGCTCAGGGGGAGTCTGCTTGAGATTCTCTTGCTCTCTGCCCCTCCCCCACTCAGGCTCTCACATGCATGCAGGCCCTCTCTCAGATAAATAAAATCTTAAAAAAAAAAAAGACTATCTGATCTTCGAAATATGGACTTCTAAAACTGCCCATTGTAGGAAAGGAGAAATCATTTCCCTCTACCCTTCTGAGTCTTTGACTGAGATCTCTGTAATAAAAGACAGATTAACAAGGAAAAAACCAAACCACCAAGGGTTTATTAACATGTACATCTCACGTGTGGGGGAGGGGCACACTGGAAAACATGCGTAACTACCTTATGTGGCTTAGAATTCAGGCTTCAATACCATCTTAATAGGGAAGAGGAAGGGGAGATGTAGATCTCTTAGGGGAGAACGAATGATTTCCGGAAAGATGAGTGGGCCTGTAGACTAGATGGGAGGTAGAGTAGTCTCCTCTTATCTGTGGGGCTATGTTTCAAGACCCCCAGATAGTGCTGTTAAAAAGAAAACCACAGGCCCAAGGTGGAAGGTGGAGTTACTTGTCCTCAGAAACAGCAATCCTATATATATATATATATATATATATATATATATATATATATATATACACATATATTTAAAGATTTCATTTTATTTATTTGACAGAGAGAGACACGGCGAGAGAGGGAGCACAAGCAGGAAGAGTGGGAGAGGGAGAAGCAAAGGGAGGAGCTCCCTGCTAAGCAGGTAGCCCAATGTGAGACCCATCCCAGGACTCTGGGATCATGACCTGAGCCCAAGGCAGACACTTAACGACAAGCACCTAAACCAACACTTTTTAATTGCAGTGTCAACCTCTCTAGGAGTGGGATTTTTTTTTTTAATGTCAAAAACCCCATTTTTATTTTATTTTATTTATTTTTTTTACAGAATGTATGATTTCTTTCTTTCTTTATTTATTTTTAAAAATTTTTTATTAACATATAATGTATTATTTGCCCCAGGGTACATATCTGTGAATCATCAGGCTTACACATTTCACAGCATTTGCCATAGCACATACCCTCCCCAATGTCCATATCCCTACCCCCCTACCTCCCAGCAACCCTTAGTTTGTTTCGTGAGTTTAGGAGTCTCTTATGGTTTGTCTCCTTCCCTATCCCATCTTGTTTCATTTCTCTTTCCCAACCCCCCATAACTCCCTGCCCTGCCTCTCAAATTCTTCATATCAGAGCGATCATGTGATAATTGTCTTTCTCTGACTGACTTATTTCGCTTAGCATAATACCCTCTAGTTCTATCCACGTGGTTGCAAATGGCAAGATTTCGTTTCTCTTGATGACTACATAGTATTCCATTGTATATATATACCACATCTTCTTTATCCATTCATCTGTTGATGGACATCTAGGTTCTTTCCATAGTTTGGCTATTGTGGACGTTGCTGCTATAAACATTCGTGTGCATGTGACCCTTCAGATCACTACATTAGTATCTTGAGGGTAAATACCCAGTAGTGCGATTGCTGGGTCATAGGGTAGCTCTATTTTCAACATTTTGAGGACCCTCCGTACAGTTTTCCAGAGTCGCTGTACCAGCTTGCATTCCCACCAACAGTGTAGGAGGTTTCCCCTTTCTAGGAGTGGGATTTTTTAAGCCAGTAAATCTGGAATTTTCTGGTCATCACCAATGAAGTAATCTTTCCGGGGGTGCCTCTTCATCCTTGCCCCCTCTCTCCTCCCCTGCAAGATGAGGTAATCTGCATAATAAGCCCCTCCCCTTCCCCTAAGGGAAGGTAACCTTGCCTGAAACAATCTTTTCTTTTCCTCTGCTAGTAACTTCTTGCTCCACCCTCCTTCCTATTAAAACCTTCCATTTGGTACAAGTCCTTGGAGTTCCGCCTCCACTTGTTGGCTAGGGTGCTGCCCCATTCATGACTCGCTTAATAAAGCCGATTAGATCTTCAAAATAACACAGGAGCAAAAAATTTTTAACAGTACCAAATCCTCTATATACTGTTTTTTCCTATACACACATACCTATGATAAATTTAATTTGTAAATTAGACACGGTAAGAGATTAACGATAACAAAAAATAAAATTGCTGTGACTCTTGATCTTAGGGTTGTGAGTTCAAGCCGTTGGATTAGAGATTACTTAAACATATAAAATAAAAAAACAAAAAAATAAAAAACCCATATAAAATAAAAAAATAAAAATAAAAAATTAAAAAAACATATAAAATAAAAAATAAAAAACCAAATAATAAATTAGAGCAGGTATAGCAATATACTGTAATAAATGTTATGTGAACTTGGTCTCTCAAAATACTTATTGGTCCTGTACTCCCCCTTCTTGTGATGGTTTGAGATGGTAAGATGCTGTGTGATAAGACGAGTGAGGTCTATGACACGTTAGGCTACTTGCGACTGTCATCTATTTGCGGACCTGTGGGTGATGGGGGAGGTTACTGAAACTATGAATAAGGGGGGACGACTCTATGGTAGTTTGTGACAAAGTCTGTCTGGGTGTGTGTCCACTTCTAGTCTCTTCTGTGAGAAGGGTCAGTTTTTCCTGATGGATGAAACTTAGGGGTGGCATGTCCTGAGCTCCTATGGTCATATTTTGGGGACACATGTTCTGCTACTGGTCACCATTAAGCACTTGATCGGTGGAGGTGTGTGTGTGTCAACGAACCTGTTGGAACCAGTTGTCTAATGGAGAAAAGCTCTGTGCCATTTGGTCTGATCAGAGAATGAATGTGTGCTGTCTCTGGGAAAGGACAGACTTGACAAAATACACGCAACATGTTTGCATCAATTTTTAAGATTTATTTATTACTTTGGAGAGAGAGCTCGCCTGAGCTGGGGGGGGGCGGTGCGGTGCAGAGGGAGAGAGAGAATCTCAAGCAGACTCTGCTGAGTGTAGAGCCTGATGCGGGGCTCGATTTCATGACCCTGAGATCACGACCTGAGCCGAAATCAGGAGTCCAGTACTTAACCAACTGAGCCACACAAGCGCTCCTGCATCTGGTTTAGAAAATGACAGTTTCTTTTCAGAGACATAAACAGTAATTAAAAAAAAAAAAAGCCAACATTAAGCAATATTTCACAATGCAGAGAGAGGACTTTCAGAGGGAGCCCACGGATGGAATGTGTTTGTTATTCCCATACAGCACTGCTTCCGAGGAAGAGCTGAATCGCTCTGAAAGGAAGGCCCCATGTGCAACCTCGCTTAAAGTCCTGGTTTTACTTTGGCCGCAGCTGGAAGGGACAGAGCTGACACTCTGTAATAGCTGCTCCCGGTGGGAATGCAGGAGCCGGACCCTTGTCCCTGCGTCCACCTCAGGTAGCTGATGTCAGCACACAAGTCCGCCGCGACTTGCATTACAAGGTAAATGCCCTGATAAATTAGTCATTCATCAGAAAATTCATCAGGTTTTCTTTTTTCCACCTTGCAACCTTGAAGGTCCTCATAGCAGTGAATCCATAAATGCCATGCGCACCTATAACAACGTTCTGCCACCCAGGGTGCTGTGACAGTCCTCGGATACCGCTTGCCTCCTCGTGATTGTTGCAAGTACTTCCTTTTCTGAAGTCGGTGAACCTGTTTTCCTTCCAGACTAGGGGGGGCTGCATTCTGTTGTCTGATGCCCTGAATAAAGCCCCGTGATAGGCAAATGTCCCTTTCTCTCCCTTAACTGAAGTAGCCCTAATGCTCATGGGTGGGTCCATCTGGGAAAAGCCAACATGATCTGGTGATTGACTGATACTGAAATGAACCAGGTTGACCTACTCTCCTCTCAAGTAACCAAGAGTTTTCGAAGAACTGACCTGTGGACAGTCAGCCAGTGTTGTTGTAAAGATCCGGTTCTCTCTGCCGTGCTGGGGAGTGCACAGTCCCAATCTTCCCAAATGGAGTTAATGAGGATTAGGGGACCTGCATGCATGGCTATTAACAGAGCTCTTGAACGCCCTCCCCATCTACAACCCCAAAGAAGGCCCGATTCTAAACACAAATGGAGTTGCTATGGGAAGTGCCGATTTTGTGGCAAAGTAGGTGTCAGTCACCGTTAATGGGCCATGACCAATGGGACCTTTCTGCCTCTTTCATCTTCACCCTGAAGGTTTTTTCCCTAATGAAAATGTGCTAGGAGGAATGGGGTTGGGATAATGATTTCCTTTCTTTCCCTTATGTTGGCTTCGGCAGGCAACTTCTCCTTTAATAAAAAGCATGATGGGCAAGTGTGAGAGCGTCTAGCTTGAAGTCTGAGACAAAACCCCATCGGAGAATGCCAGACGTCCACCTCCACCGGGGGAAATTGAAAACCGATTCCCTTCCCCACCGGGGGAAGGCACCACCAACCCCTCTATCCTGCTGCACTCGCTCCTCCAAGCCCAGACCCTTGAAGCCAAAGATTTTCAAAGAAGTAGGGTGTGTCGCTGCAGCTGCTGCATCAAACAAAAGCAAACAGATTAAATTAATTTAGGCTTCAAAATCAGTCCCATTCTCTAATTCATAAAATACTTCAAACACAGCGAGAAATGTCATCTCCCAGATGATTGAGGCTAATCCACTTTATCTCTTTTTCCTCTTGCATCTGAATGCAAACTATCAAGACATACCTCACCAGTCAAAATAAACTCCTTACTCCAAATGCTTCCGTCAGCTTTTAATACCAGTCTTCTCTGCACCGTACACAAAACCCACTCAGTTCCTAAGGGGCTGAAGGGGCTGTGTGCAAAAAAAAAAAAAAAAAAAAAGAGGAACAATGTACTCATTAGAGTCTGTTAAGTTGCCAGCACTCAGCAATTAAAAGGTATGGCCCGTGGAAACGCTGCAAAACAGCAGTTAGTCCCATTGTCTTCTCATTAACAAGATTGTTATTTTAGCTCTCCAGGTACCAAGCTCAAGAAACAAAACACGCTTGACTCCTAAGGCACTCCAAGAAAATAAGAAGTTGTTGACAGCAAGGACCGCTTATACTATAAATAAATTTGCACATCCTTGTGGTTGCAATAAATACACTTCCACACCCAGCTCTGTTGGACTAGATGCAGACACCATTTAAAGGGACGTCAAAGTCCTTCCCGAGTGAATGGCTCTCGTCTTACTCAGGATGTCCAAACGGGTGCTGCTGAGTAATGAATAAATGCCTCCCCTCAGGACACAGAAATGTAGGTTTTTTTCCTGCAGCATGCTCTCTTGTGGATGCCACGGACGCAGGGCTGGAAGGGACCACGGAGACTGGTGTGCGCTCGGCCTGAGCTCCTTGCTGCTTGGTAATCATTTAAAAAATGATGACCCAACTCTTTCCCAATTGCCAAGTGTGAGTACTTTGTGGCAAAGGGGAATGCAGCTCTTTGATTCCTGCATTCCTCCTGGTTTCCCCATGTGGGTGGAAAAACAGCCAGGAATGTAAGTGATTCAAATTCTCTTATGTTCTGAGGAAACAAAATGAGGCAATATATCTTTCCGATGCTGTCAATGTACAATTTTACGTTTGATGCCGGTGTGCTTTTCTTTCACGACATAGATGCCTTTGTAGTTTTTCTTAGGATTTCGCCAGAAAAATGTAAAGCGTTGATTCCCTTTTTAGGTAAATACTGAGGGGAAGTTCCTTTTTTAAAAGAATAGGCACGTGGGATTTTAAAAAGAAATGATAAAGATAGTATTTACTGGAAGATTAAAAGTAACATTGCAGTCACTTAAGGCTTGAACAGTTCTTCTGAAAAGATGTCCCTTAAGTTACTTCCTCAGTAAATTTCTCAAGGGCCTGATGTTTATTTTGCCCTGACCCATAAATTTTCTTCCTCAATGCAGTCTTTTGCATGGACAGCAGGCAGTGTGAGAGACCACGGATAAGAAGATCATTGTGCAGGGATGCCTGGGTGGCTCAGTCAGTTGAGCGGCTGCCTTCGGCTTGGGTCATGATCTCGGGGTCCTGGGATCGAGTCCCGTGTTGGGCTTCTTGCTCGGCGGGGACCCTGCTTTTCCCTCTGCCTGCTCTGCCTGCCTCTCCCCCTGCTTGTACTTTCTCTCCCTCCGACAAATAAATAAATAATCTAAAAATTTAAAAAAAATTATAAAAAAAAGAGATCATTGTGCAATTTCAGTAAGATGCTGGTTTACACTTTAATGGCCAATGTGCATTTTCAGGATTTTGTGAGATAAGACCATACCATGCTTTGTTCACTAAAACTTGATTTGGGAAAACATGTAAATCTTCTACAAAATAAACACACACTCTTGAATTGGTTGTTTTTGATGAAAGACTCCCCAGAAATACCCTGCGTGGAGAGGAAAATAAAACCACTTTCAGCTAGAGGGAACCGAACATCAAATACCTTGAAAATCAGATGTTTTGCTCCTTATTACATGAGACTCAAGAGCGTTACTAAGTTCTAGCCTGACTGATTTTTCACTTTTTTGGAAGAGAAACAAGGCTGGGCATTAAGCTCATAGCAACAATTATCATCTACATGTGGATTTAATTATGAAAAAGGTTAAGGTTTTTATTTTTCATAATTGTCATCATTACGATCCAATTTCCAGGTCAAGCCTGGCACTGAGTGGGAAGGATCACAGCGGCTTTCAGCTCTCCCAGCTCTCTTCACCTCCGTGGTATGCCTTCTTCCACTTTCCCAGGCATTTCTTCTCTCAGCTTCCAGTGGGACCTGCTGAAAACTGATTGTTTGGAGGAACTCAGTAAAGGTCTTAAGGAGAAGAACAACTTTCCCGAGGTCTAGGAGAGAGAAATCCTTAAGATCCTGGACAGAGATCTAAGATAGGGAAATGTGATAATTCCTTTTGCTCTGACTGTTAACTGTGTGCATTAGGGTACAATATCCCTGCAAACACCGGGGATGGTTGTGTCAACATCCTGCAGACAGTCTCTCTCTCTCTCTCTCGTGTGTGTGTGTGTGTGTACGTGTTAAGAACTACAGTGAACTGGATGGCCTTTAATGTCAGATTGTTTCTAAGTTTTTTTCTTCCAAAATGGATTTGAGGCAGCTTACAAAGCACACCATGAGGTAAAAATCAAGAGAGCAAGGTTGGAAGAAAGTATGTTTAGTGCAAGGGGGTATAGACTTTCTGTAAAGGGCTAGATAAGACAGACTTTTGGCTTTTCTGGCCACACAGTTTCTGTCTCAACCCTCAGTTCTTGATGCTGTGTCACAAAAGCAGCCACAGAAAATAGTCCAGTGGACCAGCGTGTTCACTGAACAAAAAAAGAAGAAGCAGGCTGGTTCTACCATTTGGGCTGTCATTTCTGACCTCTGGTCTAGACCCAGAATATTAAAATTAAGCTGGTATAAGTATAGTACAGGGAACTGTATCACTGAAGGGCCCCTATGATTGGTCAGAGGGGTCTCCATTTAGGTATGAGTTTCCTAAAGGTCAAAGCAAAGAGGGAAACTGGGCCTATGTTTAAAAATGATGCTTTCTGAGAGATTAATGCTCACCGATCGCTCTGAAGAAGTTCTGGCATTGAGGCTTTGATTATTTCCTAAAGGTCCTGAGAAAGAGGCATTATGGGGTTTAAGGGATAGATAATCATATTTTCAGCAGCTAGCTTCCTAGAGCCGCTGCTAAGCATCCCTTTAAGTGAGGAAGGGCATGATGATTCCAGAGTGCAGTTCAGAAAACTGAATTTGAGGACATAAGGCATTTCATTTGGATTGCTGGTGGTCTGGGCTTGAGTCAATATAAAATGAAAACCATTAACTGAAGGAATGAGCTGTATGCTTGTCTTCCAGACAGATGTCCATGAATCCTGACTTGTTCTTTTCACACTCAGCTTCAGGCAGGTGTCAGGATTCCCCTGTAGCTACAAGGCCCTCATTCAACCAAAGGACAGTTCCTTTCCTGTTCATTCTTTCAGGTTTGGGAACATTCAGCCTTAGGTCCGATTCCTGTTCTAACATAAAACATAAAAGGAAGTCAGATGGCAACGATTTTCATGACTTGATACTGCTTCACCCCTTAGAGAACTGGTGTCATATTGGTCACCCCATATTTAGTGGTTTCTAGGTTCTGGGTACTGGGCTGGGCACTCCATATGCACAAGCCCATTTGATTTACACACCCTCTAGGGACACATGCTACTGTGAAAATTCCTTGTTTCCAGGTGAGAAAACTGAGCTCGGAGAGATTAGCAGATTGGCCAGCATCATCCTGGAATATATGGATATGAAGATAGGTTCTATCTGCCTCTTAACTAAGATCCTTAGCTACCACCTCTCTCCACAGAGATCTCTTGACTTCCGGGATTCCTAACCTTGACACACTTTGACACGACTTCCTGGTGTTCTTCCTGATTTTCTGGAGGCCAGGCTTGCTTGTCTGTTATGGTTGTAGCTCTGTAGCTTCTCGAATCCTGACCAGGCCTTGATGACTCATCATAGAATCCTGTTCAGATTTTCACCTTAATGACTCAGATCTTGACCCTTTACTGGTTTCTGCATCCAGTGTTCCTCCAGTCCTTACCTTCTGCACCCCCTACCACCCTTTCTTGGTCATACTTGTCATTACTGCTACCTCCACCCCAGTGTGAACAAAGAGAGAATTTTCGGTTCCCATATGATTCCTACAATCTTTATAGCTGAGGTCTACATCTGGTTTTTTAAAGGCCAGTTGTAGTAAGGGTATATTCAACCTCCTGGTGACACCTGCAAGATCATATGAAGTAACAGGATAGTTTTCTTAGTATGGCAGTTCTCTTCAGATAAAATATTAATGGAAACTTCATAATAATATCGGCAACATTTCATTGGCTTGGCCATGCCCCACAAATGGAGAATGTTAGTAATTTTCCATGACCAGCTCTGGGTTACAAAGAATGTTATTAAATAAACCATTGAAGATATGGAGATTCCTAAAATGGCAAGTATTTTCTGTTGTCAGTGATAAAAACCAAATATGCTGTTCACATTGCAAACTTGTATAACCCACTGGACTCTTTCAAGAACAGAGTGGGATGGAATCAGTGACTAAGAGAGAACAGAAAATAAAACCCATTCATTCACTCAGTCATAGATCGGCTGAGAGAGCCAAGGTCATTGCTAGGAAGATAATCTGAGGGCCAAGTCTAAAGACAGGGGGAAACCAAAGATGGAAGAATAGGTCATGATGTAAAAAGCCAGAAGGCACAAGCACTGTATGGAATGTGGCCTGAAGAATGGGTCAGGGTGAGAAGTTCAAAATTAGGACCCTGGACTAAGCACTAAACCCTTATGTGGCTTGGCTGCTGAGAGCATAGGGAGCAAACATGTTGACTCAGTGGCCCTTGAATGGGGTGACTCACGAGTGGCAAGAGTTATTCTCTGCTATGCCAGTCGATGCCCTCCTCAATTCTTACAGGATCTGAAATCTCATTAAAATAATAACTTTAGACAATTTAGAAGTGGAATAGCTTATCTCCAGGAATTTCAGGGGAACCATACGAACTGTATCAATTATCTACTGGCTAATGGCACATTTTTGTAATGATGAATCTACTCTTCAAGAAACAGAAAATTAAAGTACCCCTTTCCACATGGCAAACTTAGACTTTAGATAAGGTCATAGTGACCCATTTAGGATGGGACTTCTTTTTTTTTTTTTTTTTTATAAAGTTTTTTTTTTTTTTTTTTTTTTTTATTAGGAAAGCGAGAGAGTGAGAGAGAGCATGAGAAGGGAGAAGGTCAGAGTGAGAAGCGGACTCCCCATGGAGCTGGGAGCCCGATGTGGGACTCGAGGATCATGACCTGAGCCGAAGGCAGTCGCTCAACCAACTGCGCCACCCAGGCGCCCCTAGGATGGGACTTCTTAAAGTCAGTTCACAAAAGTGAGGTAAAAATGTCGTAACCCAGTGTGAGATTTGTTAATTTTATGCCAAACTCAGTAGAATCTTAAAGCCCTTAGTGTTGGTGAACCAGCTGGTGAGATGTTGGCTTGTATGTGATTGGTGTTCAGTCTCTTTATTTACCCAGCTTTGAGGAAGGTGAGAGAGAGAGAAAGAGGAAGAGAGAGTGAGAAAGAGGGAGAGAGAAAGACAGGAAACCTCCCTAAGCCCTTGAGAGGGAAACTTCTTCCGAGCAGAACCAAGTTTGGCAAGTCTCTGAGGTCTTTGTGAAATACAATAAAATTTGCATTTATATAGCACTCCTTATGCTCTACTTTATATGTGCTATCCATATTAAATAAAAACACAATTAAGAGTTAGTTCTAAAATACCAGGTCAAACATATCAAACAAAATCAGGAATGGCAATTAGTGCTAGAATACCAGAACAAACAGATGGCTATTGAGTTTGGATTTAAGAAGAGAAATGGGATGTGCCAGTCGCATATCAATAGAGGAGCAAGTCTGGAGTTTGGGGGAAGGAGGCTGGAGGTTGGGCTAAATTGGGACAGTGATCAGGCCTGTAGAGGGGGATTCTTAGAAGCAGTGAAATGTCAGTGCAGCTAAAATCCTTCGGCATGGACCCCGTGCCAGGTACTGTGCTCTATGCTGAGGACCCAGAGATAATCAGATGCGAATTCTGTCGTCACGCCACTTACGTAGTCCAGCGGAAAGAAAGAACACCTGTGTGAAACACATTGGGGGACCGTCACTGTTTGTGGCAGGATATGATTTTATTCCGGGGCAAAAATAAGCCCGTTCTGCTCCAACTGCCCCCTAAACCCAACTGCCCCCCGAAAACCAGGAAGATTATAAGATGGAGCTGAGATGGTACAATCTTGAACTTTCTCATGTGGTGTATTTGTATGATTCACTGCAGAAGTATTAATATGTTTGATTACGGGTTCTTATCCCAGACTCTGCTGGGTGCGTTACATCTGATTTAATATAGTATGTGTGCTGTTTACCTTTCTCAAATCCCGAACGGTCTGCATTCTGAAATCATCAGACTTCAAAGGTCTTGGATATAGGGTTACGAACTGTCATAAAACGTGTATGTGTGTTTCCAGCCCCTCCCCCCAGCCTCCATTTCTTCACGATGTATTCCCTATCAATTCAATATCTGGTTCTACTCCCCAGGCCCGGGCTGAAATTGCTCTCACCAAGGCCTCTTGTTACCAGATTCCCTAGTTTTGTCTTTGTCGTACTTCTCCTAGATCTGGCGGCAAAGGGCAAGCATTCCTGTTAGCTCTGGCTCTCGCCTTGACCTCGTTCCACGGGGCCCGAGTACTTACATTTCCCTGCAGCCTTTTGACCAGAACTATTTTGTCTGCACCTTCCCTTAGGCCAGTGGTGCTCCCCACAGGGCCACCCTCAAAGTAGGATCTGAGAAATAATTGTAGTGAAGGAAATGCCCGAAGTCTTGGATCCCTGATCTTGTACTCACCACGGTCACCTGAACAGAGGCTCCTGAATCTCCACATTCTGGTCTGACCTGTCACTGGAATTCTTTTTCCAACTGCTGCAGACGGTTATTGACCTCTTCACCTACTTAATTGTCTTGCTTACACCTCCTTTTTAGGTCACCCCTCAAAGGTCACACACACCCTCACATACATGTGAACGGGTAGGAATAGACTTTGTTAGAGGGAGGGAGACTTTCTTTTTAATTAATTAATTTTTTGGCTATTTTTTACTGTGCCTTCGGATTGTTTATTTTTGACAAAAAAATAAAATCATTTCTTTGTCAAAAAGAGAAACATTTTGGGACCAGCAATACTAGGAAGATGGTAAAACAATCTGTAGTTACTACCAGTTGCGGGGGCTGGGGGAGGCACAGAAGGAGCACAGAGGGTTTTTAGGGCAGTGAAATGGTAATGGCTGGTACCATGGGTTGGGGGGGGCGTGTCATTAGGCATTTGTCAAACCCATAAAAAGTACACCACCAAGAGTGAACCCTAATGTCAACTGTGGACATTGGGTGATAATGACAGATTGATGGAAATGAAGAGATAGTAACAAATGCACCGCTCTGGTGGGGCATGTTGATAGTGGGGGGCAGTGTATGTGTGTGGGGTGGGGTCTGTAGGAAAGTTTGTCCTTTCTGCTCAATTTTGCTGTGGACCTAAGGTTGCTCTAAAAAACTAAGTCTGCTCGTTAAAAAAAGAAAAAGGGCATGTACTGAGCTTGAGTGCTTGAGATTTTGTTCTGGAGGCTTACTACATTAATACTTATTACAGTTAGTGTGGACAGATTGATTATTCCTACAAGGAAGAAATAGTCTGTTTCTGTTCAGCTCTGTGCACTCACCCAGGCTGGATCCTTGGAAGTCCCCGCGGACTCTGCTCAGTCCTCCAGGCCTGGGGAATCTCAGGCCTCCGCAACCTCCCTTTGGAAGAGCGTTTGTACTTGGCCTTCTCTCCGACTTTGGCCGCCCTGTGGGTCAGGCTCCCTTCAAGATACTCTAACAGTTTCCGGAACTAGACATTTCTCCTGGAAGTTTCAGCCTCTTTCTCTACCATTCTATACAATCTTGCTTTTCTTCTTCTTCTTCTTCTTCTTCTTCTTCTTCTTCTTCTTCTTCTTCTTCTTCTTCTTCTTTAAAGATTTTATTTATTTATTTGACAGAGAGGAGAGAGATCACAAGTAGGCAGAGAGGCAGGCAGAGAGAGAGGGAAGCAGGCTCCCTGCTGAGCAGAAAGCCCCATGCGAGGCTTGATCCCAGGACCCTGAGATCATGACTGAAGGCAGAGACTTTAACCCACTGAGTCACCCAGGCACCCCTATACAATCTTGCTTGATTGAAATGCATTTGCCTGCTTTCTTCATATCATTTCTTACCTCTTCAAGTTTGGGCTTTTTTTTTTCGTGATTCTAGAAGACCCCAGTTCACCATCCAAACCTTCTTGCCAACTGTCTTTTTCACTTGTTCCAATACCACCCCCGCCCCCCAAATCCTATCAGTCTTGGGCACCTCTCCAGGCTGGAAATTCTAGAATCTTCTTCCCCAGTCAGTGTGCTCCATTTCAAATCCAACTTCTGTATGGGCTTACGTTTGTTTTGTTTTTCTAGTGCCTTGGGCTGTGCTGTAAGCTGAACACTGAACTCTTGATCTTTTTGGTGTGGTGTTTCTGGGAGTGTGTGGGCGATCAATTTTATATGTAGCAGCAAGAACTGCACATCTGGAAGAGACAGATGTGGGCCTCCTGCCCGTGTGTTCTGGAGCTCAGGCTGGCTGAAGCCAGCTTGCTGAAGGAGCATTGCAGGGATTCACGCTTGGTCTGGAACAAACCCGGCCCATCAGAACTTGCTATCTGCTTGGGTACTAGGCAGCCTTAAGCAGCTAATTTCAAAAGGTTCTTTCAACACTGGCTTCTTCTGGAGTTTTTAGGGGGCATTCTGATTTTTCCAGAGAGGCAAGGGTGTTTTAGAGGTTGAGCATTATGGTATAAAATTAATCTCTCTGAGTTTTTGGTCCGTATATGTTAGTAGAAAGTACGTTTTATATTTGCCCTCCAGTCTCTTTATAATTCTTATAAAGCTCAGGGGAGACAAGATTATGAACAAATCCTATGAACCAGGGGTCGGCGATTTATAGCCCACTGGCCAAATTCGGCCTGTTGCCTGCTGCCATAGAGCCTACAAGCCAAAAATGGTTTTTACATTTTTAAACTGTTAAAAAAAAACTGTTAAAAAGAACATTTTGTGACATGTGAACCTTAAATGAAAGCCAAACTTCAGTGTCCATAAATAAAGTTTTATTGGGACACAGCCATGCTGATTCTTTTCCTTTTTGCCTGTGGAGGCTTTTTGCTACCACAGCCTGAAGGCGGGAGACTGAATGGCCTGTAGAGGCAGAATATTTGGAATATTAACTCTCCGGCCTTGACAAGAACACTGACATGAACACTCAGGCACAGTACACACGGAGGACATTCTTAACCACTGTCCTGATCTTCCCGAATGCAGCTGGGGCTTTGCGCTTTCTTATTGTCGGGTTCTGCAGGTGCCTAACCCAGGGAGGGGCCTTTCAAATAAACCACAATGGGAATAGCGCCCCCTGGAGGAGATCGTATCGGAAGCCTCCGTGTGTGGTGGAAAGGCCCCAGCCCTCTGGAGAGGCCTCATGTCTGATCCCCGCCAGCTAAGAACTCCGTGGCTGTGGAACTCGAGACCCATAACCTGACTGCTCTGGGCTTCAGATCCTCAAATGTGTAAAAAGGTGGAGGGGTGTTGTACTCTTGGTGGTTCTCAAACTTCCTTTCTCTCTCCCTCCTGACCTCCGTCTATGCCTTCTTAGCAGAATCTTTTACTCAAGTGCATTCTCACATAGACCCCTAATGCA